>OZ024920.1:43806071-44453796 GCA_964017225.1 Netelia inedita
TTTCAACTCCCTTTCATCTCGGATTCATAAATTAATCAACTTCACTAGCGAAAGGGTTTAGCGGGGTTTACGTGACGAGAGGAGGTCAGAGGGGCATGTAGCAGTTGAAATTTGAAAAAAGAACAGAGAAAAAAATTGGCACCCAACGAAAAAGGGACCAATTCGTTTGGTCTCCTGTACGGGACATTCCGTGCCATTTTTTTCGTTTTTTTTTTTTTAGTTTCGGGATCATCGGATGAGCGCAGCACTGTACAGTTTCATATTGTATGTATGCGTGAAGTCAAGCGTATGTGCGTCTGTGTGTGTCTCACGTCTCGTTTGACGAAGGCCCCGATCGCCGGAGCGACATCGGTGTTATCGATTCGTCGTGGATTCCGTACTAACGAGCTACGTGACGACGGGAGGTCGGGATGGAATTGGGATGTGTGGAAGGGTGAGAATGTGTGGGGGGGGGGGGGGGGAGGGGTGAGAGAACTAGAGACAGAAATTGCCGGGATAGAAATACCGATGAGATTAGGAAGCGAAGAAATCGGTAACAACAGTGACAAAAGTCAATCTCATTTTCCTTCCGAAGACGGGGAAGCTGATCATCTTCTTTTTTTTGAGGGGGGAGGGTTCTTTTATCGTTTTTATTTGTTTATTGATTTTTTTTTATTCATTTGTCTCACGGACTTCGATAACAAGTGGAAAAAGAAAAATGATTGGAAAAAAAATAGATCGATGATACCGAAGGGTTGGAATATTTTTAAGGGTTGTTTTTTTTTACACGTACGAATAACAATTTACTCGTGTTATCAAACTTTTTTTGTTCATTGTATCTCTACGTTTTTCATTTATTTTGTATGTTTTTGACTATAATATTTATTTTTGCTTTATCTTTTTGTTTTGCTGTTTTTTTTTTTTTTCAATGTTTTGTATCGACTCCTTTCTCGCTCTCTTTTCCTATTCCGTCTGTAAAGAAAGAGAAAAAAAAAGAAGAGAGAAAAAAGAGAAAAATCTGTTTTCCCCCTCGTACGTTTTTCCTTCTTGGGAACTCGCTCGAGCGAATACATCCGGTGGGATGTGACAGTCGGATAGTATTCTTTGGGAAATTGAAGCGATACGCGCCAAAAGTGGAAACAGCAATATGGAAAGTTATATACATACCTATATAGCGGAAAAACGGAAAAGAGTATATATATATGCACACACACACACACACATATATTCATATATATATATGAATTTATATGTGTGTGTATATGTATAAATATACGTAGAATGTAAATAACAACAGAGACGAAGGCGACGACGAGTTGCTAACGAGCTTGAAGCCCGAGCGCGTCTTTCGCCTCGGCTCTCAAAGAAATAAGGAAATAGTGAGAAGCGTGCCGGCCTCGACGAGGCGTGGGACCGAGGAAAACGTGAGAGATGGCCTCGAGAAAGAGGCTGTAATTTTTGTTTTTCTTTTCTTTTCTTCTCGCACGGATCTTTTACGGAATTCGAAGCATCTTATCATCTCGAGTGTGCGTGTTGTCGATATATATGTATGTAACTACCATATGAGACATTCCCTATCGATCCAGCCGCCATTTTTTCGTCGACGCTACAAACGTCTTTTGAATTTTGTCACTGTTCCGACAGGGCTTTGTAAAAACTTCTTTTTTTCCCGAGAATTATTGTTTCAGGCTTTGAAAATCGATTTCCCGTGTGGAAAATAGTCCGGGATATCCAAAATATACACGGATCCCGTTTAGGCTTCGACGTGGAATCCCTAACAGGGATTTCCTGAGTACTGCCATCAAAGGTCCTCAACAGGCTCTCATACGTTTCCATAATACGAATTAACAGGGGCTTGATGGGTGTTCCAATGGAGGGCCCCATCAGGTGCTAACAGGGCAGTGGCTAATTTTTACAATAAGTTTAACCGGGCCTTGATCGGGCAAACTAATGTGGGCCCAGTTTGGTTCATTTGGGATTTCCTTAACAAAATAAATTATGCTTTCATCAGGATTTCCAGTAAAAAGCCCAATCTGATGTACTAAGGTATACTCATTAGAAATATCAATAAAGGTTCAAATAATAATAGACGACTTGAATGAATAGTAATTGGTAACTGGTTCCTTAACTGCCTTTTATGCTAATATGTTGTTCATTCAACAATCCACTCATCATTTAAAATGAATTTGAAAGAAAACGATTCTTTGAAATTCTTTCAAAGAAGACTTTAAAAAAAATATAACTACTTAAAAACATATAAAATTTTATTAAAATTATCACTTATACATGAAGCAAAGTCAGGTCGCAAGTATTAAGTGTTCCGTTTGACTCTAAGCACAGCTGCAATACGTAGCGAATGTGGACGGTGCGCAAAAGAATAGTTATAGATTATTATTAAGACCGCAAAAGATAGTATAAATGAGTTCAAAGTTGGATATTAAAAAATATTGCTAGCATTTTCTACTGTTATCTATATAATTAATATATGAGTTTGTCTCGGAAGAGCGCAGTGGCTCAGGGGATAGGGCGCTGGGTTCTCGCGCAGCGGACCCGGGTTCGATCCCCGCAGTCGACACGAATTTTTCTAAGTGTTTTTCAGCAATACTGGCGGTTCGGATTCCGCCAAAAAAAGATAGTTAAGAAGGTTGTGAAAAATTAAGGATAAAAATGGTAGATTTGTAAAAACCCAGAAAAAGCGTGTTGAATTGAAACTACCACGTTAACGTAATGTATAAATTTATCTTGTTGGCATTGTGTAAAATGGTAAAAATTTTAGAATTTTTATTATAGATTTTTTATTATAAGAACATGTTATAAAGTTGCTGAAATGTATAAAAAATATATATATAGAGCTTCTTTCAAAATATGAGTGTTGCGTATTGCAGCGAAATACAGGGGAGACATAGGGAAGTGCCAGGGAACAGAGAGAGTAATTGCGGGATTTCTATAGAGACGATATTGGAAAATGTAGGTGTAATCAGGGAATCCTAGTATGGCCCCGGTAATATTTCCACTAAAGGACCCGTTTTAAAAAGTGGGACAATCCTATACTGGACCTGAAAGGAATCCAAACAGGGGCCCGGATACAATTGGGGAAAATTAACTGGGCCCCGTAGATATCCCGGAAAAAATTTCCACACGGGTTTCTCGAAAACATCATTTTTCATTATTTCGGGAGAAATTTCTGTCCTGGAACGAAAAAGTGTCGAGGATAAAATTTGCATTTTTGTTTTCTACTTCGATGAATTTTCAATGAAAATCTTATCGAAGTGAATTTTACGACGAAAAATAAGTTTTTCCTTTTTATTTTGCTGCAAAAGTTGCTAAGAATTTTTGTTTACAGAATTGTGTTTTTATTACAAAAAGAAAGATTGATAAATCGAGATAAATAACGTTAAAATTTATAAAAAATATTTTCTCAATCAATCTTTTTTTTGCAAATTAAAAATAATACAAAAAGTGAATGTCTCGATGAAGAATTTGTTCCATACACACACACACACACACACAAGTGTATACATCTATACACTCGTCCTAAAAACAGAAACGCCTTAAATCCACTACCGTGAATATCTAATTATCCCAGCTATCACTCGACGAATCCTCTAACGAGCCAGGTTCCCTCGAAATAAAAGAGCCGACGGAAATAAATAATGAAACAGTACAAGAAAAAGCTCTTGGGGTAACGGTAACCGAGCTCGAGCTTCTCCTTCGTCTCTTTTTTCTCTCTTATTTTATTTTTTCCTTTTTTTTTCGACAAAGTGAATTGTTCAAACCAGAGAACACGGGGCCGCACCCCCACTCGACCGAGCGCGAGTCTTCGCGATATTTAAGCCATCGCCCACCCTCGTCGAATCGGTGACAGTCTCGAGTTTCAACGATGGCTTCCCGAGAAAACGTGAAATTAAGAAAGACGTATAAACGGTACGAGGAAAACAAGACGGAAAAAGAAATTGAAGAACGTTGAACGGTGCGAAAGAAAAAGTGTGAAAGTAACGAGCCGGACGTCTCGGAAATATTTCATTCGATTCTTGCCGTTCGGTGTAGAAATTTGAGGGGCACGAGGAAGGGGTGAGATGGGGTTGGGGGGTTGAGCAAGTTGGTAATTTATTAAGAGAAACCTAGGCAGTTTCCCGTCGGAACTTGAGAAGATTCGAGACGTCTCTCGCCATCCTCTCGATCCGAGCTTCTTCGACGTGCCGGAGTACCATCCCCTATATATACATCGCATCCCTCTAACGTTTTTATCTTAAAATTTGTTGTCTCGCGTATAGAAACGATTGATGGAAAAAATAAATACGACGCTTTCAATTTCGTTCGACGTTGCAAAGAACGGGGGAAGAGATTTTTCGAATTTGTTTAAGTTCCATAATGTTCTTTTCTTAGCTTTAAAATTCACGTAGATCGCGTATAAAAAATGATGGAAAAATCTTATTTAAAATTTGAATTTCGTTTTTGTTTTCTCATTTTTCATTATCGAAATTTGAATTTTTGTTGCTCGCCGAAAAATATGGCGAACGTTGTTTGAAAATAACGTACGATATTTCGCTTGAAATTTTTCGACGAACGTTACGATCCGTTGCAATTTAAAATATCGCAGAAAAGGGTAACATCGACACGAGGCAATTTTTATTCTTCTTTTCGTATCTACCGCGCTATACTTATTATCCTGCATAAGCGAAGTCCCCGCCCATTATTAGACTCTCTGCATCGCTCGAGCAGACTTACTATTCGCTCGCTCGAGAAAGAGAGGGAGAGAGAGAGAATTATATCGAAGGGAATAGAGTCTGGCTTGGGCTACTCTCTATCGTGAGAGTGGAGCTTTGAGAGTATAACCCCCTCACGTACACTCCGCAGACTCTTCCGTTAAAGCCCAAAGCATCAAGCTTCGCTACGGAAGATTGAACGACTATATATATATATATATATACACACACACACACGTATATATCTATGTATATATATATATATATATAGATCGGTTTTACCTCGTCGAAAAGCTTTACCGAAGAATTACCTGCACCGGTAAACGAACACGAGACAAGCTGTCCGAATCATTATATATCTTCGTTTTTATCTCGCCGCACCCCTGTTGTTCCTCTTTCATTATTATTATTTTTTTCGTATATCCCAAATTACTTCGAGTTCAATAAAATGATGAATTACAGGAGATTTGTCATATAAAAATAACGTAACGGTATGAGCTTCGTCCCTTTGAGACTTAACCCATGGGGACAGGGGGACGAGGACGAACGGGACCATTTATAATATTATAATGCGATACAGGGTGGTTGACAAATATGCAGGTACAGAAAGCAGCTGGGCAGTTTACGTCGATATAAGCAAACTAATGTTTTTTTAAATAATTGTTCTGCGATGAAAATTGGGCGAGATATTAATTCGCAAAGTTTAAAAGTAAACAACGCGGTTTAGCCCCCTGGCGGTTGAGTCATGAAAGAAAATTATTGTCTCTTATCGTTGCGACTCGTCGTTCGTTTCTTAACAGTTATTTTATCAAGACCTACACAAAAGCAACAAACTATGAAAAAAAAAAATGTTCCGAGGGGGATTCGAACCTGCGATCCCGGCATTTATCGATCGGGCCTTCCATCGGATTTGTTAGGTTATGTTTCAAATTTCAAAACTTTGAGAATTAATATCTCGGCCAATTTTAGTCGCAGAACAATTTTAAAAAAACCGTTGTGTTCCCAGCGCCCCTAACTATCCACATATTTTCCGTGTCTCCATAATTTCTTAAACACCCTGTACATAACAAATTTTGCCATCCACGATCCTTAACTTTTTATTCCCCAATCAAATCAATCAATTTATATCTATCTATTCATAAAATCATACAACCCCTATAAAAATCCCTCTTCATATATGTCAAATAAATTTTACCCCCGCATACGCGTGTACGCATAGCTTTAAAAGAAGGATATCAATGGTGTTACGATTATAGGCCGATGCGTAGAGCGTACCGGTGAGAATGCAGGGCAGAAAGGCCAAGTGCAGGAGGGAGGGAGGAAGGGGTGAAAAAGGAGTTTCATGCTCGTTCTAGATTCACGGACGGGAGACAGCTGTCACGAGCCAAGAAACTTCGCATGATTTTTTATTAAGGCTGTATCGCACGCGGCCATCCCCTGTCCGACTTCGCGTCTGGCTGCCTTTATTGGCCTTTACCACTGCGGCGTTTCTCTCCCCCCCTTTTTCCACTCACTTTCGCTCGTTCTCCGCCACTCACGAGACACACACATTTTGCGCGTATGATTCACAGTTCGTTCGATATTCAACGCACACACACACACATGTTTTCTTACATCACGTAAACATGAATTCGTTAACTTCGCGTATGGATTTTCTTTTCTAACTCGTACAGTGACACAGAGAACGAGAGGGCTAATGTCGTTATTCGACTTCAACACCGAACACTTCGTTCTTCGTGCGGCGTGCGTGATTTTTTCTTATTTTTTCTGTTGCATTTGTGTGTTTGTTTGTTTTATTATTATTTTATTTTTATTTTTATAACGCGAACGACACTCGCGTCCTCGTCGCGTGTCGCTTGATTGACGGAACAAATGGGGATTGGATAGACGTTGCTAATACGAACTAATGAGAGACGGATACGAGCGAATTGGATTGACGTTGGCTCGATCCAGATTTCTAATACAGGGGGAGGGGGAGCAATTTTCCATGAACGTAATGAATTATTGAATCGATCGCGAACCTTCGATAATTTATAGTTTCTTCTTTATTTTTCCGTTCCAGACGGTAAAACTAGACGAACGAGCGAATCTAGAAATATCGTACGTGTTTTTTTTATTTTTACTTCTTTTTTTTCTACCTTGTTATTATACACGGAGAATGTTTTGTCAAGTTCGACGCTTTTTGTTTTGTTCGGACTACGCGAAAGTCCGCGACGCTCGTGTAATCGCAGGGGTATCCTCCTCCTCTCTCTCTCGTCGATAAATTACGTCGTTGAAAATTTTATTTTGCGTCGCCGGAAGCTTGTAAAAAATTCGTCAATTAATAATTCAAACGAGGTTTCGTAACGCGGGGGGGTTAAAAAAAAGAACAACAAATATACGCGTCGATACGAATTATTGACGAAGTAACCGATTTATTTTTCTCGATTTTCTGATTAAAAAAGATATTTTATAGTTTGATTCTTTTTCTTTCTTTTGTTTTTACTTTAATTCCATGAAATAAAATGGATCGGGGTTGTCGAGAATATGTATATATATTTATCGGTCTCGACGATTTTCTCTTCTCGATATATGTACGAGATCTTAAAAAAAAAAAAAAAAAAAAGAGAAAGAAAAGGAACGTACTTCACCGTCGTAGTCGTCGTCGTCGTCGCGGTCGTCGTACGTTAGCTCACGCGGAAATTAAAGAGAGTGAAAGAGGGGACTCACGGGGGAGGCTGTGCGGCGAGGCACGGTAATAGATATAAGGGATTAGGGGAAATTCGCGGACTGCATTAGAAAGGACCGGAGATAGATGGGCCGGGGGGGGGGGGGGGGGTAAGCGAGAGGAATTCTCTTTCTACGTCGGTACATGAAATGGGGGAGAAGGACTTAAGCCAGGCAGGATTTAAGACGAGAGAAGCTCGGAGGAACGGCAACTTCGTAGAATTGAAGTTCCGAGCGAATTATAGTTTCTCTTACATTGAGAGAAAATGACCGTGAGAGAGAGAGAGAGAGAAAGAAAGAAAGAAAGAGATAGAAAGAGGGAGAGAGACAGTGAGAGAGAGAGAGAGAGAGAGAGAGAGAGAGAGAGAGAGAGAGAGAGAGAGAGAGAGAGAGAGAGAGAGAGAGAGAGAGTGCGAGTTGAAGATCCGGTGAAATCAAATGACAAAAGGAAACAGCAATAAAGGATAGAGGAGACAACCCGCTCAACGATTAAACGCATCGAAGTAAACGAGGGTTCGTTCATCTCCCCCCCTCCCCCTCTCTTGCACTCTATGGAACTCGTTTAACGTAGATCGCTACGAGCGACCGCTTATCATAATTAAATTAATCGCCCGAATTTCCCTGTAATTGTAATACCGCGAATTTTTTATCCCCATAATTATAAAAAAAAATGTTAAATAAATTATAAAAAATCGTAATGAAATTATGGAAAAATTATAAAAGCTTGTTCAAAGCAACGGGTAAATTATATTTTAATTATTCATCGATTATTTATTGAAAAATCGAACATACATCTAATCGTCGATAAATAAACATTGCGCCAATTTTCGTTGATCGAACGAAACACAACTATTAAATTGAACGATAAAATAAACGATCGAAGCTATTGCCTTTTTTTTGTCTATCTACTCGAAAAACATACTCAATTATCCTTTGAAATTCGAGAAGTCACTTTGTAAAACGCGTACCTACGTATATATATCGCCCCTTCTTGCGTAACGTTAAGAAACGAGATGTTGCATGAATTATTAAAAAGGAGCGATATAAAAGCACTCGAGAAAATCAGGAAGTCGGGAAAGTGAGGCGAGAGTCGAATACCGAAGAATTAAGAGTTCGTTCGCATTTTCATCCCCCTACGATTTTACCCTCTTGCAACCGTCATTTCCCTCAGGCAATGAGCCCGAATACCGAAAATAGGGACGTCGTTTCATATCCCCTTATTTGGGTCTATCGAGAGCGAATCGCTGATGATAGATCGCAGACTCTCCTTTTCCTCCCCTCCCTCCGGCCCCCTCCCTCTCACCACTTCCTTCGCTCAATTTTCCTCTAACGCCCAAGTTGACCTTTTGAACCCTTCTTTCATCCACCTACCCCCCACGTTCACCCCACACCTCCCTCCCTCACGGACCTCTACACCCTCGACACGACCCTTATAACAGAGACGAGTTATGACTGTTCGTAGCAACTCTTGTAGTATATTTCACGTTGGCCTATCCACTCGCTTTTCCCCCTTTTCTTTCTCCACTCTCCTCGTCCCACTCGCCAAGTGTCGTCCCACTTCGTTTCTTTTTTCCCGCGATTCTTTCCACCCCCCACCCCCAACCCTATCCTTCTAGCCCCCCCCCCCTCTTACTCCTTCCACCTCCTTCCTACCAGTCTCATCCTCCTTTGTCCACGACTAACGGACCTTCCAACCATCGAAGGGTTGAAACCTTTTTATTATAGGTGCTCCCTGGTGGACCATGGAGACATCGATCCACCATCGACGGTCTCGTATAACACGGTATCCCTGTCTCGTCGCATTGTGAAAAGCGAGACGAACACAACGGAATAAAAAAGAAAAAAAATATATATATATACCTATGACAATAAAAATAGGAAAAATACGTTCACTTCCGCACAGACGCTGAAAATCGGTAGCGTCGAACGAGATATTTTAAGCAAACGGAAAGGATATTATTCAGAAATGAGAAAAAAAGAAATAGAACGAAAATAGGTAAATTATTTTTAAAAGATTGTTTAAACGTTAATGGTAGTATTTTTTTTATTCGACGAATTTTCATCCAATTTTCATCCCAAGGGATGAAAATTCGTCGCGATATAAAAAGTTTTACGAACGTTGGTTCAATATTGGCAAAATTGAGATATTTAATTTATTTTGATTTTTTATTATTATTACTCGATAAAATCGTTCGACATTTTAAAATCGGTAAAACGACGTGGGCGAGGGAGGGTTGGCTCTCGCAAAGTCGGTGGAAGCGACGGTTTTGAGGCGAACCGCGGAAACCCTCTGTCGAGGGCAAATAGCTAGGAAGTTACGAGAGTGGAGGGTGACCGAAACGAAGGTGGGACGAGAGAGGGTAGTTCCGCAAGGGAAAAGATAGAAAGTTTCGGTATAGACAAGGCCCCTCTCTTCCATAAATCGTGATGTATAGAGAGAGAGAGAGAGAGAGAGGGGGAGGAGATCGAAGTCGAGAAATAGAGCAATCCCGCAATTACGTTCGCTCTCGTTCGAGCTCCCCCTCGCCCTTCCCACTCTTCGAAGTTTTTTTTCATCCTCAAGTCTGCTCGTTTTCGGTCGTCCGTCTTTCTTCATCCCTCTCTTTCTCTCTCTCTCTCTCTCTCTCTCTCTCTCTCTTTCGATCTTTATCTCGCGGTTGTTGATTCCTCGCAGGGACGTCCTCGTGTCGAATCGATCTGGCGATGACGTCCTCGGGGACGTCGAAAGAAAGGAACGCGAAACGAGACAGGTCGAAGTGGATGACAGGTCGGAAAACGAAAAGCCGAAAACCAACCCTCCCCGCTTATCTCATCTTCGTTTTCATTGTGAATTTTCGTCATGCGCGCGTATTCGACGGGAAACGTTTATTTTCGAATGATTCGGTTCTCGCGAATCGTTGATTTGCGAAATTTGTTTTTTCATTTATTTTTATTTTTTTAACAACAAAATCATTCTCTGACAAAATTGTATTATGTCAATGACCGTGTAGTAACGATAATAATATTCATATCGAATATTGATAATTCCATAAATTACCATATATATTTCGGAAAATTTTCAAAAAGTCATTAATTTCGCATTTTAATCGAACTTTTTGAAATCGAGATACCGGTCGTTCCATAATTCGATAAAATTAATTATCCTCTCGTTGCGAAACGAATACGGGAACCGCGTGACGAGACTGCTTGCAAATGGACGGATAAATCGTGAATTAAAAATGGGACGTACCAGCGGGCAAGAAAAAAGAAAAGAAAAAACCCTGAACGAAACACTAAAATCGTTCTCGCGTGACGAACCATCGTCGTGATTTCTCGTCGTTGATTAAGTACACGTCGGAAACAACGGAGTTGATGAAATAAGGGGAGGGAGAGAGAGAGAGAAAAAAAAGGTTAACAGTCACTGCGATAAGGAAGCCACCGGTAACTTCCCCCCTCCCTCCCCATCACCCCCGACAGGCATCCCATATACAACAAAACTCAGTGAAGAGAAACGCAATTCTCCGTCCGAGTTTACATACACAGAGTTCTCTCGTACTTGTTTCTAAAAAAAAAAAGAAAAAGAAAAAAAATATTTTCTCTTACTCCTCTCGTCCGGTTTCATTTCATCCCTCGTGTACTTTCAACCCTCGGCGCGAGAATGTAGAAACGACGCAAGACGGACAGCCGCGAGGTCGAGAGAGAGAGAAACAAAAGACGGATGAAACTAGGAGGAGGAAAGAAAAAAACATAACAACAAAGCGTGACGGGAACAGGTCGACGTCGTACGTGAAAATAGAAAATTTCTTTCACCGATACGGTAAAGTTTAGGGGGTAACGGGAGGCAATGGCGCGAGTTCCACGTGCGAACGAGGGCGTAATCGCGTAAACGCTAAACGTCGATCGACCTTTCAACGACTATGACGGATCAACCAACCGGAAGTTGGATTTTTATTTTCTCCTCGCATCGAGATTAATCGCTTTTTACGAGGAATAAAATTGACACGTTTTATGAGAAATCGATACGATTATGATTAATTTTTCTATGTAAAAAAAAAACAAAACAAAATGGCGGATTTTAGTGAAAATACATTTTATAAACAATTTCGAGAAAAAAAATTCCTTTCTCCGGAAAGATCTTTCGAAATAATGTACTTTTCACGATTCAATTAAATCGCCGTGTGTTTTAGGCCCTTTTGGTCGAAAGTGGCGATTCCTGATCGGGGTCAAACTATCCCTCGAGCTCTCGGGGGCTTTGGGCTTGTTGCAACGCATGGTGCACGGGATCGAAGCTGGCGTATCTAACGTGCTTCTGTGTGTCGGCGTCGAACGACCGACAGAAAGAGTTTTGAAGAGAGGAAGAGAGAAGGGGGCTGGAGGGGGGTGGGGGTGCAAAGGTAAGGGTAGAAGCCTTGATCTCGACCTCGTTTTTATTTCTCCCCATTCGTTTCTCTTTTTACAAAGCCTCCCCGCTTCTTCAACCCTTTCACTCGCTATGCGCTTTTTATCTCTCTCTCTCTTTCTCTCGCCCTCTCGTTCCTCAATTCCTACCCCTCGTTCCCGAGGCAAAATCCCGGGATATCAATTTGATCTCGAAAACGGGCAACGCCATAGTCGTTTCGCCACGGTCCGACTAGCCGAGTTTAACACACGATATTCGAGTCTCTCGGGACGAGGAAGGGAAGCCCCCCGAGAGACTCCGTTGAAGAAGGAGAGAAAAATCGCAAAGGTGAAACGAGAGCGAGGGGTTTGGTGGATAAAAAATGTTAAAAAAATACAGGCGAACGGATGGAAATAACTTACGGTTAAAAACGAGAAAAGAATTCCGGCATTCGATACGGTTTACACGGTCGATTTAAAAAAAACAGAAATATTTGAAGAAAAAAAGAATTTATCGGAAAAATGATAAAAATTCGAGAAATTCTCTCGACTGTAAAATTTCCTCGAAATCGCATTTTCTTCGTTATATCGCGTAGGATGAAAAATAATACGTAAGCAACGAGCGAGCTCGTTCCGTTTCGGTCAAATCTATCGATGACCTGATAGATTGGACGCTAAATATATTGGACTATATACGAGGGCGTTCGTGAGTACGCGAAACACGTGAGAACGTACAAACACACGCGTTGTTGGACTTAATGCACCATGATTGATCGGCTTTTGTAGATTATACGTGGTCGTGGTCAGAGAGAAAGAGAGAGAGAGAGAGAGAGAGAGAGCGAGAGAGAGCGAAGATAATCCGCTAGATCTAATAGGTGCGGATTCGCGATATAACGTATATTGTTATTATTATTATATATATATATATATATATATATATATATATATGTAGGTAGGTATATATAAATATATGGTGGAGATTGAACGATCCAATGACCTCAATTTCATCGCTCGCCCTCGGGGGAACAATGCGGAAATAATTGACCGATCGATACGAATTAATAACTATGGCAAGGACGATGTTTCTAAATCATCGAGGAGTTTCAATCGGTTGTAAGGTGTTGACATTTGATATTTCAATACCGTGCCTGGAACGAAGGGGTTTCTGATTGCTTTGGTCGATTGATAAAATAATATTGAGAAAAATGAAACGATAATAATTCTCATTATCGAAATAATTATCATTCGTTAATTAATATTTAACAATATTGTTTTATCGATTATATTGCAATGATTAAAAGCGTTCGAGTAATATTAAATATTGAAATCTGGAACGGTGATCGAAGTCTCATCGTCCCAACAATTCGTAAAATAGAATTGAACAAAATGTGTTGATAATTATAATTATTATTATCGATAATAATAATAATAATATTGATTAATAATATAAACTATTATTATCAATGTTACGTTGAATTATAAATATGTCGTATGATCAGCAGGGTGGAATAAATTATCGAATAGTATCGGGTGCTCATGGCGGAAACATTATATCGTATGGACGGAATATAATAGAAAAGTATGGGGATTCGAGCGTCAATATTTTATGGAAGCATGAAATCTGCACCGATGCGATTGGTCAGTCTACCGGTTAACGGATACAACAACAGAACAAAAAGATTCAATAAAACAACGTGCCTGGATCGGAAAGGCGAGAAAGAAAATGATCGCTATATACATATATAGCTTTCATCTTCTTATATATAGAGAGAGAAAGAGAGAGAGAGCGAGAGAGAGAGAGAGAGAGAGAGGGAGATAAAAGCTCGTAGACGTGAAATGAGAGAGATAAGATGAGATGAGATGAAAATATATAGAGAACGACAGTTTCTACGTTACGACAGTGTAAACCCCAGGCACGGACTGGCCTTCTTTTTCTTCTCGTTTTCTCTTGCGATCGTTCTATTTAAAAATAGCAAATGCATCGGACGTAAATCAAATTGATTTATCACGGACCTTGAGGAGGTGGGGAATGGGTTCTAAGAGGAGGAGGAGGTAACAAAGCCTATTCCCTTCTCTCACGCCTGTCCCACGCTTCCCATTATGCATCATGTGTTCGCGGATTTGATAAAGAGCCGCGGCGTTTACGACCACACCTGAAACCTAGGATAGAAAAAGAGAGTGAGAGAGAGAGAGAGAGGAAAAGAAATTGGGGAAAGAGGAGACTTTCGAAATTTATGCAATCCTCTACGATCTTCATAACTCATCGACCAATTTTATTCGAGACAATAATTAATCGGTCGATTTAATTGCAAATTTTTATGGACCCGCGTTATTACCGGTTCTATGAAAATTATACGCTAATTAACGTAATTTATTGTTTTATTTATTTATTGATTTAGTATCAACGTTTAATAATTCGACGCCCGAAAATTTCATTGTTAAGTACGAAAAAATTCAAATTTCAAGATTTTTCTCGATTTCACGATTTTCGATATTTTTGAAAAATAAACAAATTCCTTTGATCATTGGAAGAACGTCGAAACAATTTTTTCTCACAATTTTCAAATTTTTGAATAAATATTCACCTTCGAAATTAACTCTATCCCAAAATTAATCAGAGAGGGAGAGAAAAATCGAAGAAGAAAGAAAAAAAAGTAAGAAAGTTGCGCGTTTTCTCTTATTTCATTAGTTCGAAACGAGACGCCGGTGCCGAAACGAGGGGAAATGCGAGAAAAGTTAGCTTCCGGTCAGTGCTTCGAGTACGCCGTGCGCTCACCGGAAACGGAACTCAATAAGAGATAAGCTTCTATCTTCGTGACGAGTCGTTGGAAAGGGTGGGGGTGACGAATAAATATAGTAATAGTCAAAGTACACGAGAGGCATATCAAAGTGCTTCATGCTTTTGGGAAAAGGCACTCGAGCGCACAATACTTTCGGCATTGTAACGAGGATTAAAGTTTTGGCGAGAGAGCTCAGGGTGCTGTGCGGTGTGTGTGCTGGTACCTAAAGTACGAAAGAGAGAAGAGAGAGAGAGAGAGAGAGAGCAAGAGAAAGTAGACTTAGTTGGAAATAGAATGGCACGGACGGGGATTCACTTTCGGGTGATACGGGCAAGCTCTCCCTCGTTACCATATGCTAATTTACCCTCTTCCACCCTTAGTCACTCTCTGTCTCTCTCTCGTACAAAGCAAAAGCGACCATGAGCCAGTGCGTACCAGACTAAACCTCGACCGTATCCCATTACACACACTGTACACGCTCCAACGAGTACAAAGTCCCCGCGACTCGATTGACAAACGAGCTTATTTTTGTAAACTTCTTTTTCTAATTTCCGTCCGAGATGAAAGAAATCACATTTTTTTTCGATTTTTTCGAATCCACGGATCGACAGGAAATTGGGTTGTATCACTATTTTTTTTTATTTTTTTTTTCGAATCTACTGATATGATAATTTCAGATAATTTTTTTTTTTTCAAATTTTTTCATCGATTATTAACAAAGTTATGGCCCTTTGAAACTCGGAAAAGGCTCGGACCGCTCGAACGCTCCGGAAACCTCCGAGCGCACCCGAACCGCCTGTGACGTCAGAATGCGTGTGGACAGCGTCACTCTGTATGGAACGCTAAGCAAACGTGCACGGACTGAGCGTTTAATTATCGTTTACAAAATGTTTACACCGAAAAAAAGTTATCGTTATTGTTTTGTGCCATTGTGCAAAAATACAACGAAAAGCACACCAAACAACGAACTTTTTTTGTTGTCAAGATCATTTCGATCTTAAAGACGACATGGAGAATTATGTGCGATTTTTTTTCGAAAAAACGATTCAGACCGCCGAGAAAAAAAAATATGAAGGTAAAAAAACGTGGTCGAAATTTTTTCTAAATTTCAAAACGACGTGAAAAATTTTTGAAACAAAATATCGAAAAAATGGCTCGATAAAATGTTTATAACACTTTAATATCGACGCTGCTTACGAAAACTAGCATGTTTCAGATTTCTTACGAAGAGAAGCACGTCTGATATCAGCGCGAAAACTAGCATGTTTCGACTTTTGACACGAAAACTAGCACGTTTCTATATTTGCCGCGAAAACTAGCATGTTTCGGCTTTTGCCACGAAAACTAGCATATTTCGGACATACCAGTTATCGTGGCAGAAGCCGAATCATGCTAGTTTTCGCGGTGAGAGCCGAAACATGCTAGTTTTCGCGTCGAATATCGAAACGTGTTGGTTTTCGCGGTGAAATTAGAAACGTGTTAGTTTTCGTAAGAAATTTGAATCGTGCTACTTTTCGTAAGCAGCGTCGATATATACCCACAACAAAAATGGTGAAAATCCACCGTATGGCTCCTGAGGAAAGGTACATTGAAAATGAGCATTTTTCGAACCAATGGTTTTCGAGTTTGAATTGGTCCCAAAACTTTTCTAATTTGAATATCTTCTAAAACCACATATAGAATTATTAATATAGTATTTCTGAACAAAAGTAGAAAAAAATCGTCGAAAAATGTTGAATAGTTTTGTAGATATCTTAATTTGAAGCAAAAAAGGTCGGATAGGCCCTTCCGAATATGTCGAACCCCGTTAAACGCGATCAGGTAGCAAGCCCCAGCAAGCCCGGGTAACGAGACGCGCATTATGACGTCACGCGCGCCATGACCAATAGCGGCGCGTTTCACTGAGGCCATAAAAATTCGAATTTTTAACGCTGATTTCTGGTGTTAATATGAACGGAGTTAAAAAAAAATTTCTCTGAATATTAATTATTAATGCTAAATATTGTGAAAATAATTAAAAAAACGTTTTTTTTTTTTATGATACAACCCAATTGTATTTTTTTTCAATCCGAAATTCGAGGTAGATGGACGAGAATGAAATTAAATGGAAACAAAATTGTTGACTACAAAATTTTCCACGTGGATGAAATGTACACGGAATATTAATTATTTTCCATGTTTTTATTTCATTTTCTTTTTCCATTTTTTTTTATTAATTAAAAATCCTACCATTCATTTTCTCGATAATGAAACGACGATACCAACAGGGTTGTCGCTTTTCCGTGATATTGTAATCCTTGGTAAAATTTTGCGTAACGCGTCAGCGTTTGTCCTAACGACGTTGCTCGTTATCGCGTAAAATTTCTAGGCTACGAATATCGATTCTTGACTCGTGTCCGTAACGATCGATGATGAGATCGGGGAAGAGATTTAACCAATGGCGTGTCCGAGTCAAAGTCGAACCGAGTCAAAAAGTTTAGCGAATCCAATAACATCCCTTGTTAGTTCACCGTTAGGACCGTTAAACTTAGCGATTTTACCCCGAGAAATAAAACGAGCCAATAAACGTTTTTATCGTCGTCTCGCACTCGTCATAATCAACGATATCCTATAATAAACCATAACGAATTATCGATCGACCCGAAAACTTTTTCAATTACGAAACAAAAAATATTATCGACTCGTTTTTCACATAAATTGTGTTCGACCGAATCACCGATAGTCCCGGGTGAAAATGTACTTGGACAATTTAGGTCTCGTCCGTGGGTTCTAACGGTCGATCGACAATATAGAACGTTATTAAATCTACCAACTTTTGATTCAGTTTGATTTCGGTCCAGACGCTCCTATCTACTTCCCACCCTCGCTATCCAACGACACATTTTCCGATACAATTTCTCCCTCGGCGTCCTTTCTCATATCACGCTGTTAAATTATAACTACGACGAATTTTATGCATTCGTGTCGTGACGTATGTGAAGAGTTTTCATATTTCTATCGTAACAGATTCTCTTTGTGTTCCCATAAAACCGATTCTATTTGTCGTCCCATTTCACGAAGCGAGCGATATGTTTCCTCTGGACACACAACTAAAATACATATATACATATGTTAATGTATATTTATATGTATATAAACATATATAGCTACAGATTATATATGTACATAAGAATATGTGAGAGAGTTATCGATTAATCTAGTCGTACGTGACGTCGCATCACATTTCGTTTCCCTCCTTCCCTTCGCCTCTTCGCCCTAACCAAAATCTCCCAATATCCACACACAACGGTCCATGTCTATATACTTCCGGCTCCCTAACACGCAACGATCCAAATCAAAGAGTGATAATTGATCGAACGATCGAGCAAAACGTTTTTGGGACGACGATCACGACTGCGATAACGCTCTTCGGCTTCTTATTATTATTATACATATATATAATAAAATAAACTTGTATTCGTGCTTATATATACGTATAATCACCCTTGTAAGCTTTCGGACGCCCAAGGGTCTTGCAAAATTGAAGCGATATGCCTGTACGAGGATTAAATTAATTAAAAGTTCGTTGAGACCTCGGGGGGTGTAGTAAGCCAGTCTCGCTTTTCTAATATCTAGTACGTATACACGTACATAATGCATACCTCGTCGTATGTACGAGATAGAAGGAGGAGCAGCTTCCGTTCTCGAGACTTCTCCTTCGTATGTATACATTACATATACAGGACGTACCATTTTAACTCCCCTAAGGTCGAAAAGCTTTGAAGAGCATTTGTTCAAAATACAAATATTTCGTATAAAAGTTTCAAGGTTTGAAGGGGGATGTAATGTGACATTAGTCGTTTGATCTTAGGCGGAGGTTCGAAGGTCATTTCAAGGGCAACTTATTCTTTTTAACTGGGAACCAGTAAATTTTTTTGCACATTTGTGTATTACAGGGAAAAATAAGAAACTTTTGTTCGAAAGATTTTATGAAAAAATCCCGTTGCTCGAAGATAGTTGTCTGGGGGGTTTAAAATGGGACACCCTGTATATATATATAAATGTATATATATATATATATATATATATATATATGTGTGTGTGTGTGTGTGTATGAGTGAGTAAAAAAAGAGCGCCGAGTTCCGGAGCTACAAAGAATTTAATATTCCGGTCGGTTGGATAAAAAGACGGGGTGATAACTAAACCAGCTCGGGGGAGACACCTCCAGCGTACGGCTATGACAGAGAACTTGAGGGAAAGAGAAAGAGAGGGAGGGAGAAAAAAAGGCTGTGCTGCCTACAAAGAATGATAACAAAAAGTAGAGGGTGAGAAAAGAAAACAAAAGTAAAAGACGACGAGGCTTATTACGAAACCGTAAAATTTTTCATCGTTTCACCCCTCATCACCCCTTGTTGCCCATCAACGAACGATACACGTGTTGGACATTTTTTCGCGAGGAATTTTTATTTTTTCATTTTACCAACGAAGTTGTAGCAACCGCGTCTCCGAAGTGGTAGATATCTTTGTAGAATCATCGAAGCGTGAGTAATACAACGATATACGTTTGATCGTCGCGATTACCAGTGAGGAAAGAATAAAACGAGACGCGGTCGATACAACAGGGGCATTGTCATGACGTGATAATTGGCTCAACGGCGACGAGAATAACGTCTCGTCATAGATACACGTTGCATTTGTCGTCGAGCAACAGGTACGTCTCTATTTCGTGACGACACGTTTATTTAAACAAATTTAACCATAATATCAATATTAATAATAATTATCATAATATTAAAATGTTACTTGTTTTTAAAATTTGTATTCCACAAAATAACGAAAAATTTCAGAATTCATTCCAAAAATTAAACGTCATATATTAATTAAAAATATAAATTAATTTTAAAATCGAGTTCAACAATATTTCATACCTAATATATAGAGAAAGAAAGAAAATGAGGGAAAGAGAGAGAGAGAGAGCAAAAAAAACAAAGACCTCTCCGCGATCAGCAAAAACCGTAAATTCGTCGTTTATGAAAATTGCTAAAAAACGTAGCTGAACGAAAAATACGTTTATTTTTTTCTTCTTTTTCTTTCTTTCGTTATGTAGCGGTAGTATCGCCTGGAAAAATACCGCTTTTTTGAACCACCGAAGTCGCGTCTTTACCCTCGGTGTTTATACGTGACTCTACCTGAAAAAGCGACGGCGAAGCATATAAGCGTTAAGCGTACTCGTAAATTTACATATTACACGTACGAGACGCATACACGCATACGGAGATGTAAATATGGGCGCATGCACTTTGTGCCGGTGAACTCGTGACATTATTGAAATCGTGACCTCGTGAGCGTTCGCCCGCCTTGTCCCGGCAGCTCCCAACTTTCCCCAGCTGTGCGATATAAACACACACACACACACACACGTATATGAATATACATACACACCGATAATTCTGGTTTTCCGTACGAACGCAAAAGCATCGAATTATATCGATGGCGGAACGCTTTCCTCGGAAGCTCGCCGGAACGTATGTTCGTTCAAACCAAAATCCAAACAACCCCGTGACCTACACAACTATAGTGATCGAGTCTTTTAATTATTATTATTATTATTATATATGCGATACGTATCCCTTCGACACAATTCGATCACGTATAGATCGACCCTACGCACTGTACTCGTGTGTAAAGACACACACACACACACACACACACAGACAAATATAATCGTATTTACACACGTGCGGCATAAAATCCGTACATGCTGCTTCCCGATTGCAGGATACGATCTAAAACTCCTATATCTATACAACGTGGAATTAGTAAACTCGTAAGACCATTATTACATTTTCCACGTGTATAGAGAAACACAATTGTCGTAGTTAGGTCCTTTACAGTGAAACCATTAAAAGTTATTTCGTCACGGTACTGAGAGTGAGAAAGAGAGAGAGAGAGAGAGAGAGAGAGACAGGGTGAAGAGGGGGAGGGAGAGAAGAGAGAGAGGACGTTATATTTATTATTATTCGGTTAAACTGTCCCGTTGCCAGAGTCGAATACGTGTACGAATGTTTCGTCCGTATAACACGAGATATTACTACTTCGGGCGCAGCAGCTCGCCCGTGCGTTGCCTTGGTGGTAGCGCCACAGTAGTATTAGTCAACGCCCCGTCAGACGCGACGGGAACAATGCGAAATCTTTATCGTCGGCTTGAACTTTCCGCTCTTGTCTACAATGGGAAAGTGTTCGTTTGAGTACGTACGTGTCAACTTGTCTATATATATATTTATGTGTATATATATACGTACGTATCCGTGTTTGTGTACAAATAGGGCTCTCGATAGAAATTGTCGTTGTATTTGTGTTTCGCTAACTGCTCGTTTGCAGAAGTAATTTCTAGCTCGCGCGGCTATCGCTCGTGTGTTTATAGACGGATCTATATAGCGATACCAAGAGCGATGAAAAGTTTAAGCGGGTAGAGCGCTCGATATGAAATGTTTTTGTCGTTGTTGTCGTTGTTTTTTTAAATTATTTTTAATTGACATCGACGCACGCGTCGCGGAAATATATGAGCTTTTAAAACTTCTGGTGCTTTCTTACGACGCGAGGTCGAATTTTAATCAACTCGCGATTTTCATTACTAACGATAATTAATTATTCATATAACATTATTTATCGCTTGTCTCGTATTGTTTATTTATTATTTTATTTATTTTAAAACGTATGACGAAATAAAATTGTTCATCGCTTTTTCTTATCCTTATTTTAATTAGCTGCGAGTTTATCATTTCGCACTTAAAGCGTATCTACTTTATATGCACCGGGGTAGATTCAACTTTAGTATTTTTTATGGCTTCGTGACGAAACCTTTGATTCCAGGAATCCTCGCTGTAGATATATTTTTCTAATATATAAATATATATATATATGGCAAAAAAACTTTAATGAGATTGAAGTACCTCGTGACATCCCTCTTTCTCTCGGTTTCTACCGAGTACGTAAAAGAGAAAATCTGGCATGCTGAACATCCAACGAGGATGAACAGTTAGTTTCCGCACCAATTTCCGACGTAAAATCGATGCGAGGAAGATACTTTATCGATCCGTGTCACATAAGCTCTTGTCGGAAATTGTAATTGCGCGCGGGATTTCCTTCTCTTTGGAGAGGGTTGTAAACGTCTTTCCGAGGGTTGTTACTTACCGACCGTTACATCTGTACTACTATGCCTTTACTTCCGAATTGTTTCACCGAGTGATATATGGTCGTAGACGGGAATACATATGTACCTATGTATACGTATGGTACCTCGTTTATAGTTGAAACGGTTCAGGTCGCGTTACGCCGTAAGGTACGAAAACCAGCCAGCCTGCTGGCCTCGCTCGATCTCACGGCGAAACCCTACGGCTCACATTCGACCAACTCCCACTGGTGACCCCGCTACAATTTACGTTATTCCTACCCCGTGGCGAAGCACTGCATATTCGATCGTTTTCTCTCTCTCTCTCTCTCTCGGTTTTTTACATCCCCTCGGTTCATCGTTTACCGCCCTTGCGTAAATAATTCGATAGTATTCGCACGCTGCTCGTTCCGCATAGCGATTGATTGAACAATTTCTCTCGTGAAAAAGATTTACATGGAAACAAGAAGAAAAAAAAACAAATATATAAAATCAACTCAAATGCAATTAATGAAAATTGATAAAAACCTTGCGCTTGAGCCAATTTTGTTTGTATCGTTCTTTTTTTTATTCTATTTATTTTCTATTCGACATGACAGCGTGTATCTCGAAAAATCGAATTAGCGAAATCGCACAACGATACGTACTTTCAATTTACCACGGCAAATTATCCAGCGTTATTTTTACTCTCGATACGATATTTGTTATTGTTATTATTTCCACCGATCGCAGAGGCGCTAATTTTTCAAAACTCTCTCGATACAACCCACGGTCGGATGAACTCGATCGTTGCGAACGTACGTTCCGTATTTTTACATCGACCAATCGAATTCGCGGAAAATTAACATCGATTAAAAGAGAAAACTAATTTTAAAAAATAAGAATTCTCTCGATTCGCAAACGAGTCAAATTCCACCCCCGCCCTCCCCCCAAGCGCAAAAATAAAATAATACGAAAATAAATAAAGTTTCGTTCATCGACACGAAACAGTCCAAATCCTTGAAATTCGAAGCTCTCGTGTGCCACGGACGAAAACGAGGCTTCGCGAACCGAAGGAGTATCAATTTCCACTTTCCCGCCTCGAAAATTAAATTCTATATCGGATAACCGCGCGGAGTCTATAATTCGTAATATTATCCTACGGGACGATCGGTGATAAGGATTTACCACGAGATTTTGGGGTCGATTTTACCCGTGCGGGGTTTCAATGTTCCATCCCCCTAACCCCAATGGGGATATCGAAGAGGGGGTAGCATTTCGAAAGTACGAAATGGTCATCGAACCGAAACGATTCGATATATTCTCCCTCCTCCTCCTCCTCCTCTCACCACCCACCCCAACCCAGTCGTTTTGTCACGTGGGTATATAGGAGAATCGCGTTGGTCGTTATATTTCCGGCCCGAAACGCGCGTTGTACAAACGCGCCGTGGCGGTAAGCAAAGTCGATAGTTCGATTTTCGTCATGGCTAAAATGTGTGCGGGGCTAAATATTCCCGGCTCGTCCGACTCCCTGCTACCCCCCCCCCTTTTTCCCACCCCTCTGTCCCTCTCTCCCATCCTCACTCACCAACTCGCCGATCTCGAGGTTTCTCTTTCGTTTATACATTTCCGAGGCTGTCGCTCATCGTTCTATGCTGATACACCGAACTGCGTCATTGACGAGGATGATGATGATGATGATGATGATGATGATGATGCTGCGACCCTGTCCCCGCCTCCGTCTTCTCTCATTCTCTCTCTCTCTCTCTCTCTTGCTTTCATGCTCCAGATTTTCTTCTTTTTTTATTTTCGTTTTTATTTTTTATTTTTCATCTTCATCTCACGGTTATTTCTTCCCGGGAGTTCCAAGCCCACGCCCAATAACCACGAGGCTCGCGGTTTATTTAGTCCAAAAATAGTATTTCCATCGTGTCGTGCATATACATCGCTTGTATCTCTCCCCGGTGGCGTTTTCGCGCAAGCCGTCTCGTCTCGAATCCTTTTACTCCACGATGTTAAACACAGCCGAGAGAGAGAGAGAGAGAAAGAGAGGGCGCGCGAATCGTTTAATTTTATCTCCCAAAAATGAACGTTCTTCTTGTTTATTATCATTGTCTGAGAAATATATTTCGAAACGTAAAATCGTTTATTTCCTCGAAGAAAATGAATCGACTTATAGCAGATTGATAATTTCGTTGAAAACAAAAAACAAATTTTTAAAAATCCTCGATCACGATTCGATTCGATCGTAACGAAAACGAAAAGCCTTTCTCCTCCCTCGTCTCGTCAATGAAAATAAATTTCGTCTCGTTGCAACGGGCGAGCTCGATCTATTTAAGTTTCATAAATCCTTTCGCCCTCTTCTCGGCAACGGTGACACGCCACGTTAATATAGATCATCCGAAACGGCCGATGGAATTTAATTGAAGCTGCGAGGGGTGAGTGGCGGCGAGAGGGGGGGGGGGGGAGGAAGTATTGATATCTCTCACACTGCCGAGTTCGAGATCACCAGTTCGCTAAAGTTCTCCAAACTCTCTGGCGAATTGATCGAGCATCGTTTCTCTCTACCCCCAACCCCTCGCACCCCCACCCCCCTCTCTCACTCTCGTTCCCTCCCCTTTTACTTCGTAGTCTTTGCAACCTTCGGTTTCTCGCCCTCGATGAGACTTTGGCAAACTTATCCGAGCGCTCGATATAGAACTTATATGTAGGTATATATAGGGGGGGGGGGGGGGGGGGGGGGGGGGGGGGGGGGGGTATGTGTGTGTATACACATATAGTTAACACGGAATGAGACAGAGTTTCGGGAAGAAATCGCTGCGAGTCAATTCTCTCAAGAGATAGGTATATCATAGTGCGTATATATCTCTTATGTTGTACATGCTGAGAGTTTGACTCATATATTTATGTATATATATAGTACATATGTTCATACGCTGTGTATATGTTTGCGGTTCGATGGCTCCCTCGTGTGTCAGAGATATGGGAGAGAAAAAGAAGTGGAGAACGATCTCTAAAGGACGAGAAAGGGGAGGATGAGTGAAAGACTGCCCTCTGCCGGTGGTAGCTGAGAAGCGTCCGGTGTATTGCTAACTTTTACCAATCTTCCTCGAGTTCGTCGAGTGCCTCTTTATGAGCAGCTAAAGCGGTTCCAATTCAATTTGCCTTGGCTAGCGATAACGATGTCGTTCTCTCGCACTCCATTCAACCCCTTTCTCTCTTTTTCTTTAACCCTCTTTTTTTGTCCCTTCTCATCGAAGAAAAAGGGGAAGATATAATAATGGTAATAATGAGAGGAAGAAAAATAAAAAAAGAATACGCCCCGATCCTTCGAATGCAGAAGTATTTATTCATCGCTCGTTCTTTATTTTCTTCGTATTGCTGGCTTCGCTTTATGTTCCTCCGAACTTTGTCGAATCGATCAATCGTAGCTTGATAAAATAATAAAAATAAACCCTACGTTGAAAAGAACGGGGTGAGAACGGAAAAATACAACAATAAATGAAATTCTCGTACGTTCGTCTTCGCAGGTTTGTCGGTCGATTCGATAATACGATAAAAAAAGAACAATTTCTCTTTTTTTTCGCGTAAATATTTTCCGTGAACGAGGAGTATTTTCGTTGCGAAAATACCGAGTGTAAACAGCGAGGTCGAGTTTCGTTATTCGCAATTCTCATCGTGATAATTAAGATATTTACTTATTTCGTTATATGATAAAATATGAATATTTATTATTATATTAGAATTAAATTACTGGAACTTTGCCAGCGTTACGTATAAACCTTACGTTTTCATAAAGTTTCTTTTGTGTCGTACGAGGGAAGCACTATACTCGCTTGACAAACGCATTCGCGGAACGTGTATGAATCTTGTCTGCGCTTGAAATTGTCGCGTCGCGCGAAAAAAAAATCGGCGCTCTATCTCCATACTCGACCGTTTCATCGTCGTGCCGCGGGGAGGCGTTGCGAGCGCGCGACAGTTGCTTTAGTCCGCTCGACCGAGCACACGTGACGCGCTCTGAAATATTCGTCTCTCCTTCGCTTACCCTCCCCACCATTCGACACGCCACACGCGTTTTCTCATCGTTCGACGTTGCACGTTGCATTTACGACGGAACCTCGACGAGCTTCCCGGTGAGAGTTTGGCCGTTCGCCGGGAATCGCTAGTCTCGTATTTTATTTTGTTCCCGCGGTTGCCGCGATCGCTTCACGAGAACTTCATCGCCCGTATTATAGTAAGCTCCGCTGTCTCTCTCTCCATCTCTCTCCTCGCGCTAAAAGGCCATACTTCGCGCGTTGAAATTCTCCCAAACTACCGACGTGAAATTTTCCCTCCTCTCAGTGCCGTCGCAGTTTACCCAGAACTTTGTTACGAACGTCGAGGTCCCGTGAAGAGCGAATGGCCCTTACACACACTCGACATTTTACCGGCGTTTATGGATACATTTTGCATTCGTGTATTTCTCGCGTGTGCGCCTTCCGTTGTTTTCCTCGCCCGGCCGAGAGATGTCGCTCTCGACGCTTTTGACGCTCCGTGGTAAGAGAAAAAGAGACAGATGCCAAGAGCACATGAAGAATAGCGACGGTGTTATTTCACTGGTCGAGCTTTCGAGGGTAAACATCTGGTCGAAACTGATTCAACGAAGCGCTTGGCAACTTAACTTTATCGTGACCATTTACGACGTGTATATATATATATATATATATATATATATATATATATATATATATATATATATATAGGTCTACAAGCCAGTGCATCGTTCGAGGACTTCTACGAGCTACGGGTAAACGGTTATCTCATCAATTTCGGGGATACGTCGTATCGAACGACTACGGAAATTTGTCGGTTATTTTTAAAGGTCACGCCCGTGAACTTTTACCGCCCAACGGCTTACGTAATATTATTTACACAATTATTATTATCGATCGTCGATAAAAATAAATAGACAACACCTTTTCTTTATTATCCAAAAAAAAAAATGTAAAAATCCGAGAATTAAATTTCTCTCGCGTCTCTCACGAGAAACTTATTATTTCCAACTATCCTAGCCGATAATAAAAAAAAAGCCTTTAGTTCATATTTTTCTTCCTATCCAAAAATAAATTCGTCCGAATTTTTTAACCTATGAGAAAAAAAATTGGATCGAAAAGAAACTTCCAACTCGACGTTAACTCGAACGAAGAAAGAACCGGCGCGTCGCCAAAGCGTCTTTGCGTAGAAGCGGAAGTAGGCGGTACAAAAAAAACCGCGCGTCACTTTGTCAAAAGGAGGGTCGTTGTCGTTGTCGTCGTAAATCCATGGAGGAAACGTGCGACCGACAAATACAGGAAGACTTCTTGCATTCCTCGCAGTGTTTACCTCCCTGCGGTATTAGTGGCAGTAAAACAAGAAACAAGGAGACTGCGGTTCCAGGGGGTTAACTTTATACATCCCTCGGTAGAGAAGAATGGCGGAGGGGGGAGAGAGCGAGAATTCATGCTTAAGAGCAGAAACGAGTACGGTCGAACTACGCAACTGAATTAAGTGTTCATTTCAGTAATGTTTTATCGTACTCGTGCGTATCATACGTGTTTACAAAAGACTCCTCGTTTTCTTAACAAGCTCTCAAAGTTTAAGTGTCTCGGGAGAGCGAAAAAAAAATAAAACTCGCGATCACGAGAGCACTTCGACAATCTTCCATTAGCCGTATAAAATTTCCCGTCGCAATGTTTTTCCTCGAACAAGATTCGCTCCAATCGTTACCTCTTCCACAATTTCAAACAAGAAACGTCGTTAAATCCTCGATCAATGACGGAAAATTTGCATCTCGTCGTTTTCACCGTCGGAATTTCGATCGACGCGAAGATTCGATGAGAAATTAATTTATTTGAAATTTCTCGTTATAAAAACGCGTATCCAATTTTTATTCTCAATTTCAAGGGAAAAAAGCCGATAATATTAAATCCCCCGTATTAAGCCTTCGGAATAGAGAAAAATTACAAAAAAGGAAACGTTGAAAAAAAAATGTAAAAAAAAACTGTAACATCCATCCAATTACGATAATAAAAGCGTCCCCGTGTGGCGAACCATTAATGTATTATACGTTCGTAAAGAGAGCTTTCGGATTCGTCCGCCGCGGGACGGTGGCGTTGGACGTTGAGGACGAAGAGGCGGGGAACTGGTCGCAAAGCCGCTAATTAATCTCTCAAATGAATCTCATCTCCCCGCGTACAATTGAATATCCTTACCTATAGGACGAGTTTCCAAAGGCCATAGGTCTCGCGCATACGTTCCATCGCCCTTCCTCTCATCCTTCGGCCGACGTTGTTCGACGTGGAGCCAAGATATACGCATTCCATTCACTTTCTCTCTTCTTCCTTTCCCCCTCTACCTGACCCCTTTGCTCCCCCCACCACCGCTCCACTCTCAAACTCTCAGCGCTAGCTTTCGACCTTTCTGCCCCCCCCACTCTTCTGTCTTCACAGCGCCTAAGGCTCCTCCCCCCTCCCTCTCCCACCACCACGCCTCGCTCACTCCCTTTATTTCACCGTTTCGCGAACACACACACTCCCGCTTCTATCTATAACTTTCCGCACGCGGAAGCGCTGAAAGCCGAGCGTTTGTGTCCCGGATAGTTATTCAATCCCTCCCGACGCTTCCTCTCTCCTGTTCATACATTTATATATTTATATATATATGCATATATAGAGGCATATGTGCTTGTACTTATGATCTTGATAGAGAAGAACCTCGGGGTTCGGGGGTTATTCACGCGTGCATCAACTGCATCGTTACACGGAGAAAATACACTGACAGTTTCGTTGGAAGCGAAGCAAGGCGTTCTATGTGAATATATATATAGGTATAGGGACGCGCGGCACAACGCTAAATTCGTCGAGAATAAACGCACGTGTTGCGCGTTCGAGGCGACAAAAAACGAAATATGGCGTATGTAGGGAAGAGAGGACTGTAACCGCGAACCCGTGACCGAACGAAAAGAAAATAAGCGACGGGAGTCGAAGAGACAGAAAGGAAAACAGTGATCTCGCGCAAGCGACGGTAACGTCCGTACGACCTCCGGGGACTTGGCTCTACGCGCACCGAACGAAACAAGCGCCCACCGCACGACAAATCACGTGCTCGACACCGAGATCCACGCAAACCGTTAAAAACGTTCACAAATGTTCGATATCTTGGAATTTTTTGTTGTTCTTTGCTCTGTAGAAAACTATCGTTTTTTTTTGTTTTTTTTACGATTCTTTCAACCTTTTCGGGTAAGCACTGTTTTTTTTACAAGCTTTCGATAACACACGCCTATAACGAACAATTGCACTTTTTTGTTGTTGTTTAAAATAAGTTTTACGTATAAATTCGTCGTCGTACACACAAATTTTTAAATTAGCTTCTAGTCGAGACGATATTTGGGATCGATGTAATAATAAACACACACGCACGATCTATCCGTCGCCCTCTACGTTTACTCTCTTTCCTCTCGATGAAGATCAAACGCACGTGAGAGTCCCGTGTTAGTCGCGAAAGTAACGTGAAATCGCGCGTTTTTTTTTCGTTTCGATACCTTGGTCACACTTGACGTATTTGCAATTTTTGTTTTATTGTTGTAACGACTTTGTTTTTAATTTATCGCGAGAAAACTTCTTTTTGATATCGTCGTGGAGATTTTCGTTTGTTTATCGTGACGTCGGGCTTGGTCGATTTAATAAATATCGTTGGTGAAAGTTTAAAAACGATGAGCGATTTTGTGTTTTTCGCAGATCACTGTTGGTGCTAGCAACGAGAGGGTATACGAACCGACGGCATACGCGCATCGGGTTCGCTGCCGGTACGTCGACTGCCTTCGCAACGTCGACGAACGGAGGAAACCCCCACGTCCTACTCGACGCGAAAACGTATTATATATGTCTTCTCTCCTACCTCCGGAGCTGTCCATCCTGCGCGACTCCCTCGCAACCCCCTCCCTTCAACCCCTTTAATCCCTCCACCAACCGGGAATCCCCCGCGGCTATTCGTAATTTATTTACATTTTTCATCGTGCTAACTTCGACGTAACTAATCGAAAACTGCGACAAACTTTATGTGATCTTACCAAAAGTTTAAGCAACGGCGGATTTCGTGGAAATCGTTCTCTCGGGTATGTAAAAACATTTCTTTCGAAAATTATCGTTATCGTAAAACGGTGACTGATTTTCAAAGATTCCAACGTTATACGGGTTATTTGACTTGGGAACTTGAAAAAAGCGCTGCGCTGTTCCGCCATATTTGTTCGAGGACTCTGAAATTGGTAATACGAGTAAGGGCAGCTTTCATTTAGTTTTTTTTAATAAAAGAATTGATACTGCCCTTACTTTAATTGCAAAATTAATCAATTTTCTTCTTAATTACAATTTTTAAATCATCTCTAAAAAACTATGTGGTTGCTTATACCACGCGCATTGAGAAAGATCGTTTGAAAAGTCGCGCAATCTAGTCCCGCGCAAACGGTGTAACGCTAGCGCCATCTAGCGGCGAACGCTACATCACAACGCTCTATCCATTTTGCCATATCGGTCGAGCCGAAAGAAGCAGCCGTCGGTAAAGTGTCCTACTATACCAACGGAACGCGGGTCACTTTCATCCAATGAATATTTTATCTCCTTACTTGGTGTGTGTAATGTTGGAATCTGAAAAAAAACGGACGCCCACCATCGAGTCCCTAGGGACCAAAGTCATTTCGACCGCTGACCAAACGTGACCCTTATAAATTCGACTTGACGCAGCGACGGTAAGACAAGCTTTTAAAATTCACATGGTCATTTATCATTTATTCACGTCGGGTAACAGCGCCATTGGTGCAGCTCGACAAATTTTTAAGTCGTATCACCTGGAGCTAAAACATTGATGGGTACACGAAGATTTTTGACGTTTTTTTTCTTTTCGTATAGAGTCTACATCTTACATTCTCAAAATTTAAAGATATTTACAAATATTCGTGATGGTAACCTATAAATAAAATTATTTATATAAAAACTTCTTTTCTTACTTTTTATCAATAACATTTAAGCATTATCATTGATGAAATTCAATTTTCTTTTCGAGTCTTCGATGTGATCAATGTTTGCAAATTGATTGAATTTTCACTTTCAATTCGTTTCTCGTATTTACAAAGTGTCTAATTTTTGGATCGGAGTGTACGTGGAGTTATACCGAAATGTTTACTTCTTTCAACTCATTGTTAGTACTGCCTTGTGCTGCCTCGTCCGCCGACCTCGAACGTCGAGTTCGCCCTTGGCTAAACTTTTGATGCCAAGCGTGAATCGGGGTGAACGGGCCCTTTGTACTCATCGTCGTAAAGATCAATCTTTCATCATTTATTTAACCACGATCTTTTTATAGAACAAAATTAACCACGAAACATAATAGACTTCAATAATGCGGTGGCATTTTTTTTTGTTATGATCAATAAGCCAATTTGTAGGTCATAACGCTATTTTTGCTGCCATTGTTTGTTTTATGTTCAACTATACATATATTTGGTCCGTTAAATTCGGCAAATGAATAAGTATAGTAGCCACGTCAATCTCTCGACGCTTTCGAGTACCTGCATGGTGTGAAAAAAGCCTAATAATCGACACGTTCAAACTTTGATCATTTGATAACGTAAAAATGTAACTTTCTAGTACTTTTTATGAATTGCCATGTTACGTTTACTCCCTAGGAACTTTGTGCATCTAGGGCTGTCAAATCTGGTGAATTGTCTCGAGGACATAACCTCAAAACCAATGAAACCGTTCACACAAGCAAAACGATGTGTTATTTTTCACTTAATTACGAATAATTATCATTAATTAACAAAACAATGGCCAAATATTCGAGTGACTCGGATTCGGATCGCAGTAACAGGCACAGAAGAAAATATTACCGAAGATCGAGGTATTCTACGCGTCTATTACGAAACTGCAAACTGTAAACATAGTCGGAATTTCATTTCAATGATTATTAACAATTTTCTTTGCGTATACTTCCGTTTGAGATCGAGCAGCTCCGATTCGAGCGACAGTTCGTCGTACAGAAAACGCTTGTCGAAACATTCACGTTCGAAGAGACGACATCGGACAAGGTCGAAGAGTCGAGATCGAGACAGAGCTTCCAAAAGTTACAAATCATCAAGAGGAAGCTCCAAAGATAGGGACAAGCGAAGATATCGATCCAAAAGATCAAAATCGTACTCCCCCGATAGAAATAATAGGAGAAAGGGAAGATCTCCGTCGAGAGAAAAATCCACTAGTAGATCGAGCAGCGCGCAGTCTAGCGGCGTAAAACCGATCGCTGACAAATCGACGAATTTAGTATCTAAAGGTTACATCAATTTCCATTCGTATAAAGAAAATTTCAATTTCCGCCAATTTAGCTTCTTTTTATAGAACATACGCTTCATTAATTAATTTCTCTCCTTTTAGATGAATTTTCCATCGAGCCGAGAATAAAGGAGAGCGTACTCGAAGAAATAAACTCCGAAAGATTCGTTCCAAAGTCATTCACGTCATCCGCCTCTAGTAAAGATTGCACGTTCAAGAACGTAGTCATCGATGTCTCGGGAGAGACGATTCAAGCACCGGCGGTGAGAAATCCAAGCAATCCGGACAGTATATTTCACACATCGGTAATAAACTTTGGACTTTATACGACAACGTCGAACTACTGAATGACGCTGTAAAATCCTTCTTTTTTTTTGTCGTAGATAATGATTGACCAAGCGGCTCGTTTCGACAAGTGGGTGAAAAAGTTGTACACTTTAAGGCAAAAGGCGATAATAGATGTAACTCATACCAGTGTCACCTGACGCTTAAAATCACTAACTTTTTAACGAGGAAACGTGGTTTTAATTGATTTACCTTCTCGAGCGTGCCAAAACGACGTTATCCTCTCGATCGAATCCTCCAACAGTCTCGCTCTTTGAAGAAAATCAACATCATCAATTGTTCTACGTTGACGCATCGTTTTTATTTCTCGTCACATCGCGCTTTACAACATTATGACATAGATATTATTTCGTAAAATCAGATATCGAATATTTCCGGACAATAGAAACAATGATTTGGGATTAACATCTAGGGAGCGGGGCTCTGCGGGGTTTTCGTCAGATACACAAAAGTAATCGCGCGAAATCGAACGAGGTTGCGTGAATTTTTGTTTATCACGATAATAAAGTATCTCCAAATCCCGAACAAAAATGTACTCTCGTCTCGAAGAAGACATTATAATCGAATAATCCTCCTTAACTCTGATAATCATAGATAATCGTCAAAGGTCATTTATATTATGGCAAAAGAACGATAGTTCCATCGTCTCTAAACGCGGACGATGATCCGAGACGCTCGATTCGATTTCGCGATTTTTTAAAAATCATTTGTTTTATCGGCCACACGACAAACCGTGGATAATGTATATTGTTTTAATCATTTGGCGCGTTCGCGCTAACACTCACTTGCATTTGTAATTTACTTTCGCCTGATATGCATTATCCATATAACATCGCCTGGAAACAATTCTATGTATATGTATATATACATTTATATAATTTTATGTATGTATATTTCTTTACGTATTTTATAATAATTACGATTACGGGCTTTGGTGAAGGAAATAATTAGGATGGAGTATTAGAGTCGATGAACTTTGTTTTTCCGTTATAGCATCGTTTTCGGACTCGCGCTATTTTATTTTCCGTTTGCTCGAAAATTTCTTCGTACCGACTTCGTTGGAAGATCACGAGAAATTAATTAACGAACGATCCCGTTCGCGAAACTTTGCGCTATTTTGACGGATAAAGCGCTATAATCCGGCCGATCGACCAAGTATCCTGCACGTTGCAACGATTATACTCGAAACGAGATATAAATGCTAAAAAGCACTTGCCACTTATCCCGCGAATCCGATAACGTCGATGCCTCGAATCCGGAAACCTCGACGAATGTGCAAATTAAAGAACCTCGGGCTTTCTTTCCTATCTCGGAGTTACCGGGATTTATATTACAATATCACGATCCACAAGGGTGTGCTCTAGAGTCTCTAACGTATCTTACGAGGGACAGAAAGATAAGATTTTTGTTCGTTCTCGACGAGAAAGAGGATGGGGTTTTTTTTTGTTTGTTGTTCTTCTAGTCTCTGCGCTTCTTCGTCCGGTCACACGCGGATCTATTAATTCTTGATTACATCATCGATATTGACAATATCCAACTCGACGATACTGTCGCCAGCAAATTGGCCATAGAGACCGTCCGAAGTGCTGCGCTTCACGATCCCTGTGGAAAATAAACGAAACTGATTAAATTTCTCCAAAGAATTTAAAATCGAATATTTTGCGAAAATCTTTAAAACGACTTACTCGTATAATTTACTTTCTCTAATAGGTACGTAGACATGTCTTTACACTCTTTGCCTATGTAAGCTCCGACACTCGATAGATCATGTATCGGTGGAAATACGGCTCTCATAGTTTCCCTCACGACTTTAGTGTCGACTTCGTAGTAACCATTGGCCATTTTTATTAGCAAATCGTACAGATTACGAGGTGGCAATACTCTCTTACGATTCAGGGGCATGACGAAACAGCAGTGTCCGTCTATGTCGATTATACCAGTGAGATTCTAAACAAAAATTCCGATAGAACATTCTCAATTCCATTAATAATAAGAAACATGTATGGTAAAGAAAAGGGAGTGAAAACGTTGCTTGCTGAGTCAAAAGCAAACAAGCAACCCCTATCGACGATACTGATTATAACGAACGACTCACGTTATGAAAATCGTGAATGAAACGACCCTGACGACCACCGCGAAAATCTGGTACGTCGATCTCCTCGTAATGATCGTTCTGGAGATCAAGATCGAAACGTTCCTTCAAATAGCTACCCACGCTCTGAAGGGACTTGGCCAGCTCGATATTATCGGCCTTGTAGTGCTCGGGATATGATTGGGGACCGGCGAGAAGTCCCTCGCGATCGATCGGCGACCGGTTTCTTCCCTCGTACGGAATGCTGTACCAGCCAGTACGGAATCTGTGCATCTGATCACGAGCGTAATGCCTATATATGTATAGTCCACCGATCACGCCGATACCCATGCCAAGAATAGCGGTGAACAGAAGACAATACACGGTCCAAGTGTGCGGACGAAGTAGTGGATTGGCTCGTCGCAGAATGAATACTTGATCCTTGATCGTCAAGTAAGGACCACCGGCTCTTGGTGGACATTGAGCTTCGGTATCGCCCGAGCCACCCTGTAAGTTTTACATTCTTAAGAAACGATGGATCTAAACATTTTTTACAAGAAGGTAAGTCTCGTTTGCAATTTAGCCGCTGTGTTTGGCTCATTATTAAGAGGATTCGTTTTTGTTTCATGGACATTTTGATATTTCTGATAGGAAAATCGTCGGAATATTTTCTGGTATAATTTTGATTTTTAATTTATTTTAACTATTGACACGATCTTAAAGAGTGTGGAAATTTATGCAATTGTTGTTTCAATGGTTTGAAATTTTGAGAACAAACGGATTTGCTAAATTTTACAGTAATATTGAACGACCGCTGATAAATAAAATGTTTCACAAAGGCGGCCATCGCGCTTTTTGTTAATGATTTTTTTGCTGCTTATATCATCAGTCGTTTGTCACTCTCTTGTCAATAATACAGCTGGTATCGTTTTGGAACGAGCGCTGGTAATGTATGGATGGAGGAAATGAACATATACAAATGTAGGGAATTCGTGCGATTCGTCAAAACAACGCCCCGTTATCCCAAATACTCGGGCGACTTCTGAAATTGTGTTTGTACACATGTATATTTCACATGGCCGACATAAATCTTCGGAATAAGCCGTATTCGTATTACTTAATTTGTAAACATTTCTTTCTATATTTATTGTTTCGGTAATTAATGTACAGTGAATTACCTCGTGTCTTCGGTTTACATACATATACATGTGTATATGAGGCATTCCACGTCAAATCGACCACTTTCGAACCCGCCATTTTTTTATTTTGCTGAAAATTTTATATGTCGTACTACCCGATTAAAAACATTTTTGTAAATTCTTTCAATTTTTTTTACCCGACTGAAAAAGAGTTATGAATGTTGAAAACAAAATAACGTCTTTTCTTTTTTCGAACGCTGATGAGTTTTTCAAAAATTGGTTAATCGAGACCGTTTTCTTTCAAATGTTTCGTTTTTAAATGCGCTTTTCAGAAAAAATATTCAAGTTATGAGCTATGAAATTTTTCATTTTTTTAGAGTTAAATATCAATTCCTCCAAAACTCCATTTTTTATTTTTTATTTTCAATTTTTCTTTAACTTGCGTTTATTCTGAGTTTAATGCCGTTACGGTCATAGTGGGCAGGTTTTTCTTTCTAATTTTTTGTAAAATTTGTAAAAATTTACAGAAATGTTTTTAGTGGCATAAAATTTTCAGCAAAATTAAAAAGTGTCGGGTTCAAAAGTGGTCGATTTGACGCGGAATGCCTCATATATATATGCATATATATATGTAAGAAATATTTCCCCGTTAGTAACGGTGCTAAACGTTAATTTTGTTGGAAATGCTAGAGTCTCTATGATAATACTGTTATCCAGCAATGAAGGCGGTTAACAATTGCGTATGTCGCCAAAACTCAATGATTGTTTCCGGCAGCTCTCGTCTAGTGACGACGATACACAAATATACACTCTGTGTATTGGATTCTTCGAGAATTTTATATCCGACGATACAGAGCAAAATGTCGCCGTTTCGTAAAATCAAAATAAATCTTCATCTTCGAGAATATTAATTGTAATAAGGTCCGTAAAATGTATGTAAACCTAAAAAATCATGAAAACTGACCGCTGGAATATCGACGACAACTAATGGCTGCTCCATTTTATCAGCGGGCTTCTTTTCGCCGATCGCTTTCGTGATGACTGTCATCTTGGCGTTGGTATTTCTCTCGCAAACGCGCGATGTTTAACACAAAACGATTGCTCAAGACGGCAAACCGGCTGGCGTTTGTAAACCTTACAACGATTGACAGTATAAGTCGGTTAATACGCGACAAAAAAATCACACGGAGAAAAGTAGATTTTCCCTGACGCGACTTGCACGACCACCTTAACACGATTGATCGGTGACAATCCCGTTCCTCTCTCCTCGTCTTTCTTCCCTTCGCCTCGCTGCCGGCAACTCTATCGGGCAAACTCCCCCACCGTCGCCCTCTCTCTTTTGTTCGATGCAACACACGAAGAGCGCGGCTGCGCCTGCGCCTTCTTGCATCGTCCAAATTGTGCACAATAACACACCATTACGGCCGATTTTGAGAGTCGAGAAATGATTTATCGCTCTTGTAAACGAAGTAAAACCTGTCCGATTATCTAAGTTCCTCCTATAATTTTAGTAAGCTCTAAGAGCAACGTTTAATTAATATTGGATATGAAGGTTAAAACCAATGTTGTGAATGAAAGTGCAACCTGGATCCAATTGATTAATCGTATTTCCAATTTGCCGTTTAGAGTTTTTATATTCAATAATCACAATCTCTGCGCCTGTGCAACATTTAGCTAATGGCTAATTATCATATAGCGCCAAGCTTTTATATTTATATCCACATGCGTCGTAGACAGTTTCCGCGGTAGTGGAGGGGGAACCGATGATGTAGGCTGCGACGTAGGAGTAGCATGAGAGCGAGGGGGGGGGGGGGGATAACTTTTTTTTTCGAACGTTTCGAACGACCCTTTCGGACACTCGGAAACGAGCGACAGCAAGATTTCTCTCGATTCTCGTTTCTTAACAGTTTGTTGCTCATTCTCCAGCCTGGAAAATCTGTGTGCGTGTCGCGTGTGTGCCTGACGTGCGCGCGATGATAGTAGTGACGGCGGTGACGTCAAGTGCGCGATGCGTTTTGGGACGCTCAAGTTGATGTCGACGGCGTTGGTCGAACTTTATAGTAGTCGTGGTTGAGTCAGTTCCCCGAGCGCACAGCCACGGACTAAGAGAGGCACACGCTCGTCTTGTGTCGTTCGTTCGAGTTGCGGAGTGCACGAAAGAGAGCGCCGAGGAGAAGAGTCGAGAGCCGACGGCGACGTCTCGCACGGATATATCATGGCGTCCGCCAAGAGAAAGCAGGATGAGAAAAATCTCAAGATATTGCGCGAGCTGGTATCACAAACGTCGAACAAGGAATGCTTCGATTGCCGGCAGCGAGGACCAACCTACGTCAACATGACGATTGGGTCCTTCGTCTGTACATCTTGTTCTGGTATGCTGTAAGTAAAAAAAATCACTCTTTACGACTTCCTGAAAACGACAAAATAATCCTTCATCCATTATTTATTTTACCTTCGATATTTTCGCTCAACGTGACGCTTTGGTTTTGTCACTCCCACACGAATCTCTTGAAAAAATTCTCTACATCCTGTATCCTTCGTTTTCGTGTCTCGTTCGCCTATCGCCCGTGTATATGCGTGCGTGTCATGACCGTATGAAATTCCTTATCGAACCTAACGGGAAGATAGTCTTATTCCAACGAGTTTTCGTATTTATCTTCATCACCCACCTTATTCTCGGCACTCTGCTGTTGCTGCAGAGCAGCTACTGTGTCTTTCCATTCGATCATTAACGGGCTCGCATATGCACGCACGTACCCTTTTCATCTAGCTCGTCGTACTATCACGGCTAATCTGTGTAGAAATGTAGGTCAGAAAATAGAAGAAGTTTTGCAAACGTGTCCTATGAGCCTCGGGGAAGAAATTTTCCTTGGTCACATACTTTGGCTATCTTTGTTGATTCATTTTGTTCTACAATGAATCACGAAGCTCTTGTGTCAATAGAAACGACTATTAAATATATATATATGTGCGTGTGTATATATATATATGTACACATATCCATATGTATAGTTCTGCCTGCAGATTAAATGCAAAAGCACAGGTGTAAATGAATTTTCCTCTTCATCGAACAAAGAGAATCTAAGAAAATGCTGATCTTTGGTCTTGACATGGAATTCTTAATGGCGCTGCAAATTTATGCCATGTAAGCAGTGCTGTATCATTAAAATATTTGTAATTACCTTCTACGGAACATTGTTATTTATCGTGCCAAGCGTCGATGGCCAATAAAAGTTTCTAATAATTAAAGCTCTAAATTTTTTTCTTAATTTTACCCCCTTTCGCTTCGCGCGTATGGCCAGTTTGCATCCATTATAAAGCTGGATACCGAACGTTGCAGTTATTAGGTAGCAATTAATTTCTCAAACATTGCATCACAGTGCTTGTATTTATCTGTGAACCGAATGGACCTCTGATAACGTATTTAACATTGCGCCACGCACGAGCAATAATAAAAACTATACATTTTTATAACTGCTTTGAAAGTTGGAGCTACGGCTCTTCCTCGAAGATAACGCACGCGTCGAGTAATTTATTACATATTTTTCTAGGAGAGGATTGACTCCGCCGCACAGAGTCAAATCCATATCTATGGCAACATTCACGCAGGAGGAGGTCGATTTTGTGAAAGAGCGCGGTAACGAACATTGTAAGAGGATATGGCTGGGTCTGTTGGACTCTAGCCCTCCGCAAAATCTCGATACCAAGGACGAGCATCAGATGAAGGATCTGATGAGCGATAAGTACGAATACAAAAGGTGGTATCTCGATCCATGCTTGAATCAAAATTCTAATAATCAGAAGAATCAAACGATGAGCGTGCGATCAACGAATCAGCCGAGCATTCCGAGAGTACCGCAGGCAGGAACATTTGCTACTCTTGCTGCGCCTACGAGCAACCAGAAGAATATTAAAAATCCACCCGAACCCGTGGACTCTTTCACGCCAGATTTCGTCGCTGATTTCAGCAAAGTTCCCGATCCCTTCCAGGCTGCTATGCCAACGTCGCGTTTCACCCAATCGATCGTACCGCAGCCATCGTTCGCCAATTTCGACAACAATCCTGCCTTCGACTCCTCCAATAGTGAGACAACCGACTTATACGTTTGAATTGCAGACAGAATTGTCAATTTCGTTTGCTCGGTCAATATTAATTTACGACGATGAAAATATCCGTTCGATAGGAATTATGTAAAAGAGAATTTTTTTTCATCAATTTTTTTAGACTCCGATCTCTCCTCGTCGTTCAATCAGTCTTTCGGCTCTTACAACTCGACGAACTACAATAACGGCGTAAATGCTCCACCGTCGGAGGACAGATACGCTGCGCTCAAAGATCTCGATTCTCTCATGAAACAGACTCAGCTTAAAGAGGAAATTTCAACGACTTCGTCCGCTTCACCATGGACGACCAACAACTCTAACGTCAACGGTAATACTTTCCCGAATTCACGAGAGTTTGAAAGTAATATTGATAACGTTTCTTTGTTTTTTTGTTAATCATTTTTCAGCGTCTAATTCACTCTGGGCAAGTAACAATCAAACGGGGCACGTGATCGCCAATCCTTTTGCCAGCGGCGATCTTTGGCGACCTTCGCCGAATCTTTTGAACAACAATATGCAATCGGTCGAGAGTCCTCTCTGCAACTCAGCAAATCCTTTTAGAACGGCCCAATTCCCGATGAACAATGGTGAGCGAAATAATGAAAAAAAAAAATGATTTAAAACTTGCAAGTTACATGATCGTTCGTTAAAAATCGTAGAATCTCAATGGGGAGGGATTGGATCGTCCAGTGCCGCAGATGTAATGCCATCTAGTCAACTGACGACACCGCTCTCGGGAAAAGGCTGGCAGCCGAGCGTCTCAGCTTACCACGCGAATCCATTCATGGTGAGCCCTCGATTATTCGATACAAAAAGTATCGCTAAGTTTCTTGGGAAGCCTTTAAAAATGTGTCGAAAAATTCACGCGTGTTCCTTTATTGTCTCTGTCGACAGGTGGGCACCGGCGTCGGCAATATGGCCAGAAATTCGAACAATCCTTTCTTATGATCGAGAGAGGGAAATTCAATACGTGCGAACTTACGAACAAAAAATAATGCAAAACTAAAATACGTATACGTAGTTTAGGACAAATTCAATAATTTTACATGACCTCTTTTATTGGCAATTAGTGCCATTAACGTTTTATTCCCTTTGCGAAGCACTCATCCCTGCCTCTCTCTCTCTGTCTCTGACTCTCTCTTTTATTCGCATAACTGGAATGATAATTTTATTTATGAATATAATATACACGTTGAAATAAAGATTAATATTTGTTACTAATCTTACTAATACGTATACAGCCTTACCCACCTCTGATCCCTAATGGAAAAAAAAACAACAACAACAACCATATTAAATCTCTTTTTTTCAGATGGCACAGTCGTGTTACTGCTGAAAAAAATGTAAATTATAAAAAAGAAAAAAAAACGAAAAATAAATAAACGAATGTGTTTTAACAGTGAAAACGGGCGATCGAGTATACACACTTAAATACGGTTTATTTACTTAAAAAGTCGTTCTAATAAATACAAAATCACAAATGAACACTTAGTCTTTGTTGGTTTTCAACTCATTACCGTTTATCCTTCTTTTTTCTGGATCCGTGGGATCCTTGATAGACGTCCTTTTTTTTTTACTTGTTGTTTGTTCGGTACTCGCGTTAATAATCATTACTTGATCGTTATAATTGCAGGCTAAAATACGTGTTTGTCTATATATTAGAAATTGTAATAACATGATCAGTCAGTGTCACTGTAGTACAATTACATTGATATAAAAAAGAGATAAGCCCTCGTGTCAACTAGAAACATTTGTCACGTAGCTGCCGTTACTTTTTTTTTTTTTTTTTCAATCTCATATTATGCTGCTGTTTCCCTTTAACGTATGCCGCTCACGCTTCCTTCAAAAAATTCTCTCATCATACATCATTCACTAAAGAGGAGGGTGGGGGGGTTGGAAGCTCTCCAACGGATCAATCATTGCGATATTACTTACAGTAATATAAATTAATTAGCGATAAAATGGATAAATTATCAAAACACTAATATACGAGTTTCACCAATCGTGTGTGTTAACTGTTATGTATAAACGTACGAGATGATATTGATATTACTAGGCAGGCATTATCGCCGATGGATGGGGTTCAGGGGGGCGGGAAATTTCGGCGACGTTTCCTAAAGCGCTCGAGAGACGATTGCATTTTACAACACCGTCCCCCATCATTGTTTCGTTAATCGTGGCAACGATTAAAAACATTATGGCCGGCATCGATCTAGCAACCGTTGCTACTTTGATTGCCTTTCGGCAATGGACGCACCAGATACAATTTTTCTCCCTGCTTGTTGGTGTAAATTGGCGCACGTTGGTAATGATCGACAAGCTGATCGAGCGTGTGAAATTTTCGCTGACCGATGCAGTAGAGGGCACCCTCGACGTGAACCCTAAAGTGCTTGTTGCGTCCAGGTGCCTTTAATGATACCGAATAGTCGCCCATCTGAAAAATATTTCAAAATTCTTATCGATCATTAATTATAGACAATTTCAAACAATCGCACGATGTTTATCGCCGAACAATTATGTCGGCGATTAAGAGATCGGTAATGAATGAAGAATAAGAATGAAGATAAAAGAAAGACTCACGTTTGTCTCGCTATCCCTAATGAGGAAATCTCCGTCATGGCCATGCTGATTCAATAGCGTGTCGCACTGCGAGCGTGTGATGCTTCCGTAGTACCAGGGCTTTCCGATTAGATGAGGCCTATCGCCAGGATCGGGCCTTCGTTCGAGCGAATCACCGGTACCGATCTCGCTTGTAGTCATGCCACGCTCGCGATAAGGCTGGGTCAGGTATTCGCTCAATTCCTGTAGATAGTTCCGTGGTACAAGACCGATCTGACCCTGACCATTTCTCGCCTTGTACCATTCAGGATCAGCGGGTGGACGATCCAATATCTCGAGGCGATCGCCCTTCTCGAACGAAAGTTCCTGATCATTGTTCGAGGAGAAGGAATAAAGAGCGACGACGATATCAAGAACGTTCTCGGCCATCGCATACGTATGAAGCGTGTCGTCCGCATCGCCCTCCTCTTGAGTGTAATTCGAGGGAAACCAACCAGCCTGAGTACCGCTCTGTCCTCGCCACCAGCCATCGTTGCTCTTCTCGAGTATCAAAATTCGCGTTCCCTTAACGAGCGATAATTCGTCAGCCTGCTGAGCTTGATAGTTGTACTTGACGACTGCGGTGCCTATCGCCTCGCTCGGATCGGCGGGTAATCTCCTTGCCATTATCGGAGATTCAACGGCGCGCGACGGTGAATTGCCGGACGGTAAGGTCTTGGAGCCCGAGCCCTTCTTGACTTTCTTCTTGATGCTGTCGAATAGCGAGGGCTTCTCCTTCTTGACATAGTTGCTGGGCACGTAACCGGCCTGTCCTCGAGCGCTCTGCACTCGCCACCAGTGTTTTGAATCATCGAGCAAGAGATAACGCTCGTTCTTGCGAAGATCCAACTCTTGCGCTCCCTGCGCACCGTAATCGTATTTTGCGACAACGTAACACACGTCGTCCTGGCTTGTCTTGCCTGTAATATCGTTGCGATACGTATCATTATAAAGGCTTGAAAAAACATTATTTTTTTCCTGTTATACGACTGCTCGTTACATCGATCGAGTATCGTACCGTATCCTGTGATCAACGATCGACAAACTACTCGCGCAATTCTTCTCAATGCATATAAACGGTATTTTCAGGACGGTCTTTCTTTTTTTTTGTTTTATGTTTCCTTCGATGCAACGATTACTACTTCCTTAAAGTGAAAACGCGACAATTCTCTAATTACCATGCCCCCCCCCCCCCCCCCCCGAGCATTAACGCGTCTTGGTGCGCATCGTGTTATTAGTGAAATATATGTTTTCATCATTGGTACGATGGCAACAATGATACTCGAGACGATGTAACGTGTGGTGACGAATAAATTTACATTCAAAGCAAAAGCAATATACTGAGAGATCGAAACGTACCATGCTTCATGGCTGCCATGTGCAAATACAGAGGTATGTACGTCTGATATTGGCACGTGAGCTTTTCGTCGCTCACGTCCTACTTGAACGAATCGGTAATTCTGCTTTTTTCGTGTCGTCAGCGTGAGCGAAGCAGGCATTCATTCTTTAGCTTTTTGGCACTGTTTGGAGATATATATTCTCCGTTCGTTCGTTTTTTTTTTGTGCTTGTCTTATTTTTCTTTTATTTCGCTTCTCTTTACGTATGGTACAATACTCCGCGATCTCACTGTTTTCTGTCTGTTTACTTTGTTTCGTTTGTTAAATCTTTGTGTTTTTTTTATTTTTTATTTTTTTACTGCTGGCCTGCCATCTGATCTCTTGGTTCAGGGTCCATGGCTCTCAAGGGTGGGGCAAGCAAGTGCATTACCAACACTTTGGGGAAAAAAAACATAATGACAAGTTATTAATAAACGTTGTATCGTCGATGAGACAGATTATTATTGGATATCCCAGCGAAAGATACCGGTGTAGAAGTTGACAATGAAAAAACGTGGTTAACGACAGAGATACGATTTTGCTTGTATATTGTTATCCAAACACCGGAGTTGCCCAACGATTAAAACGAGCTAGCTAATATAGCTCGGATTGAATTAACACATCGAACGTAATCATCAATTAAATTACACGATTAACAGATGTTGCACTCGATGAAATATGAAGTTTTCAAGTTAGATCCAAATGGCCCGCTCGACCATCAATATTCTTAAGCAAATAAACACGCGTATCGTGCGAAATGAGAATACCGCGATTTCTTTTGTAAGCCATTAACGAAAGAAATCGAATATGTAAAAACAGCTTTGAAAATTGAAAAGATTAATTCGTTGAGTTTACTTGTGCGCGGGTACGAGGATTACACCAGCAAATTAAAAATCGGTATAATTTAATGGGTTATTGGGAGTGGACCGATGCGATAAAATGGAGATAGAAATAAGACATTTAAGGGAAGACACAATCTACGTACGTCAACTGCAAAAGCAAGGAGTTTTAAACTCCATCTACGAGTCTTGTGTAGCACATCGGACCTCAGGTCGCCTGTCACCGCGTAACGTGACGCACGAGCCAAGCGTGTCGTGCTGGATAAGTTTTTGCTCGACTTTGCCGAAGAAATAATATACGAAAGAAAGTACTGGTGTATGTACCACTTTGTTAGCCAATTTCGTCGTATCGTCGCAAAACCCGGACCGATGTGCTTTACGATACGTACAAAACTACAAAATGAATATATACATATACATGTGTATATAACTACACGCTCAGCAGGCAGTAACGTCAGCCGCAAAAATCGAAGGGTTTCTCCGTGAAGAAATCTCGACGGGCCGAAAGAATTTTTAAACGAAAATCAAGAATTAATGAAAGTTTTATTTATTTAATTGTGTGTATAACCGGGGTTTAATAGTATCAATCCTTACCGATCTTTAAGCTCGACATATTCCCTCATATATATAAAATTTGGTCGGGCGAAGGAATATTAGGTGGACGACACGGCTTGTTTTCCCCCACTCCGTGTCGCAGCCACAGCAGCCATGAAGCGAAACGATGGAATACGACGACGATGAACGAACGAACAAACGAAAGGAGGGGATCGACTCTCGTTATGCGAACCGGGTGGTGGGTAAACGGTCGGGGCAGGAGGAGGGAGGGAAAAGGAGAGGGGGATCAGGGAAGGACCCCAACGATCGTACAAGGATTCATCCACTGAATAGTTGATTATCCTTATAGCTCTTGACTCACGATTTATCGTCGACGTGTGCCAGCACGGGCTAGACGCAGATTTTATTTTGTCACGTACCGGCAGCGAGAAAACTCTTTCTATTTTCCGTGTCTTATATGAGACTGATCTCGCGCTTTTCCCTCTAGGGCCTATCACCGGGTGAACTGTGAACTACGTCCCGGCTATCTCGTCGCAATGGAGATAAGTATCGTTATAAAATTGTGCGCTGCTGCTGCCTGTTCGATCCCTCCCACGAAGCAACGAGAGACCCACCCTTATTGCAAGAGAGAATGGAAAGTCAACCATACCTCTGTGATGTTGGCCGAAAGGCATTAATTTTTTCATACACATTTAAACAAATAGTTTTTCGGTCTATTGCAACGTCATTATTTATTATCTAATTATTCGATTATTAATCTATATGCCGTGGCTTGCCACGACGATGTCACGTAATTATTACAACATTACATAGTCGAAATAAGGACTCACAAGTGTCACTGGGTTTCGACCGATCTAAGCTCCATGAAGTTGGCTGAGCAATTCTAATTTTTTGAATTTTCTCTATTTCTCGCTGATTTTTCCTAAACTTGGATACCGCATGTATCAATCTGTTTCGCGAAAGAAATTTTACACAAAACTGTGTATGGGTAATTGCCCATGAGTCGATCCGTATACAATTCAATCGATCCGCATTCTCCCATCGACCTACACGTGACCTTATTATTCCACCTAGATACTCGGTGACCCATATTACCCTACGAAAATACTCGACATCGATTGGATCCATATATATAGGACTGTTGCGTACGGTACAAGAAAAATTCGATGTTTGCTTTTGGAACGACGAGTCAACTACGTAAATGCCGTCTTGCAAGCATATTTCATGAGATGAGGGTTGCCGAATCGCTCGTTGTATTTATAGATTTTTTTTCAACGATCTTTCCATATGCATATTTTTAAGTACTTATACAATTTCTTCACTCTAATGTAAAAAGAAATTCATAAAAATACTCTTTTCTCGAGGATCACAGTGTAATTTACTCTGATAAATTATTACTCATCTTGTAATTAATAAGTTTATTAAATAAATACATCCCCCAGTAGATATTTCATAACAAAATTACATTTTATATTTATAGTATCGGTATAATTTTGCTAGAATTCGAATGCACCGGTAGCTCATAGACGTGTCCGTTCCTATTTTCCAGTGTGGCTCTTACACGCCGGGACACGGTAATTGGTCGGAAATTCATCTTTCGTGGCGTAAACGGATGAAAAAAGAAAGAAATAAACGTCGAACCGTGAACACTGATATCGTACACTGAGATTGATGAAGTCGATTAATTTGTATGTACATAATTATGTTCTCTTTATTCCTTCTCGGTATCGCGTAAATCACGAATTAAATGGCAGAAACGACACAATCCGCAACGAGATCGAGGATCGTGCCACAATTGGCTGTTTGAATTCTTCCCGATAGTCATCGAATCGTACAGTTTCGATAAATGATATTTCATTGGCATCGAAGTCTTTTTTGCAAATCTTTTGTCACGATGAAATTTTTGTTTATCAGAGGCCAATTTGGTTTAAATTTTTTAAATGTAAATGCCAGCTACTGCGTGTTCTTCTTTTTCACGAGTTCGACCAACTGTCGATATCGAGCCTGACACTCCTCCTTCGTTTTTCCCTCGATGCAATTAGCGATTTTCTCCCATCTGTCTCCGGAAGCACCCTTCGGATGCTTCAGGAGAGCTGATTCGAGTGCTTTTTGCTGATCCTGACTCCAATCAGCAGAGACTTCGACGCACTCGGCGCGCGTTTTTACTTTCTTTGGTTGTTCCTCAATTGGAATTTCGTCGGTTGGCTGACCCGGTTTAAGACCGTCGTCTTTCACCTGAAAGAGGAGAAGATGCACTCGTGTATCGATATCTTCCGTTTCTCTCGTACGAATACATTTAAAAAAAGGGAAAGTACCTTTTTAGCCATGTGAGTTACCTCGCCAACAGTTCGATTCATCGTATCGGCGATTTTTTCCCAACGCTCCGCTGTCCCACCGGGATATTTTTTCACGAGTTTTATAAGCTCTAATATATCATCGTCGGTCCATAGACTACCGCTAATCTTGGGTTTCTCATAGATGTTAGTTGTACGATTTGTTTCCTTTTTCAATCCACCGTTCACGTTTTCACCCGAATGTTCTTGCGGCGTGAAACCAGCTCGACGTCTTCTAGGACCTCGTACTATAGGCTCAGGTTCGGATTCCTCCTGCTCCAGAGCTCTAAATATCGCGAATATCGTCGGATTTTTTGAAATAAACGCCGTGATTAATTTTTATTAACAACGGACCGTTTTTACTCACAGTGCTTCCTCCTCTTCCTTTTTTCTGCGCTTTCTCTCGATAAATATATTATTAATAGCACATATGGTGGATGGAATGCCTACGATGGAGGCGTACGTCCATCTGGGTAATTGAAAAGGCAGGGTATTCCAGACGCTCGGTGTTGGAATTTTTTCTAATATTTCAGCTAAATCCGGCACTTCGCCAATTTTTCCTTTTCTGTTCTTCTTCTGCATCTTCTGCAATTTGCTGCCCAGTACTTGTTCCTGTTGAATTAAATTCGAACCCCGTTCATATTCAATCGTCCATTAACATTAATGAGAAAATAATTTTACGCACATAGGTATATCTCTTTTCGAAGTAAGCTGCCCAAGCAACGAGATACTGTCCGATCGTTATTACTATGAACAGAATTACGCTCATTTCGAGCAATCCCATTTTTCGTACATGACGATAGTAATAAACCGCCGAACGCCAATTCGGGAGTCCGTTAACGAGAACATCGTTGTAACGTTCGCGTTTTCCTGGATCCTTCAAAACGTCGTAAACGGCGACTAGCTGCGAATGGATAGAAAAAAATTCAGCAAAATACAAACTTTTGGTCATTTATATTCTTACCTTTCTGAATTGTATCTCCGCATCGTCCGCGTCGTTCTTATCAGGATGCAATTGAAGCGACAGTCGCCTGAATGCTTTCTTGATATCCGAGGAATTTGCATTCTGTTGAAAAATTCAAGATATAAAATACGATCGGCGGAATAACGATTTCGATTCTAAAACGCAATCGATCGCCAATATTTTAAGGAGCGTAACTAAGTAATTAAGTAGGCTACGTTTTCAAAGCATTTTATAATCGCTGGTATTATAATAATAGAAAGAAAATTATTTTATATACGACGAGATACTTGACATTTTATTACTTTGGAAAAATCGCGAAAGATCAGGTTTGGTGGTCATTGCATTTTTTAATAGGAGAAAATAAACATAAGTTTCTGTATATAGGAAAGTGTATAGCGTAAAAAATAATTGAAACTGACGGCATTTAAAAAATTACATATGGAAAGTTTGAAGGCGAAAAGTATGTAAAAATTTATGTTCGATAAAGGATATTTGAAAATTGATAGTTTTAATCTTCGAATACTGAACATGCAAAACTCGTCCGTCCGTGTCTTTCATAACATTTGACTCGAACAAAATAAATATTGGTTCATACCTGAGGAATGCCCAACAGTTCGTAGAAATTTTGATTGACTTCCTCGACAACGTCGAAAACCTCCAATTCCTCGTTGTCCCATGCGAACGATACTTTGCATATGCTCAAAAATTGTATTACACCGAAGATCACTAAAGTTATCCTCATTTTGATATCTTGTCATTAGACATCGGACATGTATAATAATATCGCTGGATATGAAGCGATTTTCGTCGCGATTTTTCTCTTTTTTTCACCTAGACAAGAATAATTCTTGTATTTCGTTTACAACAGAAACATTGTTACGGAAAAACGGAGGTACGACGAACGAAAGAGCAAAAACGTACACGGCCACGAGGTTATAAACTGTGCGCTCGGTGCCACATCGCAATCGTCTGCCATCACCTTCCTGCTGTTACAACCACCAAGCCTACCACGACTTGACTGTGTGCTTCTCTCGTGGCAATGAATGTGACGTTAGCAGACGCCGCGCGGGATATTTTCGCAGCTGTCACATATTTTCGTTTCTTATCCAAATCCTAGCCTTTACGATTTCTACGTGTAATGCTCCAATAACTTTATAGCAGTACTTTTTTTGTGTAGAATATCGAAGTGAACTATCATCGCGACACCGCGCAAACCGTTTGATAATTAGCGGAATGAAAATCAGAGTTTCTCGCTCGAGTACCGTAGACTTTTTTCATCGGTTCTAAATCGCCCGCTAAGTTCCAACCCTTTGTTCCGACAAAGAGCGCCCCCTATAGCGCAGAATCCAGCTATTTCACCCCCTCTTGGGACGGAACGAGGGTTGTAGTTATAAGGCGCATACTATATATCTATACGCGAGGTATACCGATTAGTTGTATAGCGCGTAAAACGAGGGCGAACGAGTATATATTACTATAGTACTATATTCCAGCGCGAAATCCGGTAACGTGTGTTCTCTCCTCGTTGGGATGGTGCAGGTGTACCGCAGATTGCAACTAATCGTATCTGCTGTTCCGACAATTTTTTTCGCAGGCCGTGTAAGAAAACATTTATTACAATGCCAACTGTGTCCGAATTTTTGTTGCCGTTATTTCATTCGCCCGTGTTCACCGAAATGTTTCATTCGTGCGACGGAAATATTGCCTGTCGGGTATCGCAGACGTGGGCATTACATCAGTTATACCAGATTTTGTGCAAGTGTTTATGTTTCGCGTCTCTCTCTCTCTCTCGCTCTCGCTGTCTAGCGAGACGGTAGTCGATCAATACACGAGCATTCATGCTTTCTCTCTCACTCTCCCGCTCATCTCTCATTTTTCAACAATAAATTTACCGTAGCTTACTTATTTTCTTTTCATAACTAATTGAAGGCACGTCTTGTAAAATGTCCTCGACTTTTTTTTATCCTATCTCTTTAATGCCAACGGTAGTTACATCCCCATTTCCGCTTTGTGTTTAAAAAATTAGAGATATTATTTTTCATCTTATCTCTCGTGACCGAATTACAATCGGAAGCATTATACATGCTAGTGTTTGCATCAAAATTACATTTTTTTTTGTCGAATAACACGAGTCTCTTTTTTTCTTTTTCTTTCAAGGTCTCTGCCAAGTTCTGCAATGGAGGGCATGTGTAAGTTACCACTTATATATAAAATACTATATAGCCAATGTCTGGCCATTATGCTGCATTCGACACGATATACATATTACTTTGTCAATATTGCAAATAATCGAGGGTCGGTAATTAAAATATATTATTACGTTTTTTTTTTAAATTTATTTTCCCAGCTGCTCTCCACCAAAAGAGTGCTGTACTCTTGGCTGTTGTTACGTTTACTCGCAGCCTACTAGAACCGTCTCGGATATGTTTGCATTCCTGATTTGGCATTACTGGTATCTATGGTCGGTATACTACATTTTTAAACAAAAATACTGAAGATATCGATTACAAGCAGTATAATAAATACAAAAAATAAAATAAAAATTAAAAAAGTGTGTAAGTTTGATGGATATGTATTTTTTCCTTCAGGGCTGCTATTTTAGCAGGTCTGGCACTCGCAACTGCCTGTGGCTGCTGGTTGTGGCATCGTCGAAGAGACGGAACGTCCGACGATGGTAGCACTTCCGACCGAGCTTCGTCCGGGTCTTTTTATCCACCGCCTCATTACAGTCGATGTAGCTCATTCATACAAGCCCTACCGCCACCGTACAATGAGGTAATATATCATGTACAGAAAAAAAAGAATATCGCAATATCGGAATTTCTGAAAGAAGACGTTTAATGCCTTTTTTTCCGCCGATTGATAACAATGCGATTTACTCCTCCAAGGTCACAGCAAAACCGGATCTTTACCCATTGGTAATTGGCTACGACGAGGGAATTGGCAAAGGAACCTCTGGTTTTGTTATGCGTTATTTCCGCACTTTGTCCCACGCCAGTACTCTCGATTCATTGAGCTCGAGTTTCATGTGCAATGTCGTGAACGAGGCAAACACGATAATACCGCCTCCATACTCGTGCAACAATAGTCTCGACGAGCTTTCGATGGGATGCGAGAGAGGCGAAGTGATCGAAGCCGGATCGATCGTCTCGTTAGCAAACAATAGAACAGCCTCTGACATATCGAGTCTAGCAGCTCAATCGCCGTGTTCGCCACCTAGAGCGACTAGTCCAACGATAGAGGTACGCGTTAATTACTATTTTCGTCATAATCCATATTATTACGTTAATTTGTATAATTGTACTTTAGTTACGAGAGCTGCTCGACAAAATCCAACAACTTCCCCAAGTGCCAAGCGAGCATAATTTACCGTCTTCGGCCGCTCATAATCACAATCATCGTCCAAATCGACCGCAGAATTTACATTCGTTGAATGCAAACTCGTCACGCGCCGAACAACAGCAGCAGCTTCTCAGTCCTGGTGAATTTGCCTCGTCGCGAACGAGAAGAGCGCGAGGCAAAATGTACATGCCACTTGGACTTACGAACTCGAGAAACAAAACGAAACGTTGGCTCTCGCGTTCGGCGCCCACGACACCGTCCGGAACGATACCTATGTCGTTGTTTCCCGGACAGAGCAGAAAACCCTCCGATACCGAGAGCAGCTACGGCCAACAATTCGTTCCTCTACTTGCGGAACAGGACGAGACCGAGAACAGTACCCTGGCTCACTGTGGACGCGGCTCGTCGTTACCCGAACAGGAGGAAGAAACTTTGCAATTATGACAGGATTATTTAGTCGTATAATGTAATTTTCGAATCGTAACTTTTGCGGTTACAAAGTGAAAAGGCCCCGTTAACGATATTACGAACAAACAAAACTATCCCTTAAGGATTCTTGATTTTTAAACGTTGAACATTTTTAAAGAATCAAGACTGCTCTATTGTCGGATAATTTTAATCCCGCCGATTTGACAAAAAATGGAAAACAAAATCAATGAAGTACGAAGAAGAGAGATTCGCTTATTTTATAGACGATAAAAAAAACAAAACAAAAAAAAGTGTATCGACAAACGATACGAGGAAAAAGGGATGTGAATTCGGATGTGAAACTGAGAAGCGGGCTGTTGATATATATATTAAACTCTAATCTTTTACTGCCCTCGGCGTTTAATCGTGTTAACTCTTTTCGGTGATAATAATTGCAGCGTTGACCTAATCAATAAGGGCTATTGATTTCTAATCGTTGATTAATAAATACAGGAAAAAATAAAAATGTGAAACAAATCGCGCATAGGAAATAGATATTTTCTCCTTCAACGAGTTCTCAATCACTTAGACACATACCGAAACAGCGAATTAACGTTACTGCTTTGATATAATTAATGGTTGAATATTAATTGAAAAAAGAAAATAAGCGGGAATGTTTGTACATTGTAACGTGCTATCCCGACTCGATGTGTACGCCACAAACTTGAAAACAAAGAAAATCATAGTTTAAAAGAAGAAAAAAAAATGCAACAATAGCAATACGCAACATCCATCCAAAACGGCCACCGAAAAAAGCGCTCTCGCGAGAAGGAGAAGTGTCCGAGACAATATACTACTATGTTAGAGTAATTGACAAATGCAAACAAGCAAACGAACAAAATGAGACAAAAGCGAGAATCAATTTGTGACAGCAAGTTAATGTACAATATCAACTCCGTCGGAAGGTAGTACGATAAGTTTTGGGTCCGGCGCAAACAGAATTTTCGATCGAGAAGAAAAAAGTCTTTGAAAACAGGGCGTGCGAGCCCAATGTGCACAAAACATGCCGTAATCATTTTAGTAATGTGTATGGAATGCACGAAAGGTTAATATTCGAACGATTCGAACATACTCTTTTAGGATCGAGCTCTCAACGTCGGCAGTACGCACATTGTATAATGTAATTACAAAAAATTGAATGGATGTCGTAAGACTAGTTGAGATAACTATATTTAGTATAACGAGACAAAACAAAAAAAACGATGGAAAAAGACGAAGAAAAACAAAATATTGCAAGTGCAAATCTCGTTTGTCACAATATATCATTCGCGTACACCACGTATTATCATGTATTTTTTCATGAAGTCTAATATGAATAAATTCAAGCTTTTATGAAAATGAAAAATATTAATAAACGAAATCCTTTACTTTTCCACACTTACATACGTATGTTTTATATATAATAAATCACTGTCCCTTGCTCGTATAATAGGTATTAATTTAGGAAATCTTTAGGTTCGCGATTTATAGTTTTTCGCGCGGGGATATACAGATTAAGGCTTAAAAATTCTCTCGTTGTTTGACGTCGATGAAACATGAGTATGAGTTTTATTATGTTGATATTTTCATGGTTTGACAGACAGTAAGGTTAATAAATATAATACTTCCAGTAAATACGAATAAGTATGACATATACAGGACATGTAAGAGGGTAAGCTCGATGTTCCTGAAGGAATATACGATGTTCATTACAAATTTGCGTTAAAAATCACTGGACGTTTGTGTTAGTGTAGATATTTCGTTTTGTAATTCTCAGGCTATTCTTGTGTAATCACGAATTTATACGTTTCGTGTTATGCTTTCAGTCTCGGTTACATTGTTCCATCGAGCTCCGGTGTTTAGTCTACATCTTCTTACTACATATCATTATTTTTAAAACAAGTGCTTGTTGGTCTTGAATTTTGTTTTCCATGTCATAGAATCAAACGAATTACAAAGCTGATTTTATCTTTATCTTTCTTTCAACAACGAACAATACATATCCCGACAGAATACGTTCAACGACACACGAAAGCAAAAACGACGCGTTTTACCGTTTTTCGATATGTACAAATCTTTGTATCGAAGAAAATAATTTTTTTCTTTTTTTTTTTTTTTTCGAGACGAGGGCAAATGTCGTTGCGAAAAATATATCACATATTTATATAAAACAGAAAAACAAAACAGAAAAGTTAACTTACATATTTTGTACAAATCATAGGATAATGCCGATAATTTTGATTTATATTGAACAAAAACCATGACGAAATAATGAAAAAACAATCTGGTGGTAATCGTTCGGGCACTGTGTTAATTATGAGTGCAGATTGCGAATCATGTTTCGCAGGTATAAATTAATATTCGTTTATCAAAAGTTCGTCATAGTTATTCCGCTTGAACGATCAACTCGATCGCCAAACGATCTGCGAGATTCGTTTTTTTTCTTCTTCGTTACCTGTCCCTATTACGTATATACATATTTCTAGCGGCAACTCTCTTGTGCGCGTGTAGCAAATACATTCCCATCGACAAATGTTAATATACAAATATTCATCACACTACGACCCGTTGCACATACAGCAATAGCGTTTCAGATCTTCAAATGTTCTATGGATCGTCTCGCCCTTTAATTGAACTATTTATTGACTTGAACAGTGAGGTTTGTGGTATCCGGCCTTTTCCCAAAAAGAAATTAATGTCTATTTTCATCGAGAATCAACGAACGATTTTCGAATTGACGAACATACAAAAATGCCCCATGGTGTGGTGTGTAAAAAAATCTAAGCTGTATCTTAAGCTATACTGGTATGGTTATTAGCGCCACTTATGGCGCTGAATAGCGCCGCGCTGTTTCGCTTGAAACTTCCGACTTGCTCGTCGGGCCACACGGACTCGCCGAGCAGCGAAGATAAATTCTGACACAGTTTCTGATAATTTTCTCGCAATACCTCTTGGTACTCGTGCTGATCGGACGTTATCAGTTTGCTGTTTATCTGGAGAGCGGTGTAACAGATTTTCACAAATTCCCTGAAATAAAGAAAAATTATTAAATAATTTCATAAGATTCATTAAAATCTCGAAAAAATGTTTAACGATTGTGCGAAAAGACTGAATTTTGTGATACCTGAAAACATCTTTCAATTCTTCGACCTTGTCATCGGGATAATTCGTCGATGAGGCAGGATCTAGAAAGACGGAAGCGTAAGCAAGCGGGCCTGCGTTGACTGTAACGCATACGCTTCCTTGCAGTCGCAACTGTAATTTTTTCGCATCAGTCGGTGCGATCAGTGCAACATCCTCTAATTCCTGGACTCGCTGTCTCATCTCGTCCAGAGCAACCTCGATCGGACTGAGCTCCGTTATTCTTTTTTCTATCACCGATATTCGTTTTTTTATATAAGGAAACGAACACTTTGCTGTAACATATTTTAAGAGACGTTGACGTTTGTTAAATATCCTCAAGAAAAATTAATATCTCTATATTATTGCGTATATTATTAAAAAAAATCGTTTAGTAATATTTGCAAATGATCTCAGATTTCAATTTTTTTTTTCTTTCGTTTCATGAGGAATTATTTCTGAATTATGTTTTTAACTAACTCGTAAGTATCGTTCTCCTTTTCCACTGATCTTCGGGATTTCCCCGTGCCTTTCCATCCTTCGTGAAAGGTGTCTCGAACATAAAGCAAGAAACATCATGATTGAGCTCAAATTCCGTCTGTCTCAATTCCAGTTCGAACTTTTCGAAATAAGGTACGACGTGAGTGACTTGAATATAAGCCATTTTCGAATCCAACTCTGTCACATCAACGGGAACGGAATCCATTATCATTTTCACATTTTCCGATCCAAATTTCTCCGAATACAAGCGATAGAGACGCTCGGATATCTCGGACAGAGACGTAACTTTTGGCTCTTTGTAAATGTATTCCTGACCGTGTTCTTCCTCGTAATACGCCTGTGTGAAGAAACGAATAAAGACTTAATCGTTTCTACGATTGTACCAGTGTACTTCAAATGCAAGACATACTCACAGATCCAAAAAAGGCAACCCTGTAAAATCTTCCTAGCAATCTTTTTCCTGTTTTCGTAACTTCGACAATTTTATTACAAGCTTGCGACAAATGCGTGTAACAAGTTGACAATGCCTCGTAATCGCGTTTGCTCTCGTAAATCGGAACGATAAGCCGATACAGATGTCCAAGAAGCTCGTATCGTTCGGCTTTCTCGAGCATTTCCGCGCAAGTCTCCAATTGCTCGAGAAGAAGACACTCGTTGTAATGAATATCCTGAACCCCTAAAAAAAGTATTTCTTTTTGTCGTCTCAAAATTTTACGTACAAACAATTTTACATTTACCCGTTGCAAGTATTGAATATTCACAGACAGAACGACTAAAGACAATATAAAAAATGAAATTTATAAACTGGCTATAATCGATCCTACCTCGGTAAGCAATAAATTTTTGTTTAGTGCCATTACATGCGTCGTTAGTACATAATTGTACAAAAGACAATGTGCACAACATACAAATCTCACCGGCGTCAAGCTTGAGACCTCTCTCGTCCCTCGATATATTGACGGATATATCGTCGAAAGCCTCGGCTCCCCAAATGTGCATTTTTCGCAATTTCAGATACTCCGCCATTAGAGCTGCGATGTGCAATTGGCAGCAAGCAGCCTGCAATAAAAAAAACGAAAAAATTAAACCTCCATTGCACGGTACATAATATCAATATTTTTATATCACAAAAGTCCTGTTTTGACCTCGGAAAAGTTTCCATCTCGCGCGTGATTACGCGCCATAGTTTCCAGCCACGTGTGCCGAAGTTCGGGTGTGCTTGCGTAAGAATTCGCCAGGCTATGCTGAAGATCGACGAGCATTTCGGGATCGTTGTTGTGTTCTCGCATTTGTGCAGTAGCCATGAGTACGGTTCGGATTCGTTTGTTAAGATCCTTTACCTCGACTGGAAATCCAGTGCCTTTCATGACTTTGTCGGACGAGGCATAGCTGTTTATGAGCGAGAGTGATTCTTGAAATCTCGAGTTGTTCAAACCGATCACGTTGCCCAGCATTTGTGACACGGAAATTATCACCTATACGATAAATGTAAAATAAAATGGATCAATATAACCGCGTACACCGGCTATAAATTCGAGCGTGTTCTCGATTTCTTACTTGCAAGTGTACTCTCGTTAATCCTTTTCTACTTGTGAACTCAAAGTTGCTTCGCATAAGCAGATATAGCAAAGCGCATGACTCCTGTCTTATCGAGCTCAATTTACTGTTGCAGCACCGCAGCAATTCGTAACACAAACGTCCGCAAAACACCGCGCTGCCTGTCGCATAAAAACAATTGGTTATGTAATCCGACTCGTCTACTCGCCTCTTCGGTTTAAGCGTTCGGAAAAAAAGTAATTAAAAAATAAAACATTCGGAAACGTCGTACGAATAAAATGGCTCGTATACCTTGAAACAATGCGATGGAATAATTGTTCAGAAATGCACGAAGACCCGCGAATACGTGACGCAGGAGAGTCTCCGACTGACCAACTTGAAGAAAAGACAGATAGATAGTGAAGAGTTTTTGCATTACCGGATTGTCACCGTCTCCAGCGAGGAGAATTTCCTGATGAGCAAAAAACGTTCACGATTAATTCTATTTTAATAAATAGAAGTAGGTCGTATTATTTTTTTTTTCAACCATTCCCTAATTTCTCGCCTTACTTTGAAATGAATACAAAAAAGTCCCAGGCAGTCGAGCGTGATAAGACCAATCTCCGTTGCCATATTGGCTTCGAGTAGAGCTTGATGAAATTTTCCATTGTCATCCTCGACTAAACTCTCGCGAGCTGCGGTATTGTGCGGCTGGAGAGTGCCCGTCGCTGGACTGTCGGACGAGAAATCGGGCGGTGCCATTCTCGCCGGTAGTGTCATTGCTTTCACGGTTCGTGGTTTGCCGATACCGTTCATCGTATTAGCTGCTACCTGGCGTTTGCCGATGTATTTAAAGTGATGAAGAGTCATTCTGAAAATGAAAAATTCGTCACTATTCCTCGCCGGCAGTCAAGAACGAATTAATTCAGTAAAGGAATATTCGATTCGATACAACCACGATAATAATATACAATTTTCTATTTTTGTATATTATTATCTACTTTTGTTTCACGGTTCGCACGTTTGAAACGCTGTTCAGAATTAATAAATAAATCGTTATGGAAAGATAAAGAAAATACATTAGTTATTGATCAATGCCGTTATTATTATTATTAATAATAATAATACTACTATTATTAACTTGCTTATGGCATTTTTCTCGAAAATTTGTTTTTCTCAGGCATGTATTTCAATTGTGAAAATCATATGTCGATTAGTGAAAAATCACTCGACTATTAGAACTCACTCTATCACGGTGAAAAAGCTCAATATTTCTGTATCGGAGCACTGTTGCCACCAAGCGATTATCCGATGATCACCGAGATACTTGATAACGAATAAAAAGCAAAGAAGCAAATCCTTCATCTCCGAGGATTGAAGTTTGTCGCATCTCGGTGAAGTTTGTGTCACGCTCAACGATCGAGAGTGTCCTTTACGTTCGGATGTGCCGTTTTCTACGGGTTCGCGTATAATGGTCGTTTCCTGAGAAACGTGAGAGTGCGAAGCACTTGACATTGTCGATGCATTAGATTCGATACTGGCGCACGAGTAACCATTCGCCATTCCTTGGCCGGCAATTGCTGCAAAGTACGTCGAGTCTCTGAGCTGCATCGAGGCTCTGATGGGCGATTGAGAATCCAAGTGAAGAGTAAATCTGCATATTCATTTGGAATCACGTCAAAAATACTTTTTTCTCCGCTTTCTCAACGATGAATTTTTCAGTTTTTACCTATGAATAGATTTCGGTGTTTCGTTCGCGCTTGTTGGAAGGCTCGCTTCTTTGTTGACTACGAATGAATTGCTGCTAGAAACTCTGTTGTCGTGATTTCGCTCGATCTCCGATTTACTGTTAACCTCGTCGACGGACTGAAGACGATGAAGATTTTCCAGAACGATTCCTAACCACGGGATGTAAATTGAAGCTATTCGACCGAGTTGTCCCTAGGTTTGAAAATAAAAATGGCATTATTATGGAATTTCATAATTGAAGAAAGAAAAAAGAAATATTTTCGATCAATATTCCATGCAAACCTTGTTCTGATATCTGTCGTCCAGTTCATGTTTCGCCAATAAATCTCGGAGCGTGACAATAGCGACTTTTCGTATCTGTACAACTTCGTTCAGCGACGTCTTGACTTCTTGGAGAAGAAGACCGACTAGAAAATGATGCTTGCAGAAGTCTTGCGACAGGCAGTATTCGTTTATGTAATCTGAAATTTATTACGAAAATTTCATTAATTTCATTATTACGAATATTCATCCAGTTCCTTGTACATTTTCGTTGTGCTATTTTAGACGAAAAAAAAAAAACTTGTGAGACAAAAAAAGTGCTAACGAACGATACAAAAAAGTGCTACGTATTCGTTCCTAAATAACACTATCGTCGCTAGTCTTTAGTAAAACATCGAAAATATCGATAATTTGTTTATTTCTGTGCGCAAATCCCATTCATTATGGCTAATACATGAAAACCATGACATTAGGGAACAGCATTTATCATCGTGCCACAACGTACCATCACACTCTGTCTCTTGCTCTGTATCTTCGAGGCAAAGGCATAAAATTGTTTTACGTTATAAGATCGATTCGCGGCTCATTGTCCGTAAAATCGTCGTTCCCTCTTTTATATATTACCTTTGCTCGTGACGCGTGTCTGCATCATCGGTAGATTGAAGGAAACGTAATGCTCGTGCGAACATATTATCTGCAGGAATGTGAACTTAAAGTCTTGCAACGTTCTTGGATCACCGGGAGAAAAATTGTCCATGTAGCTCTTGATCAGACGAAAAACGAAGCCTCGATCCATAAAGGTTAGACATTTCTGAATAAATAGAAGATATAAAGTAATGCGATATTTCATATACGTTTAAAATTTCAAAACGTACCTTCAGAAATTGCGCCAAACTTTTGTTCAACTCGTGAGTCTCTACTGGCATTTCCTTGTACTTGTTCATGAGATACGGAGTTATGACTTCCAAGAGATTCTTGATCTCGTTGTGATACTGTTGCGAAAACCTTTCGTTTCGTTGCATCTGTTGAGAAAATTGTAATCATCGTCCTCGCTTTTTGCGAATAAACGTATGGACAGCTTCGAATTTTGCTACTCACTTTGATTCGTCCGGTCGTAAGCATATATTGCGCCATGCTTTTCACCATTATTTCAAAGAAAAAACTGGAATGATGCATAAATTTATTGACGACTAGGAAATCCGTGTTACTCGGCTGTAGTAACGACGGTAGATATTTCGCCAGTTGTTCGTGCACCGTTGCTCCATTATTTCGTGTATCCGGTGGGACGAATACAAACTGGTGAAACAACAGATGTAGTAGAAAGTAAATAGCAAAAATATTAATTATCATTTATTAATTTAAGAGAAAAAAAATAAGACGTGTATAAGAAAATAAAGCAAAATGGAAAATTATGTGTCACGATATACCTTCGCATAAGTCTGAAGTATTTCCTTCCGTCCGGCCTGATGAACAAGATTTATGATATGAATGAGAACTCTGATGATGTAAAGACCAACTTCCTCGCTCGTGTTGCACGTTAAGAGGGCAAATAATTGATTGAGTATAGTTGGAAGGAATGTGATCGCGGTGACGAGCTGTATAGCATGCGCCGCTTTGAGTATTTTGCAAGTTTCCAAATCAGACGGCACGGCCGATGGTTTCGTGTCTAATATTCGTTCAGCGTGAACGAAAAAATTATGTAGATGCGGATCACGCGTAAATACGGTTGATATCAGTTGAAAAGACAGTGTAAATATTGGACGCTGTCCGTCGATCCACGTGATATCCGGACCAGCGTTCTGGAATCAGAAAGTACGCATGAAGAAAATCGAGTAGAAAAATTTGGCGAACGGTTTTATTTTTCTTACCCCCTTGCCCAATCCCAGAGGTTGAATCGCTAGATATCCAGAGGGCAGATGGGTCGCTACCGGCAATGTCTGAACATTCGTTTCCATATCGACGTTTAATCTAACAACAAAAAATGTACTTAGTCGGAGACAGAAAAGTATTTAAAAAACCGCCTTTCCATCGTTTCGTACTTACCGTCCTTTGTGTAAGAGAATCGCCCAAGCATATCCGACGCAATTCTCAACTCCGTTCTCCTTCTTCTTATTCATATCGCAACTTATGTGATAAAACGAAAACAATAAATGATGCCTTGCGTGAAGTTTCGTCGGTAATCTCATCTTAATTTCCTCGTACCACGAGGGTACAGCATTGTGATGAACCACGGCGCAATTAGCCCTGAGGCATAAGAGTTGAGAGCCCGGTTTTCCGTAGATACACTGAAGAAAAAAAATTAGCTCCAATTTGTTCGTTTGGAATAAAAGGAATTTTTTCATTTCTTACCCGTAATGGTTGAGCATCTTCGCTATCGTCGTCGCGCAACTCTACAACACACGCGATATTTCTGGCTCTGCTGAATATCTTTTGGGTATCGAATATCAAAGATTGCGGATAAACGTAGAGATGATTAACGTAGGTCGTGTAAGGATGAACTTCCTTTTCCGACAAACTCTCGAATTCAGCGATCTCGATTGTAGGCTTGGTGGTAGGCGGAAGTGGAAATGGCTTTAGTGGAATCAAAGCCGTTGTTAAAGAATCTGAAATAATATTGGTGAAGTACGATTTTTATTTTTTTAACACGATTAACGGTATTTCGTCTCGTGAATCACTCACTTTCCGGATGTTCGGACAATGCCTCGATGTGTAATTTCAGCCATCCGGGAATGACGGTCAATTTACTGAGCTTCTCGGGTCTGCGAGTATATTTTTTTCATAACAAATAAATGCCGACTCCCGTCTCGAAAACAGGTCAAACTCATTAACTTACTTTCTATATTCGGAGAGCAATTTTAGTATCTCGTCGTCTCGTATCTTGTTTCCCTCTTGTCTATATATGGCGGGAAAGTCCGACGAAGTATCGAGTTCGTTGCTGTAGAGTCTGAACAGTGGCCTTGCTGCCCACGCAAAAGGCATCCGATAGTTGCCCAGTCTGAAAAGTTTGTGTAAAACAAAAAAAATTCATACCTTTGGCTCGTTGCAAGGATAAGTGTGTGTTTTTTTTTCTTTTTTTTCGAACGTATTGTAGAATTTCTCACCTCTGACAACACGCTCGAACTTGTTTGTGAACTTTGAGTCCCAATCGTGGATCCTTCGTGGCTCTTAGATAAGGTTCGGAAGTTTGACAAATGCTACCTTGAAGAATCTTCTCAATACGCACAACGAGAAATATATCCGGATGAGGATTGCTTATACTGAAAATTGCTTGTCTGGGATTTTTTAACCAATTGGACGGTACACTTTTGAGATCATCGGGTAGTTCAACGTTCTCGTTATCCGTCGTGATACCAGCGGGACTTAATTCCCGTACGATTTCGCGGACAGACTCGTGATTGATGTCAAAATGGAAGTTTTCCGACAGTTTTCGAGCATTTCTCGCGTCGAAGAGACACAAGGTCGTGTAGTAAGGCTCGACTTGACACAGCGATTCCTTCTCGTCTATGGGTGCTTGAAGTCGGAATTTCAGAGCCTCGCATTTTACGTAAATTCTCTGTCCAAATTGCTCTTTATAGGGATCGACGATAGCTTCCGGTGAATTACCAACCGGTGTTCGCGCGTGAGACGAATGATGATAGAGAGTGAAGAGACGTTTGCGATTTTCCCGTCTCGAGAGCAAAATACTCCCGTCCGTTTCGTGAGAATATTTGATCAATTGGGGATTCATACTCTGCTCGAGACCCTTGAGCGTTCCATAAACTTGAAGAGGTTGAGGCGAAGGCGGCGGTGTGTTGCAGGCTCGTTCCAACGAGGCGGCACGTTTTTCCTCTTGTTGCTTATAATGCTGAAGCACAGAGGTCAATTTCAACAGCCAATCTTGCATATCAGCCTCGTTATCGGCCGCTAGTGTATAAGATTTGTGAGTTCCGCTCATTCGCAGCTCGAAACCATATCGACCACGTTTTGAGTTTCTGATAACTTCGGTACAGAAATCCATAACTATCGTTAATTTGGCTTCGCCCTTTTTCTCGTCCTTGAATAACTCGAGTATATACGTTCCGTCGACCTCTTGTCGAAGATGACAAAAACGTCTTTTGAACGATTTCGAGCCAATATTGACAAACATTCGGTCGCTGCTACCAATTTCTGGTCCCTTCAGAAGATATCCTTCCTTCGTTATACCATCGTTTCTGGCAAGATCCTCGTCGACCTGATCGACTTCGGTATCTATTTCGTAAATCTCTTCTTTCAAAATATCTGATTTCGGCAGTCTATAAAAGTGAAAAAAAAAATAAGTATAAAAAATAATCACGATTTTAAATAAACATTGATATTAATATTAATTATTATTGTCTGTTATTGGAAATGAAAAAATATTCTGTTATTGTAATTATGTAAATAGGTAAATATGAATTTTGCTAAAAATATAAACAGAAGTATACCATCGGATTTTCATACTTTGGCAATTCCAGATAAGTTCCTCCGTACGCGGAATACTTGTAATGAACAAGATTCCAATTTGACGAATAACTTCTGAGACATTCTTTAGTGAGTAAAGTTTGGCCTCCTTCGGAACTTTCCAGGATATTTTGAACAATCGGAACTGTAGTTCTGTGTCTCTTTGGCAGGACAACTTGCTGCGTAAAAAATATTTTCGTCGGTCACAATACGAGGCTTATGCGAACGGCAAAGTACAAGTGGCTATCTTATCTGAATAATTTCAAGGAAATCCGGTTTGTCAGCCACAAAGGCTTATCTAAATTATGTGGAAACTAGAGGTGCACTTACTGAAATGTCATCCTGGGGATAGAGTAAAAGCTCTCTTTGAGGATCATTTTGCAGTAGTGTTTTGTTCTTAGCTACAAAACTTTCAAAGTCCAGTGGCTCGACGAGGAAGGGCTTGTTCTGAAACCGCGTGGTGGCACGCCGGGTACGTTAGTATCGTCGTGGTAACGAATCATTGATACAGAAGGGTCAATAGGGAGCGGGAGATAATTGCAGTGAAATTGTCGATCACTTAGGCTACGATTAGTCGATTGTCAATTCGCGTATATGGAGGGTCACATGGAGTAAAATTGAATATCCGTCCATTCCGGCGAACCGTCAGAGATAAAAGTAGAGTAAACGTAATCGTAAATAGAGTGTTTCCAATTTGAAGTAAACCACCTTCGGCCTACCTGTACCGTACTCTCGCGAACAACTTGCGACACGGTTTCCCTCAGTTGCGCTGCCATGCCGGGCTTACCCAGGGCTCGCGTGAACTTTCTTTCGCTCATCTTCACTGATGACACTCTGATATTATTATCATCTTTCGTGATGAAAAACGCTTGTAAACATCACGCACGCGAGATCGGCACCGCGCTACACCCTACGACTAAATTTTTACTCGGCGGCCATGTTGCGGCGGCACGGCGAACTATGCAGTGCTGCCATAATGGGAACGATAAAAAAATAAAAACAAACAAGCTCCATACATAACGACGTTTGGTCAGCACTGTCTAGTGAAATCGTCGCGAAATGTTCCTCGGTGGGCTTCCGGTCTCATTGCTGAAATAATTGACCCGGCTGATTGCGTGATTGTTAGTCGCCGTCATTTGCTCGTTTTAGGCTCACCGAGCTCTATGCGGAAACACAACAATGTCTGCTGCTCGTGTTTGATTCTCCGTTTGCTCTGTTAAACTTTGTCATCGCTATTTCGGGGTTAACATTGCGTCGAGCGTGAGATACGAATCGTTACGTTCAAAAGTATATCTAAAAGCTGACGGCCCTTTAAACGTTCCGTCGCACATCCCTCGGACACCTGTACACTGGTCGTAATACGAGTCGCAATGTGATTTAAGAGCAGACTCGATTGTGCCGCAGGCAGTGCGCATAACACGACTGGCTATTTCAAACGTTCTACTCCGAAAACAAAACATTCGCAAACTTAAATCTTAAACAACAAAACAGTCCGAAAGAATTATAAAAAGAACTTGGTGTAACGTTTTGAAATTCCTACACAACACGAATCGGAGCGAAAAAATATAATCCGATCGATATAAGAAAAATTTATTATGGATGACGAGCTTGAGGATAAAGTCTTGTACCAGGTGATGGCAAAGACGTTTTCACATTTATTTATTTTCTTTTACTTGATACATATGTAGTAAATTTAATCGTTCTCGCTCACGATATACTTGGAACGTGTCCAAATATTTTTTTCTAGTACGAAGAATCGTATCTGTTTTAATGCATGTCGAATATTATTAGTTTGTTTTTCCAAGCTGATAAAAAATTTGCACGAAATTTTGTAGAGTTTCTTTCGTTAATTTGTAATTACTCTGCGCAGACTTATGTATCTCACATGAAGCTCGTGTCAAAGTTTGCCGTGGGCATACCCACAGGTTTGACCGCCGGGGTCAACACGCCTTTTGGTTATTTTTGGCGTATGATGAGATCGTATGCCCTCAAACCCGAAGTATTGGTCTGTGGCGCAGTTGTCGTCGTGATGCTCTTCTATCTTCAAGCGGTGGACGTTTGGAGCAGAACTCTTCTCACCAGGATTCGATACACATTCGGAAGAACGAGTTCCAAGGTATAATTTACTTTACTACTCTACTCGTTTCGTCAAAATTCCATTTCAATCGAGAGCAGAAATTTTCTGGAACAATTTCAGGTCTCGAAACTTCAGTTTTTAGTAAACAATGCTGGTAACGGCGGCGACAAGATCAGCTGGGAGCTCAAGCAGGGATCTATCGCCGCGTACGCGGTCCAAGGTCACAGACCCCACATGGAAGATCGTTTTGTCGTTAACGAAGATATCAACGACACAGGAGTTTCACTTTTTGCCGTTTTCGACGGCCATGGCGGTGAGGTGAGAATACAAAATTGAATTTCCATTAAATTCTATATAATTCACACGATTCCTTCTTCGATCGATATAAAAAAAACCTGTAACACTTGTAACGTACGCGTTATGAGTTTTAATGTAAATCTCATACCGCTCTAAAAATTCCAGATGCGATAAAACAAACTGGAGGTGACTCGTGCATTCGTTAAAATTGTAATTGTAAATCGAATATTAGGTCGATAATGTGCCAATTTTTCTTTTCGCCAAGAATGAGTATATAGTGTAAGAGTAGCTCCTGTCGGAGGAAATGATAAAGCAAACTTATGAAATGTCGTAGATTGGGAAAGAACGTAGTATGGATCTATTTTTAATTTCAATATATTTTTCGATATCCTCGTTCGATTAATGTATATTCGAACATACGTATACATATATATGTAGACACAAAATACGTATTGCGATGTGATAATGACGATCGAAGCACAAAACATTGTTATCGAAAAATCGGACTAGCACCGTAGATACCCCGTAATATTCACTTTGATACCCAAGTCGCAGTTTGTCGAATTTGTATTCATTAGAATTCTAGGATTTTTTTTTTTTAGTAGATAGAAGTATCGGGTACAAGGGAAGACTGAAGAGTTTGAAATACAAATGCATTTCCGAGTTTTTCATCTTTATATTTTTTTTCTAAACAGCGCCGTTTTTTTTCGACAGTTTGCAGCGAATTATGCGCGTGACATGCTAATTCCAAACATCAACAAAAAGGTCATAGAATTGAAGAACATGATAGCCGGTAAGACATCGTCACGGTCGGACTTGGAAAATGAGGAAGAGATCGCAGAAGTCGAACAAACGAAAGAAACAAAGGCCAGTGGTAGTTTTACCGATAGAAAAAAATCTTTTCGGAAGACTGTGAGCACGTCGGACGATTATGTGAAGAAGAATCAAGGTGTGACGGATCCAGAGCTTTTGAATAAGTTGGACAGCCTTCCACGTCCAATCACGAGAGAGGTAAACAAAAAATAGTCTCTTTATCTTCAAATACGATCTATTTTTCGCCTCTTTTTTTTTCTAAATATTTTTTTAATATAATGAAAATTTATCTCTCAGTTACGAGTGGTCAAAGCTTTTTGCTAGACCAGTAATTTTTCAATATTTTCGTAGGTGAGGCCAAGTAGACCGGATGAAAAGTTGACTCGAAAAATCGACATGTCTACTTACATAGACGGACAGAAAATTAATTACGGAAGGTTATTAACCGACGAGGTACTCGCTGTCGATAGTTTACTGGTCGAAGCTGCCAAAAAGAATATGGATGTCGCAGGTATTGCTTCGAATCAGCGGAGAAAAAAAAAGATAGCATTTTATTTCGCGGATTATTTTCTACAGGTACAACGGCACTGATTGCGATCCTGGAGGACAGTAAATTGATCGTCGCGAATGTAGGAGATTCTCGTGGTGTAATGTGCGATAATAAAGGTAACGCCATACCTCTGTCCTTCGATCACAAGCCCCAGCAACAAAGAGAGAGACAAAGAATCAACAAAGCCGGTGGTCTCGTCACATTTAACGGCGTATGGCGAGTAGCTGGAATCTTAGCGACCTCGCGAGCATTGGGCGATTATCCATTGAAGGATAAAAAGCTCGTTATCGCCGATCCGGATATACTGACGTTCGATCTGAGCGATCACAATCCTATGTTTTTGATTCTCGCGTCTGACGGTCTTTGGGACACTTTTTCTAACGAGGAAGCCGTGGCTTTTATAAAGGAACGAATCAACGAGCCACATTACGGAGCCAAGAGTATAACGCTTCAGAGTTTTTACAGGTATAAAAATCATTTATAAAAATACTTATTTCCAATCGAAATAAAAAACATATTGAAATAATTGTTTTTGTAATTTTTAGAGGATCTTTGGATAACATCACAGTAGTGGTGATAAATCTTAAAGATCGCAAATACAGCATATCGAGCATGGAGAGGAGCGCATAAGACGAAAGTTACGCGTGCGAGCGAAGGAGCTTTTAATTCGTTATAAATCTCTTTATCTTCTTCAACACTGCGATCGAAAATGATTTTTTCTAGTCACGATCCTTTGTTGAGGGTTTCTCGGGCAATATTCGGAGTCCCAACGCGAAAGATTTTTTTGCTACGTTTATGTATATACATATATGTATATTACGCCAGACGATTATTTTGACAAATCGAAGATAGCTGCTCTGAAATAATGAATCGAACGATATATCTTTGTGTATATTCTTGGGAGATCAAATATTGATCTTGTATCGGAACCGCCATATATATATTGTCATCATTTGTTTCTACGAAAATTGCGAAGTTCCTAATCACTGTGTATATGTATAATAACCGGTATAATGCTGAATTTTTGTCACTCGACGCGATTATTAAAGTAATTACGAATCCATGACTGAACGCGTTAATTTTGTCATTCAAATACCAAATCCCATTCAAACGCATTGCCGCCGCGGAAGTGACGCCATGAATTCCCCAGATAAATAGACGATGCGCTTCCGGTGACGTCACTTCCGATCATAGAGGGCGTCACCCTCGCCCGTGGCCATTCGGCCGGAGCACTCCATTTTCTTTTGGTCATCGTCGTGTGCGTTACGCTCGTTGAGAAGTTGGAATTTTTTTCCCGTCAGCATTGCCGTTTGCCCAAAAACGCTCGTGATCGGAGCGATCGAGGGCGAGAAAGAGACAGAGAGAGAGTGATAGATAGAGGAAGAGAGAAAGAGAGAAAGAAAGAGTGTATTAATCTTAAAGACGTGAGAAAAGAAAATAACGTTTTGTCTAGCTGTACGTTTGTAAACGTCGATCAATAAACAGAAAATTCAACATATAACATTACGAATCTAGCGGCGTGTGCTAATGCGTGGCGTTTCAGAAAGTTCACCAAGTCGCACAATGGCGGAGGACTTGGATGTCGAGGCGATGCTGGAGGCGCCGTACAGGAAGGGGGTAAGCGATAGCTCTTTCATTCATTATTGCGCGTGATTTTTCTTTCATTCGGTCCGAACAACTAATTGAAACAGAAAAAAAAATGATGTTAAGAACACACGAGTCTTCGTTCTATTTTGATCACACACGCTACACGAGGGCCGCGTACACGATGCCTCGAGCGAGCTACGCGTAGAAACGGACCGCGAGAACGTGTCCAACTTTTTTTTTTCGCACGATTGCCCGTCGTGCGATATCGAGCGCATAAAAGCAATTAGAATTTTACAATTTGTGATGAAAAGAAAAAGAAAAGAAAAAAAAACAAAAAAAGTAGAACGATAAATCTGTAGCTACCTGCTATTGATCAATACCTCCATTTTCTGTACTTATAGATGGTACGTAAACATGTACCCTCGCGCTCGTACGATGTTCTACAGCGAGTTCCTAGAATGCACTTGAACACGAGGTACTAAGAACAGCCATCACTATCATCATTTCTTCTTTTTAAAAAAAAAATATATATATGTATATATATATATATATGTATATATTTATAAATATATGTATTTATCCTTATTTATCGAAAGAAAGCGAGAGGGGGAGCGAGGATAGCGATTAATGATTAGGACGTACGCTAGAGGATGAGCAATCGATTTCGAAATATATCGAGAAAGCCCATGCAGCTTTCTTTCAACAGGCATATTTTTCATTTTCTAGAAATCATTTACTTTCAGATACTTCTCGTTCCATTTCCATCCAAGGAACGAGAGATACATATGTATGCGGTAATAGAGATATGTATTATCAGACGAGGCTCATCTGACCTCGAGAGCAAGAGCGTTTATACCAACAGATCGCTGAATATCAGACGATTGGGGCGGGGAATAAATTATTTTTCAATATTTTCATTAATTGCGCCCAAGAATCGAAATTTCTCTGTTGATATAATTTCGTGTAATTCGATCGAGAGACTCTCTCTCTCCCCGAGATGTTAGAGAATGGAAGAGAGAGCCGGCGAGGAATAGGACCGTCTCGCAACGAGACTCAGAATTTTTTTTATTATCTCCCGCAAGGTACTTTGTCACTAATTTTAATCAAGATTTTCACTCCGGCGCAATGATTCTAATCGAATCAAAGCCATCGTTCCCGCTAACGCACTACCGACGCCTTCTTCGAAAATTGTCCGGGTCTGGTCGCTTTACGCGCGTTCCAAAGAAACAGAAAATTTTATTTAAAAAAAAACAACAAAAAGACAGCAAATACTTAAAATAAAAAAAACAAACGCAATCGTCGCCATCCCAAGTATGTGATCGTGATTCTGTATTTCTTTTTAATTTTTTTTTCTATTCTATTTTTTTTTTTTTTTTTTCTTTGAAGAAAATTCTTTCGTACGACAGCGTTAAAACGTAGCGTTAGGGCCATCACGTGTTTACTTGAAAACGTACTGTCTTTGACGAGGGCTCTCTTTTACAGAAGAAAAAGGATGTGTGGTTGGCCATTGGTAGTTTAAGACCAAGGCATGCTCAACCCAAGATTGCAATGCTTTCCTAAAACCCGATAAACGATTTGGTAAGTTTGAGCAAGGTGCGTTTGCGTTCAGTCGCCGCGCTAAGCTCAGCCGTCTCACCCCTTCAACAAACGAAAAAGAAAACAAAAAAGCAAAAAGAAAAAAAAAGAAAAAAAAAAGAAAAAGCAAAAAATAAGTGTCCTCCCTCAAGACCGTAACTTGTATAATCTAGAGCCGAGACGAGAGGCCACCAGCGTCCCCCGTCCTCGATTAATCGACCGAGGAAGAGAGATCCGTTCGCATAAAACAAAATAAATATCCAATCGTTCTTGTCACGGAGAGTTGTTTTTTTTCACTCTAATGTTAAAATTGTAAAACGAAAAAAAAACAGAAAAAAATAAAAACAAAGAAAAAAAAAAGAACAGATAACGAAAAACAACAACAATCGACGCACGAACACACTCATCGTCCTTACGTGAAATGAACTAACGTCAAACGATTTGCTTTTTGTCCCCTTGTTCGCGCGTCCCTGCCATCTCGGCTGGCTGGCATGGCATTCAACTGTTTGCTGTTCGTAGGAGCAGGACTCCTCGTCCAAAGACAAGTCATCCAAGGAGAATGGGTCTAGCAGAAAGTCCTCGGGGTAAGTCTCGTCACGTGTATATTTTTTTACAAAAATTTTCTCGTCGCTCTGTCAATGTATATGAGTCAATTTCACAAGAGCTGCCATTATTCGTGTCATGCGCTAAATGATTTTGAAATAAGAAGAAGAAAAATAAAACATGAAAATGAAACGAAAGTTTTATGGAAGCGGTAACAGCCACTCTCAAGATACATTCTCTTTGTTATAGACACCATACTGTTAGTCTAAATGCCGCTTATTTTGATAGTTCCAAAGGTTTTACCCTGAACAATATGGTGAGTATAGTCGAAGCGTCGTATTTTGTATTTACAAAGTTGGAATGTTACTGTGAGAGATGGTCATTAAAGACATTTGCTAGAATTTTATCAAAAGTAACTGATTTCTGTATTTTTTTTGTACCTTAAGAAACATCCAAAGCAAAAAAAGAAATGATAAGAAAATCTCGATAAAGAGAGAGAAAGAAAAAAAAACTGTGAGTTGGACGATCGTGCCTCTCGATTAATGACGTATTTCGTAAATCCATTTTAGGAAGAGCAAACATCGTTCGCGCTCGCGCTCAAGATCGCGCGAGCGTCGCGAAAAAGGCGGAAGGGAACGTGGCGAGCGCGATCGGGACAGGGATCGCGACAGAGACCGCGATCGAGAGCGCAAGCGGAAGTCGCGGTCGCGCGATAGACGCGATCGCAGCGAGAAGGAAGCTGGTGGTGAGAAAGAACGGGAAAGACGGGACAGGGATAGAGATCGCGATCGCGACAGGAGAAGAAAGAGATCGTTGACTCCGATCACGCTTCCACGCGCTCGACCACCCTTCGGCAAAGGTGTCAGCCCACTTGGACTGTAAGTATCAAATATTTTCGTCGAGCCTTTGAAACATCCGTGGACGCATAATTTTGACTAGACCCGAGCCAAGAAATTCAATCTTAGAATCGGGGGATTTGCTTATGCAAAATGAAATACGGAGCGAAATAATAAGTCGGTAAATCGATGATATCGACGTTTTATTCGTGCCAAACACGAAAAATGTAATAACCTTTGTTTATCAAATTATGTACATTTATTGATTTATAAGTAAATTCTATTCGAGTCCAAGTATAATTGAATTGTACTTAATTTTTCAAACTATTGTATCGTTTACTAATTTGCGATTTATTTCAAAAGTAGGAGGAACGACGAGCTAACGCCCGAGGAACGAGACGCCCGAACCGTGTTCTGTATGCAACTAAGTCAGCGTATAAGAGCTCGTGACTTGGAAGACTTTTTCTCCAGCGTCGGTAAAGTGCAAGATGTCAGACTGATAACGTGCAACAAGACAAGACGATTTAAGGGAATCGCTTATGTCGAATTTAAAGATCCCGAAAGCGTCACACTCGTGAGTACTATTTTCGCAGCATTTAAAGCGCGCGATACCATTGAGCACGGTAAAAAAAAAAAAAAAAAAAAAAACGAAAAAAACGAAAATTGTTTCAGGGTCTTGGTTTATCCGGTCAAAAATTATTGGGCATACCGATAGTCGTCCAGCATACGCAGGCGGAGAAAAATCGAATGGGCAACTCTATGCCAAATCTAATGCCTAAAGGTCAAACAGGCCCGATGAGACTTTACGTCGGTTCGCTTCATTTCAACATCACGGAAGACATGTTGCGGGGAATATTCGAGCCTTTCGGCAAGATCGACAATATTCAATTGATCATGGACCCGGAAACCGGACGCAGCAAAGGCTATGGTTTTCTAACCGTCAGTTTTTCTTTCGTATTTATTTTTAAACGAAACTTTCGAAACTTTCGAAACTTTATGTTTCTCCGTATATCAATAATTCCCTATTGAACTTTCTTTTTTCATAACAGTTCCGTAATGCCGACGATGCCAAGAAAGCTCTGGAGCAATTAAACGGTTTCGAGCTCGCCGGTCGACCGATGAAAGTCGGAAATGTTACCGAGAGAACAGATCTTATTCAAGGACCGTCGCTTCTCGATACGGATGAGCTGGATCGAAGTGGAATCGATCTTGGCGCTACCGGACGTCTTCAGCTTATGTTCAAACTGGCGGAAGGAACTGGTCTCGAGATACCGCAAGCAACCGCTAATGCTTTGAACATCACACCAGCCACCGCGGCACCTCAACCACCACCGCAGCCTGCGCCGCCAATCGCCACGCAATGTTTCATGCTCTCAAACATGTTTGATCCGTCCAAGTAAGAAATTTAATCAAATTAATCTCCCGGTCAATAATTACGTTAACACCAATAGAATTCTTTCCACCAAAGAAATACATTTGTCATCATTGTACATATGACATGAGCATATATATTAGTAGACCTGGTAAGATCAGAAATCAATCCTCTTATCAGGGGGAACACGTATGCAAAAGAAAATTGTTCTATCGTTCAAACATGATGTCGTAAAAAATGTTTTTGCGCTCATCGCAACGGTAGCGCTACAGATACATGAAAAAAAAAAAACGTAACTCGTACATAAAAAGCTTGGTGGAAGCATCTCTCCGTACTGTAAATCGAAACGTCATGATTGTTTGGTTTTGTTTTTTATTTTTTAAACAGCGAGTCGAATCCAACCTGGTCGAAGGAGATCCGCGACGATGTGATCGAGGAGTGCAACAAGCACGGCGGTGTTTTGCACGTTTACGTTGATCAAGCTTCGCCGCAGGGCAATGTTTACGTTAAATGTCCATCGATCGCAACGGCCGTTGCAGCTGTAAATTCGTTGCACGGGCGATGGTTCGCGGGTCGCGTTATTACCGCAGCTTACGTTCCTCTCGTCAACTATCACTCTCTATTCCCGGATGCCATGACGGCCCTACAGTTGCTCACACCGAGTGCCCCGCGACGTGGACTGTGATAAAATAATCGCGAAGATAACGTCGTTGCTAAAATACGAAACTCTTGAAATTCTAAATTACAAGAGATAGGAGAAAGAGAGAAATCAATTGTCGCGATAGCGACGTGTTCTTTATTTCCTCGCGACTGGCCGATTTCTTCGCTTTCGCGGGCATTACGAACGCCTCTTTACGTTTTCTTCTCGCCGTTGTCGAAACAATAGGACCTAAACTTAAAAACGAAAGATCGAGCATGAATTTTCCGTCGTCGTTTCGTTCGACCCACGAATGCGTCTCGGAGTGATTTCTCTCGTTTCAACTACGCGGGCGATTCGGGGAACAAAATAATAATAATAATAATAATAATAATGGTGCACCATCAAGTGATACACGTCACGAAGAAAGTGAGAATGAATAATTTCGAGCGAGGAAGATATTAGACCCGAGGCCCGAGCCCCCCCCCCCCTCCCCAACCCGTAGGAAGAAACGATAGGTTTGTTACATTTTTACAAATCGATGTGTTAACGAATAAGCGAGGTCTGCAGAGATAAAAATTGTATTATCCAATAGGATGTGATGGGTTATCCTATGTGGCTCAAATATCGTTCTCGTCAGATTAACCGTCGTCGTGTAGATCCGATATTTTTGTATCGTATATAAGAAGAAACATAAATAACGATTGATCCTAGAATGCGTGCCTCGACAAAAAAAAAAGAAAGGAAGATCGAACAAGTTCCAGTAGACACGAAACTTTCAACTCTACATTAGCTTTACATCTCTTGCGATGAATCTTTGAATAATAATAAAAAGGAAAGAAAAAAAAAACAATACATTTACAATTTCAGGGCCACTCTTATATTTATTCTCGATCGTTGATTATAATTATTTGAGATTTTGAGTCTGCGGTAGAATGCGCGAAAATCGATACGAGAGACGAAAGTTACTTTTGGCGTATCGAAGTTATTGATAATTGCGAATTAATTCCTTCGTTCGTATATCTAGGTAACTCGTCAATTAGGTACTGCGAATTGTTTTTGTTTGGTTTCGAATAATTTTCACGCAGCGTTAAATGTATAACGACGTATTTAAGAAGCGAGTCGCGTTTATGTTTAAGATTGAAAGAAAAAACGAGAAGAAAGAAAAAATCTTTTTTTTTTTAAATTCTTCGCTCGCACATCTGCAGACCTCAAAGTTTCACGAGTCGCTGAGAGCCAAGCCCCTCTCACCCACTGTATATAAGTTTTGTAAATTAACTCGAACCTAGAATTGTAGCTCGTAATTCCTAAACTTCTAACGTAAACCTCGTTTCTAAGAAAAAAAAAATGAAAAAAAAACAAACAAACAAACTGGATGTAAAACTACGACTACATCAAATGGAATCTAACGTGATAAAAAAAAAAAAGGAACGGAATATCAAAGTTTATTTACACCTTTATTCCTTTCGATCTCATTCCTTCCATTTGAGATCCGCGCATAAGGCAACATGATCGCTAGGAAAAACAACCGAGGGTATCGCTTCGTGAAGCGACAATTCTTCTTTACTCGGGAACGGCACGACTTGAGTCACTTCCAAATTAGTACTCTCGTAAAAAATGTAATCCAGACAATTTGCAAATTGTACGGTAAAATTTGTGTACCGAGGTGTGCCGCATGCACTCGCGAACGTAGAGTCGTGATTGAGAGATACGTCTTCGACGATTTGAGACGAATCTGTAAAGAAAAGAAAATTGTTAATAAGAAAAATTGAAAGAATTCCTGTAATTTTCTCCCTCGTTTGCGAGAATATTCAATGGTAAAATAATATTTGTACGATAGTGGGGGGAGGGAAAAAGATTGACTCGGTGAAAAATCGAGGTTTAAAATTCCACTCACTGGAACTCCAATCGTTGTGATCTGCCGGTACGCAATTCTTCGTCATCAGTTGATAAATTCCGCAATCCGGAGTGCTATTGAAATCCCCGCAGAGTACAATGTTGACGTTAACTCGTGTTTTAAAACTTTCTCGAGTCTCTCTCGCTACCTCCTGGCAATACATGAGAGTGTAATACCCTTGTAACAATCTGATATGATCGGCATCGGGTTGAAAGTAAAGATGAGTATTTCCAACAACGAGAATTTCCTGAGGATTTTCTTTCGATCGCAGTACGGTCGTCTGTACCGTTGTATTTCGTCCGAGAAATCTTTCCTTAACCGTCTCGTTCTTAATCCTATCCCAAACGTCTGAGAATCCTGGCAACTGTACGTTATGACTCATTACACACGATTCGTTATGAATTTTTTCGAATCTTCGTTCGTCATAGAAAGTAGCGATACCTTCCGAGAGATCGTCGCCTTTTCTATTAAAAACTCCGCCGTAATGAAGCACGGAAAGAGTAGGATCGAGATCGGTATTAAAGACTTTATGATCGACCTCTTGAAGACAAATTATATCAGAATTATATCCGATGAGTTCTTTGATAACGAGCTGCTTGCGATAATCGATCGAGAGCGCGTACTCCGGGCAATAAGGAAAGAGAACGGTTTTCGAATAATCGGTACTGGCATACGTGTCCGCGAGAATGTTATACGACGTGACGCGAAAATTCTTTCCTGACAATTTTTCAGAGGTAAATGCGTGACGCGTCTCGAAGGGAGTTTGACCCGGACCCGCCTCGATCTCCGTACAAGATTCTACTTCTATCGCGGGTCCGATTTCATCGTCGTTAGCCGGTTCGCCGCGTACTTTTAACCAATGACTGATTTCCGACGTCGTCGGCGTGTATAGGAAACCTCGAGCAACTTCTTCCCAGGCGGACGAGTACTTTTTCGAGTCCCGTGACGCTCCGGAACGATTTATATACCAGATAAAGCGTGATTTTTTTTTGTCGGTATAAACTGCTTGGAAGTCAATGGGATAAGTTGGAAAACCGGCTAGGATGCTCTTTGGTAATGCCATGCTCGTGATCCATGGAACATTGAGTCTTACGTTGTAAGGCGTGTCAAAGATTTGTAGAGTTATTTGCGACGTTTGGTGAAAAAGCGTCTCGCAAGGCGTATCGAGAGCGATCTTAGAATCGTTTCTCATTAGGGCTAATTTTCCCGTTTCAACGTTGTCTTCTATCACTGGCGGCTCTTCCATTTCGGGAATGCCTTTTTTTGCTTTTTTCTTCTTTTTCTTGGAGAGAATTTTATTGAGATTTCCATCGAGACGTCGGAGAAACGTCCCGATGGGTTCGTCGGATTTTCTCACGAACTTGAATTGTCTATCGACGTTCAAATCTAAGTTCGCATAACGAAACGTGAATTGAAAAGTCTCCTGACCATTGTCATGTTGAATGTAAGCTTCGTTCATGTTGTAAAGGGTTTTTTGAAAATGGTTCGAGCGCAGATTGTCGATCCTCGTAGACAGCGAAAGTAAAAGTCTGCATGGATTTAGTGCTGTACACAAAAATCCTCTGGACATTATAATGGAACGTTTCGTTTTTATATCGTTCTCATTCGTTCGTTATGATTAATTATCATCCACGATTATTCACCGGTTGCTGTTTACAGATGTGAAGATAAGTCGATTGATTTTACAGCAGAATTTAGAGGTTATATTCTACCGACGAGACTAGAGTACGTTTTACAGCAGCATCGAATGCCTCTGGGGCAATATCGATGAGTGCCAATTCCGAGATTTTTATTTTAATTAATTGTTATTAATGCGAATTTTAAAGATTGCTTATTACACCTGCAGAAACCCGCGAGTCGTCAGGAATCACCCGAGTCGCGTAAAAGCACTGGAAGTACTAGATCAACATAAAATCAACGAATTCAGACGCCTCGCGATGGAACTATGGGAGTTACGACTGTTACGAGATCTTCACTCCACACGCATGCGCGCTACGTATCTCAATTTGCGCGGTTTGAAAATCAGTGTAAAGTTCAATAGAAACATCGCTATTTGAAAAATCAACAATTTTGTAAAGAACGTTGATTGACTTTACCAAAAGAACATAATCAGTATTTTACCTTATTTAACATTAGTTTCGAGAATGTGGTTTTAAATTAATGAAAATTTATAAAATAAAAATAAAAAACAACCAATCTAGTTGAGACGATATAAAGAGATGAAATCTTCAAAATTCTTCCGTCCTCTTATAAGAGGCTACATTATGGCAAAATTCGTAACATTTCCCATTAAATCATTCAAGTCGAATTTCCAATAAGGGTGCTGAACGTGGGGCATTAAGAGTCAGTTGTGGTAGTACCTCGAATCATAAGTAGAGGGCCATTTTTCGTGGTTACAATCGTTACAATCATTACAATTTCTCACATTGTAAATAAACGATTTACAAGGCAATTTGTCGAGGTTATTCTCGCGAAATCATTGTCTTTTTTCTTTATTATGTTAAAAAAATGAACGGAATACGTTATTCTTCTGGCCGTGTCCGTGCATCGCATACAAGATTATTACGTGATATTCCGAAAAACTGGTGTTCCAAAACTCGAAAAATCGAGGATAACCTAAATTTATCAGGATCTCGTCGTTTCTGTGCTTCCGCAATCGGATCCACTGTCAATGACAAAACTGTTAGCAATAATGATGAAACGCGCAAAGTTATGACGAGACTAGCCCTCAAAACGGGTCCTAGTCTCGCTGATTTTATCGTGCCAAACGAGTCAATAATCGATAAGATTGAGACAAAAACACCGACAATACCCTACCTGACGAACCTTAATGGTGAACAACGTCAAGGTACTTCCACGCTCCTCAAACTTTGATCAAAACTATTATCGACACCAACATGCATATACGTACTTTTCTAGTATATTTTGACATCCACGGATGTCAAATGAACGTCAACGATACGGACGTTGTTTGGTCCATACTCAAGAAAAATGGTTACGAAAAAACTGATCATATGGAATCGGCCGATATCGTTCTCGTGGTAACATGCGCCATCAGAGAAGGAGCCGAAGAAAAGATTTGGAACAAGCTCTCGCACCTTAAAGGCCTAAAGGCAAAGAGAAAGCTTATGGGAAGGAAAACCCCCATGAAAATCGGTATTTTAGGTACAAAGGGTCGTTACGATTAAAAAATGCGAATCATCGCAATCCGAAGATTACATGTTTTTTTTTTTTACCGCAGGATGCATGGCCGAGCGTCTAAAGGACAAAATTCTCGATAGAAACAGCGCCGTTGATGTCATAGCCGGTCCCGATAGCTACAGAGATCTTCCGCGTCTTTTAGCTCGTACGGAGCGCAACGAAACTGCGATCAACGTTATTCTATCGTACGACGAGACTTACGCGGATATTACACCGGTCAGAGTCAGCGACGATTCTATCAGCGCCTACGTGTGAGTTCATTATTCCTCCTATTCCTTTAATTCATACGATTATTATGATTTATTGTAATTTCGTTTGTTGTTATTGTTATTATTCATGCAGAACGATAATGAGAGGCTGCGATAACATGTGCACGTATTGTATAGTACCATTTACCCGAGGAAGGGAGCGATCGAGACCGATATCGAGTATTCTCGATGAGGTTCGACATTTATCCGACCTGGGAGTCAAGGAAATCACGTTACTCGGTCAAAACGTAAATAGCTATCGAGATATGTCGAAATCGGACTTTTACCCGGAAGCGAAAGCACCGACGAATCTAGCAAAAGGTTTCAAAACCGTGTACAAGAGTAAAATCGGCGGTGTGAGATTCAGCGATCTTTTGGATCAAGTTTCATTAATTAATCCGGAGATGCGAATCAGGTAAAACTTGTTGAGATTGAAAAAAAATGTTTTTTTTTTTGCATCGTTACATTTTTAATGAAAGATATTCTTATGAAAATATTCTTTCAGATTTACGTCACCACATCCCAAGGATTTTCCGGACGAAGTTCTTACTCTTATATCCGAAAGACGAAATATATGCCAGCAGCTTCATTTGCCTGCACAGAGCGGGAATTCGGAGGTTCTGGAACGTATGCTAAGAGGATACACTCGCGAGGCTTACCTCGAACTGGTCCATAGAGTTCGCGATATCATACCTAATGTAGCGTTGTCGAGCGACTTTATCGCTGGTTTTTGCGACGAAACGGACGAGCAGTTTGAGGAAACTATGTCGCTGATCGAACGAGTCAAATACGACAAAGCATTTTTGTTTGCATACAGTATGAGAGAGGTTCGTATCGAGAGAGTACAATATTATTGTTTAATCGTCTATTGGAATATTCAAAACTTTATTTTTCTTTTGTAGAAAACGAAGGCTCATCGACGTTACGAAGATAACGTAGAACCGGAAGTGAAAAAACATCGTGTACGGAGGATGATCGAACTTTGTAAAACTCACGCGGAAATATTGAATGAAAAGCAAATTGGAAGTCAGCAGCTTGTTCTCATTGAGGGCGTAAGTGGAATAATTAATGCGAAATATTGTTAGGATCGATTTAAAATCGACGATCGATTGTAACGATTCGATTTTTAAAAATAAACACGATCGCTTTGATTTTTCTCTTCTCTCTCGACTGGCGATATCGATATAAATATAATATATAATAAAATATATAAATTTTATTATACTTTACATTTATATTTCATTATTTCATTACAATTTTCATATATTTTCTATAAATATAAATATAAATGTATTACCGAGTAAAACGAATTCTGGTTTTGACTTTACAGGAAGGGAAAAGAATGAACGGGACTTTGGTCGGACGAAACGATGGTAACACACGAGTTGTAATACCCGACGTAGCGATATCGTCGAGTAACCAGGAAAATCAGACGAGACCGATAAAACCCGGTGACTACGTCGTAGTGCAAATTTCCAAGTCAAACTCCAACACACTATCGGGAATTCCTCTTTATCATTCGTCGATATCGAGCTACGTACCGCAAATTGACGATCGCAGACAGACGGCCGTTGGGACGACACGAGGATCGTCAAAGTTTCGTGCAACGCGTGATAAATAAAAACGAAAACGAGTCATACATAACGATATATAATGTAATATTCACAGGAAATAAATAGTTCTCCTTTACGTACTAGACTTTCTTTTTTCATTCTTATATATGGCAACGAGGGACGGAGGCAAATTCATGTCACCGTTTTATACGTGACAACGTAACGGTATCGTAGAATTATTATATTTTCGTTCGTTGCGGTAGGACGTTGCAATTTTGCAAATTTTCGGTCGGTTTAATTCTTATCAGACGAGACTCGCCGTTCCTATATTAATGACAACGTTATCAGCGCCACGTTCGTAAACGGTCAGATCGTGAACTCTCGGCTGTTCGAGAAGCGCCGCTAATTGTTCACCGCTTGGAAAACTTCCTTGGGATGCTGGAAGAATCACATCGCACTCCAATTGACCTGCAACCAATAAAAATGTATGAATTTCATCAATCAATTTTTTTTAATTTCACGTTCACTTTATTGGTTTGGTTTGGTTAATTTACATTTTGCGAGTATTCCCTCGGAGGTTTCTATACGTTTATGGGATAGAGTTTTTTGTTTGGATACATAATGTTCTGTTTTGAATTTGTCTTTGGGCTCATATTTTTGTTTTTTTTTTAAATTTTATAATCGAATTGTTGTTTTTGTTTGAATTTTATAATTTATTTACCGGATAAGGAGGGCGAAGCTCCCTTGCTCGAACCGTACATACGAGTACTGTAACCAGAATCGTTGTGGGCATCGTGAGGCGGCGGAGTCGGACTGTAAACGGCACTACGGGATCTGTAAGGCATTTTGGCGATCGAATCGTAATGATCGTTTTCCTCGACGACTCTAGAATGGTGTTTAGCGACGAGTCCATTGATCTGCTTTATCTGGGGTTGTTCGGCGTCGTCCTCCCCCTCGCTGCTCTCGCTCTCGTTATCTGGAGGCAACGTGCAACCATACTGGGTTAAATCATTTCGATGGGAAGCCGAGATGTTATTCCAATCCGACCGCGTGAAATATCACGAGGAGACAAATGTCTCACCTTGTCCCTCGGGATGCCAGCCGTTGGTCGCGATACCCTGAGGCTGAACTCTCTTTCCCTGTGAGCACTGACTGTGATCCGGACTCGTGGTAGGTTCACTACTGACCGAACGCGGTCCTCTCCAACCATTGTGCATTCCTGGTACTTGTTGAAAACGCTTTATCATCTCGTGTACGCTTCGACGACTCGGCGTTGAATTCCACCCTTCCGAATTCTCGTCGTGATTCTTGCGTGAATTTTCACGCTCGTCCTGACTATTCCCCGAGACTATCTCGTGACTCATGGATATCTAAAATTCACGAGTAACAAGAAAATAAAAGAAAACATGACCTTTCGATCGAGTAACGTAAGCTAATTATCCGTATTAACGTTGGAAAGTCGTTAACTATCGAAAATTGATATTGATTTCTATAAACGTACTTGTTGCTGAAGAACTTGCTGTCTGAGACTGACGGTCGGCGAAGCTGCAGCTCCGAGTGGCGAAGTTCTGTCGCGTCCTATTACACCGTCGAAAGTCTCGTTGAGCCTCGGTACGTCGAGAACTCTTAGAGCCGGTCTGGACGAACCGGAACACGGTAGATCTCTCATGGATTCGCTCAATCTCGGTATAGCCGGAATATCAAGATCGTCGAGGCTACCACGATGACCGGAAGTCTCACCGGGGATCTCGAAGCTACGATCTTGTGGTCTATCGTCGAGTAAATCCTCGAGAGATCTCGCGCGCGCTGGCATCGAGTGTTGATGCTCCGTCGTCGAGTTCGTTTGTCTGTTCGGTCTCTCGGAATGTCGACCCTGACCACCCCGTGATATCCAACGACGCAGATGCGTGTGCCTCTCGTCGCATTTCGTACGTTCCGCAGCGACGCATCTCGTCAATTCCGATATCTGTCCTCTCGTTCGTCTCTCGAGATTCGCCACTTTCAAATCGAGTCTCTCGTGAGCTTGATCAATGTGAGCCTTCAATTCGGCTTTGTCGCGCTCCAGTTTTGCCTCCATGTGTCTGAAGAACGGTGCGCAATAACACGTGTAACCAACGCCGACTGGACCCTTGCGAATATTTCCAGCGAGGTCGAGATAATACTGTTCACCACGAGCCAATGGATCGGAGGGCAAAGAGTCCAAGCGCGGCTGTGGAAAAGCCTCGGGATCCGGATAATAATGACAACCGTAAGGCGACCATTCTCTGCCCATTATCGCTTTTTCGAAGTGTACCTTGTGCTGCTTTCCACCCTTGTGCTTCTTCTTGTCTTTCTTACCGTCGCGACTACCGCTCGTACCGCTTCCGGTCTTCTCGCGCTTTTTATCACCCTTGCCCGTGCTCTTCGCCTCTTTCGACTCGCAACCCTTTCTCGTCTCCTCGTGATCATCCTCGCGACTCTTCGAACGCGTACGACTCTTGCTTCTCGCTTTGTTTATTATCTCCAGAATTTCCGAGAGATTCTTACGACGAGCTATGTCTTTCGCCGTTTCCGCTTGCTTGTTTCGCAGGGAACGGTCGCAGCCTGCTTCTAGGAGAATACGGGTTAACTTCCTACGACCCATTGCCGCTGCGATGTGGAGAGCCGTGTCGCCATTCTTCAAAATAAAAAGAAAAAAAGAACGTTACATTATTTACAAAAATTAGTCGATTATTCGATGACAAATAATTGTACATAGAAATATATATTAAAAAGTAAATATTCTTCAAAAGATCGGTTATTTGATAAATTGAATTACTCTTGATACAATTTTCGTTACCTTGTTTTGGTCGGAAACTCGACACAGGGCTGATATGAGAATTCTGGTAACTCCGGCGTGTCCGTACCGGGCGGAAGTGTGAAGTGGCGTATCGCCGTACTGCTTTGACGTCAACGAGACGAGGCGGATATGAAAATGAAAAAAATTCTTTAATCGATCATCGACTAATATAACAATTTTTTGGCAACGAGAGAACTTACGTTGTTCTGAAGATCGGGATTGCAACCAGCGAGTAAAAGTTCGCGACAGCTCTGATTGTGTCCATTTTGGCAAGCTAGATGAAGTGGCGCGAATCCTGCCAAATTTCTCGCGTGAAGAGGAGCTCTTTGGGTCCCGAGTGCTTTAGCCAGACAGGCGACGGTTCGACTGTAGCCTCGCCAGGACGATTCGTGAAGCGCCGAGTTCCCATGCTGAAAAATACAACAAAAATTTCATTAATTAAAAAAAAAATGAAAACAAGGTGAAAAAATAATTTTTTTTTAAACTTTTAACAACATCCGGGGTATTTTTTTTATCCAAAGAAAATATTGTCTCTAAAAATTTCGTGCGATATTTTCATAAGGTTAGAAATTAATTTTAAAAAAGCGTAGCTGTTTTTTTTAAACGACTATTTCTCAAAGCATCTTGTATAAAATAATTTAAAAACAAAATAATACTTTTTATTTCGAAAGATGGCAATATTTCGAAAAATAAATAAAATCAAGAACGTCCAAGCTTAACGACAGCTGTTACAATTATAAAAAAATCCGTGCAAAAATTTTACATATCCGACTATTATTACATCTCGTCATTTCGTCCGCAACATTTCGAAAAGTGTACTTTCGAGAAAAATTTATTGTCCCTGAACTATCGTTTTTTTTTCAACAAAAATTTTCTCGAATATACTTTGATGTATGTGGAATAACATATCTTTAATCGAGCCCAATAAAAAAATATTAAGTGATTTAAAAAAATTCATGAAAAAAAAGCTTTTTTTTTACCGTCACAGACGTTCTGATCGTTCTCCCTTAATAAAGACGTGTTATCGTCGACGAGTGTCGATCGTACACCGCGAACTGAGTTATATCTCGCATAGCCACGGTATACCTACGTATTGCGAGCCAATATACAATGTAGCCGAGAAGGCGGTGAGTGGTAGCCAAGTGTTCAAAGGGTTAACGTAGGCGGGTAACCCTTGTTCGTGCGCGTTTCTCGTCGCCCACGACAGTCGAGCGGCGTCGCGGTCTCGGCTCGCAATTTTCTTATTTATCCTCTATCTTCGCGACAAAATACAAAAACGTTTGTCAACGTTCCCAACCGTCTCGAGTTGGTACAAAACATTTTTTACAATTGACTTATCGATAAATTTATGATATTTATCGAATAACGATAAATCTTCTTTATTTAATGTTTTATGCTCTATGTACCGTAAAAACAGGGTTACATTGACATTACGATTAATTTTGACAGTTTTTGGGTCTACTTTGACAGAGAGCGAAAATATTGGTTAAATGTGTTTGTAGCGGTGAAAAGGACGAAAAATTAAATATTTTCGTAAATTACAAATATATAGAGATTATAATGGTGATATTCGCGTTGCGCGAGCAATTTCCGATTTTGCAAATCACCTGGACAGTCTTTTTGGACGAAACAAAATTTTGACCCCCGCCCGAACCCCCAAAGTCCGGAAAGTAAATTACGAATCTCGACCATTGGCACCGGTCAAGAGTTAAAATTTTATTTTTACGTAAAATGTTTCCTAAAGATGACAATTCGATAGTAAAAAATTCATTGTCTTTCATTCAATTCTATGTAGAATGTATAAAATAATAATTTTGTTATCATAATTATATCAAAAGTAACCATTACGCTTTGGCCTTTTGATATTAATACCATTCGGTACCGTGCGAAAATGTATCGATATCGATATAGGTAAATATCAACGAATACCATAAATTCGATTATCCATTTTAATTTACCAAATTAATCACTTTTCTTCTCTTATATATAATTGTCACAATTTACCAATCATTCCGAAAAAAAAATATTTTTTATTCCCACAATAAAACAAAAACGAACGTTTCAATTCGAACGATGAATGGAATGTCTCTCGGATAATTTATATTCCGGTAGGCGACCAAGAAGGGGTTCTTATCTGGCTCCTGGCCGCAAGGAAGAAAGAAAAACTACGCTCCTCTCTCGTTCGTGTGCGAGAGACTCCAAGTGTCTCGACTTCTCGTCGATGCTTTGCCTTCTGGAACACACTCTGTCCACGTAGGTGGGACGTCGTTCCAAGCTACCTCTCTTTCTTTCTCTCCTCGTTGTACAGAGAATTGAGAGAAAGAGGTACAAGGAGTGACGGGGGGGGGGAGGGAAAGGGAGGGATGGGGGGATAAAGAGAACGGAGAACGTTGAAAGTCGAATGTAACGTGGGAGCAGATAAGTTTCGAGGGTCGTTGCGAAGAGTTCGAATCGAGATCACGGCGTCGAAGAGAACGACGAAGGAGGAGGATGAGGAGGAGGAGGAGGAGGATGAGGACGATGGGGACCTCTCGTTCGTTGCGGGGCATGAACCTCGGCGATATTATCGAAACGACGTTACCAAGAGTACAAGGGACTCTCTCTCTCTCTCGTGACTATATGTATATACGATATGTGTAAAAATCCAACTGCCTGCTTCTGCATCGTAAAATGAAACAGTAGAAGCTCGATAACGCAGTAACGAGTCTCGAATTAATTATTTTCAATCTCTTTGTATCTTTTAACTCGACTTTTTTCAGTCGGAAATTTGTCAATTTGAAATAAAACTGTTGAAACAAATTTAAAAAAATTTTAAAAAGCGTTCGTTTGGAAATTGAGACATAATTTTATTTATTGAAGATTTATAAATAAAACGAACGAAAAGCTTTGAAAATCGATTAAAAAAACGCGTCTTTCTCTTTGGAATTTTATGATGTTGTTTTCAATTTTTATCGATCGATAAATAAAAATTTGTCGCTTTTTCAACGCGGACTTTAGGGATCCTGTGGTTTGAAATCGAGAATCGCGAATCGTTCGAGGAACGAACGAGCGCGAGTGAAAAGAGCGTATGAAGGGACGCAGACGAGGCTTGTGTCGCGTGTGTTGCGCGGTACGTGCGACGGTTCATTGACCAGCGCAAAAGTCTGAGAACGAGAGAACGAGAGAAAGAGAGAGTTGTACGCTCGCCGGTGAGGCAGGTACGGCGGAGGGAGAGAGGATCGTGTGCCTCGTTGCAGTACCGAGAGCCGTGTCTCTCGTACTCTTTCATTCTCTCGTACCTTTTTCTTTATATATATATGTGTGTGTGTGTGTGTGTGTGTGTGTATGTACATCTTTGTCTCATTCTCTCGCCCCGTCTTGCTCCTTTCTTCTTCATTTTCCTTTATCACACATACCCACACGCGATATAAATTTTTCGTACACGCCGAATAACTGTAAGAATCGAGTTAAGTTTGTCGCGAATTTAGAAAAATTCTGACTTTTTCATTTTATGATCGAATTAGTTAAGGAATGAATATAATGATAACAACGACAATAATAAAAATAATAATATATTTTATTAGGTGGATAATGACTGACCACCCGAGCCAAGTTTATTGTGCATTTAAACGGTTTTTTCATTGTTCAATCAAATTAGCTGGAAAATAATTTAATAACCAACAACAATAATAACAAAAATAATTGTAAAAATACTCAATTAATTATTTAGCTACTGTAATAAAAATTTACGGGTGCAAATGCTGCTCTCCATACGTAGAGCTCGAGATCTGTGGAAAACGAGGTCGTTAGGAAGGGAAGCGCAGCAACGCTTGAAGAGACAGAGGAGAGGTCGCGAAACAGATCGGTGGAGCGTTGTTAAACGAGATTCGAAGACACGTGTTGCGGATTCTTCGCCTCTCTCTCTCTTTCTCTTCTTTGCTTCGTTCGCGAGATCGCGATTCGTTCTTTATCGAACGTGCTATATATATGTATATATATATTAATGGCGCATTGTTATATATAGATGCATAGCGTTCGCATTATATATATATAGACACCGTTTAAGGACCTCGTACGCCTTTTCTCGTAGAACCGGATATAGCGAAGCCCCTCTTGCATCCCTCGTCCCACGAAAATCGTTTCTCAATCGACTCGTTCCAACGATTGAACGACTTTTTGTCACAATTTTATACGTAAGCGCTCGTTTTCTTTTTAGACGTATTTGAAATAATTGAAAACATGTGTAGAAAGCTAGGCTTTGTTTTGTTTAAGGTTAACGAATAGATAAATAAAGGAAAATTATAATGGAAATATGGTAAAAACGACGAATTTACGATTGTGCGAGAATATGTGTTGGTTTCTTTATATGCATATGCTTATGTACAAAAAGTAATCTATCATATACCGAGAACGCTATGTGCGGCCGATACTGTTTATGTTTATATTACGCTATTAGGGCAGAGCGATAAGTACGGACCCAATAACCGATCCTTTAGTTCGGACTCTGCTATTCTTTAGTCTTGACTAAAATATGCTAGGAGCCAGACGTGCCTTCCGAGTGTTCTATAAAGAATAAAGTCTAAATTCTATGAATATAGATGAACTAAGTGTTACTTATTTCGTAACCTCTATTTCCTATAATACGAGATGCATTGAAAATCGTCTCGTCGTAAAACAGTTGCTGGTCCCGGGAGAAAAAAAAGTCGGGAACTTTCAGCGTCCTCGCGGTGAACGTTTCACCCGAGAAATAAGCGGTGCCCACCGAAACTTCGTACGTAAGACGTTCCCGAAGCGAGACGAAAATTAGTCGCGCGCGTGCGAAAATTTGCTCACACGCGAGACCCGATCCCCCGATGATAAGTGCTACTCCTCGTTTCACTTCTGTATACTTAACGCGTTCGTGAGAACGACGAAAAGATCCTTTTGAAAAAAATGTAATAACGTAATTAAAAAAAAAGGTTTATAATAAATTTTTTTAATATTTCAAAATAACAGTTTTTTTTCATTTTTCTTTCGATAATATACTTTCCCGATCGTATTAATTAGGAAAAAGCAATAACGATTTAAGGAATCGAATTCTCAAGATCGTTATTGTTTTTTTATCGATCTGCTCTGAAAATTTCGAGCACGCGTCATGACATTGTTGACTCAAGTGTGCGATATCTCTCGCGCGGTTCAAGTCTCTCGTTCGAATTATATTAGCTATCGTATCGGCACAAGAAGGTAGAATAATCTGAAAGAAGGAGAGAGACGGAGCGACGACAAAGAGAGAGAGAGAGAGAGAGGTCGAGCTTCCGACTATCCATCATCGAAGCTAACGTCATTAATTTTCACATGAGCGTTCTCAATGGCGAGTTCGGATTATGTGCCGGTCGTTGTACCACGTTACACATACGTCATACTATAGAGTTTCGCTGGTATCTCGTGCTTTCGTCGGTCGGCCGCACAAACGCCAGAGAGAAGATTATTAACGCTCGTGTGAGTCGAGAGCGTGTGCCACTAACAAAATTTTAATGACTCTCACTCCCCCCTCTCCCCACGTCTCGCCCTATTTCGTCTCTACCGATCGTCCGATATATCGGACAAGGACGATATTTCACATTCGAAAAAAAACCTCTGGATCATTTTTTATCTCACGTTTTAATATAAGCGGAAGAAGAAGAAGAAGAAGAAGAAGAAGAAGAAAAAGAAATTATTTTAGTCGAGTCATCGAGAATAGACAAAAATGTAATAATCGCTCGTCGCTTTAATCTCTTCTTTCATTTGCGTTTGTAAGGTGCAAAATATTTGTCGAGAGATTCGCGCGGGTATAAAAAGAAAGGAGAGAAAGGAGTTTGAGATTTAAAGCTCTTCGCGGTTTGATATCTCACATACACATGCATAATATAAAAGAGACAGAGAGAGAGAGAGATAGAGAGAGGTCCATTGAGAAATGAGAGAAGACGTTCTTGAATTCTCTCTCTCTCTCTCTCTCTCTCTCTCTCTCTCTCTCTCCCTCTCTCCTATATTTTCCTTCGCCCATGAGCGAGAAGTCGAGTTACAGAATCTCTCACGAAGAAATCTTTAGTCACGCACACGCCGAGAGATACGAGGCACACATACGAGTTTAAAATTCTCAATGTGTGTGTGTGTGTACATTAAAAATAAAAATAAACGCAAAGAGCAATGTGCACATGGACACACGAAACTACGTACACATATCTACAGACACGGAAGAGTCGCTCGTTAATCTCTCGACCGTGATCTCTCTCGCGAGAGAAGACGCCACGGAAGCTGCGGCGTTAGACCGCGCGAGTCTGAGAGGCTCCTGGCACCTTTGCGATATGACGAGGTAGGCCCCACACATCGACCATAAACTCTAAACCATAGCGTGTTGGCCGAAGAAGTGGCGAGGTGGGGGGGGGCGGGGGGGGGAGATCGGGGTAAGACGAGACACCTAGGAAGAACGAATATCGTGCAAACGATTTCAAACGTCGCCCGTTACGAAAACAACAATTATGTCAATGAGGAAAAAACGCGTTTCACCTCGTGACAAAAATATCAATTACGCTGATAATAAAAAGAAATAAATACAGTAGAAATTCTAAAATTAAGGTTGTAAAAAATATAAAAAAATGGGGTGAAAATTGCGAATGAAAATAAAAATAAAATTGAGATCGATATGAAATTTTGTTGTTTCGTTCCTTTCGCACACGATCCATTTTGCCTCCTTCCACCCCCCGTCGTTTTTCCACCCTGTCCAGATTATTCTCGTATGATATTTATTAACCGAGCAGATATCTCTCGTCTATCCGTTCCACGTTCGTGGCTCGGGCGTTGCGTCGTTCGCTCTCGTGTTATAAATTGCGAATCACGCGACCCCCGTTGCACCTACTCTCTCGCGCCACGGTCGTATAAGCGTCGTAACTACAATATCACTTTTATAATCGTATGACGGTGAGAAGCCGGTAGTGCGTGATTTAAAATTCTAGCGAGCCCCGAAGGCTCTTCTCGGACAAGGGAGGGAAAATGAAAGAAAGGAAAAAGTTGAAAAGAAAAATATCATCTTCCTCGCAACATTAATCGTGACGAACGATAGAGAAAGGGTCGTACGAACGAGGCGCAGAGGTATATCATATCCTTCCCTTATCCCTCGCCCTTCATCCTTCGCCCCACCTCTTCCTCGACCTCTTGTTCTTCCACCCCCGCTGTTTCGTATGCGCAACGCCACGCGCGCGTTTATACAAATTTCCTTATACAGTTTTGCTCGCAGCTGTTTGGTGCTCTATGTGGCAGCGTGTGTGTGTGTGTGTGTACTGGTAAGCAATGGGCACCGTACAGAGGACGATGGAGTCAAACGCCCTCACTGTCCGGTCCGACATTCACGGACATATATATATATATATATATATTATACACACACACACACACACATATATATATATATATGTGTGTGTGTCTTTTTATATGCGTACGAATGGAAACGTACGCGATGCGCATACGAAGTGCATAAAATATACGAGTTGCTCTGTACCCCGCTTCGGGCAAAGTCTCTCGCGCTTTAGAAAAGCGCGCGCGCGCACGCACGGGGTGAACGTTCGTGATTCACAAAGAGAGTTGTCGTTCTTTTTGTCTTCAATTTAATAACAAAAGAGATATTTTACGAGAAGAAAAAAAGACTGAAAACAATGACAAATCTTGCAAATAAATAAATAAATAAATAAATGAATAAATAAATAAATAAATAAATGAATAAATAAATATATTTATATTTAAGATGAGTGTATTTATTTGTTGATGCGTAGCGTGAAAGGGTGATGCGAATGAAGGAAGAGGGAGAGTGAGTCGTGAAATTTAGTATGCGATTCAAGTTCAGGTATGCATATATATATTTATGTCCACTTGCATAGAGAGAGAGAGGGAGAGAGAAGAGAGAGAGAGAGAGAGAGAGAGAGAGAGAGAGAGAGAGAGAGAGAGAGAGAGAGAGAGAGAGAGAGAGAGAGAGAGAGAGAGAGAGAGAGAGAGAGAGAGCGAAGAAGGCAGAAGCGGCGAATGGACAAGATTTTATTGCACGATTTAATAGAACGCGGAGATCATTCTCGGTCTCGCGATTATCATAATCTCTGCTCCTGTGCCACGTTTCGCTCGAGAAAGTAGAAAAAAAAGAATAAAAATGAAAAAAAAATGTGAAAAGTGCAACGAGCAAGCCACCATTTATTGGTTTACTGCACTTATTGGCCGAGAGCTGCATGAGCGAGAAACCGTGGAGACGTGGTGCGCTAATGAAATTGTAGTAATCTCGGGCTATGAAGAGATTACCATATGTTGATGGCGAGACAGAGAGAGAGACAGTGAGAGAAGGATGAGGGATGGGGGAGGAGGGGAATTTTGATCGTCACGATCCACATATTTATGAAGCCGCGCGTATAATACCGAGTCCACGACGCTTCGAGAAAGTAATCTTCTCGCGTGCGAGATTCTCGCATGAGAAAAATTATCTCTCCCCTTTTGCACGATTACGTCGCGGTTCGACAACGGGAGAAACGTCGCAAAGATATTTTGCAGCGACGAAAATAAAATGAAACTCGCGTCGGCATTTTTTTTATCCCAGTGCCCCTCTATTATAATTTATCGGGACGCGAGATTTATCTTTGACGATACAAACGATCGGACGTTTTTATTCGTTCTTCGTTATTTGTCTTTTGTATTATTATTTTTTATTTACGTCAGACTTCTTTAATGATAAATCCGATTTTTGCCGATCGCTCGATAGAACGACTCCGTGGCTTCGTTATCGATCGATCGATATAATATAAAGAGGTCGTATTTATACCGGGTGAATTCCGTAAGGTTTCTCAAACGGGATTTTGGCGCAGATGGGATCATTACGAACAAAAGTTGCAAATATACATTAGGGATATTTTTAAGGGTTTACGAGATACGAATATTTTAAGTTGATCCAATCAGAGCGCGCCGAGAAGCGTTGGAGCCGCCCACTCTCCGCTCTAGTCGTATAGCACAGTTTAGGGCGTTACATTTGGGATCGCAAAATTCAGAGCAGTCAATTATTATTATTTTATTACGCAGTCATTTTTATTTGACGCCCTCGGCAAAATTCTGAGCAGTCAATGCCCGGAATCTGCACCAAAATCCCGTTTGAGAAACCTTACGGAATTCACCCTGTATTCGTATATAGAAACGAACGCTTTATATTTTGTCCGACAAAGTTGCATAATTGTTTTTGTATATTTACTTTTTTCACCACTAACTTAAATACTACGATGTTTTTTTTTGTTTTTTTTTTGTTATTTCGTCGAAACTCGTATAGCTGAAGGCGAAGGCAGAGTTTGGTCGTTAGAAAAAAATCGACTCGTTTTGCGGCCTCGCTGATCGTGAGCACGACGACGTTTATCGCGAGAGACTTCGGGGAGACACGCGGTTTGCTCGAGGAGAGTAGATAAATAGCCAAGTAAGAGAGAAAAGTCTCGCGGTGAACGAGAGAGAGAGAGAATTCTGTCGAGAAGAAAGGGCGATAAGATAAGAGAGAGAGAGAGAGAGAGAGAGGTTCGCAAGGACGGAATACCTAATGACTCGTGAAGAGTCGTTACAGAGACGGATCCAACTCGAGGTAAAACCTATCTAAACAAACCCGTACGTACGACACTCCTGAGGCTCATACGCGTGCGTCTGTACAATGGCGTTGCTCTCTCGCAGCTTCTTCACGATTCTCGAGCTGCTCTCGAGCACCGAAGGTCCATTTTCAACCTTCGTTCAATCGTAACAAAAAAAAATGTTCAACCTCTTCGCGTCATTTGCGAGAGTCGTTATAACGGAGCTGGTGGCCAAGCGTAACGTAAGAAAAAAAAAACATCGGGTTAAATATCTTTTCTTTTTGTCCGAGCGTAAAAGACATTCGCGATATTTTGAAAAAAGCGAGAGAAAAAGAAACGTTTTTCGAAATTAAATTTCAAAGCTTTTCGTAACGTCGAATCTCGAATTATTTAGCTTTCGCCCTCGACGAGAATTTACGAACGCCGCATTTAGAAAAGAGATAGATAGATAGATAGATAGAGAGAGAGAGAGAGAGAGAGATAAAGAGAGAAAGAGAGGGGAACAAATCGTTTGAGAAAATTCATTTACACACGGTGATAAAGAACACGTGCGTGCAATTCGTTCCGGTGAATGTTTCGAAATCGCAGCTTCATTCATCCGGCAATAAAATGTATCGAAACGGGGCGAAGGGGGGGGGGGGGGGGCAAAAAATCGATTATGATTCACGACAGTGTTAAGGCTTCGCTCGATGTATCGATGAGGCTCATTAAACGCTTTTACTGCCGCGAAGTAAAGTACAAGACGGATGCCTGTGGTCTCGCGACGAGTAAAATCGTTGCGCCTTGCTCGTTCCACACACAGAGAGAGAGAGAGAGAGAGAAGAGGAGAGAAAGGGAGAGAAAGAGATGGAGGATAGGGTCCTATGGTAATGACGATAGCTATAGCATTGATTTTACGATCCGACAATCGCCGTTAATTCTTTTTAAACATTCCTTATACGTATATATAGAATGATAGTACACAGTGCGAGTACACCACCGATTGCCATCATCATCTTTCATCGTGACAAAACACAGGCGTGTACGTACACTTTTCTTCGGAAAGAGAGAGAGAGAGAGAGAGAGAGAGAGAGAAAGAGACAGCAAACTTTGCAAGAAGGCTCTCTCTCTCTCTCTCTATCTCTGTGTCTCTCTTTTTCCGAAAAAAAAGTGTAAGTACACGAGAGAGAAAGCCTTCTTGTGAAGTTTGCTCCCTCTTTCTCTCTCTCCCTTTCTCAAGTCGTATCGTAAATCACGAATTCATTCAGTTCGTTAACGAGAGTCTGGTCAAGAAGTTAGAGGGAGGTCTTTCGCAAAAGAGAGTTTTTTAAGGGAGGAGAGTGTCCAATAATGAAAGTATTACATATACATATATATGTATTTATATACATATATATATGTATATAAAAGTCTAAGTATATATATGAGTAGACAACAGCATCGATCAGGAAAGGAAGAGACGAAGCGTATCCAAGAAGTACGTTCTTTATCCCTTTGGTCGATCGCCCACCGACCCAATCACGGCATGAAGTACTCGAAGTGCGCACGCGCGAGAGAGAAAAAACGAGAGAAAGAGAGAGAGAGAGAGAGAGAGAGAGAGAATTGCGAAAAAGGGACGAGGTAAAAGAGGGTGGTGGCTAACACGGAAATTCTTCGATCTCTCGATCGGTCGTCGCTCCTCGACTCTCGATAATAGTTTTATTCACGTTCGTACGTCTTTTTACGCTCCCTGCGGGATCGAAGCGTCTCGAATCGAAGTAACGAGATGCGCATGAAAAGAAAAAAAAGGTGAAGCAAGAAAAAAAAATGGAAAGCAACAAATAAAACCGAACGATCGACGACAGCAGGTCGGACATTTAAGCATATGGTGCGAATCCATTAGTGCGAGAACGCATCATCCAGCGAGACGAGATGACGACAGAGGCAGACGCGATGGCGAAGAAAAATCCTGGCGCATCGAACGTCCTCTTATATATACCCTTAATAAAATCTCGATTCGTCCAATGTGGAACTGTAACGCGAACATTTTTCTCATTTTCTCGGCATACTTGTCGTTACTCGAGGGGCTAATTAACCGGCCAATACACGTGTACCAGTCCAAGATGGACGGACGAGAAGACAGACAGACAGACAGTCAGACAGACAGACATACAGACAGACAGACAGACAGACAGACAGGTAGACAGAAGGAGCAGGGTGAGGGTAAAGAGAGAAGATAGAGAGAGGAAAGAGGGGGGGGGGGAGGGGAATTTACACGAAGCAATTTTCTCTCTTGTTAAAATCGTTGTGCTACATAAAAGAAATGTCTCACAATGTTACAATGAGAATGAACAAAATCGCAAGAAAAGATTGCTTATAAGGAAAGCGACGATGATTCGTACGATATACGCACACTCGAAGAGAGTAATTAACACGTTAGAGAGATTGGCTCGATGCCTAAAGGAACCGAGTTTTAATTATTTCACCACGTTTAATTAACTCGATCTTCTCATCCACTCTGGTGATTTAACTTCGAGATCTTAACGCCGCACCCCATACGTGGAACGCGGGCTCGTCGCGACTACTTTGTTTTACTCATATGTATTTATAAATGTAACTTAAATAAAAAAATAATAATTACGATAAAAATAATAAGAATAATATATTTATATATGGTATTTATTATTTATTTATTATGTCTTATTTTAATTTTATATAAATAATAAGTATATATTTATTATTTGTTGTGAATATATATATATATATATATATATATATATACCGATATATTATATATATATATATGTAGAGATTGATTGATTGATTGATTGATTCAGTTTATTATACCCTAGCTTGCTTTGGGGTAATTAAAGAATAAGCCATGCCGTGGTTACATTAATAAGTGAAAAACCAGCAAACAAAAAGCTTCAGCAAATACAAGAGTAGATATAAAACTAAAAATACACTAAAAATAACAAAATCTAGAACTAAAAATACACTAAAAAGAAAAATAATAACAGAATAACAAAACAGTATCATTAGTTGAATGCGCTCGCTGATTCCATACGTAAATCGAACTACAGAAACTGCACAACCTACCAACATAAACGTCAACTTAAAAATAGGCAAAATCGCAGTAAAATAAGATAAAGTGAGGTGCAATATATCATATGATGACCTAATTTTAACCTAATTTTAACTGAAAGCAATGAGAAATGAGAAATAAGCAATAGGAAAAGAGAAATAATGTGACATAAGAAATGAGAGATACGAGATAAAGAGATTATGAAGTGAAAAGAGAGAGAGAGAGAAAGAGAGAGGTTCCGGGTATATCGTGGTACCAACATCACCGCGCTTTTATACAGAGCAAAACAGGATTTCAGTAAGATATTTTATTTCGCTCTGCTCACACCGCGTAACCCTCCCGAACGTGGTAAAAAAATCCGAGAGCGTCGTAATATTTCGTTTTCATCTCGCTTATCGCGCTTGCTTCTCGAGGTATAGGTACGCGTAAGAGTACCTATATGTACGAGGAGCACGCTCGGGTTAATGCAAAATAATCGAAAAAAAGGGACGAATTGGCGCGAGATTTCTCTTTCCATACGTGAGAATTCGTCGTGAACGTTCCGACCGAGACTCGTTTGTATATATATATATGTATGTAGAGGTATGTATCTTCGTGTAAGGATCGAACGGCAGCGGCATAAAGTGCTCGAGCCGAACACTTCGAGTTATACCCTCGTTGGTACGTGACGATACGCGCCGTGGTTGGTGTAAGAAAAAAAAAAAAAAAAAAAAAAAAAAAAAACTTTGCTTTCGCACATCGCTAACTCACTCTCTCGTCTTTCAACCCTTCTCTCGCTCCTTTGCGTTTTCTCCCTCTCTCTCTCTCTCACTCTTACTGTTTCTGTCTCGAAGTCTGTTTTATTCGTTATATGTAGATATAATCAGGAATATTCTCTCTCCTCTCTCTCTCTCTCTCTCGCTCTTACTGTATCTGTCTCGGAGTCTGTTTTATTCGTTATATGTTGTATATATAATCAGGGATATTCTCTCTCTCTCTCTTTCTCTCTCTCTCTCTCTCTCGCTGGACCGGCGGTTTGCCCAGAGGGGTCAAACGCAAAACTCTACAATTTACCATCGCTTTTCGTTCTCTAGCGAAAGCTCTCGCGCGTCGTTGATTTTCTCTTAGACCGTTTTCCTTCTCTCTCTCACTCACTCTTTGTGTGCGGTTCGTCGATACTTTGCGATAACACGCTATAGCGGGTATTAGAGCGCGGCTCCGACGCCGGACTATGATATTGAATCGTTTTTTTTTATTGTTTTTTTTTGTTTTTCCCCAAAGGCAGTCGTTTTATCGCAATCGAGAAGTTCTTGAGTCATAGACGATTGTCGGTTCGCGCCAAGATTATAGAAACGTGCTATTTCTTTTTTACTACCCTATTCCCCCGCCTTTCCCGAGATAAACAATGTCTTTTATCCTCGAAGGTTAGGCATACGCGCCGGCAAAATTCCTCAAGTAAATTTCCATCGAGGATTAAAACTCGTCGAGCAAAAAGAAAAAAAAACTTGTCAGACTGGTCGTTTGTAAAACTCGTAAGAAAATATTCGCAATTTTCACGCAATTATTTAAAAAAATAATACAAAGAATGACAGCGATAAAATATGAAGAAAACAAATCCCACGATCGTATTACAATTTAAAGAATATTCAAAAATTTATTTAATTATCATTACGTATCGACGAATGTTATCGATTAATCGATCGGTGATCGATTTCATTACTCGTCCTCCATTTTGTCGTTGACGTATCGTTGCCGACGCGACCGCCAGGTGTCGCGAGACATTCGACCGTTGCGAGTTTAATCGCGGTCGGTAAAGGGCACGCGCGGGTAAAAAGAAAAATGAGGGTTAGGGGTACGTCCGCGAGAGCTATAAGAGGCGTACGGTAATGCCCACTGGTAAAAGACTTTATGCTCGGTATCGAGGTGTAACGAGGCCGCGAGCTATTTAACCCAATTAAAAGTGCGCCCTGCTGAGCGCCGCGCTATTCCCAATCTCCGATCGATCTACCTATGTATATATACATACATACATACATATATATATATATATATATGTGTGTGTGTGTGTGTGTGTGTGCACATATATATACTTATATACATATGGTTGCTCCACATACATATATACATATATATGGCTGTGGAGTACACAAAAGGTTTCTCGTTACTCGAATCTAAAGCGATCTCGTCGAGACCGTTGCATGATGCACCACGTCCAGGTGCAGCAAAGTGTGCGGTGATCGCCCAGCTAGAGTTCTCGAATGACGAGTGATGCGTCTACTCTCGGTTCTTGCCTTCTGTATATATATATATATATCTGGCAGTATAAGCTACCTTACTCTCTCATTGTCCGGTAATGGAAGACTCGGACGATCTTTACGCTGTGCGGTACAGTATGGATCGCTCGGTCGGTAACAAAAAAAAGTTACAGAAGAATGTAGTGGTGCATGGCGGCAGAGAGAGAGAGAGAGAGAGAGAGAGAGAGAGAGAGAGAGAGAGAGGGAGAAAAAGAGAAAAGGACGAGGTGATGAGGAGGAGAAGGAAGAGGAGAGGGAGAGAGAGAGAGAAGACAGGATATACCGACAACAGACGCTAGCGCTCGGACGGTCCACGGGGAGCTATTAATTCCATCCTCTCGCTTTACACACGTGATATCGCCACGGAACTTTTCCAGGCTGGACCGATTCAGCCATTTCTTATCCAAGTTTATTCGTATTAACTATATGATAAAAAGAAGGTTATATATATATTTTTGTTTTGTTTTGGGGTTTATTATGAAAACACGAAAAGGATAGACGGATGATAAATTACTGTTGGTTTCTTTATATTTATATGGGTGTATACAAAAACTCATTTATTATATACTGTGAGAACGTTATGTGGAACTGATACTGTTTATGTTTATATTAAGCTCGTATTGGTCTAGAGTGATAAGTACGGATCGAATAACGTATTCCTTTATTTGGAGCTGTTCTTTAGTCTCGACTAATATATCCTGGGAGAAAGCCGTGTCTTCCAAGTGTTTTATAAAGAATAAATTCTAAAGGAAATGAATTGAGTGTTATTTATTGCATAATATATTTCTTATAATTGCAGACAAATATACGCGGGAAATGTGCGAATATGATTATTTGGTTGGTCGATCGAATTATTTGATTTTAATCGATAATTGATTATCGAGTGTTGAATTTCGACGATGATTTGTCGATATTTTGGTAATTTCATTTATATCGAGGATTTTTCATTTTTATCGAATGGAAGAATTTTGTTTGAATTGCAAAAATTTTACGATTATGTTAAAAAATAGCGATCGATTTATGAGTAATTGTAAATAAATTAATTTCGCAATTAATCGATCGTGTTGTTTGCATAAAAATTGATAAATGAACATCGAGCGTTATTTAGATTGATAAATTTGATTTACATTTAACGAAAAATTGGTATCGCTTCGAAGTTTTTATGCCGCACAATGTATTTAAACGCACGTATCGTTTTCTTCGCAAGACCGATATTCATGGTGCGATAGAGGTATTACCAGAATCGAAGTTGGATTAGAGGTCGAATCGTGTGGTGCGAATAAGAGATTGGAGAAAAAGCAATAATTGGGTTGTATCACTATTTTTTTTTATTTTTTTTTTCGAATCTACTGATATGATAATTTGAGATAATTTTTTTTTTCAAAATTTTTCATCGATTATTAACAAAGTTATGGCCCTTTGAAACTCGGAAAAGGCTCGGGCCGCTCGAACGCTCCGGAAACCTCCGAGCGCACCCGAACCGCCTGTGACGTCAGAATGCGTGTGGACAGCGTCACTCTGTATGGAACGCTAAGCAAACGTGCACGGACTGAGCGTTTTATTATCGTTTACAAAATGTTTACACCGAAAAAAAGTTATCGTTATTGTTTTGTGCCATTGAGCAAAAATACAACGAAAAGCACACCAAACAAAATATTTTTTCGTGTGCCAAACGACGAAAGAAAAAAAAAACTTGATTTAGTGTAGCTCGACGTCCAGACGCGCCATCCAAAACGAACTTTTTTTGTTGTCAAGATCATTTCGATCTTAAAGACGACATGGAGAATTATGTGCGATTTTTTTCGAAAAAACGATTCAGACCCGAGAAAAAAAAATATGAAGGTAAAAAAACGTGGTCGAAATTTTTTCTAAATTTCAAAACGACATGAAAAATTTTTGAAACAAAATATCGAAAAAATGGCTCGATACAATGTTTATAACACTTTAATATCGACGCTGCTTACGAAAACTAGCATGTTTCAAATTTCTTACGAAGAGAAGCACGTCTGATATCAGCGCGAAAACTAGCATGTTTCGACTTTTGACACGAAAACTAGCACGTTTCGATATTTGCCGCGAAAACTAGCATGTTTCGGCTTTTGCCACGAAAACTAGCATATTTCGGACATACCAGTTATCGTGGCAGAAGCCGAATCATGCTAGTTTTCGCGGTGAGAGCCGAAACATGCTAGTTTTCGCGTCGAATATCGAAACGTGTTGGTTTTCGCGGTGAAATTAGAAACGTCTTAGTTTTCGTAAGAAATTTGAATCGTGCTACTTTTCGTAAGCAGCGTCGATATATACCCACAACAAAAATGGTGAAAATCCACCGTATGGTTCCTGAGGAAAGGTACATTGAAAATGAGCATTTTTCGAACCAATGGTTTTCGAGTTTGAATTGGTCCCAAAACTTTTCTAATTTGAATATCTTCTAAAACCACATATAGAATTATTAATATAGTATTTCTGAACAAAAGTAGAAAAAAATCGTCGAAAAATGTTGAATAGTTTTGTAGATATCTTAATTTGAAGCAAAAAAGATCGGATAGGCCCTTCCGAATATGTCGAACCCCGTTAAACGCGATCAGGTAGCAAGCCCCAGCAAGCCCGGGTAACGAGACGCGCATTATGACGTCACGCGCGCCATGACCAATAGCGGCGCGTTTCACTGAGGCCATAAAAATTCGAATTTTTAACGCTGATTTCTGGTGTTAATATGAACGGATTTAAAAAAAATTTTCTCTGAATATTAATTATTAATGCTAAATATTGTGAAAATAATTAAAAAAACGTTTTTTTTTTTTTATGATACAACCCAATTGACATGCGCCGAGGTGTAATCTCGGCTTCCACGTGTGTCACGATTCTTCGTTCCGGACATTTTTTTATTAGCATGTTGATAATTTTTACTCACGATTTGGGGAAAAACTGTTGCAAATACTGACCGACGATTTTCTATTTAAGCGACGATTCTAAGCGGTTTTTATCACAGTATTCTCATCAGGTTCATCGAGAATAATTATTATTCGTTGAATAATAATTCGTCAACACAATCAACGAAGCTACGTGAGTAAAAAATATTTATCATATTAATGTATTAATTAATAATTTGTAAATATCTGATTTTTCGACATTGAGAATTCGACGTAAGACCAATTTTTTAATAATTAAGGAGGCTATTGATAAAAATGTAGATATAAGCCAATCCCTTTTATATCGTGGAAAATTAATGATTTTTGTTCATTATATTGATATGCATTATTAATTAAGTCAGTAGAATTATTGCCTGAATTTTTATGATAGTTGGAAACGATATTTAAAATCATTAGATTACCGAATATTGCAAAATATTTGCAAAAACTAAGCGACACACATGTAGGAAATATTTGTAAAAAACGTCACAAGTCAGGATGGCCGAGCGGTCTAAGGCGCCAGACTCAAGGTATTAGAACCTTGCCCGGTTAACACGGGTATAGATAGGGATTTCTGGTCCTCTCTGAGGGCGTGGGTTCGAATCCCACTTCTGACAAACTTTTTTTTTCTCGTCGATCTACGAAAAACAACACAAAATTAATGATAGTCATAAAAAAAATCGAATTCTAAATTTATAGTGATCGTGGAATAATTTATTTAACCCGAACATTCGCGACACGGCGCGACTCTAGCTCTATCGCGCTTGCCCTCACCATCTCCACGCGCCACGACACGTAAGAGACGTGACCGCGATAGGCCTCTGGCGTATGTATAAATCGTAACGTATACGTTTCGCCTGCGCTATCGGCCAAGAGAGTTTGGTTCGAGGAGAGTTTCGAAGAGAAGTGAGACCCTCCGTACAACGAACTCTCGATTCTCTCTCGTTTCTTTTGCTTCCATAATATTCTCTCTCACCCACAATACCATTATACTGTCGAGAGCAAAACTCCCACTATCGTATATTGCGTATAGCGACTAGTTCATTATACAAGACACTCTCAGTAAAATTACCAACTTATATCGTTCAAAAAAAAGTTCTCCAATTTTTCCATTAATAATTCATAATTGAACTTTGAAAATATTTTCAAATTTCTCGAATTGCTTCATTTTTTTAAATTAAATCATCTTATTTTTAGTAGTACAATTAAATATGAAAATGGGCGAGAATAAAAATATCATTATAAAAAAAGAATACAATCGAGATTAAAAAATTTGTTGAATTTTCCAAAAATTTTTTTGAAAAATTTGAAAATTTTTGGCACAAAGTTGTGTTCACTCGGCAGAGAATACGCCATAGAATCTTAGCAGAGAGAACCGGGGGCTCGATTTACGGGCTGAGCACATAACTCTCTCGAGCACCCTCTGTCTCTCTCTCTCTCTCTCTTTTACTTTTAAAAATTCTCTCTCTATCTGTATATATATTGCGTGTATACAGTTCGAGAATATTGCGACTCTAAGATAAATATTACGATAGTAACGAAGGCAATAACTATTCCAGGATCCACATAGCATAAGCTCTCCTTGATCTCGTCCTAACTGTATAGATATATATACTTATATGTATGTACGCTTTTCTCCACCCCCGTCGAAAGCCTATACCACAAAACAATTCGATTCGTGCCACGTTCTCGTTATAACTCTCATTTCCCACAATAAACGCTACTTCGAGGTCCGCCAGGGTTCAACTTCTCGATCCTAAGTTTCATCGAGCCGTAGAGTGTTCGATTGCTGAGAGATATCCAGAACACGACTACAGCACGTCACGAACTCAATCCTTTTATTTTCTCAAAAAAAAAAAAAAAATTCTCTTTTAAAATTTTTCATCACAATATTTATTAAATTAGACTTTCAATTATCATTAATGTCAAAGGAAAAATTTGTTTATTTATAATTCTTAATTTTTACCCATTTTTGTCCATGCCGGAAATTTGATTTTCAATTAATATTGTTAAAGTTTTTAGATACAAAATTTGTAATTGTTAATTTTTTGCCCATATAAGAATTTATATATATATATATGTATATTTGTTATACGCACGAGATAACAAGAAAGCGTTACTTTTCCGGGATCGAGCTCGCCATAGCCAAGAGCACCGATGTACGTACAGGTTGAGCCGTTGTGGCGATATAAGAAGCCGTTAACGAGGGACACTCTCGCGAGACTCTCCGAGTCAGTTCCCTTTGGCCAAGGCGCAAAGAGATATATAGTGATTGATTCAGGGTTCGATGTCTCCGGGAAAGATCAACCTGTCGGTAGTTCTTTATGGGGATCTTTTTTTATATAATTTTTTTTACACATTTTTTTTTTTAATTTTTTTATTTTCACTTCGCGTTTAGTTATACGAGCACGAGTAACATGGTCTATTCACCCAGGGCGTATGCCCATATTTATTTATTTCTCTCTCTCTCTCTCTCTCTCTCTCTCTCTCTCTCTCCCTCTATTTATATATATATATATAGGGTAAAACTATAACCCGATGGCATTTGAGCCTCCTCAGACTACCCTTTCTAATTTCATCGTATAACATGCGACACAGAAGGAGCCGATCTTCCGGCGAGAGAACTGAGAAGAGACGACGAGCTCGAGCTCTCCACGCTGTGTGGCAATTAACTCGGACAGCGTGTCATTAAAGCCGAGGGGAATTATGGTTGAGTGGAGAAATGGGACTTCCTTCTCGATGTATACATACGTATCTGCTTGTTATTTCACTTGTACAAGCTTGGCGCACTCGCGAATGAAGTATTAACTCGCGCGTGACACTGTGTACACGTATGTGGGGCATATCGTGCGAATAAAATTTTAATCGTAATATTATTGAGAGATTTTTTAATCTTTTTTTTTGTTTAATTTATTTTTATTAACGTATTTCATTTAATCTTCTTTCATTCAGTGGAAATTGAGCAAAATTTCAAAAATAATTCTAGCTCCGTGAAATATTAAAAATTGTTTAAACGTATTTTATTTTTCTCTTAAAACAATTGGCTTGCCTTATCGAGTTCGAACGTAGATAAGAACGAAATTGAATTGAAATCAGAACTGAGAGAATCGCGGATAAGATCTTGGTCGAGTTGGAATGGAATGTTTCATATAGTGTACAATTAGATATAAAAAATGAGATTTTGCTAGACCACGATATGTACAATATAATTTTATTTTCATTTCATTGCGAGAGAGAGATAGAGAGAGAACAATCTTCGAACGCAAATAGAGCCGAATGCAGAAAGCTTGTAACGTGACTTCTCTCTGTCTTGTTCTTTATCAAGTGCATTCATACAGCGACGTTTCTTAGTCTTTGGGTGGAAGGGAGAAAACGAAAGAGAGAGAGAGAGAGAGAGCGAAATCACATATAATGGACATCGAGTTCACATTGGTACCATACCTGGATAAATGTAAACTCCATTAGGAATCTCATATAGCTGCTTATAAAGTATCGTGTCTTGTGAACAAGCCGAGGGAAAAGCCGAACGAAGGCTAACTAACGTAGAGAGAAATACCGCGAGTGAAGCGCGTTGCCGGTATTTCGCGTGAGTCGAAATAACAGAAATGGCTATCTCTCCTTCGCGTATTCCTATCGTCAATGGGATAAATGACTTTTCCTTTATCTCTTCGAGATTCTCGAGTCGAAGGAGTAAATGCTCGTTTGGAAAAAGAAAAGAAATATCTTTTACTTTTTTTATTTACAATATAAAAAAAAATAAAAAACTATAAATTTGTTTCGTTTAATTATTTTATTATTAATATTATCATAATTATTTATATATTTTTTATATCCTACGTTCGATATTTTCGAACACGCGCGTTCTTCGACGATAAAACTTTTGTCACGTCGCATCGAGAGTTTAATCGCTATGAATTAATTATCGATAATTAATTATCGAGCGATCAGCGATTATTTATCGACTTTACGAAGACCGACGGGTGTTCGTTAGGATTTTTATTCCTACAACTATTCACACGCAAATTGTCCAATTCATAATAAAACGATACGATCAAAACAACTCCGTCGATTATAATTACGAAATATAATTACGAAATTACGAGCGTAGACACGTGTATCACTCGTCAGTTTCCCAATGAAATAATATCGAATGAAAAATTTCAAAACAGACGAAAATATCGCGATAACGATAACGGACAGCTGTATCATTATTAGCGAATTTTATCAACGAACGACAATACGAATTCACGACGTATCGGTGACACGACGAGGGGGCCATTGGCTCAATCATTGAGTAGTTCGATAGGATTCGAATACAGACGCTCTTGGCTCGTTCCCTATCTTACCTAAGTATCTATCGTTCGTCGTTCGAACGGTACATACTTTTTCGTATGAACAAAATTCCAGATGAAAGATCAGCCTCCCTTATTTCAGCCCGCTAGAAATTCATTTTGCCTCGTTCTTTCTCTCCCTCTCCCTCCTCTCTTTCTCTTTCTCTCTCTCTCTCTTTCTCTCATTCTTCTGTACGCTAAAGGTTACCATCGCTGATATACGAGATAACGCGCACTCTAGATATCCCGCTGGCAAAACGTTCGCAGTTGTATTTCGCGTATTAGCCACCGAGGAGAAAGGAAGCCGTGTCTATAAGTATATCCTGAGTGAATTTAGACCTCGTATCTTCAAGTCGAAGCGTGAAAAACGCTCGAGGAAATTTTTATTTTCTATAGATTTTGTACATATATATATCATATATGATAGATGAAAAATTCTTACGAGCAGTAGAGAGTCTCTTTTACGAGCTAGTAATTTCAAGCTTCGCAACAGATCAACGTTTTACGATGGTAAAGCAATGTTTTGTCTCGCACACGCGTGTACGTAAATTCATGTTAACGTACGTGTATACGATTACGCGCCGGGGTATTTTGTCACCGATATATCACGTGTATCGCACGCAAAGAACTCGTATAAATTACGCGAATTTCCTCGTGATATTTTGCCGGAGGTTTTTCGCGTTACCGATCGTGTGTGTTTTCTTCTCGCTCGGTCCTAAGCGCACCCCGTGCGTCGGGCGATCGCGTATAATTCGAATTCTCGATAAATACGAAAATATATACGACGAAATTTCGCTCTAATGCGCTTCGTTATCTTTTTCGCCAAAATAATTAACGTTATAATTGAAACAATATTTGCCTTTTTAATCGAGATATAATATCGAGACACAAGATATAATTTAATCGAGATATGATAAAATTAATTTAATCGTGATATAAAATCTAAGCTATAAAATATAATAAAAATAGCTTTCCATTTTCAATAACATCTCGATCGAATAAATCGACAAATCGATCGACCGAAATAATAATAATAATAATAACGATTTTTTCGAATCGCCCAAAATGACATAACAACATAAAATGTTGGTCGAGGTTTGGAGAGCGCGCGATTGTAAAAGCTTTCCCTTGGACGACTCGCGCACGAATTTCAAAAATTACTGTGCCATTTTCATGAATTACGAGCACGGGCGTGTGTGTACATATTGTCGATTCTAGCGACACGCGCCAAACGATTTTACTCCTCGCCACGGTTGATTTACATCGCTTCTATTATGTACCGGTACAGAACACAATGTCTATATAAGCGTCGTACGTATATGGCGTAGTTTTTCATAACGAAGCTTGGCTGTAGACGTAGCGAAGCTCTGAAAGCCTCTTAAATAAACATACATCACCATCGCTCGAAATTACGCAAGCATGCGAGAGAGCTCGGTCCGGCCTTAAGGCAAACTAATAAATCTCTCTCTCTCTCTCTTTTTCTATCTTTCGCTGTATTTCCATGTACGTTAACTCTCGAACATTGTTTTCTAACGTTTTCAAACGACTTGAAACAAAAACAAAAAAGGTTTGCAGCTTTTTTTTCGTTCTCCTTTCTCTCGCACCTATAAATTTCTATTCCGGAGACCATTTCCTTGATTCGCGCGTTGTTGAATCGTTTTTTTTTTCAAACAAATTTATTCTCACTTTATTCCATGGATCTCGCGAGGTTTTCGAAAAATCGTAATGTTCCATTTCGTCACGAGGGAAAATCGATCGTAATCGATAATCTCGGATTAATCGACGAATTAAAAAACAAAAGTTACGTTCCCTATATAATTAATTCGAATTACTCTCGTATACCTGTCGCGAAAACGACGCGACATCGACGAAAAAAAAGAATGTCGAGAAATCGGCTGAAAAAAATCTAAAGAATGTGGAAGAGAACAAAAAAAACAATATTATTTTATTATATAGTAAATATGTCGAAAAACGGAAATATCGAGATCAATCAGTTGCCAAGAAACGGGATATTGGTCCACGAGGCGAGAAGAGATTTACGATTGGACCGATCGATCATAGATCGGTATGACACTTGGGATGTCGTACGCCTTATATGAGATCGGTGCGATATGTATAAGCAATTTTATATACATACATACATATATATGTATATATGTACGTGCCTATATATATCTATATATATATACATAGAGAGAAAGAGAGAGAGAGAGAGAGAGAGAGAGAGAAGTAAATATATTGTATAAATTAGCAGTATGGCCATTGGCGTACCAGAACGATAGAAGAAACCGCGTGTATAGAGACGCGAGTCTGGAAGTGGATCAGGGAGTACAGTGAGATGAGATCGTATAAAGAGAATCCGGGATTCTCGAGGAACGTTTCTGTCTCGTTGGTCGCTGAATACCAGCATCGACACCAGCAGCAGCAGCAGCAGCCAACGGTTCGCCAACAAAGCTCGAACGAGAGAACACGAGAGATGGACACTTTGCGAACTCGTTTCCTCCTTGGCGTCGCCGATAATCGATTCCCATTTTGCGGATACACGAACGTCGACTGAGAGACGAAGAGGCAAAATGAGGGGGATGGGGATGGGGATGGGGGGGGGGGTCGAGGGGAAAGAGGAGGAGGAGATCATTCGATTTCTCGCGTTTGTTCACTCGTCAGGCTTTTGCTCGTGTTCCGCCGAGGTACATACTGGTACTTCTCGCTGACCGTAACTCGTTGTAAATGTGACAAATGACACACACGGGTATGCCGAGCTACGGGCTAACCGTACTGGTATTATTATATATACAATCGGGGAGAAAGATCCAAACGGAAGAAAGAGAAAGAACTTTCGTGTACTTTTCCAGACGGCGCAAAGCCGCGAGAGATCGACAACCGGCCGTTCTTCATTGACTTTTATATACGTTTTGCGCATATATATATGTGTGTGTGTGTGTGTGTGTGTGTGTGTGTGTGTGTGTGTGTGTGTGTGTGTGTGTGTGTGTGTGTAATGGACCGCAGACGGTATGATTTTTTTTTGCTCTCACCTGCACTTTGAAATCTCGTTGGACCGGTGCGTTTCGTGTCCAACAGAGATATTAAATCGCTTTTGTACCCAGTCACGTCCCGTTGTTCCGTCGTTTCATACTCGTATTATTATCGTTATTAAAAAAAAAAAAATTTTTATAGATTTCATTTTTTGTTTGTTGAATTGTGAAAATTTTCGGCTCCGAGTTTAGGTTTAATCATAATTCAATCACGACGCGATCGCACGTTCGATCGATCGTTTTGTCAATTTTCTTTTTTTTGGGAATTTATCGATCGTAAATTTGAGCTAATATATTTCTCGAATTAATTTGAAATAAATGGAATTTTAATGCGACGATAGTAAATTTGATTCGATCGTATCGAAGGGAAATTAATGAATTATAAAATTTGATTGCGCTGCTTTTATACGTCACAGCGCACCCCACACACGCTGAGTTTCGCTGCATAACGAATCGCGACGAAAAAAAAAAAAAAAAAAAAAAAAAACGATAAGAAAAAGAGGAAAAAAGTCATGCGCGAGTAACGTAAGCACGCGTTCCGGAGTATATAAAGTAGTTCCCCGACGGCGACGAAACGAGGCTAACTGCTTTCTTCGCCCTAAAGGGTTACTCTCGAAACCGGCGTGTAATTGAATTTATTCGATCGATCTCGCTCCACCCCCCCCCCGCCCTCCTCACTACCTCGTTCGCAAGATATCGCTGCGTGATGCACGAATTCACGTTTATAAAAAGAATACGAAGAGAGAGAGAGAGGGAGAAGAGTAGCAAAAAAAAAATACATTTTATTTATAATTTTTTTATTTCGATCGATCGATCGCTTTTCGAATCGCACCGCCGCTTTCTCGTTATTTCTCATCGCGAAAAACAGATGTTTCTATAGAATTGGCCGAGAATTAAGAACAAAATTTGATCTTTGGACGCGCGAAGCGTTTTACGGGATCATCTTCGGCGATTTTTTTTCTTTCTTTCAACGTTCGAGGCATTATTTTTTCCCCGCGCACACGCCCGTATTCTCGCGTGAACGCCTCCGATATATTATTATATACCCTTTGGCGTACGTATCGCGAGTGGGCAAAATCGTAAAACGAGGGGAAAAGTGCGGGTTTATGTTCCTCGCGGATTCTCGGGTTCTCTCGCTCTCTCTCTCTCTTTCTCTCTGTCTTCCTCTTTTTGTTTTCAACGAATGCGAGATGCTGCGAAATCTCATGTACTCAGCGGGAACACTCTTTCTCTTTCTCTCTTTGTCGGGGGGGGGGGGGGGGTACAGAGACAGAGAGAGAGAGGGAGAGAGGGAATGATGGAAAAGGAGAATTACACCTATTCTATATAATACATCTGTGTACGTTCCTGTGCACGCGAATGAGAGAGAGAGAGAGAGAGAGAGAGAATCTTGTACGATTTTCTCAACGAAGCTTCTCTCGAGTGCACACATTTCTATATACGTACGTGCGCGCGTTTTATATAGCACCGGGTCGTTAAATACACTATATCTGCAATATACGAGCAGGGTGGGCCGAGATTGCGTGGTCCCGCGCATATTCACCGTCAATAAAAAGATTAAAAAATAAAATTCGCAAAAATACTAAAAGTTACATGCACGGGTAGAGAGGGAGGGACTGAGAGAGAAAATAAATAGAATAGTGATAGAGAGAGAAAGAGAGCGAGAGATAAGAATAAATGAATAGAATTTCAAATATCTCTCACCCGGATGTTCATTCAAAAAAAAACATTAAAAAACAATCTGTAATGATAATTAAGAAAGGAATTATTTCGACTCACGACGATGTCCTGGCGTCCGACGTTCGCTCCGTGTTTTAGTAGTAATTCGACCACTTCGAGATGTCCCTCGGCAGCTGCTTTCTGCAATGGGCTCACACCGGTCTGAAAATAAATGCGGACGAATGTTAAATAAACGCATTAAATTTACTTAAAAAAAAAAATTTGAAAAGATTAAAAATTTTTAAAAAAATATTATTAATAACCGGAAATGGATTATGAGGGAAACGAGCGAGAGGAAACACCGACGCGACTCGTCGAGCATCGCGAACAGTCGTGTACGTGAACACGTTGCGAAAGAGGCAGAAAAAAAAATTTTAAAGAAAAAAAAATAGAAAAAAAGCCACGAGGAGAGCAAACGCAACACTGCAGGGAACAATTCAGTCGCGGTGGTCGACCGAAACCCGTCGGGCACAAACTCGGCTCACGTGCATCTTCCATAAATCATGAAGCTATTCCATCGTTCTCGTTGTCGCTGTCGTCGTATTATTCCCTTAGTCCAGGTCCGACGGTTGGGACGGTGTTGTTGCAAACAGAAAGGGGGGGGGGGGGGGCACTAACGTCGTCCGGTCGAAACTCAATAGTGAAATTCGACAATTTTTACGTTCTTACGTACCTACAGATCTGATCAACATTTTACTCTCATTTTCAATAAAATAATTAAATGAAAAAAAAATGTTTTTTTAACATTACAAAAAATATTGAATTTCGCAAATTTGCTTCTCAAATTGTTGAAATAAAATCTGGGAAACTCTTGAAATTATCGAACGACAGAAATATTTGAAATAATGAAGAAAAAGTCGCTAAACGAATGAAAAAAAAAACAAAAAACAGCCATCAAGAATGTCCCCGATGAAAATTCAACCGTACCTACTTCTCGCTCCTCGAACGTTCGAACTTTTCAATCCTCCTCGTGACAAATACAACGAGAACGAGATACGTTTTACCATAAAGGAAAGCTCTCTCTCGACGACGAACTCGTTATTCCGGGAGTTCGTAGTGACCACTCGTCAAATTATTTCCGGTGACAGAGGCCACGGGAGAGAGTGATGGTTTTCTGCGCTGTGTATGCCTTATCAGTATTGCTTGTATATATATATATATACACGTATATAACCAACGTAGAAAAGAAAAAAAGTCGAACAAGTGACCAAGAATTTTGCTTGACGTATTCCCGTCCACAAAAGTTGTCCGGTCGGGGAGCTTCCGAGAGATTTTCTAACGCCGGCTATTAGGAGTAAACAAGACCGGGTGTCTATCACGCGTGCGCGCACGCACGAGGGCTCACTTGTCAACGATCGAGATCGCTCGTCGCGCGAAGACTGATAGGACGACTCCTGATATGTGAATAGATGTTTAAGTCTCTTTCTCTCTCTATACATATATATATATGCATTTTCCGATGCGCGTATTTATCTCGCTGGCGTGTATAGATAAACGCGAGTGTCCGTGAGGTATCGACTCTCTAACGAGGGGAATTTAGCACTGAAACGATCGCGCAGGTATGCCCAGGAGCGCGAGTACGAGCGAAGGAAAAGCTCTCGTACACATTTATTAATTAGTCGTTTCATCGAAGAAAAATGAAGATTTATGGATCACTCGACGCGCTCGGTATAGGAAATCGTGGGACGCTACGGAAGTAAAAAAAAAAAGTCGCGATCGTTCGAGCGGATTCTACTCGAGGCGCGTCGATACACTTTCGAAACGATAAAAGGGAAAACGGCTTCGTTCTTTATTACACGCGAGTATTCGCGTTCTTCTCGATGCTCGTGTACGGCGTTATAAATTTTATCGTTAATTACACGACGTGTAATAATAATTTACTTTGTTTCCTTTTTTCTTTTACCCTTGATTCTTTCTTCTTTCAGAAAACATCCCCTTGCCCGCCCTCCTGCGGGGGCGTTTTGAGAATTTTGGAGTATGAATTTTTGTTGACTTTCGTACGAATGACTCGCGTGCTTTTGTCCTCGAGAATATTTTTTTTTCACGATTCACGCGAGACAGAGAGGTGAGAGAGTCGAGCTTTTATAATTATATGCCCGTATTCTTGCTATAATAGGGAACGGGTATTAATTAACTGCGGTCGGGGTCAGTCTTGCGGTCTCTAACTACGACCGAGGGACGAATGAGGAAAGTGCTGGTTTCTTACTCTACGCGAAAGAGGCAGAGAGAGACAGACAGAGAAATTTATCTCATGTTTCCAATATATATATATATATGTAGACGAGTATGTTGCGACTGACGATTACTCGAAGTTTGCCGGTTACTGTTGCTATAATACCCGAGGGTAGGTACACAATAAATGTGTGGAACGCTACTATTTAAGTGACTCTCGCCACGACAGTTACGATCGTAGAAACCCCCTTAAGAGGGGCTCATCCGCGTTTTACAATTGTACGCGAGGATCGTTACAAACGAATACCTCTCGGCGAATCAGCGGGAGCTCAAAGACATAGAAAATAATTCTCATAGAGGAGAAAGGGACAGAAGAGAGAATTTCTCGAAGCTATAACCGTAGATCGGTAATAATGATTATGATCATCGATGACTCAAACTTGTAATCGACGAATAACGATATACGAACAAACTCGGTTTCGTTGAATTCTCGTGCGTTAAAATCGCATCACGAACAATAATTCACGAACACACAAAATTTAAAAAAAAACGCATAGAAAATAAAAATTTAATTGATTTTGTTTCTCGATCGAAGATAAATATTATTGCTTTTTCACGCGAGCGAATTCGATCGAATTGTCAATGTTTATTATTAATACGAATAAATCTTGATGATTTGTGGCACGTTGAATTTATTTCTACGAAATATTGTATAAAATAAATAACGCGTCTAAAATCAATTGTCATTATCATTATTATAATTTCGTAATATTCTTCCTGATTAAAAGTCGTCACGATCATTTATTTCTGGTGTGTAAATAAAAAAATTGAATTGAATATACAACGTGAAATCGTAAAAAAAAAGAGATGAACAAACGTCGATCAAGATGGACGAGCGTCGTTATGCGCTCGCATCTGCTCGGTAAATCGACCGACGAATGTGCCAAGGAGTTAAGAAATAGATAGTACCGTACTCTCGTTCCATCTGCTATCGGGATTCTCCTCGCTGTGTTATACAATCATATATATATATGTATATTTGTAAAGTTGGCAGCAGAAGCGAGCGAAATCGACGGAAACAAAGAAGCTCGTCGTTTTATGGACGCTGTGGTACGATTGCACAGGGGCGTGGGGTTGGCGGGGGGCTAATAGAGGAAATAAGGATTTGTTTACGTAAATAAACAATGAAAATGTTTCTTCGATGAATATAACGGTAGTTTTTGTACGTTCGAATTTACGATTGTCGAACGTTTTCTTTTTCTTGGTGTATCGCTGTGCAGACTCTCGTAGGTTAAAAATAATGAGAAATGAAAAAATTAAAAGATAATTCACAATAACTTTAGTAATAATAATAATAATAAGATAATAATAATGAGATATCGACGAGAAAATTGGATTTTCTCAAATATTTAGACTGCTTTGTTTCGACATTAAAAAGAAAGACAAAAAATGTTTTGTCTATGAGAAAGTGGAAGGATCGTTTTGACGGTTTCAGCTTTACTGAGTACAATACGGTATTTTTTTTACGACAATTTCTTCACGATGAGAGAGACATTGCCCCGAGGTGTACTCGTCTATATATATATATATATATATAGGATGCGGTACCCGAAGGATTTGCAAAACAACGAAAACGAGAGAGTAGATGCGCTCTCGTTGTAGCACGAGGAGTCTCTCGCTCTCTCTCACCCATCGTGAATCTCAGAATACGATGGTCCGCTCCGATTAGCCGCGGTGAAAGCGGCCATTGTCTTGCGCGGTACTCGTTGTTCTTGGCCACTACGTGGCTCCGTTATATTAGTGCTTTGTGTCTATTCTATAGACAGTACGCTGTTACGCAAATGGCTCAAAAATGACTCGAATCCAACTGGCATTCAATATTAACTCTGCCCTTGTGCAATGTACACATCACAAGGTATCTCGTCTCATAAAGAACCCATGGTTTTCGAATCGCCAGGTTAAGTTTTTTGGTAAAGCCTTTCCAGGGCTGTATTACGTGTCAGAATAGTAATACGCGTAACAATAGGTCCGTTGCCCAACGGTGTCTTTATAGACCGCGCAGTCTTCCTTCGTAGTCAGTATCAGGACCAATATGAGAAGTGAAATGAATATTGTGTGTGTGAGGATACTTATCGAAATGTTGATCAATGGCAGTCAAGGTGTGTTTCCCTTCTATGGACTTTCGTAGCTGCAGCCGTCGATGTCTTCGAAGATGGAGGATAACCCTTGATGAATACGATGTGCACAGGCGAAGAATCAGAGCTTGTTTAGGTATCACAAGATGTCTTCGGGTTAACACAAAGGAGATGACCGCGAGTGTTAACACGTAATGATTTATTTGATATTCGATTACAATGATTTTCACTTCAAGCGGATGCGAATGATGTGTTTTTAATTTAACAAAGTTTTAAACTATCATCCCGTTTGTAAAACGTGGAGTACAACTGGCGTAGCAACTAATTATACCGAGCTCCAGTCAGATGGGCTCCAGAGAGAGGACCTCTCTGCACGAAGTACAATTAACGAATCTGCCTTCGAAGTCGCTCTAAGAATCGTCGATGCTCAATTTTTGTGGGAAAGCGATGGTGGGAAAGCGGGTGTGCCATATGTAGATCTGGAGTTTGTTAAACTAAGGGTCGTCGTTATGTTTATTTCTTAGAAGTATCTGAAGTGGTGGCGTTGCAGCCTGGGCGACACGAGGTCAGGTTACGCAGTCTAGACATTCGGGGTTTCTAATATTTGGAGACTATGCAGGCGTTGTTCTGTAAGGGCGCATGGCATTTCTTTGTATGCTTTTATACTATCGATAGACGAGTCTGGCATTTCTTATATATACTGTTATTCTATTGACAAACGAGTTCGGTATTTCTTATAAATATATTTATTCTATGAATATGAAAATAAAGGCTTTGCTCTAATTAAGACAATTTTAGGCGGTTGGCTTAACACCCCCCAAGTTAGATTGAACTTCTGCGATAGTTGATTTTGATGTTGAAGGTCTTATCCCTTCTAGGTTTTTTATCTTATTTGGGACCTCTGGGAGATCAGATCTTTTTTCTTTTTGTTGTTCTGCTATGGATTCTAATTGTTTTTGAAGTTTTTGTAACTCTATATTTGCTTTATTTTCATATTTTTTAATTTTCTTGTTGGTTCTCGGACAACAGCATCGAAATAGTCCGTTTCCGATGGATTTGAGGATGGGCATTAATGCTCCAAATCGCCATAAGGCAAATAATAGTGGCAAACCTACTTTTATACTTTTATCGAGTACTCCATTCATGTTGTTCCAAAATTCATCGTGTTTAAGTACAATGTTTGCTTTTTCTAGATCTCTATTGATGTCGTCTAAGTCTTGACCAATATCTTTCAGGTACATGGTATCTATTTGGTTCGATACATCTCTTACGCGTATAGTAAGATCTGAAAAGTTTGTTGTTAAGTACGTTTGACTTGGGTTTATTAAGCGATATTCTTTTGGAAGTCCATTAAGGATTACTTTAGCATTATCTTGGGTTAATATACATTTGTCGGTAGTTTTTAGAAGTGTAACTTCTTTGATGTAAACCTCGCTCGTGTAGTCTTTACATTGTATAAGTATTGGAACAGGCCTCCCAATTTCCGGGATTAACAAAATTCCATGGTTATTATACAAGGACATATAACTCATCTTGGTTACCTTAATTTTACTTAGCTTGCATTGCTTAATATCGTCTTGACAGGTTGGTCTGTTGATTCTATTATAAATCGGGTGAGTATAGTGCGTAATGTAATAATTGTCGACTCTTTTCATGTGCATAATTTCGGTTTCGCTAGCTATCATATAATTGTCTCCTTGTCTTAACAGGTGGGAATACTTTGGCGTGGTTACAATGTATGTCTTATTATAAATCTTTGGAATAGGTATAATGTTGTACAAACTCCATTTATCATTTTCTAATTTAGGGATTGTCAATTCGAATATTCTTCTAGGAATGAAGTGTTCGCAAAGGTTACCTGTTCAATGGTACGAGCGCTGTTAATTGCGGTTAATATAATTGTCGTTATCAACAACATCTTCATCGTGTTCGCCGTCTGAAAAGAATAACTTTATTCGATTCAAATGAACTGTTTTTTCTTTATCATTGATATTTATCTTAACGTTCGATTTATCCTTGTAGATTTCTATTATTTCGTATGGTCCTAACCATTCGAGGTCTAACTTATGTTTTTTACTTTCGTTGTGAAGGTAAACTTTCTGTCCTACCTTAATTTTGTCGAAATCTTTTTTATTTTTGTTTTCGTTTAGTCGTTTAGCTGTTTGATCCTGTCTTAGTTGTAAGCGTTCTCGTGCTTCTAAGAGTATGGTGTCATGCGTCTGTGTCCATTTCTTCAATAAATCGTCATATGTTAATGATTTTTTATGAGGCAGGCTTGATGGTTTCCTAAGTTTTCTATTGAACGCTAACTCATCAGGTCGATATCCGGTTGCACTGTGTATTGAACTGTTGTAGGCGAAAGCTACTAATTTCAGTATATCCTTCCAGTTATCTACTTGGCCTTCACACATGGTCTTTATTGATTCTTTAAGTAGGGAATGCATTCTTTCTATACTTCCATTACTCTGCGGATGAAATGCAGTGGTTCTAATATGCGAAATACCGTGTAATTGTTCGAAGTCTTTCATTAGTTTGGAATTAAATTCTTGTCCTTGGTCTGTTAAAAAGGTGTCGGGGGTTCCATGAATCATTATAAAATCATCGTTTAGTGTCTGAATAATTTCTGAACTCGACTTTGTTTCTAGAGGGCATAATACGATGTATTTCGTTAAGCAATCCTGTATACTGAGAATGTACTCATGCCCTGATCGTGATCGTTGTAGTGGGCCGAATATGTCTAAGGCAACTTTTTCAAATGGTTTGTCTGGTAGTTCGGGTACGATAGCTGGGGCTATTTCACGATTTCTCACAGCTTTGAATTTTTGACATATTTTACAATTTTTGATATAATTTTTTACGTCTTCCTCAAGATGTTCCCACTCTCTGTGTTCCTTTACTCGGTGTATAGTCTTATGTTCTCCAAAATGCGAACTTAGGTTAGTTCCATGACTTTCTGCTATAATTTTCTTTTTGTCTATGTAGTCGGGTTCTTTAAATGTTGAAAAACAATATTCGTATTGAGTTTCGGGGTCTTTACAACTAAAGAATCTTAATATCGACAGAATTTCTTCCTTGTCAGCTTTCGTCATTAAATCGTCTGTGAAAATCTTAATATGTTTAGTTCCTTTAACCTTATTAATGGTTAATTTAGTTCTGACTTTGTTGAGTATCTGATAATACAAACTCTGGGGTTTATTATCGGTAGGTGTATTAATTTTTATCCAATGTTTTCCTTTTACATTAGGTCTTTCTCTTAAAAGATGGCCTAAGTTGTTTGGATTATATAACTTGTATGATGAATATTGATAGTAATCATATGGTAGCTCTATGTCTGAGTCAGTTTGGAGTTGATCTAAGCTTTTATCTGGATCGTTTTTTTCCTCGTTGAGAGGTTCAGAATTTTTGTTGATGTTTGAGTCTCTTGATCTCAAATTATAATTAATTTGATTATGGCTGGTTAAGGTATTTTGATGATTATCAACGTGATTCTCTTTATCGCTTAGTGTGTTTAGAGTCTCGAGATCTTCTTGAAAGTCGTCTGTCATTAGTTTGAGTTTATTAGGAATTGTTTTACTTTGTTCATAGGTGTTTGTTTTGGCTATCCGTTCAATTTTGAATTCCGTTCGATTAGCGTCACTGGTAATTATATATTGATCGTTTCCATGAGAGTCCCTTTCAATATGATGGACAAGTTCATTATCAAACGTCTTATCTGTGTTATAGTCTTCCGGTAGTTCCATAAATGCTTCTCTAGATAATGCGTCGGCTACAACGTTATGCTTTCCTTTTACGTATTCGATATCGAATTCATACTCCTCGAGTTTGAGTCTCCATCGCAATAGTCTGGATGCAGGGTCTGGTTTGTTTGCTAACCATTTTAATGCTTGGTGGTCAGTTTTTATTGTAAACCGCCTTCCTAGAAGATATTGTCTGAATCGTTTAATCGCCCAAACTATAGCAAGTAGTTCTTTTTCTGTCGTTGTGTAATTTAGTTCAGCTTTATTCAATGTTCTTGATATATAAACACAAGGGCGTTCTTCTTGTGATAAAACGGCTCCTAGTCCTTGATTTGATGCGTCAGTTGTTAATACAAATTTCTTTGTATAATCTGGGTAGATTAATACAGGGTCATTGGTAAGGATATTTTTTAGTGTTTCAAATGCGATTTGACATTTATCTGTCCATGTAATCGGTTTACTTTTATCTTCTTGATAATTTTTTGTTAGATCAGTCAGGGGTTTAGCTATGGCTGAAAATTTCGGGATAAACTTTCTATAGTATCCTGCAAGTCCTAAAAAAGATTTAACTTGTTTAGGTGTTTTCGGTATTGGGAATTCCTTTACAGCCTTACATTTTTCTGCGTTGGGCTTTACTCCGTTAGGTGTAATAATGTGTCCTAAGTATTCGAGTTCGGGTTTTACATATTCACATTTATCTGGTTGTAGTTTCAAATTAGTGTCTCTCAATCGATTGAATAGTATTATTAAGTTTTTGTTATGTTCTTCCATTGTTTTACCAAAAACTATTATATCGTCCAGATATACAAAACAAATTTTCCCTATCAATCCTCTTAATGCGGTGTTCATCATTCTTTGAAAGGTGGCAGGTGCATTCTTCAACCCAAAAGGCATTTGTAAGAATTCAAAATGTCCTTGGTTGGTACTAAAAGCTGTATACTTTCTTGATTTTTCTTCCATGGGTATTTGGTGAAATCCTGCACTCAAATCAAATGCGGAGAAAACTGATGCTTTTCCCAAGTCGTCTAGAATGTCTTCTATAACGGGTAAAGGATATGAATCTTGAGCTGTTTTTTCATTTAATTTCCTGTAATCGATTACCATTCTCCATTTTGTTTTACCTGATGCGTCTTTCTTTTTTGGCACTATCCAAACAGGTGCATTAAATGGGGATTGAGAGTGCTGAATAATTTGTTTCTGTAATAATTCTTGTACTTGTTTGTCAACTTCCTCTTGGTGAGTTTTAGGTGGTCTATAGGATTTTATATTGATGGGTTTTGTGGATTCGTCAAGTACGATTACATGTTCAGCTAAGTCAGTGCTCGGTGGTTTATCGTCGTCTAATTGAAATAGGTCGGAATAGTTTTGTATAATTTTCCACATTTCGTACCTTTCTCTATCACTCTTTATATGATCTAATCTGGTCTTCTTTTTGAGTTCTTGAATCCTTTTATTTTGGTTCGTTTTGGTAGTTATCAATCTCGGTTTTACTTCGAAGATTTGAATATTTCTTGTTTGGAAATTTATGTTTCTTTTTCCTTCATTAGCTAATGGGATATTTACAATTCCTTCCTTTATGTGATGGAGGCTTTCTCCTTGAGGTGTTGTTACTAATACGGTTCCTCTTTGCTTTGTTACTTCCACTGGAATAGTTATGAACTGTCCGGCAGGCACAGTAAATTGAGATGATTCTATTTGTTTATATCTTTTGTTGACTCTTATTCTTTCTTTAGGTAAGTCGATCATTATATCATTGTTTAATATAAAAGGTGTTCCTATTAAACCGTCTTCCCTAATTGGATAATCAGCTGGAACTATGTGAAATTTGTCGCGTCGGTTGTTTATGTTTCCTTCACACGTGATATATGTGTATCCAAGCGTCTTGTTCGTCTTTTTTCCGGTGTTAAAGAGAATTGGTTTTTTGACAATGTTTTTTGTTTTTACCAGGTGTTCTTTGATGATGTTAATTGATGCTCCGGTATCAATTAATGTCGTCAAATTTTTAATTTTTGTTTCTTTAAATTCGAACTTTGCCGTAAATAGATGTCCCTTATCTATTGTTGAGATGTGCTCTCTTCGCGAGCGCTGTCGTCGTCGCTTGTGTTTTCTTGCTCTTCTTTCGTCGCGTTCACTTCCTGTTGAGGAGGTCTCTTCTGGTTCAGAGCCTTCCGAAAATTTTGATTTCCTTTTCGAAGGGGTTCCTTTCTTTGATTATTGTTTTTGTTGAATGGGCTTGGTATGCCTTTATCCTTTTTCTTTTGATTGCAATACAGTTCGGTATGTCCACGCCGTTTGCAATAAGAGCATTGTCGGTCGGGGTGGTTCATTACCATGATATATTCGAGGGCTTCCTTCAATTGATCGGTTGTGTTTATGGAGTCAAGATCAAAATGTCGGATGTCGTTGTGATATTGTCGTTCTTTCTCCGTCCTAAATTCTTGTTCCTCTTCCTCTTCTTCGTGGGATTCATATTCATTATATTCGGTGTTATTAACGTTTGGTTTGTGTATGGAGAAAAATTTCTTCTTCTCTTGTGGTCTCTTGCTGAATGATCTTCCTGAGTTGAATCCAGGATTTTCTGATCTTTGCCGGTGTTGACTTTCATGAAACATTCCTCGTTGTCTTTGGATGCTTCTTTTGAAATCTTCGTGTTCTCGGGCAGTAGCTTCTGCTTGTGCGAGTGAATATATGTCTTTAGTTCTGAGATACGCTCGTGTATCTTCTTTAAGGTTTTGTAAATATGTCTGAATGATATCCTTGTCAGATATCTGCAGATAAGTGGTGATTGCTTCATCAGTTTGGTGAGCTTGTTTTAATTCCAGTCGTTTTGCGTTCAGCCAAGAGGTGTAAATCCTGCGAAATCTGGTGTTGTGCTCTTGGATTGTTCCTTGAGTGTGAATACACGCTGTCATCTCATTCATGAGTAGCAATGATGATTTCATCGGGTTAACTCGTTTTATCAATACGTCCTTCAATTGGTCGTATGTGTAAATATCAACATTTGATATGCAATTTTGTGCTCTTCCTTTGATTTTCATTGTTAATATTTTTTCCAACAGTAATCCGTGTTGGTTTGGTACTGTCCAATGTCGTGCTCTGTCAACTTTGTTTATCCATTCTGAGATGTTGACGGCTCCTTCCGCAGTATCTCCAGTGAAGATAGGTACTATATCGATAGTTTCCTTTGCTGGGGCGTCTTGATTTGGTAGCAAGTCGTCAGGTATTGGGACTCTGTATGGTCTACCCGCATAATTTCCTCGGTGATTCGGTTGATCTTCGTCATTATCAGAATTATCGTCAGGGTCATCATCATCCGGATCTCCGAATGGCGGTGCTTTCGTTTGATATTGATACCGTTCATCATGTGGCTTCTTGTTTTGTTTAGAAGAATTGAGTAAAGAAGCTCGTGTCTGCGTGAGTTGTCGTATTCTGGTCTCGAGGTTTCGCACATGATCGTTTATTCTTTGAAAATCTTGGCGAAGCCGACTGTTTTCTTCTTCTAATGTTTGTGTTTTATCTTTATTCATTTTGCTTTTCGTGATAGTTAGAGTAGCCAGTTCTTGTTGGTGCACTTGTTTTAAGTTGTTTATTTGGGAGTTCAAATTTTCAATTTGTTGATTTTTGTGTATAAGTGTACTTTGTGTTTCTGCAATAATGTGTTCTAAATGTTCTTTTTCCTTGTTATGGGTTTGTAAACAGTTTTCTCTACCTTGTTGAAATTCTAACCTTACTTGTTCTTTGAATTGCTGTTTTTCTTTTATTAGCCTTTCTTCTGTTCTTTTAAATTCCTGTATTTTCTCGTCTAATTGTTTATCGAACTGAACGTCGTAAGTCGCTTTTATTTCGTTAATTAATCGTTCCTGTCGTTGAGCGTTTTGCTCTTGCAAGACCCTAAATTGATCTTGAGTTTCAATGGATTCTTTTTCAAGGTATTCCTTTTGGGTTATAATTTGGGATTGTAATGTGAAATTTGTATCTTCGAGAATTTTTTTCTGTTGCTGGCAAGTTTGGACCGCGTCTTTAAGTTTTTCTATTTGCTCTTGTAAGTATTTTTGTTCAATTATTTGTTCCGATTTTTCTCTTTCTAAAATCTGTTTTTCTATCTGAACCTCTTGTATATTATGTCTTAGCTTATGTATTTCGTCGTGCTGTTTCGAGATTTCTGCTTGTTTTTCTTGTACGGCTTTCGTGAATTGATTCTCGAGATGCGAATTCCGAGTCTCTAGAATTTGAATGAGGTCTTTTTGTGCAAGGTTTGCTTGGCCTGCACGTTCAGCAAATTCAAGACTACTATCGTTGTTTTTTTGTGAGTAAGCTAATTCTGTTCGTAATTCGAGTTGGGTTTTTTCGAGTACAAGTTTCTCGGTATTGAATCGGGAGATTTGTTCCTCTTGCAGTCTGATTTTTTCCGTTAATTGTCTTATTTTATTTTCTGATTCCTGAAGTGCGTCTCGTAACTGGTCAATTCCTGCGTCTCGTAACTGTACTTCTTCTATAGCTCTGTCTTTTAGCGTAAGTCCTTCGTCAAAATATTTATTTACTAGGGCGGTGAGTTGGGAGTTAATTAACTTCTCTTGCTCAAGCTCTCTTATGGTCGTAGGGTTGATTACTGATTGTTTTTTGTGAGGCGGTCTGAACTCTGTGGAACTTGATGTTACTGATTGTAGTTCTCTGGTGTCTACAGGGATAGCAATCTGATCTTCCGGTAATAATGAAATAGCAAGGTTTTGTTCAGATATTTCTTCAATGTTCTTTTTTCCTGTGATTACTAAAATGTAATCCAATGAATGAGGTACACCGTGGTACGCTAATAAATGTGGGTGATTCTTGGGATTTTTATGAAATTTCCAAGTTACTTGTTGTATTTGCTCAGTTTCTCTTAGAACACTTAAATCCTCTTTAGGTTTCCATTCAGGGTTATGTTTATAATAGAAAAAATAACTGAATAGAATACGTGAAGTATCTTTCTTCAAGTTTTTTACATGGTCAGGGATTTCCTCAATTATAATACTTCTTCCAGATATACTTTTCCCTAACGTGGACATTACTTTTTTTTTTTATGTCGATATATCTGTGTCACTGATCTAATTGTACATCGCAAGTGATATTATATATACTCAGCACCACTGAGTTTACTGTAGTAACAAGACTCTATTATTTTGCCGTATGTCTCTTTACTACATTGGACTGGACATAGCTTCCAATGCTAGTGGTTATTTCTAAGTTAAACGCACAAAATTACTTAACGAGTTTATAGTTTCCTTGTATCTTGGAACTTACTTTTACTCGCATATAGTACTAGTCGAATGATGTCTTCGATGTTCCTGGGGTGGCGGCCGCTATCTCGTATGTAGTACCAGTCGAATGATGTTTTCGATGGTCTTGAAGTGGCGGGCGCTGTTACGACGATTGGTTGTAGACCCTCTGCGTCGATTGATGATCCAGCATACCGTCGGAGTTGAGGTTATTTTCTGAAGGCGTGTCTCCCCCAGTTTTAGTTCAATCCTTCCCAAGCTCGTGCTCCTGCGGCGAAGTCTTATCGATGCGTGGTACGTATAAGTTCCTTCTCACACGAATATTCGTTGTTCACTCACGGGAAATTCAGTGTGGCAATGTCTTTCCCGTTAACACAAAATTAACTAAGTTGAATGTTCGTTCAACGTTCACTCGTGCACATATTTTGTGTTCGTAGTTTTACACCCTCCTTTTGTGGAGTTTCGGTAACCGAGTTGAATATTAAATTCTGGTATTACGATTTTTCACAATCCTGGCAGGATCGCCAATTTTATGTTACGCAAATGGCTCAAAAATGACTCGAATCCAACTGGCATTCAATATTAACTCTGCCCTTGTGCAATGTACACATCACAAGGTATCTCGTCTCATAAAGAACCCATGGTTTTCGAATCGCCAGGTTAAGTTTTTTGGTAAAGCCTTTCCAGGGCTGTATTACGTGTCAGAATAGTAATACGCGTAACAATAGGTCCGTTGCCCAACGGTGTCTTTATAGACCGCGCAGTCTTCCTTCGTAGTCAGTATCAGGACCAATATGAGAAGTGAAATGAATATTGTGTGTGTGAGGATACTTATCGAAATGTTGATCAATGGCAGTCAAGGTGTGTTTCCCTTCTATGGACTTTCGTAGCTGCAGCCGTCGATGTCTTCGAAGATGGAGGATAACCCTTGATGAATACGATGTGCACAGGCGAAGAATCAGAGCTTGTTTAGGTATCACAAGATGTCTTCGGGTTAACACAAAGGAGATGACCGCGAGTGTTAACACGTAATGATTTATTTGATATTCGATTACAATGATTTTCACTTCAAGCGGATGCGAATGATGTGTTTTTAATTTAACAAAGTTTTAAACTATCATCCCGTTTGTAAAACGTGGAGTACAACTGGCGTAGCAACTAATTATACCGAGCTCCAGTCAGATGGGCTCCAGAGAGAGGACCTCTCTGCACGAAGTACAATTAACGAATCTGCCTTCGAAGTCGCTCTAAGAATCGTCGATGCTCAATTTTTGTGGGAAAGCGATGGTGGGAAAGCGGGTGTGCCATATGTAGATCTGGAGTTTGTTAAACTAAGGGTCGTCGTTATGTTTATTTCTTAGAAGTATCTGAAGTGGTGGCGTTGCAGCCTGGGCGACACGAGGTCAGGTTACGCAGTCTAGACATTCGGGGTTTCTAATATTTGGAGACTATGCAGGCGTTGTTCTGTAAGGGCGCATGGCATTTCTTTGTATGCTTTTATACTATCGATAGACGAGTCTGGCATTTCTTATATATACTGTTATTCTATTGACAAACGAGTTCGGTATTTCTTATAAATATATTTATTCTATGAATATGAAAATAAAGGCTTTGCTCTAATTAAGACAATTTTAGGCGGTTGGCTTAACAACGCACACGAACCAACACACATTTAATTATATACATATATATATATATATATATAGTGTTTAGCTATGATGCGCTGGGGGAAAAAGGACAGCTAGTAGATTTTCCCCGAGATCTTTTCTTTATCGTCATAATTATCGTGCCGCAACTCGAATGGGCAAAATGTTGCGGCTTTTCGGGTAAAGAAATACTAACTATAAAGAAAATAAAATAAATTTCACGACAGGCGAGAGAAAGGTGAGGGATGATCATTGTAAAATTTATTTTGGGCTTCCACAAAGCCGCTTATACTTTTTGGCGTTTTGCTTCAATATACACTCATATTCTATGATTATAGAATGAAGAATTTTCGAAGGAGATGCATCTGATTTATTTAGAATTTTAGTTCTGCTTTATCCGACCGGTTAGCTGTCATACCCCAGTCGGATTATCACAACCGATCTCAAGATCCTTCACTTCGAGTGAAGGAGGTGGTTTAAGGTAGTACTGTCGGTTATAGAATTACCGTTCAGAATTTAATAAAATTTCGTACAGTAGTAGATTATGATAAGAACAAGATCCGGTTAAATTTTTAAGAGGCTACAGAGAACCAGACAAAAGATATTGGCATTGACAATTTCATACATTTAACATTGAGTCTTATGTGAAATCACAGTATTCAGATTTCAATAAAAAAGGGTAGAATAAGAGAAAATATTATAAGGAACATTTTGAATCCTTAAAACTATAGGTTGAGAGCCTGTGACCGTCGTAATTAACAAATAAATATCCCAACTGTACTTTTATATTGTAGTTGAGTGTAGCGTGGCAACGTCGCGAAGAGGTTACAATGCGCGCGAAATTAAAAAATGAATGAAACATGGGAGTATATATTTTATAAAGATTCTTTATTAATTAATCTTTTATTAACAGAGCCATACTTTTTCAATTCAATATAATAACAACAATAACAATTTTTTTCTTTTTTTCTTGATTCTCGAAAAAATCGAAGATTCTTTGTAATATATTTTTATTTTTGGTGACTTTAGCACGACCGTTCTCATCTTTGCCCAAAACTGTCGATGAGCCGTTGTACTTATCTTGTTTATATACGTCTACAAACATTTCGTAAGTCACATTTGCAGCAACCATTTTGTTCTTATACCTGTTGATACACAGCCTTTTAATAAATTTAATTCTTTCATAGCAGTAGGCAAGTACTGCAAAAATATTATTTTATTAGAAGCATCGTCCCAGCTCAAAAAAGAGTCAAGTAAATCATCGCTGGTTATATTTAATTTTGACTATATATTTAATTTTCGACTTTTTTGCCACTTTTATCTGTTGCAACCTTTTGCGGTACATTTTTTTTGTTACTCTTTTGCCCTTCCAGTGGTAGATTTTTTATCTTTTTACGCGTGGTGTCATTATTAATTTGTCATTAAGGTATTACTATCGCAAACTGGGTTGAAATAGGATTTTCTTAAAATTTTGTGTAGATATTCTTGACATTAAAACGAACAACTTTTCTATAAGACGAAACATTTTCTGACGTCTAGAATTTGAGATATTTAATTACCAATTTTTTATTTTCTCCATCTAAACCCGTATAAATTGAAGTTGCGTATCTTGTATCATAAATTACAAGAAAAATGGATTCAGGATTTTTCTGAAAAAAATTGAACTCATAGTCAGGAATTTAAAAAAATTTATGATACCAGAATGGAATATTTCTGACGTATAGTTTTTAAGAAAATAAATAAATTATTAATACAGATTATAAGAGTCCATCTGGGAGAAGTCGGCGATTATGACGTGTGGCAACACCGCTCTACCTTCTGAAAATTTCAACACGGTAGGCTCACGCAGTGTGTATGATGCAACACGACAAAGTACCGTCAGTGACCAGCGATGTTGCCACGTTTATGCCACTGAGTGTCGGACATTAGTGTACGAGCATGCGTATACGTCCGATATCAATGTGTGCAGTTAGGAACGTATCAAAACTTTTACTGCCCGATACTTTAAAAAATATTTAACTAATTTCTGAATATTTTTGTTTTAATTTTACTATACACTATTATGTTTTCATTCGAGAGTCAGAACTATTAAGATTGCATAGCATTTTAGATAAAACAATTTCCACCTCTTTTGGGTTGTTCAGGATAATTTTTCTCTGACCTCTCTTGCCCCCAATCTTAGTGGTGATATGAGCGATAGTAATACCTTAAGTGCGCCCGTCACCCGTCAGTCTTAACCTAGCTTTTGCGCACCTCTCGAGTGAAACGTACCAAAACAGACTATCTCTGTCTCTCTCACTCTATCGCGACGTTGCCGATTCTAAATACTACGTAAGTCGAAAATGACTGTATATACATTTGACTATTGCAGTATCGACAGTACTACCTTAAAACAAAGTCGGTCTCTTACTTTCGTATTCGGTGTTTGCTTTTTGGTTTTGTTTTGAAAAAAAAAACTCGGATATTTCTTCCTTGCTACGAATTTTTTCACTGGAATATCGGTGCTCTCCTTCTTGGGTTGTCTTTTCGTCAAATGAATTCATTTTCCAGGCGTTGAGAAAAAAATTAACGCGAGGAAGGAAGGACGTTGTGCACGTGGGTGCATCTTGACTGCAACGAGCACAGTGACGATTCAAAAGATCTTCATGAAAAGAATGAGAGAGAGGGAGGAGGGAGGGAAAGGAAGAGAGAAAATGAACCTTCCAGTTACTCTCAGGCTACGTAGCACACGACTTACATTAGTTCTGGGCTTTGCCGCATTTTATAGGTTTTATGAGAATGTGTGTGTTTTAATGCATTCACCCTCCTCGAGTCGTCGACGTATTCGCGGGGAGGAGATAGCGCGCTGTTGGGCATGCTAATTGCGTCGAAAGGACAATAGAGCGTTTCTAACCATTGGAATTTCTCGCGCGAATGCCGAGAGGATAATTCTCGCGTCCGATATGCCTGGTCGTTCCGTCGGTTGTGCGAAGCGCGACCCTTCTCGCAAAAACATTTCAATCAAATTATACACGTCGTGACTCTTCGTCCGTTAATTACGAAGGCTTGCGCACGAATAATTTATTTTTCGAGTAGTTCATCAGAAGAAAGTAACGAATTTATATAAATAAAAATTTATATCGCTAATTTTATTACGAATATTAAAAATAATATTTCTAACGATGTTAACAACTGTTATTTTAACTTGCTTTTTGAGTAATATAAAATCGATTAAAAATGTACAATTATTAAATTGTAAGTTTCTTCCGACGATAAATTAATGTTTTTCATACCGACGAATGTTGCAACGACAGGTGGATATGCGCGTTCGCCTATAACAAAAACTAACGTGAAGAATGTGCAGGTCGTTTATCATAGATATCAAAAGATGAAAAATTATCGTAGAACGGAAGTGAAACGTGGTGTCTGTTTTACTTTACGCTTTGCTTGTCCTTCAAAATTGTTATAAATTGGGTATAATACGGCACTCGATAGAAAATAAATAATAAAAAATAATAAATTAATATTTTTTTCCAAGGTGATAAGTTGTCTCGATGAAAATTCTTCGGTACGAAAACATCGGTTAAATGTTCGTTTATTGACATTTAATTTGAAATAAAGTCCGTTCACGATTATCTCATGCGGTAGCGCGTTCATAATTTATCTTGAAGAGTTGACATTGAATTAATTTAATTGATTGTAAGTGAAACTCAATATTTGCGTGAAGTAGCATAATAATTTTATTTACAGTGAGACTTGATCGTTCATCCAGTGGAATTTGGTATAAATATCGCTATCGCAGTGAACACAGAAGTGAAAAAGATCCAAGAGTTCATTGCATAATCATGAGTCGCATCGTCATAATCTACCTTGCCGTCGTACTCGTTGGATTCGTCGCTTGTGCAAGCGGTGGTAAGTTATATCGATTTATACGATTAAAATTTTAGTTTTCCCTAATTTGACACAAAGCTCATGAAGGGACGTGAAAGCGTCTCACATGTTATTTTGGATAATAATAATATCTAATTACTTATACGACCGAAGAAAATTGAGTCGTTGGTTATGACGGCTGGCGATAAAACTTATCGAAACGAAACAATCATCATTATTTCTCCGTGCGTATGGTATTAATGGATATTATCCAAATTTATGTTTTGTTTGTTGTCGTTTCCAGAGGAATCCTGCACGACGCCAAGTGGTACCGCCGGAAATTGTATAAATGCTGATAAATGCAAAAACAGTAAAGTTGCCTCGGCATTCAAGAACCTTAGCGTCGGAAGCAACCGCGGGTACCTACAAAGTTTAAGTTGTGGCTGGGAAGGAAACACACCCAAGATATGTTGCGAGAACGAGCCTGTGTTCGCAAATCGAGTATCATCGTTCGATGAACAAACCGCGGCGCAGGGTAAATCTTATTGAAACGAATCAATTATTATTGTTTCTTATTGCGTACCACACCTGGTGCTAATGTATTCCATCCAAATTTATCTTTTGTCATTGTCTTGTTTTTTTCCCAGAGGAACCCTGCAGGACACCAAGCGGTACCGACGGATATTGCATAAAAATTATGAACTGCCCCGAGAAATACGCTCTATTGATGCCAACGTACAATAGCGAAGATACCCGCGAGTACCTAAATAGTATACACTGTGGCTTCGAAGGATCGATTCCCAAAATATGTTGCACGAACGAGCTTGTAATCGCAGATCGACTATAATCGATCGATGATCGATTCAAAGGGCTAGATTCGAACGCGACTGATTCTTCAAATTTGGCAATAACATTGTATCGATAAAATAAGTAAATGTCCAATCACTTACAATTATAATAATATCCATAAATTAATGTGACACTGCGAAATTTTTTGTGAACAAATAAAATAACGTACGTATCATACAACAGTGATTTATTGTTATGTAATTTCATCATTTTATTTTAAGAGGTTAGGCCACTTTAGGGACAAAAAGGGCATATTTTGTGCTTTTTTCCCCACGAAACCATGAAATAAATCGCATTTACAAAAAGAGGTGTTATTGTGCACGTAATTAACTATACAAAATTATTTTTTCAAAGCGATACATGTTAAAATGGCGACGGTGCAGCATTTTTCCGATGACGCGGTTATTTCTGGAAGGTCGACGACCGGACCAACAGCTTCTATAATTTTTGAGTTATGTTGAGATACTAAAGTTTTTTCGATTATATAAGAATTGCTATAGAAGTAGGTAGGATTGTTTCGATACCTTATTTTGTCATAATGGCGCATTTTTTAAATAAAAAGTATGAAAGGCCATAACAAAAATGGCAGAAAATAATGAACAAAATTCTACGTAGTGCCCTAGAAAATGTTATTCGAAATATACGGTTAAAATTTCAAATTAATCGATTGAATTTTGTTTGAGAGTTATAAGTCCGGCCGGCTTGAAAAATGTAGTTTTTACATAAACGCGTTCAAAATCAGTAAAAAATCACGACATGAATAATGTTCCAATACTTTTAATCTGCGATGCCTGCATCATACGGTTGGTGTTCCAGATATAATTTTTGAAGTAACCAATGTCCTTTTTTAAAGGAAAAAAAAAAAAATTTTTGTAAAACTCTGGGGTATCCGATTCCCTTAATTTAGCCGAATAAATGAAATTAGTTTGCATTTCTGCGACTGAGGTGAATTTGTACCGTCAAGATTAGAATTTTCCTAATTTTTCTCTCACGATGCGAAAAGTCGGAGTGTCGAATTATCTCGATATTCTTATGCTCGGAGACGACGCGGTATTTTAGTGAAATCCCGAGTCGAAATTTTCACTGCCCCTCCTAGCCTCCTAGAGCCTATTTCCTTTGTAGTGCACAAGCCGCCAGCCTCCTCTCGATGCCAACTCGCCCTCCAGCTCGAATCTGACGGCATCACAGGCCCTCCGCTACTGCCGCTCTCGATGCCACCGTGGCCTCCAACTCGATCTGCGGCATCACGGGCCCTCCGTCACTGCCGCTCTCGATGCCACCGTGGCCTCCAACTCGATCTGACGGCCAAGTTGGCCGAGTTGAAAATATCTCCATTCAAATTTCGCATTAAATAATGTCGCGCTGGCAGTACCATCAGAGTCCGACAGATGGCTACGATTCTCGCGGACGGTATATCGACACATTTGTATATAACCGAGGGAATCACTCTGAAGAAGAATCGCGAATCGGTAAAAAAGCCGATGATGATTTTGTATTAAAGTACCCTACTTAAAGGGGCTATCGTTGTGTGAGTAATTTGTGGCATCCTATTACTCATACACATATAAATATGTATGTATTTTTGCGGTTATATATTAGGGCATACTGAACAGCAGAGTATATTGGTGTGTATTATAGCTGCATAATGTACAACGTATATCAGAAAAAATAATGACGTTATAATGTGTAAATAGTTACTCGATGGTATATGGGTTTAGAAAGGAAGAATATATGTATATATCTATATATGTACATATGTGTGTATATACTCACGCTATATATGTGTGTATATTCGCTATACCGTTTGCGAGAATCGTAGCCATCTGTCGGACTCTGGTAGTACTGCCATTTATATATATATATATATATATATATATATATATATATATATATATGGAAGGTTTGGACGAGCGCGCCGAGCCGAGGTTCCCCGGGTGGTTACTGGAGGCCGAGAGGAGGTTACTGGACTGCTCTACTCGCCCTCCTTTAACCTCCTCTCGGCCCAAATGTAAAGTTCATGCCATTTTGGAGGCCCAACGAGGGGGCAAGCATATACCATCCAGTATGCGTCGTAGCCTCGCCTCGACCCTCACCAGTCCGCTCGATGCTGCCTATCTCGATCCCTCAAAAAATTTCGACTCGGGATATTTTGCCTTTTGTTTAGACGGTTGCTAATTGCGTCAGATGAACAATAGAGACACCTATGTGCAAATTTGGCAACAGATTTTCAAAAAAGTATTACAATATTTGTCCTGATACATTTGTTTGTACTCGGGATGTTCGTACCGTCGAGATATTTGTTTGTACCTTAAGGGGGTTCGATATACCGTCCGATCAGAGTCGTCAGAAGTCGTATATCGATACAAGTGCGTATTAACACGACGAAAAGAGAAATAAAAGATTGTTTACGAACAAATGCATCAGGAAAAAAATGTTTTTTTTTTAAGTTCGTTGCCAGATTTACATAGGTACCATAGAACGTTTCTAACCATTGGAATTCTTCGGCGAATACCGAGAGGATAATTCTCGAGTCGGATATGCTTTTTCGTTTCGTCGGCTGTGCGAACGACCTCTCTTGCAAAAATATTTTAATCAAATTATACACGTCGTAACTCTTCGCCCGTTAATTACGAAGGCTCGTGCCCGAACAATTTATTTTCCGAGTTTTTTTTGAAAATCAAAAAGATCTGTGTAAACAAAAATTAACATCGGTAATGTTATTACAAATATCAGAAATAATATTTATAACGCCATTAACAATTGATATTTTTACTTGTTTTTCGAGAAATATACAATCGACGACGAATTTCGAATTAATCGATTCGGACTAATGTTGAATCGAATTCGAATACACTACAACCTCTATTAACGTAAGAGCGACGGGACTGCGTCCACATCGCACTTATAGATATAATATATTGCGCAAATTGCCCAAAAGTGGGTACCTACTGCGCAGGACGGGTTGTTGGTAACAGTGCCGTATTCACTCTGTACCTTTCAGTAGGACCTCAAATTTACCTCGTCCTAAATATTTTCAAACCAATGGTCATATACTTTTCAAAATACTCCCATTTATAAAGTAATAAAAAATATATAGACAAACCACTTTTGTCGGTTTCACCGAGATGCCGTTACATTGAATACAAGTATATCAGGTGGTACAGTTCATTTTTTTATTGCAAGGAAATGTTATTTAATGTACATTTTTGTATTAAAAAGAAGTTTGTTTAAATGGATTGAAGTAAGATAAATTAGCACGTTTCGCTTCCGTTGCCATTTTTCAATTGGCGTTGTCAACGTGCCTCTCGTAGCGCCCTTTTTTTGTTTAGTGCGGGTCGAGCCTGGCGCGAGGATCCACGCGCTTCTCCCTCTACCACCCACATCGATCGATATTCGACCCATAGTGGGGGAACTTACGTTTAGAGAGTTTACGTTAATAGAGGTTGTAGTGTAATTGTTGTCAACAGAGACGGATACGAAAAAGAAGAATAATATATCAAACAAATATGTGGGCAACTGTGCAAATTGAGTATCATAGATATGAAGATAAAGTGTTATTCTTCATGCAAATATCCAATTTTATCGTGAACGATATAAACGAGGGCCACGTGTTTCCTTCGTATCGCAATAAAATGATGGATGGAGAGGAAGTTCAAATTGCACTCTACTGTACAACGGATAGTAAAAAAATTTGCATATCAACGAATTTTGTCGAAACATAGACAGTCCGAAAAAAAATGTTCCCATCCCAGCGAAACAAATACGCAGATAATTGCGTGAATTATCCCTGATAAATCCGACTTCCCATTATTATCATAGTGGATGTAAAACGTACGGCACCCGTTGGCTCCGCGTTGCACTCGACCCACGCTTCGCTTTCTTTTCAATATTATTATGAATCAAATACATTACCTGATAGAAATTAAATGCGTTATTTAATAGAAATGATTTTTTCCCAAAGCTAATGCACTGACTAGGTCGAGAGTCTTCGATAAGATAACATAAATTAAAAGTTCGTCCATTTACATTCAATTTGAAATAAACGTTTGTTTATGACTACATTACGTCGTCGAGGGATCATAAATTATCTATAGGGGTGACATTGAATTAGAACGTTTGAATAAAAAACGGGTTTATCGTTGACGACAATGGATCGTCTTCGAAGTATCCAATGAAACGTGGTATAAATATCGCTAACGCAGTGAACACCAGAATGAAGAAGATCCAAGAGTTCATTGCAGAATCATGAGTCGCATCGTCATAATCTACTTGGCCGTCGTGCTCGTTGGATTCGTTGCTTGCGCAAGCGGTGGTAAGTTATATCGATTTATACGATCAAAATTTTAGTTTTCCCTAATTTGACAGAAAGCTCATGAAGGGACGTGAAAGCGTCTCATGTGCGACTTTTGACAATAAGAATATTTAATTAATTATACGACCGAAGAGAATTGAATCGACGGCTATGACGGCTGGCGTTAAAACTTATCAAAACGAAACAATCATCAATATTTCTCCGTGCGTATGGTATTAATGGATTTTATCCAAATTTATGTTTTGTTGTTGTCTTTTCCAGAGCAATCCTGCACGGCGACAAATGGTGCCATCTGGAATGGAGATTGCGTCAATATTTATAAATGCAAAAACGGTAAATTTCTCTCGGCACTCAATGACGTTAAGGACGGACGCATGAACCTTGAAACCGAACGCAGCCACAAGTACCTACAAAGTTTAGCTTGTGGCTGGGAAGGAAACACGCCCAAGACATGTTGCGAGAACGAGCCTGTGTTTGCAAATCGAGTAGCATCGTTCGATGGTAAATTCGAAGTGTCATCATTGACTATTAAGGCTGACAGTAAATTTTATTGGAACGAAACAATTATTATTGCGTATCACACTTGGTACTGATGTATTCTATCGAAATTTATGTTCTGCCCTTTTCTTCTTTTCCAGAGGATTCTTGCACGACACCAGATGATACCCACGGAAATTGTATAAATATTAATAAATGCAAAAGCAATAAAGTTCGCTCGGCATTTGAGAACCTTAACGACGCACGCAGCCGCGGGTTCCTCCAAAGTTTAGCTTGTGGCTGGGAAGGAAACTCGCCCAAGATATGTTGCGAGAACGAGCCTGTGTTTGCAAATCGAGTAGCATCATTTGATGGTAAGTTCGAAGTGTCATCATTGAGTATTAAGGCTGACAGTAAATTTTATTGGATCGAAACAATTATTATTGCGTACCACACTTGGTACTGATGTATTGTATCGAAAATTATGGTTTGTCCTTTTCTTTTTTTCCAGAGGAGCCTTGCACGACATCAAATGGTACCGAAGGAAATTGTATAAATACTAATAAATGCAAAAACAGTAAAGTTCTCTCGGCATTCAAGAACCTTGACGACGGAAGCAACCGCGAGTACCTACAAAGTATACGTTGTGGCTGGGATGGAAACACGCCCAAGATATGTTGCGAGAACGAGAACGAATCCAAAGCGCGCGAAGTCGTGAACCATAAGAATAAAAAAAGTCCCTGTCACAACGCCAAAAAGAATAATCATTAATTATTGTGGTATTGAAACAAATTTTAAACAAGCCAAATAAATGATTCATTGAATGACAATGACAATTACAATGTAAATCCAAAACTTGGTTTCAATTTAGCCGGGAAATGAAATCAGTTTGCATTTGTGCGACTGACAACTAAAATTCTACCGGTAAGATTGGAATTTTCCTACTCCCCAGTCCTGTAGTAAGCGAGGATCCCTCCCTTCTTATGATCCAAAAAACCCAAGTGTCAAATTGTCTCATTATGTTTTTGCCCAAAAGAACGTTGTACCGTTACCGACCGAGTTTGGCTCGAGCGGGACGCGGCTGTAAAAGAAGTTTCGTAAATTCTTCGATAAGGCGCAATCGATCGGAATGAAATGAAGTTTAGTCGTTTCTTGCCACTTTCCTGCCTCGGCTAAGACAAATACCTTTTCGATCTGACGTAACGTGCCGGAGAAATTGCGAAATCCGTTGTCGAAGTGGTGATAACCTGTAATATAGCGCGCTTCGAGTTAGGAAACTGCAATGGTCGCCGATGATAAAAAAGGCAAGAACGAAGCGCCACTCGTGTTACTTCATACAAGCCGCGTGTGGCCGCTTGTATGAACTAGCGATATGACGTATTTTAGAAAACTGGCGCCTACCAGACGAAGCGAACGTATGTTTCGTCGCTCTGTCGAACTTTTTTGTCGACAAAGAAAATACGAAAAGCTCGAAATGTTCCTAATTTTCTCGTGCGTGCTTTCGAAAGGGCTTAAACACAAAAATTGAAGATACCTGTAAAGTGAAACTAACTCGGACCATGATACAAAATGGCGGGGTGCTGTGCGATTTTTATTCCGATCTCAGTTTACAAAAAAGGAAAAGGGAGGTGGTTCAAGGTTTATTCTCAAAACATACAGACATGGATCAAAATCGTCTTTTCTACCCTAGTAACAACATGACAAAAACGTACGCAAATCCTAAGCCAATTCAACGATTATTGACTGAACAAAGGGAATAAGAGACTTCGTCGTTCTCGACACTTTTATCTTTCAATACTTTGCGATGAGTCAAATATATTACTGTCGCTAAGGTGATACATAGGTGCTTATCGTAATTAATTCCGCTATATATATTCCGATACGACGTACTTTATTAGATCGGTCGGGGCGAAATGATCCAATGATTAATAAAAGTAAATGACACTTTGACGCAGCAAAAACCATGCCCACACGTACACGTGATTTGTAATTGCATCCATACGAAGAGACGATATTTATTCGTTTCGTGATTACATGAAATAATCGAGGAAAATATGCTTCGAGCTTAGTTCGAATCACTCGAATTCCAAAAATATCAGTCGATCGAGCAACGAAACGAAGTATCGTATTGCGCATCGACGAATCGTCGAGCTTGTTTTTCAATTAGGCATCTAACGTTCGCTTCTTTATCTCGCAATAGTTATATTTAGCAAATATTATAATTAGTCGATTATGGGCATAAGGCGATAAAAGCCGATTAATATTTTTAGAACAAAAGTAACATCGCATCACCGTACCACTCGTGCAAACGAACGAGTCGTATCGTTTAAACAATAGCTCCGAATTTACATCTTATAGTGTTTTACGGATAGGTGGATGATGGGTATAAAAAGCTGATGATCCCAATTTTATGTTAGAGAATTCTTTTATTCCGAGAAACCAGCTATGATTCGCGTCGTTGTCTTTTTGTTCGCTATTACGCTGGCTGGAGTTACGGCCAGAGCGTCAGAACCAGGTAAATTTTTGAATTTCTTTCCACTGATATATCGTACCGTATAATTATCGTTAATGACGAGCCAAATTTTTGAGATACTCTTTTTCTCAGGATCATAATTATTGTTAAATATGAGCCTAATTTTTGAATTATTTTTTTTTTCATTATCATAATTATCGTTATCGTTATTATTTTCAGCGCCGACAACTAACCCAGGGGCTGGAAATGTGGAGGCTAAGGCAGAGGGGCTTCCGCAGCCAACGAGCCCAGACACGGCGACAGGTCCATTGATGACAATCAAATGGACTGAAACTAAAGTAGTGTACAACGAGCCATATGCACATTTGGCAAATCAGAGCGGTCTAACAATAACGTATATAGTCGATTTACTGAATCCAAAGGATATACACGCAAAGACTAAAGTTTATAGTATCCAGCACTCAATACCTACCCAACCAACTGTCACAGGCGTTTCATGCGAGGATCCGACCGCACAGTGCGTAGAGCCGGTAAGATGCGGAACCATGCCACTGATAACATTGCCTTTTGTCGATAAATCGGCGATTGATTTAATAGGGAGCCACCAAAAGTGTGGCAACGTTTCGTCTGGACAAATCGCACACGTCTGCTGCAAGGATGTTATAACGGAGCCACAGAATATTCCATGCAAGGATTCGACCAAAAGGTGCATACCGGAGAATGAATGCACGAGTTTGGAACCGATAAATGTTGGTGACACGGTGTCTATTAGTGCATTACGTAGCCGTGTCTTATGTGGCAAAGTCGCTGTTGGAGAAGTCGTACATGTCTGCTGCCCTTAGTGTGCACCTAGTGTACCTAGACGGGACAAAAGGTTGATTACTAAAAAAACACGAATTGCTTAATGTCAAGATCGATATACGATCTGTTTTTCGTCCCGCTTGCCTATAATTCTAATGATAACCAAGCTGTTACAAATCGCAATAAAAACAAACTAAATAAACGAGTATGTAGATGAGCAAATATTGCGTCACTAAGGACGAATTTATTTTCCTTACGAACCTCCCAAAAATCTTCATCGTTACTGAAAGGCGAATTAAGGCGTTGGCAAAAAGGTAACTCGGTCTACGAGAAATAATCACAATAATTTTATTATTCGAAGTGTCACAAACTGGGTATTTTCGGATTTGGTAGCGATGGAAAATTAATTTATTTTATTTCACGACGTGACGTTTAAATCGAATAGATAGTCGCGGTGATCGATCACGCTTGGCGATCAATACACGTTTTTAATCATATTTTTTGAATATTATGCAATGGTCGTTACACAGTACTTTATCAAATTTATCAACAAATTATTGGCATCGTTTATAATATTTTGTTCATTCGTACCTGCTCTTACCTTTCACTAATTCGTATAAAAAGGCTCGATCGTGACGTTTCTGAATCACAAGAATTTCTAGATTCGTCGTAAAAGCAGTCATGGTTCGCGCAATCGTCATTTTGTTCGCTGTTGTGCTGATTGGCGTTGTGGCCGGGAATCCAAAGCCAGGTGAATTTTTATATTCCATCGTGACTGTTTTAATTAATTCTCATTATTATGGTTATCCTCGTTATTATTCTGCTCAGGAGCGGCTAAAGATCCATGCACCCATATAAAAAACGCCAAATGCGTGCAAATGGACGCATGCCCGGGTCTCGATAAAACACTGGCGCCTCTGAGTCCGGAAAAACGTATCGAAAGACTTCATCACTTGAGCTGTAGCTCGATGATATCGCTTATGAAGGAAAACCCAAAGATCTGCTGTGAACAAGCTTAATACTTGGTCTTTCGAGTTTTCGGTAAGTGACATTGGAGCGTGTTCGAATATATTAAAATTATTACAATCAAACTGACACTCTATTCTGCAAGATGACAACTAAAGTTCATCTTTAGAAAAACCGTTTGATTAGGAAACAATCACTCGTGTCAGTTTTGTATTCTCTTGACCGATGGAAGAAACAAAGTGCGTTTTAGATATTTGATGCCTTTTTTGTATTAAGGAAAAAACAAATATGCCAGACGAGCAAGAAACAAGATGTATCTTTTTGATTTCAGCCCTTGGAGACCGAGAACGCTCGAGCAGACCCTTCACCACCAACGACGACAGAATCAACACATTGGTCGAGAATAAACCCCGTAAATTACCAAAAATGTTCAAAATATTTTAATATATCATCATGCACGATCTGAATTAAATACACGTGTATCGATATTATTGCAAAATGTCGTTAAAAATGTCAACGTGAATAAAGTGAGAAGTTTGTCATTTAATATTTCGTAGGTGAAATTAATCATCGTGGTTTCTTGCGACGTGCTGAACCAATATTTTTTTTAACAACATGTCAAATTTATTTTTCATTTTTCGCTATGAATGGATTTTACATCTATCCCTTTGTATCGAATCGATAAATTTCGAATTATTGATCGTGCCGATCACGACATCCGTCGAAAGAGAAAAAACAATTTTCACGCTTCGATGCCGTAAATCGCTAGAACCCACAATTTTGATCGTTCAAAAATATTTTGTTCGATCGTACTCGTTTCTTTTCCTAGAAGAAACGGGTGGGTATTTTTGGTATAAAAAGGCTCGACGTGACGATTCTGAACTATAACAATTTTTCGACTCGTCGTAAAAACAACCATGGTTCACGCAATCGCTATTTTGTTCGCTATCGTGCTGGTTGGCGTTGTGGTCGAGAGTCAACGTAAATTTTGATATTATTGCTTACAGCCGTTTCAATTAATTGCCATTATCATGATTATCGTTATTATTATTATGTTCAAAAAGCGGCAGATAATCCATGCGCCAAATTTAAGAACGCCAAGTGCGTGGAGGTTGCCGAGTGTCCGAGTCTCGTTAAAATAATGAAGAATATCGAACCGAAAGACGAATTTGACAAGCTTAAGGAATTGGAATGTAGCCCGACCTTCTTGAAGATGTACGAAAAACAAAAAATCTGCTGTGTACCTTGATACTCGATCGTTCGAAAAGTTCGTTTAGGTTTTCGGTAAGTGACATTGGGAAATGTTTGAATATATCAAAATTGTTGAAAATCAACCGACTCGCATTTATATTCTGCAAAATGATAAAAAAATAATCTTTATAAAAATCGTTTAATTATGTTAAATTGATTCGGGGTCAGTTTTATATTCTCTCTAAGGATGGAAGAAGTAAAGCGTACTTGAGATATTTGATGTTTTTTTTATTAACAATTTCAGTCTTTGAAAACCAAGCACACTCGGGCAGACTATTTACCAAAGACGACGCGTGAACCCGACTCCGGAAATGTCAAAGTTGTGAAAAATATATATGTTTCATTATCATGAATGATTGGAGTTAAATAAAAATAAAAATATAATATAACTATCTAGTCTTTCGTATTTAAAATGATTTACCTCTGTTCCCTCCGAGCTGTCGAAACAAACACATATTTTTCAGTTAATCAAGAAGAGCGATAACGTTCAAAGTAAACGGATACACGTGTGAAAATTATTACGCCGCCGTTTTCTCAGCCTCGAATTAATTTTCAGTCTCCGCTATACATATCTGTATTTACATTTATTCCTAAAGAACGGATAAGTATCAAAACATCGATTTAGTTTGTTCGATCGTATCGACTGTTACCTCTCTCGAATTGCCAAACTCCTTTGTTAGAAAATTATACTTATCGTTAGGAATATATCGAGTTTATAACGGAATCAAAAATTTCCCGCGTAACACGAATATCAGGATTATAATGCCGTTTGGTTTGAATTTTCTCGATGTAAAGGTCGAAAAACTTAAAATTTACGTAAATTGCAACTTATTTAAAAATAGTAGCAATCTTTATTTTCCATGTATGCCCTCGCGGTTTTTTTTTTACATTACTCCTTACATCTAATCCTACTTTCTATCAACCTATTTAAAAACAAAATAATATAAAAAAAAGACACAACTCGAGAAAATATTTCAATAATTTCGAAATTTCAAGTATCCAAAAATTTTGTCGTCACGATGATCCCCAATCTCGTATACGACATGTGACTTTCGTGATAATAATCTATCCTATACTTTGTCCCATAATGCCTCGAGTACGGATTCTTCGTCGATACGTTATTTCCATTTCTTCGTATTTTTTTCTCATCTTATTTTTATACCGAATTTCATTACTTCGCGACTTATCGAGCGAGAAGACGTACTCGATAGTACGAGGATAATTGCGATGTATTTACAGATAAATGCGTGGAAACGATCCCAAAGAGAATGAGAGAAAAGTAAAAGAGGATGTGCTTCCAGACATATAATTGTCGATTGAAATTCAATGAAGTCAAGTATTACTCGTGGCATTACTCGTACCACCCCACCCCCCTCACGCCCTTCCTCCTCCTCACCCACCGTCCGACTGTCTCTCTCTGTTTGATATTTTCTTCGATTTCATCGACTCTACGAAGAGAAGAACACCGAGAGACAGATCGAGACAGAGAAAGGGAGGAAGAGAGGAGAATGCTCTCTCGTGGAATCCTCGAAGCGAATGCGAATCCATCGTCGTTCTCGTCATTGACAACGACGAACGACGACCCTCGATACTGGCCTCACCGGCGGTTCTCCAGTCACGTAAAAGCCGAGACGACGGATATCGTCTACGATGGATTCCTCGGAGTCTTAACGACACCGAATGCGTGTAAAAGAGACGGGAGTGCCCCATGACAAGGAGGGGTGGGGGAGGGGGATGATTAGCTACATATACGTACGTGTGTTCATCTAGGCGGAGAAATACGTCGAACTCGTGGAGTTTAATATATATTTTCGTCTCTTGTGTCAACGATAGGGCATTGGAATATTTTGTCGACCCTGTCGATTCGCAACAGTCGACGATTTGAAAATAATGATTTTTCTTTTTGATAACCGACGTGAAACGATTTAGCCTTACGAAAGAATAATATTGGTGGAATAAAAAGAAAGATTTTTTTTATATTAAAATAATAATAATAATAATGTTTTAAATAAACAGAATAAAACGAAAAAAAATCGTAGAATAAAAGTCTAGAGGAAAGATCGAAGGGACGGAAATCGGTTGGTCACGAATAGAAAAGATAGCCGAGGCGAGACTGTCAATTATTTTCCTACGATAAAAACTTCCCCCTGTTCCTGTGGTTGTTTATGGACAATTTGTCCGAGGTAGAACGGACGAAATGAGAAGAGATGGGGAAAGTACCCGTCGACGCGGAAACACAGTCTTCTCGGGCTCGATGATGGTAATTCGTGGGAAAAGCGTCATCGATGTGGCGTGGGATAGGTCATCGATGACCATGAAAATTAATGTTGGGTTTCGCGCGTATAAAAATATCGTCGGGATGGCGAATGGTACACGATGAGGCGAAGTAAAAAATAAAATGTATAAAAAAATAAATAATAAATATGTACTGAATTCTCGAAATCGTAATTTTCCAATTCTTGACAAACATATTTTTTCAAATATAATTAACGATGTCATTATGGGCTACCAACACGTGTGAATTATGCAAATAATTCGAAAAATTTCCAGACTACGATCTCAATTTTGCAATATTCCGCGCGTCACAAGGTCGTATGTTGGCGTTTACTTCGATGACTCACTTTTGTTTTAACGGCAATTCTGGTTCTCCCCTCTAAAGTTTTTTAAGAGTGGTTCTCTCACTCTTCCACGTTTACCATCGCTTCGAGTCGAACATCGGCGTCGAAAAAGTCATCAGTCGGCTAAAATTCGTCTCGCCCGATCGAGCGCTCGAACTTCCGCGTGCGATAAAATAACGCTTTGAGATAACAAATAAAAAAATTAGATATATATTGTTTTTTTTTCTCACGTATATATTTATAATTGATGAAAAAATTCAATCTTTGTCCCGCTGAAAAAGTGAGATTTTTGATCAGGTTTTTATAAATAATAAAAATAATACTGACGATTTGCTGGACGAGTATTCAAAGTTGAGAGACGATATAGATATCTGGAAAAACATGAGATACGCAAACGTTTTTATTACTACTATCTTTATGCTCACTTCCGTTTTTATGATCGCCATAATCGGTTTGACCTCTGCACGTGAGTATTGTTATTTTACACTAGACGATTTTTTTCTTTTCATCAAAAATAATATAATCTTGTATTTGCCTTTGGAAAAAAGAAAACAAAAATTATGTATTGCAATTTCTCAGTAAGATTTGTTTTCCAATATTTTTGAGAAATATAAATTGGGAAAATTCGCATCGACGGGATGAACAAATTGACAAATTTAACCCTAAGACTTCTAGTGTACACGCTATGTATATCCTCTTAAATTAACTAACCGTAATATCTAAAAGTTTTTTTTATTCTAAAAAATTCTCGAACAACTGCTTTATAATTATCTTAACCATTAATTCCCAATTATTTCTGTGGTATATCGGAATCTTAAATACGTAGGCAAGTAAAATTTAGCAGTTGTGAACTTAAAAAAAGAATCGTTTTTTTATAACGAAAAATCAGGTGATTCAAGGTAGTCCTATCGTTACAGCGTTTCCGTTAGATTTCACTGAAAATTTGCAGAAGCGTTCTTTGATGTCACATGTACATGTGTGTAAAATTCCAGGGGCTTTTGTCGAGTCAAAAACCAAGATATTTATTCTTGAAAATCGTCATTTTTCGTAACCTCCTATAAGAGCCCGTGTTAAACATCACAATATTGTACAAAACCAATATGTCGATTATTTGGTCGATGAAGCCTGTTGAAGATTTACACAAATTTTTATATGACATCAAAGAAGCTTTAAGTAGTTTTTCATAACAATCATATGTAAAAAATTTCATGATTTTTTTTATTATATAACAAGTAAACTTTACGTAGGATCAATTTGAATTTTGAGTATGTCGTTCTTTAGTCGATTTGCAACAACTTTTCTAAATGGATTTAAACGCTCAGTCCACTTGGAATTTGAGAAAAAACGGGTATAAAATTTTAATTCCCCCACCCACGATAGGACTACCTTAATTATTTGAGGTATTTTTGACGTTTATGTTTTTTTTTCGTCGTTTGTTTTCCATGCAGAGACGGCTGAACCAGTGGCGTGCAGGACGACGACGAATTTTGATGGAGAGTGTGTCGACGTTTACAAATGCGAACCAATCATTGTGATGTTGAAAATGAGTCAAGGATTTCCCAGCGAGGATGATCGCAAATATATTCGTGAAAATCGCTGTGGCCGAAGTGGACACATGGTTTGCTGCGTGCCGGAAAATAGAATGATTGCTCGCACATGAAGTTTCGACCAAGATACAGCACCGGTTTCTATTCCGTTGTAAAATACAAAAAAAAATAATGCTACTTTTTCAAAATTCTGAAAAGATAATACGTCTGAAATCAAATAAATACTGAGAAGAATACAACGCGCTTATTTACTCAATACAACGACACAATCTTTATTTTTATCAATTAATTCCGAAACACTCGATCATATTTGATAAATTTTGTAAAAGAATTTTTATCTAATTCAATTAATATGATGAGGCGAAAATAAATAAATTAGTCGCACGACCAGGTCCGTGTGTCTAACAAACGTTGAAGAGGGTGAAATGTAAAAGCAAGGGGATTGGTACGTTTCTCGCAGGGACACTTCACGTTTGGGGTAACAACCCTCAACAAGGCCGTGTGGCCTAACGGATAAGGCGTCGGACTTCGGATCCGAAGATTGCAGGTTCGAATCCTGTCACGGTCGATCGATTTTTTTTTTATTTTCATGCCTTCTTCTCGGACATACGGACACACGGAGTCAGATGAGTACACGTAAGTTCCCGCGAGAAGAGAGCGAGAGAGAGAGAATCCCCGGTAAAACCGGTTTACGTATATACGCTTATCTCGCTCGAGAGGCCACTTGAAATTCCTAGCCTTCCGTCTCGCATCTCACCGTGCACGCGTTCGATCACCAAAATATAAATATAAATTCTCCTATCGGACAGACTCGCCCTCGTACATTTATTATTTTTCCTCGATCGTTTTTCCTCGTTTCTTCATTAAATTTATGTTTCAATTTATTTCCATCGTAACCGCGATCTTGAAACGTCATCGAACATATGGCGCGAGAGAGAACAAATATTTGGACTCGAATGATAATAAATTGTTCCTAACGTGTGACGCAAACGACAATCTAAATTATTCGCCGTTGTAGAGCTCTATGTAGCTCGCTGCCGAGTTGCTTATCGATCCGAGGGAATGAAAAAAAGAGCGACCGCCACAATGCGAAGCCGTTGTGTTCGGTGGGAATAACATAGTTGTCGACGTCGGGTAATACTCGATGCTCGTTCAACCCCGCTGTAAACCACGTACTTGACTCGTCTATATATATATATATATATGTATAGGAAACGTAAGCGATGATGATGATGCCTACGAGACGCGAGAAAATCAAGAGACGAGAGTTATTGTGCGAGAGCGGCCTTTCGGTACGTTATTGTGTATAACTATAGTGACGAGATTGAGAATATAAGTGGGTAGAACATAGGGTATAACTCTATAAATATGTGTGTGTGTGTGTGTGTGTGTGTGCGCGCGCGTGTGTGTATGTGTGTGTTGGTGTATGTGTGTGTTGGTGTATATGTATAAGTGTATGGAGAATTATGTGGGTGTGCAAGAGGGATAGAAAATATGAGAACGCGCTTCTAGTTGACCCATGACCGGAAGTATACGTGAAGGCTCATCTCGAAGAAGAAGGAGTCGGCACATACGGTAAATCCAGAGAATATGGACCAGTCGGCTAAGACGGACCACGTGATTTTCAATCGAAAATATATTCTTATTTTTTTAATGCCAAATATCGAATCGTCCTTTATTTCGACAAAACTGAAACAAGTTTGAAGTATTGAAAAGAAGGACCGAGTGTTTGGATAATTGGATAATGTAAATTATTGAATTTTACAAATGAATTTCTTTTTGTTTTCATACAAAATAGCGAAAGATATTTTTTTTTCGAAAGATCGTTGCAAATGCGCGGTAATCTTGAGTCAAGATGACTGATCAAACATGCGATTTGAATCGCGAAGATAAATGACGCAAACGGTAATATTTCGGTGGTCCATATTGCCACGCTTTTAGTTATTGTACACGTTGTACGATATACCGATCGGTGAGACGACGATCATCGGGTATAACGAACAAAAAGCTGCCTGCTCGAGCGAAGAGAACAAGGCTCCTCTATCTACAAATACATATATAAATATATATATATATATATGTATATAACGACAAAAAAAAGAAAAAAAATCTTGTAGTAAAGCACCGTCCGCGATAAATCAATGGGCGTGGGCGCAAAACGTGAAGAAGGCCCGTTGTAATAACCACGAGCGAATTCACGAATTATTTACATACTCATATTGGCGGTGGAGGTCAAGAATGTACACATCAGGCATCGTGGGGTGCGATATATGCAAAAGAGAAAATAAGGAAATATACGCGAGATAAAGTTGGATGTAACCATCCATATGTATATATATAGAGATATATGTGTGTATGTACCAATATGGATAATTGATTTTACCGCGGGGCGTCGAAATGTTGCGAAAAAGGCGGATGATACATGACGGTCCCGTTCATCCTGTTGGCCTGAGTATCCGGCAAATTTAATATACATGTATAGTGTACATATTATACTTTCATATATAGATATATATATAAAGGTGTACAATGTCTCATGCGCCTCGCCCAAGTCGGAGGATCTCGTATTTCAAGCATCTCTCTCGCGTGCGAGAGTTTGTTTTCTTCATTTTTTTTCTATCTATATTTATATATATATGAATATTTTACTTACGCTAAAGGTGTCGACGCGTGTCCCCCACGATGGTAAAAGGAACGCCGATCGATCGATTAACGAGCGAGAAAATCGTTTCGCCAATTCGATTCAATTAATAATTCGAATTTAACCGTTTCGTTTTAAACGAATATTTCACAATACTCGTTCGTATATTTATAGTCGAAATAAAGGAAATTTGATCGGCCGACGTAAGGATTTACGATGAAATTTATTTCCATTCTTTCTTTTATTCATAAATTTGATAAAAAATTCAATCTTTTTGTTTTTCGATCGGAACGTACCGGGAGAAGACGAGATGGCGTATGTGGATAAGCCGGTGGATCGGTGTCGATGATTAAAACGCCCATCTCGTCTTATATTTCGCGATATAACGATCCTCGATTTCCGAAGTACGTGCGATCATCATCATCGTCCGCTCGTTTCATCGTACGTATCGCGTTGGTGAATATACCGACGCGAAACGGAAGTTGCGTCGAGGTTGCACCTCGGGACATCGCGAAAGATCCAAGGGTTGCAACCGATCGGCTTACAAGACCGTGACGCCTTTGGCACTTCTTCGTACCGGGAGAGAAGAACATTATAGCTAATCTACGCATCGGAAGTGTGCTAAGAGGATAGGATAGCTGCGGTGGCAAAGGGAGGGAGAGAGAGAGAGAGAGGGAAGGGATAGATCGAAAGCGTCTACACGTGGTAAATACATACGAGGATCATTTGCTCTAATGTCTCGTCGTTCTTGTACGACGCTCTCTCGATGATGAGAACGACGAGCCGCGAATAGACTACTCGCCGGAGTCTCGACAGAGAGAGAGAGAGAGAGAGAGAGAGAGAGAAAGAGAGAGATCCTTTAATCCTATCCTGTCTCTCATTAGCCGCTGCCAGAGATACGCGGAATGCGAGACGTACGTTTAGTCATCGGCACTCAAGCTCGTATTCGTACCTATATACGTATATACAGGGTGAATTCCGTAAGGTTTCTCAAACGGGATTTTGGTGCAGATGGGATCATTACAAACAAAAGTTGCAAATATACATTAGGGATATTTTTAATAGTTTACGAGATATGAACATTTAAAGTTTATCCAATCACAGCGCGCCGAGAAGCGTTGGAGCCGCCCACTCTCCGCCTTATCCGTAGATATAGCACAGTTTAGAGCGTTACATTTGGGATGGCAAAATTCAGAGCAGTCAATTATTATTATTTTATTAGGCAGTCATTTTTATTTGGCGCGCTCGGCAAAATTCAGAGCAGTCAATGCCCGACAAATAAAAATGACTGCCTAATAAAATAATAATAATTGACTGCTCTGAATTTTGCCATCCCAAATGTAGCGTCCTAAACTGTGCTATATCTACGGCTAGGGCGGAGAGTGGGCGGCTCCAACGTTTCTCGGCGCGCTCTGATTCGATCAACTTTAAATATTCATATCTCGTAAACTATTAAAAATATCCCCAATGTATATTTGCAACTTTTGTTTGTAATGATCCCATCTGCACCAAAATCCCGTTTGAGAAACCTTACAGAATTCACCCTGTATATATATATAAATATATATATAGGGTGTGTATGCAACTATACGAAGAGATAGAAAATAGCCAGTTAGTGAACGTTGAGAAAAACGATTTTTTTTTCTTTCTTAAATCATTCCGCGATGAAAATTGGCCGAGAGATTAATTCCGAGGACTTTAAAAGTTTGAACAACGCTATCCGAGCGAACCTGTGGTTGAGCGATTGAAAAAAAAACAACATTATTTTCTTTTACCTTGTCGACTCGTCGTTAGTTTATTTGTAGTTACTTTGTCGAGATCTTATCAACAACAAAAGTAAGAATGTGTGAAAAAAAATTGAGAGGCGAGATTCGAACCTGCGATCGTCTTGTTGAATCGCTTCGACGATTGATATTATATCGAATACGTGAGAAATTATGCAGATTTGTTTAGTATTGAGAAAATAAATGTGTTAATTAAGAGTTAAATTGATGGGAGAATAAAAAAATCTAATTAACTCGGATTTCTCGTCTTCTTTTTCGTCACGAATTCGTTCCTTTTTTCGTCGTTTAGAGAAAGGGGAGAGGTTAGAGAATCGAGTGAGACATTTCAGACGTGCCAATTGCCGGAGTCCGAGAAGCGTCGCGCCTGGGCGACGCGTTATCTCGACGATATCTGTCTCGGGTAAGAGAGAGAGAGAGAGAGAGAAAGAGTGAGCTAGAAAAATGAAAGGATCACGACAACCGGGTCCATGAAGGCACCGCGAGAACAGTCTTCTCGATCTCTCCTCTCTCTTCTCGGAGAGGGATTTCAGAGTCCTCGACACGAACGAGCCAAAAATGCGAACGATCGTAAAAAAGGGACCTGCTGAGTTCCGAACGAAGCTCTTCCCTCTCTTCCCACCACTCGACCGTCTGCTCCCCCAGCCTCTCACCCCTGGCCTTTCCTTGAAATCACAAAATGGACGCGAGGTATGCGAGAATTTTTTTTATCCCTCGCAGAGCTCTTTCTTCCTTCGGTAACGCTCCGAACTCTTCTCGTCGCGAACGTATCCTCATACACGCAAGGATCCAATATCAAAGATCGAATTGTGCTAAAATATTTATTAATGATTTTTCAGAAATTTATGATTTCTTGATAAATGAAAATTAATCGAAAAAAGGTGAAAAATGTTTAATCGTAGGATCGAACACTGCGCGAATTCTCGCGTGTGTATAGTCTTCGTGAGTGATTTTGCGTTCGAGCGAATGTACCTACTTCTATCTCTCTCTCTCTCTCTCTCTCTCTCTCTCTCTCTCTCTGTCTCGTTATCAATCATAAATTAATTTCGTTCGTTCTTGAGCGAACTCACGCTTTCTCTCTCTTCCTCACGGCGAGGAAAGTCGCCAGAGTCATCCGCCAGGCTATAACGAAATTATACGGTATTCTTGATACTCTCATTTTACCATGGGGTTTTCATCACGTGTATGTGTGTGTGTGTGTGGGTTACGTTGACCGAAGGAGAGAGTGAGAGAGAGAGAGAGATGAAGCCCCGGGCCCTGATGAGTTTCTGATGTTCCTCAGCACAAATCACTGTCGACGCTGCCATTAATTAATATACATACGTGTGTACACCCATGACAACGACTCGCGAATTCGCGAAACGAAATTGACGGAATTATATTTCAGAAAAAAATCATTAGAAAATAGATTTAATTTCAATTAAAAAATCAATCAATTCGCAATAAATGCTTTGCGCAATAACGTTCCAACGATCCAATTAAACCAAAACATTAATTATTATTATCGTTCAAAAAAAAAAAAATCAAACGAAACAAATAGATTCGTTAATTTGATCATTTTTTTTAAACTTACCTACGATTAAAAAAATTTCGAGCTATAAATTCGAATAATTTTTTAACGATTTTCGAATCAATATTCGCTTGTTATTTATTCAAATCCGATCGAACGTTTACGGTCGTCGAAGATTTTCCGGATGATCGAAAATTTCTCGGTCGATAATTCAACGTCACGAGGATTATTATAAAAGGCTGAGTGCACCGTGTTCGTTTTCGAGCGTGATGCCCCGTACCGTTTTGGGACGTACGAAAGACGACGGTTATCCCACAGGCGATCGACGCAAAATCGTGTACAATCGTGTCTTGGATAACGTCGTCTTCGAAGAGAGGCGGATAATATAATCGAAGGATTATCTTATATGTACGATAAATATATATATATACGATCGATTGAGCGGAGAGTTCTAAGGAACTCGATGAGATTGCTCGTGGCTGAAGCTCAGGAGGAAAATATAGTCGCGGAGGATTATAGTACAGTTCCAGCTTACAGCTCGTATACTTATAAGTGGCTTTATTTCGTATTTATGCATCGTAAAAAATCCAATCAAATCCAATTTTCACAATTAATTCGTGAAAAAAAAAAAACGTTAATTTAGTCGAATAATTTTTTGTTTTTAGAATTATCTGCATTTTTTAAATTATGGTTTCCTAATTGAACTTTAAATGAGAATTTTATCGAATCGAATTGATTACGAAACGATAATTCGATAGTTATGTATATAAAAAAAAAGGAGAAGATTAAAAAACTTAACGGATCGTTGATAAATTAAGGTTTAATGGTGATTAGATTTTCTGGCTTTATCGTCTATCGCGAGGGACTCGAGAGGCTGATCTTGCTATACGCGAGACACGTTTCTTCGAGTCCTTTTGTCACGCTATTCGCGATTCTCTTACGACTTTTCTCGCTCTTTTTGTGTTTTTTCATTTTTATTATTTTTCCTTCTCTCTCTCTCTCTCTCTCTCTCTCTCTCGCCATCAGCTACTTGACAATCTTGATTCCGATCTCGGGCTGCACAGTTCTCGCTTTCGCAACGTGATCGTCTTTTACGTGGGCTCGCAGAGTCGAGTATTTATCTATACGATACTCGGCGCAAAGAGAAATAGAGAGAGAGAGAAAGGACAATTTTACGATTTGAGCTCCGGCAGAGAGAAGTCCAAGAGTTCTTTTCTCTCCTCTATCGCGCTGTGGATAACTTTCTTCTTTTTTTGCACTCTCTCTCTCTCTCTCTCTCTCTCTCTCTCTCTCTCTCTCTCTCTCTCTCTTTCAGTCTCTCCTCCCATCTCTACATCGTCTCGTCTCATTCTTTCTCCTCCACTGACAATCCTCACCACCATATTCTCTAAAACGACGACGATAACGAGAAAGAGAAGAAAAGAAAAAAGAATTAAGATAGAACGACGGAGAAAGAGCGATAGACGGAATTTATTTACGTGTAAATTAGAAGCTGGCGTACTCCCAGGCGCACTGATACGTCGGAGGATAAAAAACAAAAATGGCATGTTGATTTATCGCGCGCGACCATCGTCCTACACCTCGAGAAACAGAAATAAAGAAAGGTTGAAAATGCTAATTTATACATCTCTCTCTCTCTCTCTCTCCCTCTCTCTCTTTCCATCTCGCATCTTTCAATCGAAGATGCTGCGCATGTTATCCCGGACCTCGCGACACAATTCTCGCGTAAGATGACAACTTTGCAAATTGCAGACGATTCACGATACTCGCGCCGTCGTGTATATTTTAATATTCACTCGCTGGCGAGAAAGAAACCCGTCGATCTGAATTATTGAATAAATTCTCATATCTTTCGATTCCTACCAACGATTCTCGTCGCCCGTAACCGACGACTTTTGATCAACGCGTTCGACCATCGCGTTTATCAGCCCCACCGGATGATCGATGTTACCTCGAAAGCTTTTAAAAAATGTTTTCCTATCCGAAACAATTATCATAAAAAGAACATTAAAGTATCAATTTTTATTACTTTCTTTTTTATAGAAATTGTGATAGAGCAAACCGTTTACCGTTCGAACGTCATATTAATAATAATAATAATAACCAAAAATAATAATAATAATAATAATAATAATAATAATAATTCTCTTGTACAGGTAGCTAAGCTATTAATTAAGAAAGACGTTAATGCTAGCATTGATTTATATCAATGTGTCCGTGACCCGAGAACTCTCACCGTGTAACCTATAAATAAAACTCTATATATATATATATATATATGTATAGATGGAACGTGCGGTCACGGTTGACCATAGAGGCGGGGTACACGTTGGCCATTTCGAGCCTTCGGGAGATTCTCTCTTTATTCTTCTTGTTCGCGCGGCGTATTCTCGATTTAAAAGACCCGCGCCACCACCGCGACTCTCGTTCGCTCGTACAACTTTTGTGCTTACTGTTATGTAGCGAGAGAGAGAGAGAGAGAGAGAGAGAGAGAGAGAGTTTGCCTGTGCAACAGGGCGTCGTAAGAACGCGCGTACGACCGATGAGCTCCGGACACGCGAGCTTCGAGAATCGGCGAGATTATTATTCTTCCTGTTGTTATTGTTGTTATTGTTGTTTTTTTAATTTTCTTCATTTTTTATTTTTGTTTTCCGTTCGGTTTATTTTTACGGTTGTGCGTATTTTTTGTTTCTATGTACGGTCGACAGTATTCACCTCGAGATAAGGAAAGATCGGCAAAAAACTTTACGCTCTGAAGTAGGTATGTAAAACCCGCAATCAACGAATACTTTTCCCGATCGCCCTTTCCTTCTCGCGCTTATACGCGCCAGTCGCGAAGTATTTTCATCTTTTTTACTTTATTGTTTTCTTCGTTTTTTTTTATCATTTCTCTCTTATTTTTTATTTGACGCGGGTTTAACGCTTCGAAACAAAAAGTTGGCGCGAATGAAAACAAAAGCGCGTTTTTTTAAATCGTAACTTCGAGGATAACGATCGGTATTGTATTTTATGGGAAATCGATCGTTCCAATTTTTCTAAAATCGATCGATCCAATTGAATCTTTTACGTTTAACGATTTATATATTCTTTCCTTGTTTACTCTGTTTCGAACTTCGATATTGCCGATTTTTGTCAGGCGATCGTTTTAACTTTTTCATTTCTTTTTTTTTTCAAATAACAATCTTGACGATTTTTTTTTCGACGATCGGTAGAATCGATCGTCCGTCGATCGTTTTTCGTACCACGAAAACATTCGACAATTTTTTTAACTCTTACGCAGTTTCGCCGGTACACAAATTCTTCTCGCGATTTTTACGACGAAATAAACTCGCGCAACGCGTCTTCCAACCCCCCCCCCCCCCCCCCCCCCCAACCATCGTTATCCGAGGGTTCGCTCCTTAAGCTCACCGATCGGCGGGGACACACCTCGACTCGCTCCTCTCTCTTTACTCTCTCCTCCGTGTGGACCAACGGTCTCGTTAACGCGTCAAACGAGATAAGATATTGCGGAAATAAAATAGTGCACGTGTCTGTTGGACTCGCGCGTGCGTCGAGGTAAAAACAAGGGGTGAAAAAATAACAACGAAGAATGGAGAAAAATATCGGGTAGATCCTCGAACGTTCGAGACGTCTAAGCGCGTCTCTCCACGATATTTCATCACTGACTACATACCCCTCTTCGCTCCCTGTTGTACGATATTTCATCATCCCTCTGTTTCAGTTACAAACTTTTTCAATTGTTACCAATTCTTTTTTTCTCTTCTTTTCAAACTCTGTTCAAACTCCCTGACAATTTTCCCACCCGGTATATTTCTCTCATATTTTCCCGTTCGTCGATCGAACGTAATAAAATACGAAGAAAAACAGAAAAATCATATTTTATTTCTCACTTGGAATCTCGACGAAATAATATATGTTAATTCGCGAAATGAAGTCGTTACGATAAATTTTTCAAATTTAATTAAATTCGTATAAATTTATATTTTATCGATATTACACGCTCTCCCTCCTACGGAAGAATAAAACAAAAATAAATAAATAAACAGAAAAAGGGATAAATAAGAGGGTAAATAAAGGTCGAATATTTTTCATATTTTACGATAATGCGATGTACGGAAATAGCCAAGATGTATACGAAAATAATAATGTGCAATATGAGCTAATGAGGCGAATCGAACGGAACAGAGTTCTCTCGAAATATCATAGAGGGCGCCCCGGCGTTTTTCATCGACGGCGATGCCCCGTTGATTCTTCTGGTATCTTCGCTTCAACGCATCCACACATACACACACACACACACACACACCCATAAATATTTCTGCATCGCGCACCTATATATCTATATATAGGAAAGATACTTATAATAATGATATCAAACGCGAGAATCGGCGACTGCAGCGGCCAACGTCCGCCGGTGAGAGAGGCAAAGCAATCGCCACCGCGCCAAGAGAGTTGCCCATCGCCTCGCGGCTTATGCAAATTCGAACTAATTGGCGAGGAAATGCTGCCGGCAAGCGGTAACAGAGGGAAAGAAATTCTCTCAACGTTGGGTGTCGGGACTACAAGGATACTCGGGGAAAATACACCGTGCTTCGGCGTATATCACGTGTTTATACACGGTATTTATATGCTTATATGTATATATATGTGTGTGTGTGTGTGTGTGTAAGAAGCTAGCAAGAGCCGCTAGGAGAAGAGCAGGCGCGCGTGCTTATGCGTCGAATCGAGCGCAGGCGACACGCTGCACTGCACAACTGCATGCGCTATTGCTCTCTCTCTCTCTCTCTCTCTCTCTCTCTCTCTCTCTGTGTGCATTTTGTTTCAATGGGCGTGCGAGTGTGTGTACACATAATCGTATATAATTCACGCGAGTGGGTAGCAATCCGTGTCGCATGTATAGCGCAGATAGCTCGTACCGTAATGTCGCGATTCGAGATTGTTTTAAAAAATCAAAAGGTAAATATTGTCGATTTATTTACTTTTTACTCTGTTCAATTATTTGATTAATTATGAATTTGTTTTATTTCGTTGAAAAAGAAAATAGTTGGTGAAAGATGGAATGAAATGAAATTAAAAATTGGAGAAAGTTTAATTAGAGAGGAAAATTCGTTAGGCGATTAAAAATTGGTATCGAGGATAATTTTTTTAGTTCTCGCGATGGAATCTCGCGAATCGAGCCAGTGTCAGGGGGAACATAAAGTTTAACCGCGAGACCGGAAATTCCGTTTTCGCTCGTTCTCGGCGAGACTTATTTATATAGCAGGTGCGACGCCGGTGTTGGAAGAAAAAGAGAGAAAGCGAGGAGAGAGGAGGGAGAGAGAGAGAGAGAGAGAGAGGGGGGGAAACGAACGCGCGCGCTTGCCTCATGCTCAAACCTCTCGAACCGTTCGCGTATCTTTCTCTCGGTCGCGAACACTTGGCCAAAGGAGTCCCTCTCGTCGGGGTTGTATTCTCTCTCGCAGCTGCTTCTCGAGACACTCTTTATCTCTCTGTTTCGCCGTGGAGCGAACGGCCATAACGACTCGATGAAGAAAAGAAGTCGAGGTGTACAACGAACGAGAAGCCTCGACAGAAAGAACTTACCGTACGTGAAATATTATTCTTTCTCTCGTTATCAATATGCATTTTGATTAAAAAAAAAAAATATATGTATATATATACCTTCGTTCGTTAAAATTCGAAGATGATACAAATTTTGATAAATTGAAAAATATTTAATTTTCCTAAAATCAAAAAAATATATATCAAATTTGTAAAATTACAAAATATAAACAATTTTGAAAATTAGAATATATATAAATTTTCTTAAATTTTGAAGAAATATTTAATTTTTGTCAGGTTGGAATAATGTAAAAATTTTATAGGGTCGATTAGAAACGACGGGGACTACATAAAGGGATATTTCTCTCTCGTTGCGTGAATTTAGCATCGACCATAACTAGCAACATTCTCGCATTACGATATATCTCTTAATTAATCCTGCGATAAACCCGCGAGATAAGGTCATCGAGGAATTTTCAGTAAAATACTTCAACCCCCTTGAGCTATTTTTCATCTCCGATTACTATCGTATAATCCGACTCGGCGTGAAAATTCTTTCGCGAGGAATGAACTCGCCTCGTGTGACACGTGATATAAAGTCCACCGCGAAAAATCTTTGCAACCGCGAGATCTGGACAGACCTCGTTTGTTCGAGGTCGAATTCGACACGGTCAACGCTCGCCGGAAATGGGTGACCACTTTCGAGGTAGTCGAGAATATCGATATTCGAGAAATTAAAAATTGTGGTTAAGTAAAGGAGGAGAGGGATAAGAGGGGGGGGGGGGGGGTTAAGGGAGAAATGAGGCAAAGCATATGTTGGAAAGGCTCGTGGGTAATCCGAGGAGGATTAGAGCTGCGTTTCCTTGTGCATGAAAGTTTAATTATTGCCTTGCCAGACGTAGTTATTTTTTTTTTCGTTATTTTATTTTATTATTATTATTGTTATTATTATTATTATTTTTTGTTTAGAAACCTGCTGCAAAGAAGTTTGTGGCGAGGAGTGTAGAAATAAAGGGGAAGGTTTGCCACTGCGGTTAACCACCTTGCCTATATTCACTTGTAAATGAGGTGTACCGCACGTTTCTTTATTCTGTAGAGATTTATCTCTCGCCTCTTCTCGTCTTCGAGACGAAATGTGTTGGCTAGGCGAAATTAAAAAAAAAATAAAGAAAAAACGTCGAATATGAAAATATTTTTCAAAAATTTCTTAAATTCGTGAATATAAGATTTTTCAAAAATCGTACGGATATTTGAAATTCTTACTGAAACGATAAAATATTTTCTAATTTGGAAATATAAAAAAATTATCATTTTGTCTAAACTTGGAAGAAAAATTAATTTTTTTTTCTAAAATGCGAAAATACCAAAAATATATAAAATCATAAAATATTCGAATTTTTAAAAAACTCGCTAATTAAAGATACATTGTTCCACGCGAAAAATCGTTGATTCGTTTAAAAACGAAAAAACATTTCATCGAAGTTTCGATTTCAAGAAGAAAAACAAAAGCGAAATTTCACGAAAATATCATCCCGCGTTTATTTAAATTTTCTCAATTTACCTCGCATTTCCCCTGTGAAGGCGAATCTTCGAGCGGGTGCATTCACCATATAGAAGAAAAAAAATCGCTTAGCACGTACGCGCGTCTACTTTCGTACTCGGCACACGCGAGAGATCATCGCTTTGCAAAACGTTTTTCTCGTCTCTCCTCTCAACGAGAGGAACGTAGCAGAACACGACGTCGAGAAGAGAGGGTAAACTCTTCATATATACCGGTATGGATGAGAACGACATATGGTGGCGAAGAAGAATACCGTCGTCGTCGTTGATCGACTCGCTCGAGAGACTCTCGACTTATTCCTCCTCACGGACACAACCACCTCCCCCACCCCTAAACCTCCACAAACACAAGCTAAATTCTACTCTTCCGCACGAATTCTCCTTCATCTAACTCTAAACCTCATTCCAATCGACAAAACGCATAAAAATAAAAATCCACAAACTCAATTTCAACCAACTAAACGCGATTAACGCTAATTAATCTGATTTTAATGACTTTTCATATTATCCTCTTCGATCACTCGTCACTCGACAAAACGCATAAAAATAAAAATCCACAAACTCAATTTCAACCAACTAAACGCGATTAACGCTAATTAATCTGATTTTAATGACTTTTCATATTATCCTCTTCGATCACTCGTCAAGAAGGTATAGTACACGATCGATCCAAAGAGAGGGCGCTCGATACAAGCCGTCTCTCTCGTTTCGAATTAAAATACGATCCCGAAACGTGCGCGAAGGGACACCTCGAAACTCTCGTACGGTTTTTCCGCACTGGGTGTACCGAGGAAAGAGAGAGAGAGAGAGTTTGCATCGCGTGAGCGCCGGTTCACGTTGCAACCGAGTGGTTGGTGGTTGACCAAGGCGTATGCACTTTTCAGTTTATATCTATATACTGTATCTCTTTAAACTATATGAATATATAGCTATGTGCGTGTGTGTTTGCATCTCGTTAAATATGTTACGCGTGACTCTTCGTTTCTCTCTTTGCAACGCTAAATGTACAAACACATACACACTGATTGTGAGACACACAGACACAGACATACATTTACGTATACGTATGTACAGGGAGTGCGATAAATTTTATTTCGCATTATGCAAAGAGGTGGCTCGGGTGTATTTAGCACGCTCTTTTCCGTCCGAGGGATCGAGCACGGTTGTGACCATGCCCGGAATGAGGTTTGCGCCTCTACCTCGTTAATTCAATGTAGCCACGTCGAATGAGGTGTAACGATATTACTTAATTACCGCAATAACGTTATAACCAACGGGTCTTACGGTCGACTCGCCAACTACCAGATACCGTATCTAATACGAAAACGAGGCGAATCGCCTAATCATCATTATCATCATTATCACCACTGACAGGGATGGACTCGACGTCGTGACGGTGGGTAACGTGGTAACGTGATTTAATGGCGATAGCGACGTATAAATTTGACGGGAACGATTTGCACGTCGAACTTGATGATCGCTAGGGGAGGGGGGACGGAGAGGGAGAGGAAGAGGAAGAGGAAGAGGGGGGGGGGGGGGGGGGGGGGAGGTGTATACGCTCGCGTGCGAGAGTATAATTCCATTGGAGAAATATAAGAGAGTATTTTCAATGAGATAAAAATTTAGATTTTTTTTAATCACGAACGAGGATGAAATATATGGTAATGATAGAGATCGATGGCTGTTGCGTGCGGCACGGTAGCATCCTTCTCTCTCTCTCTCTCTCTCTCTCTCTCTCTCTCTCTCTCTCTCTGGGTCTTGAGTGATCGTCCCGCTGGCCCGGATATTGTTCGATGCATCGACGAGACTCATGTCTTTACTATTTTACCTCATTTATGTTTGAATTTACAGGTAAGATTTTTCTCGCTGGTTTATAATCGTTTCTCTCTCTCTCTTCGTATATATAGAGATAAATATAAATATGAAAATTAAAAAAAAAATGAAAAATGTATAAATGCGCCTGTGTGTATGTGTAAGTAGTTTCGTGCTGGGCCCGGGGCCAAGTTGGCGAGAGGTGCGATTTGCATTTTCGCGAAAGAAGGGCACGGCTGTCGAGCTGTATGCATTCGCCCTCCTCCTTTCCACGTACCTACTCCCGGTAGGAAAGTACGTGTGTAAGGGAAGGTTTCTTCGTTCGCTTGGACGCAAATAGGCGGGTACGCGAGAAAGGGAATCCTCGGAGTTGGCTCGGTTGCGTTGCCCCACGGCGGCAACGAAAGAGAGAGAGAGAGAGAGAGAGAGAGAGAGAGAAAGAGAAGATGGAGAGAGTGAGAGAGAGAAGTAAAAGTCCCTTGTGAAAGAGACTCGCTATTCCCACAGCGCGTATATATACCGTCGTAAAAGATCTCGCATTATATGCATGTACGTTTTGTAGCCCCCGGTACCAACGCGGACCCCCTCCTGACGTTACGATCTTCTTTTACATCGGACTTGTGCTTTCTCAATTGGAAACCGAGGAACGAGAGCCGAGGCCGCTCTAACTCACGATAAGAAGGCATAACTCGGACTTTTTTCAAGGTCATTGAAAGTCCTCCGTGACCTTGACTCGAAGTGATAAAACGAAAGATATATATATATATATATTTGAAAATTAAATGAATAATAAATATAAAATAAATAATAATAATATAAAGTAAACGAATAAAATTCAAACGAGCTATAAAATAAAGACGAATGGATAATTATAATCAAATAGTAAGTAAAATTGAAATAAACGATAAAAATAAATGAAACATGTCGTTTCATCGATTAATCAAATTTCTAACTCTATTCTTTCTAGAAACAACATACGTAGGTATCGCGAGAATGAATAAAATTGATTAATTATTATTGAAAAATGACAACGAGTTGTTTGTACGCTTTATACGTGTTCGAGCTGTATGAAAAACTTGTTTGAAGGACACCCCCGGGGGAGGAGAGGGGTAGAAATAATACCGGAAGTTTTTCCAATTTTCTCGACTTCTCCCTTCGTTTGTATCCCTTTTATCGAGATCGTTGAGTACGTCGTCGAGTCGTCTATTCGTACTCTCTCATCACGAGAGAGATCTCTCGATCCACATACACACACATATATACAGGGTGAATTCCGTAAGGTTTCTCAAACGGGATTTTGGTGCAGATGGGATCATTACAAACAAAAGTTGCAGATATACATTAGGGATATTTTTAATAGTTTACGAGATATGAATATTTAAAGTTGATCCAATCAGAACGCGCCGAGAAGCGTTGGAGCCGCTCACTCTTCGCCCTAGCCGTAGATATAGCACAGTTTAGGGCTCTACATTTGGAATTGCAAAATTCAGAGCAGTCAATTATTATTATTTTATTACGCAGTCATTTATATTTGTCGGGCAGTGACTGCTCTGAATTTTGCCGAGCGCGCCAAATAAAAATGACTGCGTAATAAAATGATAATAATTGACTGCTCTGAATTTTGCGATCCCAAATGTAACGCTCTAAACTGTGCTATATCTACGGCTAGGCCGGAGAGTGGGCGGCTCCAACGTTTCTCGGCGGGTTCTGATTGGATAAACTTTAAATATCCATATCTCGTAAACTATTAAAAATATCCCTAATGTATATTTGCAACTTTTGTTTGTAATGATCCCATCTGCACCAGAATCCCGTTTGATAAACCTTACAGAATTCACCCTGTATATATCGTATATATCATACTATATATATACTCGTATATATATATACACACGACGTTTTCATCCATGTGCGTATTCATTAACCACTTTTTCCTCATCAGTTACCCTACTCTCGTTTCCAATGCCCTTCTACACATCTTTTCTATTTATCTGTCTCGCGAATCGCTCTCTTTTTACCCTATTTCTCGTTTCTCTCCGTCGCTCACTTGCTTTACATTCTTCCGCCCTTTTCTCATCTCCGTTTCGCTCGCACCGCAGGTAAAGCTGGGTTAATTACTGGAAGAGCCCGAGAAAATAAGACGACGACGAAGTCGAGCAAAACGAGCTCGGGCTCACGTTGAAGCACACTCTCTCTCTCGGCGTTTCCACCGTTTCTCCCCTACCCTTCTTCCTTTTCAGCGAGAACGCATACTTACCTATATACATGTATATCGTGCATTCTGCGCTCATCCTCGAGAACGCTCGCGCAACTTTTCCACCGCGCGTCGCCCCGTCCACACCGGGGTGGCTTTTGCTCCGTCTCTCGGTTGCTTGACGAGGAGCAGGTTTTCCTCTTACTGCGTTTTCATCCTCGCTCGCTAATCAAGCTTTTATCGTCGCGTAAAATAAATCCCGCTACGATACAGTCATTGGCGACTTATTTTTCGCGTCCTCGAGGCAAAGTTCATCAAAAATATATTTTAATTACAAATCATCAAAAAATACGAGAAGTGGGAAGAGGAGCAAAGGGAGAAACAGGAAGGAGGGTGAAGGAAGGCTTTAGAGGGGGAAGTCATAGTAGAAGAAATGTGTGACATGATAAGGCAATTTGAAAACATAGCGCGAAGGATGGAGTGTGCGATGGACAACGTAAATAGGTAAACATGCATGTAAGAGAAGGAGAACAGAATCAAAGATGTAGGAATTAGGAAAATAGAGTGTATGAAAGAAATAATTTAAGTGAGAGATTGTAAGAAAGGAGAAATGTAAAAACCTGCAAGGGGATACATTGGAAAATAAAGACATTGATTATTATTATTTTAATTATCAAAATATAGAATACATTGCGTTAATTAATTATTATAATTAAACATTAAACAATTAAACGAAAGCTTCATTAATGTATTAAAAGAAAAAGAATTAATATTCAAAGAGTAATTAAAATTCTGTTAAAGTATAAACTATCGAATAAATAAATAAATAATATTGATCGATTAAATGATAACGAAATGATGAAAAAAATTAATTATAGTCAGATTTTCGATTAAACGGATCTTTTAATTCGTGAACTGATCGAGATAGAACGAAGCGAATAGCGAGGATGCCAATAACTGTCCCCGGCGTCTGAAACTAGTTTCTCGAGCGACGCGTAGGCCTGCAGTCCCGTTTATCGAGTCCACGTGTAGAGCTCGTTGGACTCCGAGGACATAGACCAGTGGCACTCTGGACCGTCCCACCCTCGTCGATGGACAATGGCCAACTAACTATCTTTCTTTCCCTCTCGCTCTTCCTCGCCCCTATAGCTACATACTCACCCCTAAAAGTCAGAAGGTCTCGATCCTCGCTTTTGAAACAACGAAATACGCCCTTCTGACCTTCAGGACTCGAGGCACAGCTCAGAAGTCATGCTAACGACGCACATAGGAGGCAAAGTCCTGCCGGACGTGAAACCCTCTCTCTCTCTCTCTCTCTCTTTCTTGCTCGTTGCTCGCTCGTTGCTCGAATAGTTTAGAATCTCTCGCAGGAGCTCCACGAGAAATCGTTCGTTCTCTTCTCTCTCTCCCATCGTTCCCCTCGCCATTCTCAGACTACCCCGACGTTCTACCTTCTACGAGAGGTTTTCAGTAGACTCTTTCGACATACTCCCTTCTCTCTCTGCTCCACATCCATCCATCTCTCTCTCTCTCTCCCTCTCGCTCTTCCTCTCTGTCTGTCTCTCTCTATTTTGCCTTGGCGGGAGAATAAAGCGAGAAAGATCGATCTCTCGGATTGCGCAGCACACGTCAAGGGGAAAGAGATACTTATGGAGAGTTCTCAGGAGGCGCTCCAGGGGAAAAGAGAGATATATACATATTGCAAATATAAAGAAAGATAGAAAGAGAGAGAGAGAGGAAGAAAAGCTAAAGAGAGCGTGTTGCGTACACGGGTATACGTCTAACACAGCCATCGTCGTACGATACGTTCTCCATCGCTCGCCCATGAATTATATACATATATATATATCTCAGTAAGTATATACATATATGCAAAAGATGTATGCGTGAAACTCGGGCACGTACGTTACGTTAACGTACGTACGTTGTACGTAACGTACGTTGCAATTTACTCGATTAAATCGTCGGATAATTTGCCACACGGGAGAGCTCGCGGGCCTCGAGAAGAGCCCGTTAAACGGAAGGCGGGCGGGCTGTTTTGCGATACGCAGACTAAACTATATACATATACACACACATATAGATACATTTACCATATACGCAAGTTTCTCAGACTCGACGGACGCGATCGAGATTTTTGTCAATTTCACCAAACAGCTCACTGTATTGCAGCGTTCATTATACGTATATGGTCGAACGTTAAAGTGCTGCGGGCATTTATTTTATCTTCAAGAGAAAGAAAAAAAAATATTTCCGTACATATATATATATGGTGGATGGGTTCATAAATAATTAATCACCGATATAAGTGGGCATAAGTGTAAGAAATGTTGTAATTAGATATTTATATAGCCTCGAAGCAGGACAAGGTTAAAGAGAGAGAGAGGGTGGGGGGGGGGGGGAGAGGGTTGGAAGATGGTGGAGGTAAAATGATTGACTAATTGGTCGATCGAACCGATTCGAGCAAATTGATTCGTCAACTATATCCTCGTCGTTCGATCTCCCTTGCTCTTTTACGTTCCTCGGGTTCGTCGAGAGTTTCACTTTTCTCTTCGTTTATGAAACGGGAGCACGGACGGGGCGTCGTGGCCGGTCATCGCGGAGTGGCTAAGCTCGACGGGGTGTGGATCGACGAGAACGCGAGAACGTGTCATTAAAATCATCGAGCTCGTTCCAATACACTCGCAGCTCGACGCAAGCTATAAAAGCTCGAACGTCGATAGCCTAGATATAAATATGTATTACAGATTGCGCATCGATAATCCGCAGGAACGGCTACGTTTTTATCTTATTTTCTCAGCCTTTTTTTAAAATTGTTTTTTCGTTTTTGAAAAATTGATTTTTACGATTTATTTTCGAGAACCGATTTATTTAGAAACGAGAAGTAGCTGGTTAAGTCGCTGCGCTGTGGCTTATCCGACGTGATTTTGTTGGGCATTGTTACCGAGCGATTTACTCTTGGACTATACCCGAGAACTTTTTATTTCCATATATAGGGTGTGCCAAAAATTACGGATCGCCCGGTATCTGCAGATAGCGAGTGTTGCTAAGAACTCGTGTGCGAAATCTGCACGTTCAATTCGCGATAGTTTTCAAACGAGAGCCGATCTGCTGTTGTCCAATCGGAGAGCTCACCTGTTGGACAACTTAAAACGTCTCGCGTTCGAAAACTATGGCGAATCGGGCGTCCATACTTGGCACGTGAATTCGCAACATCACCAGCTACACGTAGATACCGACTTTGGACGCGACTTTGAAGACACCCGGTATATACGTATAATGGATTACGCACTTATATCGCATCTCTGGAACTTCTCCCTTTTACGCGATATACCTCGCGAAAACACACACGAAACAAACGGATATATATCTATATATATAAGTATGTTGCATAGTACAAAAAAGTACGGGCAACACGCCCCTGGAAGCTCTTTCCGAAGAGGCGAGCTGCTCGCGTCTCTCACAAAAACTGGAAGCTGACGTTGGCAAGGCAGAAAGGGAAGCTACGCACGATGCTCTGGCCGTTGGCTGCCATAACCAAGGGTACGGGGGACGAAAGGTAGCATGCAACTTTGTTCGAGGTAGCGCGGAATATAAACCGCACCACTGCCACTTCGTGGACTCGGTACTTGGACTCGAGAAGCCCCGAGTTATACACTGGAATGGTGTATGAGGGAATCAGACGTTTAGATATATATATATATGACGATGAATCGTTCTTTTTGTATTTTTTTTTATTCAGTTATTATTCTTCTCGTATATATGCTTTCCGGTGCTTCTTTATGGACTTGGCACGCAGTCGTGTGTACATGTGTGTATGTGTGCGTGCGTGGAGAAACTGTATTTAAATATGCTTGTGGATAGTAGAGTTTAATTCTACCAGAAGTACTATAATTTATGTGGTATAGAATTTTTTATCACAATTTTTTATTTCGCGATATCGTCGATCAACGATCGTCGATCGACGGGTCTCACCTATTTCCCTTTTATTTTCTAAGCGAGTCTCGAACTTTTTGGAAAGATGGGAAAAATGTGTATTATTTTTTTTTATAGTTTATTTTTCGATCTGGTGTTTTTTCGTTCAAGGTTTGATTTACGGTGCAACGCGTATGATCGAGTTTGAAGAGAAGACACGAATGATGGATTTTTCCTCGTCGACGTTACCGGGGACTATTAAACTTCATTATATCGCGCTTCCTCTCCTCTTTCTTACGTGTCCGATCAATGCAACCGGAAGTCACGTCTGGCAAAATAACTGCGGGCCTCGTCGCTTCGACTTCCGCTATTCGTCATGATTCATTACCAATCTCGAGAAGAATCAAAGTTTGCGCCTCCTCGTTCCATCGAGAAATGCAGAATTAAAGAAAACAAAATTAGATAATTAAAAAAATGTTTAATCAAACTAATATCATTACGCCACGATCGAACCGGAAATGATCGCTGGGATTCTCGATCGCTCGTATTCGCTCAACCGTACGTTTTGCATTCTCGTTTAATAAAACGACAGGGGGATGATGACGGTCAGCGGCCAATGGACTCGTTGTTTAATTCGACGAAGACTTCTCGACGACACGCTGGAAACGGCGCCGCTGTGACCTGCGCGGAGTTCGTCCGCGTCGTCGACGGGTCAATGGTGGGGGAAAGTAGGATGCGCGCGGCTCTGTATTCTCGCGAGTGCCCGCTCTCTCGACGAACCGCAGGGTCGCTCTCGGGGCCCTTTGCTCGCGGGCCTTGTCGGAGTGGGGGAAGCGCACCAGTCAAACTGGTATCATTGTTCGTGGCGCGTACGAAGCAGCGCATGTGCATGGCAGCCTTTCCTTTTTCTCCCCGGTATATATACGCCCCGTTTCAAGAATCAAAGCCACACACGAGGGACATAAAATCATTTGGTCGGCATTAGGAGACATTTTATGGCAATAAAACACGACGTGGCACGACGATCTTTTTGAAAATGAAGGGGAGGAAGGAAGAAAAATAGATTGTCCGGTGATAGAAAATAGTTGTCGGTAAGCGAGATGCGACTAAACGATAGACGAGGATTTGGATTCGACGATTTTATATTCGTCTAATAAGTCTTTAAGCTAAACTCACCGCGACACGTGTGTTACGAGACACCTTGGCTTGTCTTCCGGGAAGGGAAGATATATTTCTTTTTTTTTTGTTAGAATTATTTTTTATTACAAGGGAAAATAAAATCGTAAAATCTTGAAAATTTCAACTCTTTCGTTTATCGCCGTTGATCTAAGTGACAAAAGAGGGATTAGGGGATACAAAATGGTCGTTATTGACTCGAACGTACAATGGACGAGATCGTTCGCCTTTTGATCATTTTTTCTCCGAGAACCCTTGACATTTTTTTTTGTTCAAAGCGATTTTTTTCATATCCATCATTGTGAAATAATTCAAGATCGACGAGCCAAGGAAAATAAAAGTGACCGTATGGAATTTCTGAGAATTAAGAAGATGAAACGGCTCGACGGATGGAGAAACGATAAATCGAATCGATAATAAAGATCGAGTTATATATATACATTTTTTATTTTTTATTTTTTTCATAATTCCAACTTTGGAACAGGTCGTAATTATTTTTCGTCTCGTTCCTCATTTTTAACGACCGCGTCCCCGGAATTGTAACGGATGAAAGTTGGAAATAAAAAATTAAAAAACCAATATGAAAAATAAAACATAAAGTAAAAGAATTAAATTTACGAGAGAAAATTAACGACGAAGACGAGATTCGTTAAATTGAAACGAAAATACCGTTCGACTCGCTCTCGTGTTATTATTACAAACATTTGTTTTCTTCTTATATATTTTTTTTCGTATACGTTCTACTTTTCGCTACCTCGTCGTCTCGAAGTTTCCAGCAGGATCGTCGAGGGATTTAAAAATATACGCGAGGACGAGAAATATAAAAATGTTGGGATTTATGGGAGAAAATTGATGGAAGAGATGTGCGTATCGATGGGGCGAGGATATGCGTCTCCCGGATAATTATAAGATGTTCAACCGGCTACGATTATTACGCTCCATTTAGTACACTGCCCGACTTGAGGCATGTCTCGTATGCGTTCGGATACATTCACATACATTCACACATATTCACACATACACACGTGATTGTACATACTGCTGTAACCACTAACGATAGTATAGTTTCTTGAACGTTGACGTTCAACGTACGTTCGTACGAAAGTCCGACGGCACGGGTTTTCTAATAATAATATTCTCGTCGATCGAGAGAGAGAGAGAGGGAGAGAAACGCGTTATACATCGCCCGTTATAATCGAATGATTATTTAATAACAGACCGAGCAGCACTTTTACCATTGTGAATAAATAGTGCGTTCGGGCGTGGACGCGTAATTAGGGCTCCCCGTGGGCCCTTTTAAACATACCTAACGTATGGGTCGTTCCACGTTAACGAGGCAATTCAACAAAGTTCATTAAATTTTTTTATATCGAAAATTTATCAAATATCAAAATTTCTAATTAAATTTTCAATATATTGAAAATTTTCTAAATTATTAGCGATATTATTATTATTATTAATATTATTATGTTTCTAGTGAAAAAAAGAGATGAATTAGAACGAGACAAATGTCGCAAAAAAATTGAAAACTAAAAAAAATTTGTAAAATATCAAATTTGTATAATTTTTAAAGTAAAAATTGTTTTCGAAAATCGATTGAAATTTGATCAATTCGACAGAGAATGGCTTATATGTGTAGATAAACGTGTACGAACCAAAGTTGATATAATATTCCCGTGGGCTCTTGTGACAAGGGAGATGTATGACTATCTCCTTGGCGAAAACGCAATATGTAATATTTCTCTCCCTCTCCCTCCTTCTCTCTCTCTCTCTCCTTCTACGTACAGAGACTCGTAAGCGCGCGCTTACGTTCGATAATCCTTTGGCATTAGACGCGAAACGATTGAGTACGAAGAAGAGAAGGATAGAATGAAAGTGTATCTGTGTGTGTGTGTGTGTGAGAGAGAGAGAGATAGAGAGATACCTGATTACATATTATATATGTAATGGCTACTGGCACGATACAACATGCTCTTGCACTCGACGTGATATTTCATATCTTACATTCGAGATTCTATGTAATTAGGGTGAAAGTACGCCACAGAAGTGAATCGAACGTTTTTAACAAGTGCGTACGAAATTGAACTTTAACGTAATGAAAGAAAAAGAAGAAAAAATAAAAGCAAAAAAAAACGATCGGACGAAATCGACGATACGATTATTACGAAATAATTGCTAGCGTCGTAGGAACGTGATTAAGTAATTTCGGAATTGCTCAATTATCTTGAAAAAATAATGAAGAGATTAGAGAAGAAAAAAAAGTTTGACGAAATGCGATACAAAATTATGTTTACAAGGTGCGAAGAACGATAGGGAGAATTTTGATTTAAAAAAAACGGGGTTTTTTTCACGGTCAAGGAGGAATAAAAATATTTGAGGACGTGGCACGCGCTTTCGAGATGCGAAATAACGTGTCATTTGACTTTAAGAATAGACTCGGTGTAATTATTTCTCGTTAGCTAAATTAGATTTCGTCGAGCGATCGAGCGTAGAGAGGATCGTAAAAACGAGAAGGAGGAGCTTGGACGGTGATGTTGCCGCTCCTGCTTACCAGTTGGCTTATTGCTTTTCTGCACACGGTTGCTTCCCGTTTCTCTCTCTCTTCTTGGTCTCTCTCATCTTCGTTCACTCCCGTGCCAACGAAAATGAGAGACTATAATATCTCGACGAGCGAAGATCATCTTCGTCCTTGGAGAATTTTGCCCGGCCAGACGCGAGAGAAAAAAGAGAGACAGGTCTAATGCGCGCGAGGCTCACTTATGCCCTTTTCGCAGTGGCGCCGAGACTCGACTAAAGTCATCGCGCGAAATTTTTCCGCATAAATAAAGAATTCTCTTTACTATCAATTTTCATTTTTAATTAATAAAATTAAATTAAATTCGTTTAATACAGGTAAACAAAAATTATCCTTCATGATAAAAACAATGAAAATAACGATAATTTCAAGATAATAAAATTAATTCGAACGATACGATCAATTTTCTCATCGATCTCTCTAGCTCGATAGATTCGATTAAATTCTTCGTTGTTTGGACGAGAAGAATCGAAGTGAGACGAAAATTTCACGGCAGCTCTCGAGCCAAGGGTCTCCTATAGGTCAAGAGGGAGAGAGAGAGAAAGAGAGAGAGAAACGATCGTCGAACGGAGATGAAAATACCTACGTGAGATCTTCGAGTCGATATCTCGATATATAATAAGTCGTGATATTGACGAACAAGTTCGCCTACGAAGCCGCCTATGAAACTTCGTACTGTACACTGTCTGTCCTTTTCACCCTTCTCCCTCCCTCCCACCCTCCCTCCCTCTCTCTCTCTCTCTCTCATTCTTCCACTCGCCCCCTTTCTCTCCGAGGCTATTTCCCGCGAGAGAATGAGAGCCGTAATTACAGGCTTCGTATATATGGCACGAGTCTCCGGGCATATCGAGGCGTAGCCACACACGCCGAGTGCCACGACTGGAAACTCATCCGCGCCGCGTGTCAAATTCCTACGCGGATATCTCCACTCCGAGACATTGCCAATTTTTCTTCGACCCTTTTATTTCTCACAATCTCGCAACTGTAAAAAGCCAACTTTGTCTTCTTCCCTATCCAACCCCTCCCCATCCCTTTCCACCCCATTTAGGAATAAAACTAAAAATACGAAAAAAAGCAACGCAATCCGTTTAAAAAAAAATGTCTCTCTCTCTCTCTCTCTGTCTGTCTGTCTTTCTTACTAACACGACGTATATTTCGCCCCGACGTACGTAAGCTCCAACCCGGAATGTGAGAAGACTTTTGTCTTTTCCGAGAAGAGAGACTCTCTTGATTTATTCAAAGTGCCGAGGCGGTAAATCGGTGTTGCGCGCGAAGCGGTCGACGATGGAAGGGTGGGAGGAGGAGGAGGAGGAGGAGGAGGACTTTTGCTCTCTCGCCTCGGCACCTCGGCGCTTCACGGAGTTTTGCGCACCAAGGGGGTTTGGACATGCGCACTGGACATCAAGAAATTCCGCCCTGATGCTGCGAGCAAGCATCCAGCAAAGTGGAAGACCATACGGTGCGTGTATTTCTTACCCTGCCTCTCTCTCTCTCTCTCTCTCTCTCTCTCTCTTTCTTTCTCTCGCTATTTTAAAAGTTCTCTCGCGTACCTCGCACTTCACCACTTCTTTCCTCTCTATATGTGCATATCTCTCTCACAGGGGAGGAGATAGAAGGCAGGCCAGGTTAAAGGAGGATTCCACGGAGTTTATAGCGCGAATGGCATCGCCAACCACCCCGTCGTAAATTTCACGGTTATAAACGTCTTTCGGAAGTTTCCTCGACGTTCCTGGCTCATACGCGTGATCCGGGGTCGTCTAGGGAGTGGTCTGTTTTTTTTATTCTTTACAACTTTTTATCGTTGTTGTTAATCTTTCAAAACGCTGTTTTTTTGTTCATTTTCATTTTCGCGGAATTTTGAAAATTTTGATTTACAACATTTTTCTTTATGAATTTGTTTCAACCCGTTTTCAATATTTTATTCGTGATATTTTTTGAATTTTTCAATTTATTGAAATAAATTTTTATTTTTTCGATTATTTCGATAAAATATTTATTGTTTATCTTTTGATATTGTCGCAAATTCGAATAATTCGCGCGTTGCTTAACACCCGGGGCGTTTTTAACTCTTACCTGAGAATTGAAACGTTCGTCTCGGGTGTCTCGCGTCGAGTAAGGGCCTGGCGAGCACTTATCGTCATTGAGCGGACGAGAGGGGTGAGAGAGCGTGGTAAAACACGAGAATTGAAGAGTCGCGGAATATCTGTGTAATGGTCGTGTTAAGTGCGTCGCCGGAAACCACAGTGAGGGAGAGAAGGGGTGCAAACATGTTCGTTTACACGTTCTCAAACGCACTATTGACTCCGACGACTTCGTACGTCGTTCTTTTATTTACTTTTTCTTTATAACCAACAGTGTTAATCAATATCAAGTGTTCAAGGGTAATTGCAAACTTTGAAGTGACCGACGATCGCTACATTCTACCAATAATATTGTATACGAGATAATAAATTTATTTAAATTTATTAATTTATTTAAATTTATAAAATTATAAATTTAAATATATTTATTATTGCGTCGATTATTATTATTATTATATATTGATTTTTCATTAATTCTATAAATACGAAAAAAAAACATTATTAACAAAAATTCCTAATCAAATAAATTATAACAATAATATATTTATTAAAATATATTATCAATATTATCGAATTGTTTATCATTTTCATTTATCTTTAAATCGTATTGACAATTATACTTATTTATAAAAAAAAAACAATCTAACGGAGGAAAAAGTGTAAATAAAATAATGGAAAAAAGAAACAAAATAGTTTTCTGTCCTATTAAAAAAAGAGTATTAAATAGTTAAAAAGTTTTTTTTATTATCTGCATTTAAAGAGTCTTGTCTCATGCCGTACGAATCTTACAACTAAACGAACGTATTTCCGTTGTCCCTTTCGTTTTCTCTTCTCTTTCTTTCCTATCTATCAATCTATCTATCTATCTATCTATAGATATATATATATATATATATATAATATATACGTATCGATGTATGTCGGATGAAAGTTTGCGCGAGGTATCAAGCGCCGCGAAAGATTGGCCGTCACTCACCGATGCCAGAGAGCTTCTCGGCATCACCAATAGGTGCATTGTGTGACCCAACGATGATGCGTGCTACCCCCCCCCCCCCCCCCCGCCTCCTCCTACTCACCATCGACCTCGTACAGCTGGAGTCGATCGATCGATCGATCGACTCCAGCGCTCGGTCTCTCGTGATGCGCACGCGTCGATGCAACTAAGAGATAGCACACGCATCAAAGGATCTCTCTCTATCTCTCTCTCTCTCTCTCTCTCGAAGATTCTGATTGCCTCGCCACGATATCCTTTGAACAGTCCTTTATACGGTCGTGCCACGTATTTTAAAAATATTTTTCATTCGTTTTTCTAGTTTAATCAAAGCCGTATCCGACCGCTATGATTTATTATCGTTTATAACCAGCGAGATATACGTCCACTAAATAATAATGCGCTTTATTATTATGATTTATTGTCGTTATCGGGCGTCTCGAGCAATATGAAAAATGATCTCGTTCCATCGGTCGAGACACTTGGCCAACTGTCGGTGAACTTTGACGACGATTGATCGAAAAAATCTTGAAATATATCGAAAAATAAAAAATTGTCAAAATAATTTTGATTAATTTGATCGAAATTATTCTTGTTATTTGAAATAATCAACTAACGTTACGTCGTTAGCTTATTAATAACGTATCGTATCGTTGACTGCAAGTTTATAATTAAAATTTTCATTAATTAATTAATAATTGAATTTATAACTAATTAATCGATAATTTAATTACAAGAATAAATTATTGAGCTCGAACCGATATCGCGAATAAATATAAATAACGTTACGACAAAAAACGTAAACAACAACCTTTTTTTTACTTTTTTATCTATTAATTTTTTTTCTCACTTTTTCCAACTGCCTTCGATCCATCGATAAAAATAATCGTATATGGCGCTAATGTCGAAAGAATCGAGGGACGTAATGGTCGGAGATTCGCGCGAATCACTGGCGAGAAAATTGTCGCAGGAAAGTATAATGAAACGCGCGTGTTTTGCCACGGGGACAAATTGTGGGGTAAAAAAACTGGCGACAGGTCTCACACGCACACATCGGCTATATAATCTATATATACGAGTATATATATATATAAATAGCGAGAAAGAAAAGATCTTCTACTGTCGGTCGTATGGATCAGAAACTGTTCTCCCTTGTGTACGACGTGCGAGAACTAAAGTGGGATTCACGGTAAAACTCGCTCGTATCAATGTCCGTTCGACGACGCTCGAAGTCGTTGTCGCTCTCGCGGGTGTCTTCCTGCCACCTTGCTCTTTCTCTTACTCACGCATGCGCACGCGCATGCGCATGTGCGTGTGTGTGTGTTGCGCGTGATTGGCGACTAGGAGATCTTCTCTCGCCGTGGAAAATTGTACAGCGGACAAATTGTAACAAAACCTTGACGAACGATCGAACTTATCATCTGGAATGCGCAATGGTCAATGAAAGAAAGAGATAGAAATAGTACGACCGGTGAGTTTTCCTCGCGTCTGTTTGCTTGCTTCTTTTTTTTTCTTTTTCTTTCTTCTTTTTAGCATCGGGCGATGATTACACACCGGGAGGAAAAAGAATCGACGCCGAGACTCGCGAGAGAATAAGTTTGAGAGATTTTTTTTGTTTTATGACGTTCGACGTCGATCGATGCACGAGGCTTTTCGTGCTGAATCGTTGATGAATATTTTGATGAAATTCAAGGAAAATTTTGCACAGGTATTTAAAATTTTTATTTGTAATGTTAATTTGTAATGATGGTCAATTTTTTTTTCGTATTTTATCAGTGATTAATTTTCATCTTGCTGCGAAAAAAATTGACTTATTATTTTTTTCGAATATAATTATTTTGCAATTAATAACAATAATGATAATTTAATCCAGGCAAATAATTTCACAATTTTTATTGAATACATCGTAAATGTATCGAATATTCCGAGAAAATTGTTCGATCTATTAATAATGAATTAATCGATAAAAATCGTCGATCCGATAATTCTACGTGGCGTTTCGATTAATTGTCCATTTCCTTTTTTTTCTCGTCGACATAATTCTTCGCTTTGTTTTCTTTCTTCTTTCTATTTTCGAACGCGATTATGTATACAGCTCGAGGCTTCTTATCTTATTTCCATTCGAGCGATCGATAACGTTCGTCTTCGTTATCAAATTAACGGTATGGCGTTTCAATCACACATTCGCACGTTTATGAATTCATATGCATATTAGTACGTGACTGAATGGAACGAGACGCGAATATTTGTACGCGTAAAGGAGGCACGGAGAATTATCTCGTTTATATTCAAACGAGCTTTGGCTATGAGAATATATATATTTATATATGTATATAAATATAAATATCTAGACGTATACGCGAGAAGATCGCGCAACTTCTTTTTTCCTCGTGACGTGTTTTATTTATTTTTTTATTTTTTTTTTTTTCATGATGCAACCTTGGCCACTAATCACGACCGAGAGCCCTCGTTCGCTTTAATTATCAATTACCGGGGGTCCATAAAGTTCGCGAAGGATGCGTCTAATACACACCGGTCGAACAGCCCGTGACCGGAGACCGCGTTCTTGGCAACGATGAATAAGAATTGAATATTTATGGGAAGCGAATGATCGAAGCGCACGAATTTTTATCACGTGGAATATTCTTTCGGATTCCTCGGCTCGCGAACTCGTTTCGTATAGAAATTTAACGCGCGATGCGATCACGACACATTCCCTCGTACTCTCGAACGAGAATGAAAGAGAATTACAGTTATTTTTAGTTTTTGATGAAAAAAAAATAATTGAGGAAAATTCACGATTGGAAAAATTATCGTTCGAGAAAAGTTTAGTTGCACGATTTTTGCATACATTTGAACAATAAAATCAGCGTCGTTTCGTATAGTAAAGGGAGAATTTCGCAAATCAAATCTTTTTCAAAGTTTGAAAAATTTGTAGTTTTGGCCGAGAAGGAAAAATTATTTAAAAATCCAATTAATTTTAGTTTTTTACGAAAAACAACAAAAATTCGTGTTCTTATACAATTTTTCTTCATTTCGAAACAGAAAATACAGCGCCTTTTCAAAAACAAAAAAAATATTTCCAAAAAAAAAACATTTTCCTCCAACCTAGAAAGATTTTTTAATTCTTAAAAAAAAATGCGCCCTTTTTCGAAAAAAAGTACCTTGGTCCAAATCTGCATGTATCATCGTCTCGTCTCTCGAATCTCGATCCGAAGAGACACAAGAAACGAGTGATACCTACAGAAATCTCGAGAGACATAAATTTCAAAACGAGCGTAGTGGTTGAATCGTTCAACGGATAATTAAACGCCCGAGGAGCGAGTCTTGGCATCGTCCTAGCGAGAGGTGGATAACGATGTGGTCGCTCGAGACGAGTGAAAAAAGAAAAAGCAAAAAAAAGAAGAAGGGGCAATAAAAAAAAAAATACAAAAAATAAAACGCCAAGAGAAGTCGAGAGGTTTCCGAGCGACGAGAGACTTTACGCAGTCGCGGCGCTTTTACACCGAGGGACTCCCTGTGCAATGTAATAGACGATGATGAATCGTCGCGGATGACAAAAAACGTTTAATCCAAGGAGGCGGCCTGGCGAGTTATCCACGCGCTCTCAAACCGACGATTCCCCTTTCGAGTCAAACGAGCGCAAAACATATCCATCTTTTCTTTAGATTTTTTTTTTAGATTTTTTTTTCTCCGTCTTTACAGTGTTTTGCCGCGATTTCGCACAGTCTTTTATACACGTATGGGTACACGACGCATAGCGTATCATCAAGTCAACGCTTCGTGCATTAAATCAGCGAATTATATTAAATTTTCAATTTCGTTGCAGGATAACGGGAAATTTTTTTTTTTTTTTTTTTTAATAAGAAGTTAATAAAATATAAACGACTCACGTTGTCGGCGGCGTTGACATCGACACCGCGAAGTACGAGTATGTCGCAGATTTCCGAGTGTCCCGCGGCGGCTGCGAGCAACAGCGGACTTCTACCGTTCTGAAAGATATTTAAATGCGTCGCTCGTTTCATGTTTCCATCAGGCAATTTCGACGATGTGAAATTTTGTCAAAAACTTCGTTGATTATAGGTGTACAATTTTTTTTATTATTGTTACGTAATTAAGAATATATATTTTTTAAAATTTATATCGAGATTTATTAATTCATCGAATTTAAAAAAATCGTTTTGTGATAATTATCGTTACAACTTTTTAAGATATTTTAATTAAAAATATTTATTATTGAAATTGTCGCGATAATTAATATGTAAAAGTTATTTTTAGTATTTATATGTTGATAACAAATTTAAAAAAAAAACAGCAAAATTTATCGTCTACAAAAATTATTATCCGAAAAGAAAATTAATTTCGCTCGAGCGAAACGTGACTTCTCGCCTCGTTCATCGATCGTAAAAAGTTTTCGATCCGGATCACGATTTATAATTCGCCTCGGGGGTCGTGACAAAGTAACGTGGCATAATATCTATAGCTGAATACGTCTTGGAAACGCCGGAGGGCGCGGGAATCAACGCCCAGACGCGAAATATAATGAAAGCGCGATTCACGCGCGATCCGCATTAATTTCGTTAGTGCAATTAAAGACGAAATAATTGTAACGAATGCGTGGATAATCGGTACATTCGCGGCGGTGCGCGGCTTTGGGCCTCGAGGGCGCCCCTTCTTCTCGTCTCTCGCCTTTATACGCTTATCTGACAAATGCACGTCGAGCACGCTCGACTTTATATATATATATATATATATATATATATATATATAAAGTCGAGCGTGCTCGACGTGCATTTATATATATATTTATATATATATATATATATATATATATATATATATATATATATATATATATTTCGAGCCCCGTGGCGGTATCGTATTTGCAAATTACAACGTTCCACCTCTCCAATTAAATATCGCGGGCGTGCCGTTTCGCTTCGATGAATAACTCTGTCACAACACACACGGATCACGAGAAGATTCGCGAGGAAACGGAACGAGCTCGAGATTAAAATTATGATTTCCCGATCGACTGTTTGATTTAGCTACGATCACCTATAATTATCGTTCTAATCAATTTTTGTCACGATAACAAATTCACGACGAACGATGTTTATCAATAATAATAAAAACAAATAATAATATAAGGTCAATTATTAGTAATATTATTATAACAATTGATTTTTATTTAATATCAATTTATCAATAATTGTAACAAATTATTCTTATCGATCATTGTGATTATTTTAATATTAAATTTACGACGATTAACGATATTATGCGATAACGGCAATAATAAACAAATAATTATTATTATCATTATTAGTATTTTTATAATTTAATATAAATTCGTGGTCGCTCACCTCGTCGGGCAGCGGTTTCGATCCGTCATCGAGGAGACGTGCGAGACGCGTGGCGTCGCCGCGTGCCGACGCCTCGCGCACCTTTTCTGCCATTCCAGTCACGCATCTGCGTGGCAAACAAACAACGAAACAAACGAAACATTAGTCGGAACAATAACGTCGGTTAAAGTGTGCGTAAAAATTTGTCGAGAAAATAACACAAGGGCGGGGGGGGGGGGGGGGGGGGTTCTTACGTGATCCGACCAAATTGCTCTTGTAGCGATTGTCAACGTTATGGGACATTTTTTTGTACGCTCTACTGCCAGCGAGAGAGGAATAATGAGAGTACCTGCTGGCCGGGAGTACAAAAGCTAGAGCGAGACACGTCGTGTACTACGGGGTGGGCGAAGGGGTAGGAGAGGGGGTAAATACATTAGCACATCTTGTACAATGGAAACAATGATACACGGCACCCATTGTGCTCGATTAAACAATAGACGGGTCATAGTCTTCGAGTCACACTCCTTTCGTGCATTTCTGAAAAATAATACAAATACTTTAGGCTTGGGGGAGAAGAATGATTTTTTTTATTTATTTTTTTTATTTATTGATATCAAAAAAGAAATCGAATATCGTCAATATTCCTTTTAGTGGGTTTACTTTGTCGAAATAATAGTCGTTCGTTCGATGATTAGAATGATCGAGTCGAAATCAATTATTTTGATTTGACGTCAATTAATGATTTTTATTATTTTTTTTTCATGGAATAAAGTTTTGTTTTTTATCCTGCGATTGAAATAATTTTTAATTCTTTATTTCGAATCGATTTTCAGGCTTCTTAGAGAATAAAAATGTATATTCATTCCATCGAATTAATTTATCGATATCAAAAAAGAAATCGAATATCGTGAATATTCCTTAGTGGGTTTACTTTGTCGAAATAATAGTCGTTCGTTCGATGCTCAGAATAATCGAGTCGAAATCAATTATTTTGATTTGCCGTCGATTAATGATTTTCAATTTTCTTTTTTCATAGAATAAAATTTTGTTTTTCTTCTGCTCTTGAAATAATTTATAATTCTTTATTTCAACTCGATTTTCAAGCTTCTTAGGGAATAAAAAAATATATTTATTCCATCGAATTAACATCGTAATTATTTTTATTCGACAATTTCGATAATTCGATAAAAAATTCGTCCTTTTTCGAAAATTAAAACAAAAATTAATAAATTGCATTTTACTCACAACATATACGCTCTAGAAACGCCATAATCGGCACGTCCGTACATGTCGAGCAAGATCTCGGCTCTGGACATCGGCATGTTCCTCGTGGGTAAAAACAAAAAAAAAAATTCTCCCCGATTTGAGAATTTAGACGACGCGATCCGACAATGAGAACGTTAATCGCGCAACGAGAGAAAGCCAGAGACAGAGACAGAGATAGAGAGAGGGGGGGGGCGTGTAACGAGCCGCGTTAGAAGAGTGGATAAGGTATAATGGTGGTAAGAGGGTCGATGATAATGCTGCTCGATCACTGCAAACCTACGACCCTTCTCCCATTTACCAAAGCTCTTTCCTACGTTCGCGCCGCGCGGTAGCGAGAACCGATGGAATTTCTCGTGGTTCGCGCACGCGCACACAATCGACCGGTATCTACGATCGTGTCGATCGTCGGTTATACACACGCTGTTACCGTATATAGATATATATCTCGACTACTATTGCCACGAACTCCTCTCACCGTGTACCCCGTTAACTCTCTATAGTTACGTATTTTTCTATATATATATATATATATATATATATAACGAAGCGAGATCCAGGGGGCAATTAAGTACTTGGTCCTTTATAATTTGTACCGCGGTGTCGTCGCGCGCCACAGACCCCGGAATATATATATATATGTATATATATATGGGATGGACAATTCCTTGGTTCACTCTCTTTCTCTCTCTCACTCGTTCCTCTTTCGCCGAGAGTTTCTTATCCTCGGTCCAGAGGAGAGAAGAGAATCCGCTCCGGAGCCCGAATGAGGAATCTTTTAATTAGCGATCTCCGGTAGATAGCGCGCGACGAGAATCAACGGCTTTTTTTTTTTGACAATTTTTTTTGTTCTTTCTTTACTTCAAATCGGAATATCCGTAGGTACGCACGAAATACTCCAGGATTAGAGTTCCTACGTGTACGATGTGTAAATAAAAAAAAAAAGAAACATTGTAATGGAAAAATAATTGTTTATTTCACTTTTCTTTCGTAAATGTCAAATAATTTCGATAAATAAATTGATTAAAATTCGATTATAAATGGAGAATGATATAATTAATTTTTTGAAGCGATACGCAACGGATTATAAGCGAGGGAAAATTTGACAATTTAATTTAACTCATTGACGCCCGAGATAAAAAAAAAATCATTCGATCAAAATTCGATAAAAGTGATATATCCTCGTATTTTAATTCGCTCGTCGTTAGATACGCCTCGCTCGAACCGGTTTTAAGTGAGATATATTCGAACGCGTTCAATTATAGGGAAATGCAAAAAAAACAAAAAAAAAAAACAAAAAAAAACAATCTTGAGATAACCATAAAGGACGAAAATAGAGAAAAATAACGCGAGGTACGGACTCGAGGAGTAGAGAGAGAGAGAGAGAGAGACTCGTAGAGCGTTATTCCGTCGCGAAACCGCGAGCCCGTCGCGGCTGTTACTAGTCCCGCTAAGAGACAAGACGAGATGTTTATAGTTGGCCTTACGATATGTTTGCTGCCGCTGCTCCTGCCGTTGCTTTTACATGTGGACGCACCTCGTCCGGTCCCATGCGATCTTAAACAGCAGCAGAGGTCGAATATATTTATATATATACACACACACACACACACATACATATATATATATATATATATATATATATATATATATATATATATATATATATATATTCATATATACGATTATGTATATATATATATAATTTTTTTATTCAATAGATTCACCAGTATGTATGTAGCTATAATACACTCCCTTCGACGATCCCTTGAATTGCTCTTTCGCCGCTGTTCGGGCCTCGGACTGGCTCGTAACGTCTCCGTCGTCGAGCCTTGAATTTAATAGCGCTCTCGATATTCACGAAGAGGATTTCTCTCTACGCGGATAGAACGAGCGAGCGAGAGAGGGATAGAGGGAGAGGCTACGAAATAAAAAATAAATAAAAAATAAAAGAGAGTGAGGCGAACCGATCCTCGCTCGTCGCGTATGGTCGAAGATTATGTACCGCTATGCTATATATATATATATATAAATATATATATATATATAGAGAGAGAGAGAGAGAGAAGCAAAGGGAGAATGACTCTTCGCAGTTTGCATATCGGTACTCAGATGCACGAGGCCAGTGCACACACTCGATCTCGAACGTGTCATTTGTGTTATGCCGATGGAAATAAAAATAAACCAGAGCGAAGAGGATTCATGCACTCTTTCTTTATCGTGATATATGTATATATATGTGTGTGTGTGTGTGTGTGTGTGTATGTGTGTATGTGTGTATGTGGAGATATATTGCGTCGAGGAGTTTGAGCGATCATTTCCTGTTCCGACATGGAAGGAAATTGCCAGGGCGAGAAATGAGGGAGATATCGATACGCCATTAATTCAAAGCTACTTTTTTAAAATATTTTATCGATGGTCTCGAAACCGTTGAATTAAATTGAGGGAAACGAAAATTAAATTTTAAAGAATTATCAGTTTGAAATAAATTAATCAACGGTTTGATTTTCAAAGAAATATTGGCGACTCGATTTTCTTATCGATTTTTATCGATTGTTCCTGCTGCATTTTTTTAAAGATCGTTTGTACAATTTTTTAAATAGTTTTCACATTTTTTCAAATTTTATTTTGTCTCGGTCGGATTTTTTTTGTTAATTCGGTAAATTTTCTTGGCGACTCGATTTTCTTATCGATTTTAATCTGTTCCTGCTGCATTTTTTTAAAGATCGTTTGTACGATTTTTTAAATACTTTTCACATTTTTTCAAATTTTATTTTGTCTCGGTCGGATTTTTTATGTTAATTCGGTAAATTTTCATGGCAAAACCCGAGGATATATAATCGTATCGATATGAGGATTGGAAAAATCGTTATTCTATTACGGAATCGCGATCGGTGAGACGATCGTCCGAGATCGTCGCGAGCTCCTTTCATCCAGAACGTTACTGTATCAGGAGCCTCCACACGATGTATAAAAGGGAGGATGTATATCAACCTACAAAACCAACAACCTGAGGATAATATTTCACTCTCTGTTTATTTCTGTATCGGAGGAATCTTGATAGGGGCAAATCACATACAGCGACGAAGAGAGGAGAGAGAGAGAGAGAGAGAGAGAGAGATTTGTATGGCTGAATAGACGAGATCACGGTATTCTCGAACTGAAAATGGCGATATTTTTCTATACAATAAATATGTAAATAAAAATATAAATATGTATACAGTAAACATGTAATTTTTTATTTTTTTTTATACGCGAGACAAATTGTTTTTATTCGCTTCTCGTACAGTAGACGAGAACACCTCTACTCGGTTGTCTTTCGAGCAACGATTCAACGAAGAAACGAGATACCCGATGGATCTCGCGACGACATTCTTTTCACGTTTTATACCGTACCGGCTTTATTTCACTCGTCGAACATAAACAAGTTACTCGATCTTCGATCGGGTAACTGTACGACTCGAGATTTCCACGAAGTCGTATTATTTTCACGTCGTACTTATCGTAGAGACTCCGATGCTTATCGATATTCGCAATTGGACTCTGTCCGAATGAAAAAGTGTCCTCGAGAGTTTTTAAACTGCTTGCGCGCTTTTGCCGTTGCCAAGGCGACGTGCGCAAACGACCATTTCGGACGCTTTGCGCATCTCGATCGTATCGCGGTCCTACGGCGCGAAATTCGAATCGCTATATTGTAAATCGTGCTTTTTATGAAATTATAGACACGGAAATGCTGCGATATTGAATAAATCATATCGTCTAGCTACACATCTCTCTTCATTTATCTAATATTGTGATAACGAGGACGGGGGGGGGGAGATAAATAAATACATATACAGGGCGATTTTCCTAAGGTATAGCACCGTTTATTCTGGGGTAGATGGGACCATTACAAACAAAAGTTGCAAATAAACATTAGGGATATTTTTAATAGTTTACGAGATATGAATATTTAAAGTTGATCGAATCAGAGCGCGCCGAGAAGCGTTGGAGCCGCCCACTCTCCGTCCTAGCCGTAGATATAGCACAGTTTAGGGCGTTACATTTGGGATTGCAAAATTCAGAGCAGTCAATTATTATTATTTTATTACGCAGTCATTTTTATTTGTCGGGCATTGACTGCTCTGAATTTTGCCGAGCGCGCCAAATAAAAATGACTGCGTAATAAAATAATAATAATTGACTGCTCTGAATTTTGCGATCCCAAATGTAACGCTCTAAACTGTGCTATATCTACGGCTAGGGCGGAGAGTGGGCGGCTCCAACGCTTCTCGGCGCGATCTGATTGGACAAACTTCAAAAATTGATATCTCGTAAACTATAAAAAATATCCCTAATGTTTATTTGCAACTTTTGTTTGTAATGGTCCCATCTACCCCAGAATAAATGGTGCTGTACCTTAGGAAAATCGCCCTGTATGTATATATTTCTCTGTTTCGTTTCTTTCTCGACCCCAGCGTCAAATTGACGACTCTAATAGATAAATGAATAAATAAATATAAATAAATACATACATATAAATATAAATATATTTCTCTGCTTCCTTATTTTTTTCGAACCCAGCGTCAAATTGATGACTCTAGGTGTTTCTTGTTGCGAATAGCCGAGTAAAGTCTCAATAACAATTTTAACGGGTCGTCGGTTGATTACGAAGAGGCAATTAATTAATTGTTTCTACCAGCGTTCGTATCGATCGTGCCGTGAAAGAGAAGAAAATAATATATCGGAGTCATTAAATTGGTAGACACGTGGTTACAGGGTTGGAAGAAGGAGGAAGGGAGGAAAGGAACGGAAGAGGGGGGGGGCAGGGGAGAATGGTTCGATAATCGTCAATAAAATGAAAGACCGGGAGGCATTCAGCGATTGTGGTCGGCCCACAATTTCTCTCTCGCTCTCACGGATACCCAAGCGCGTTTATTACTCGTGTACTTACACGAAACCAATCACGCGGGGTCTCTCTCTCTCTCTCTCTCTCTCTCTCTCTCTCTCTCTCTCTCTCTCTCTCTCTTCCAACACATTCGGTGTTTATTATCTTTATTATTACGTACACGTGCGAGCGATGTTCGATGAGGTCAAGAGAGAGAATCTCCTCCCTCGAACGATTCTTGACGGGGCTAAATTTCTCACTCGGGGTTTTTCTCCCTCTCTCTCTCTCTCTCTCTCTCTCTCTCGTTCTCTCGTAAGAAAATGGGAGAAACGATTTACCTACGTATAATACATATTTATACCTGTTCGCGATGGAGAACTATCCCAACGATCGAGATACGTGTTCTCGAGTCTCCCTATGGGCCTTTCCGTGTCAACTCGACCACAGCTTTTTCTCCCATTCGCTTCAAATCTAACCTACAATAAGCGTTTAATTAACTTCGCATTAAAACCTCAAAACAAAAAAAAAAAAACAAAAAAAAAGAAAATGTTCCGTCAAACTAATCTTTCAAACTCCTATAAAAAAATCCAAATTCTTCAAGAAAAATTGAACAAAGCCAAAAAATATCACAAAAAATTCTCTCCAATTCTTTTCTCTCTACAAAAAAAAACCTATTGCCAGAACAAAACAAGAAAGAAAATTTAAAAAAAAGTCAAAAAATAAACGACAATGGAAAATTCGTCGAGGAATTTCGCACGGAACGTCCCGTGCATCGTGCCACGTGTTTCTCCCGTACGCCAGTAGCGAAACACGCGGTAAAACGTTAATGGACGGTACGTGTGGTGTCCCAACCCTCCGCCCTCACCCTCTTGCACCACGAAAAATTTTGACCCTCGAGGTAACGAAAAGTTTCATCATCCCGCCGTCTCGCGAATTCCTCGGCCTCGACGACCTGTGCGCGTGCAACGTGGAAAAGGGCGTGTCCCTTAATTAAAACATTGGTGCCCGACCGTCTTAATATCGCTATCTTAATAGCCCGGGAGTTAACTGAACTCGCACAAACGTAAATACTCTCACGTATATCTTATTAAACAGCTACGTTGTATTTAACAAGATAAAGCATACGCGAGATACGCGCGAAATTTGAAAAATCCCGTAACGAAACACGTGTTGTTGTTGTTTGTCGAGATGAAATGAGAATGAGCGTTAAGGGAGTGATGGGTGGCGAGGGGTGGGTGGTGGTTGGGGGGGGGGGGGGGGGGGGGGGGGGGGGGGGGGGGGGGGGGGGGGGGGGGGGGGGATTTCTCGATGCGTAAACGCGCCGATCGTGAATCGTGACGAATCGTGGGAAGCCGAACGCGATGGTTAGCACTACGTGGTAATAAAGAGATCATAAACGCTCTCGTATAAGTACAAGAGAATTTTATCATCTCCGAGCGGATCGTTGGAGCATCGCGCGAGGAAGAAACTCGCGACCGTGTACGAGAAACGATCGTTTCGTCTTCGACATTTTTCTTTTATTTCGATTCAACTTCTTCCATATATATATGTACATATATATATATATATATATTTCTCTTATATAGATCTTATTATATACATATATATATTTCTCTTATATAGATTTCATTATATATATATAGATAATGAAATCGCCATAAGAGAAAATATATATAGAGTAATTCTTGTCTTTCCCGTAAGAGAGACAGAGAGGGGGGGGGGGGCAGGTAGGAGGGGGTTGGAATCGTGCTCAGAAAATACTTGACAATTATCCACTCATCCCACCCCGGTGTGTAATACGGTCTCGTTGCAGCAACGTACTTCGTAGCTACGGCAGCGCCAGAAGTGCAGCATTCTCTCGCGTTCCCGTCGCTCTGCTTGCCCGTTTCGCCTTATTCGCGCGTTATGCGTATTTTGCCTGTGTATACCAGCCTATATATATATATATATATATATAGCGCACATTGCACTTTGTACCGGGGATCGTCGACTGTATATAATTTATATTGTTTTATTTTTCTTTAGTGCGAGAGAGAGAGAGGATTCTCCGTGTAATGGGCAAAGCCGGGGGGACACAAGGCTGAGCGAGAGACGAAACGATTTATACACGGTTAAAATAAACCCTACGGGGGTTATACGGGCGCGACGAGCTACGATGTGAATTGTTTTTTTTTTTAAGTAAATGTTTGTGTGTTTGTTTTTTGCATCATTGTTCGAACTATATTATCACGAAAAATATGTTCAGCTAAATTTGATCATTTTAATTATTTGTAAATTTGTTCTTACTCTAGAAAATTTGTCGACTTTAATTTTACGAATTTTTTAGTTTTTTTTTTTAGATTAGTTTGAAAATTTGTAAAATTTCTAGCCGTTTCTATTTCCATCTTTGTTCTTCGTACATCTTGTCTTTGAAGAAGTTCTTTTTTAAATTTGTTTGAAAATTTGTTAAATTTTGAACTGCTCGTTTTTTCTAGATTTTTGTTTGTTTATAAAATCCCGATATAAAAGAAGAGAGTGTTCCGTATGTTGTGTACATATATTCGCGACTTTGGACGGGTAAATTCTGCTCGTTATCCGGCCGTTATCTGGGCACACGCAAGCTCGAAGAAGTTTTCGAGTTATCGTCGCCCGGACGAGTAATGTACCCAGTGTGAAGGGATACATATATATCGTTAAGCTTTTATACACATTTTGCTTACCTCGTGAGAGAGAGTGTGTCTGTGTGTGTGAGAGAGAAAGAGAGAAAGAGAGAGAGAAGACTTATACAAACTCAATATTTCTCAACTGCCGATCGTCTGATCGTGAGCAAAGAGGGAGAAAGCGAGAGCTTCGGCTTCGGGCAATTGGAACGATCGTTGCAAAAGCAAACTACGTACTCTCACGTATGATACACAATCGCGTACGACTATTTTACGTATTGCATACGTACGGATGGGCTTTGTACACGTATAAGCGAGATACGCCATATCCATAAAGAATAAACCAACTGCTGCGTAACCGTGATAAATTCAAGAAACTCGAGTGAACGAACGACCCCTTATGGAACTCACTTCTTCTTCTTCTTCTTCTTCTTCTTCTTTTTCTTCTTCTCTCGCTCTCTCTCGATCTCTCTCGATCTCTCGTTCGCGAAACGCTCGACATCGGGAGAGAAGTGCGAGGCATTCAATGCATCCTGAATCTTTCGAGATGAATAAAACAATTTGCGCGAATTTCAATTCAATAAATGCCACGTGGCAGACATAGTCGTGAGTAAGTAAAGTATGGTACGTCGTTCGTATGTAAAATCGCGAATGTAAATGGGGAAATGGAACTATCGATGTCTATAAATATGGCGCACGATGAATTTAATACTTGGATGATTTATAATATTTGTAGAAATTGGATCGTTGATCTTTGTCGATTTAATTGATAAGGAGATTGATTGATTTGAGATAAGATAGGAGAAAATGATTGAGATAATTATTCTATAGAGGCGAATAAATTATTGATGATCGAACGAAGGGGCGAAACATTTGCGAGACCGCACAGTCGTGCGGATTGGTGCTGTATAGTTTGAATCAATTTTTATTGGAATGTCGAAATAATTCGATTAATTTTCAATAATTTTATCGTCGTCTCTTATTTGTATTATTAAAGTAACGTTATTTAGAATATTTCGAATTGTGGCAATATTATATCGAGCGTAAATAAAATTCAATATTATTCTATTGAATTTGAGATTTATTGATTTGAGATAAGATCGAAAAAAATGATTGAGATAATTATTCGATAGAGGCGAATAAATTATTGATGATTGAACGAAGGGGCGAAAAATTTGCCAGACCGCATAGCCTTGCGGATTGGTGCTGTATAGTTTGAATCAATTTTTATTAAAATGTCGAAATAATTCGATTAATTTTCAACAATTTGATCGTCGTCTCTTATTTCTATTATTAAAGTAACGTTATTAATTTTAATAACGTTATTTTATTAACGAATTTTATTTATTTGAATAAATAAATCAATAAAATAACAAAAACATAAAATAGTATTTTATTTTATTTATATAAATAAATATTATTTTATTATCGTCGACAAAAAAATTGACGAGAAACTCCACTTTAAAAAATTGGATCGATTATTCATTTTTGAAAAATCAATCGAAATCTTTGAAACAATTTTCTCCAGTAAAAAACGCCAAACTTTTTCCAATTTTTATTCCCATCGCGTTAAACAAGAATGTTTCTCGACCGTGCGAGCTCAACGCGACGGCGTAAGAATGTTAAAGCCTCGAGTCTCGATAAACTCATCCAAGTTGAAAGAGAGCTTCGCGGACTCGGAGATATCCCAAGATAATTTACCGCATCGATTCGCGAGATCTACGACTCTTCGAGGTTTCCCCCCCCCCTCTCTCTCTCTTCGTTCTACCTTTACGTTTGAAAACGCGGTGGGAAAAAGAAGACAGAGAGAGAGAGAGAGAGAGAGAGAGAGAGAGAGAGAGAGAGAAACTGCAACTTCGCAGGAGAGAAATATCGCGCAATTATTCGCTTACACCGTCGAGAAAAGAGCCCGGTCGAGAATATAAATGATCCAACCGATCGACGCGAGAGGGCAGCACACACGCAAAGAGCACTCTCTCTCTCTCTCTCTCTCTTGCTCGTTCACATTAGATGAGAAGGAATGTTGCGGCTCGACACCTTTCTCGCGTTCGAAGGAAATCTTTTCTCTCCAGTTTCCACGTACTAAATAAAACACTTTCTCCAATACGCATTTATGCGACTCGATCGTTTTATTCTTTATATTTATTTAATTTTTCTCGTTTTTCTTATTTTTTCCTATTTTCAGATAGAAATTAGTGATTTGTTTTTGTGTAATTGCGCGGTGTGGAGGAAATTTTTGATAATTAATTTGTGTGATTAGTTCACAGATCTTCGATCTTCTGCTTCTTCTTATCTAACGAAGTGTTTGGTTATCGCAGCTTCCAGCACCGATCTCGTCGAGCTCGAGGTCCATTTTACAAGGGACAAAGTCTCTCGGTCGTATACCACGAGAGTTCTACGACGTTTATCTTTCGTGAGAGGGAAAGAGGGAGAGAGAAAGGGAGAAAAGGAGGAGAGCCATATCGTTCCGACAACTACCGACCAGTGATATACACAAACACGTCGTGAGTCGCGCAATTAACGTCAAACGACCCAGCCACCTCTCTTTCGATTAAACTAATGCCACGTGGGGACCAGGCCAATGAAAGGATCACTAACTCGCTCGAGCACGTGCCCTCAACAACGGGTCTTTAAATCGTCGAATCTTTTACATCTTTAAGTCACTAATTAATCGACAAATATAATTGTAAAAAAAAAAACTGAATAGATTTGGAAGGAATTAAATTTTTAATAAAATTCTTATTTGCGTAATTTACTTCGATTGGTTTGATCGACTTTTTGATAACGAATTGTTCGATTAAATTGCAAGATCGGTTCGTTAGATCGTGAAATTTACAAAAACTTCAATTTAATTTAAAACATAATTGCCCAATTGTTAAATCATTAAGTATACAAAATTTCTAGTTCGCAGAATTGTCGAGACCGAAAATAAAGACAACATTGAAAAAAAAATAACAAAAATAAAAAATTGAATTAATAAAATCCTTTTTTTTTAAATTAAAAAATTCTAAATAAAAAAAAACGGTAATATCGTCACGTGACTCGAAATACAAATACCAGTCGTATCCAGGACTCGAGGAAAATATATCTTCGTTCGTCGAATGGAATCCGGAAACGCAGGGGAATGTTTCATTTTTTTTTTTTTTTCGTTTCGAGTCGCGCGAGTCGTTTCACGCAACAATGAGCTTTTTGCAAATAGGCACGGAGTTTCACGCTGAATATACGGTTATAGGCATTAGTATCGACGGGATGAACGAGCGAGTGAGAGAACAGGGCGTCGCTGCAGCGAGAGTTGGACGAGCGTTCGCCAATTACGAATAATGAGAGTAAATGGCGAGCTGTAATCTTCGTGGTCTCGCGCGCGGAAGGACTTAAATAGCGCCGTTACGGAGAATAGTGGTCTTTACATATACGTATATATATATATATATATATATATATAGGCACAGACTTGAAAAAATGAAAATAAAAAAAAATAAAAAAATAAAAGATTTCGTTATCCTCTTTTTTATTCATTCGCTTCGTCTTACGTTTCTTCCTCGATCTTCTCCGGAGCTTGCGATAGCCAGACGCTTTTTCTCGACGAAATTGCTCCAGCGAGAAACTTGTATGTGAAAACGAAAAAAAAAATAAAAAAAAAATGAAAATGTAAAAATGTAAAAAAAATTTAATATCTTCGAACATCCTTGGTTTTTTTCCCTGCTCCGTGTTTCGACGATCCTTCTCTTTTCTTCGACGGAGCTACTCGAGAGAGAGAGAGAGAGGGAGAGAGAGAGAGAGAGAGAGAGAGAGAGAGAGAGAGAGAGAGAGAGAGAGAGAGAGAGAGAGAGTAACAAAATCTTACGAACGATAAATAAAGATGCCCGTAAAAACTTTGCGGCGCGTCTCCATTAATGGACCTTTATCCTCGAAGAAACGTTGAGAGCGAAGGGCGGGAGGGGGGGGGGAGAGCTTCTGGTTGTGTTCGACGTATGTAACATACACGTACATGATTCCTGCAACATTCGAGCCCCTTAATGTTGTTTCTTTTTTTTCCAGATTTTTATCTCGCTGGGTCGTACCAAAATTCTTGAAAAATTTGAATTTTTTGACTTTGACTCGAGACGCTCGCACGTCCTTCCCATAATATTCATATTTTTTTAAATACGAATCTTAAAAATTGAATTTATTAAAAATTAAAATTAAAATTATTATTTAGATAAATTATTATTTAAATTATTTTTTACCTGAAAAATGTATTTCTCGATAATTTAAAAACTAATTTGAATAAATTACAAATTATCGTTATTTTTTTGAAACTTTTGTTAATTTTCTCGTTAAAATAGCAATCGCGATATCGCTGTTTTAACGAGATTTGATAAAACGAAGATTGTAAAATGTATCCAAACGATTTATTTTTTTCTCGAGTTACAGGTTTGAAATTAATGTTTTTATTATTATTTCGATTCTCGTTTAATATCAAAAGAGTAATCGGATAAATGTCGCCCTATTAGAATTTCTCAAAGGATATAATTTGTGAAATAAATTGTCCTGGTCCGTTTTAAGTGAGCTGGGCCATATTCCCCCCCCCCCCATTATACGTCTTCGTATCTTTATCCAATGTAACGTAGCGTAACGTTCGATATGATATAAAGTGGCTACTTTTCAATCTTTCATTTACATAATACATTTATATACTTATGTATATATACATATATATACATATATATACATATACACATATACATATATGTATACACTTTATAAATTGTGATTTTAATCTCATCTTTCCTCTTTTAATAGCCTCTTTCCGCTTTCTTCGTCGTACGTGGGGTAGAGTCGTCGTCAGTCACTTTTTTTTTGCATACGAGTGTATAGGCGTATTCTCTTGATATAAAAAAATATATAAAAAAAAAAATAAAAAAATGTTTCTCGATATTGGATAAGAGACAACCGTAAGTGAGATAAGGAAAATCAGGTTTTGCTTTCTGGCTCGATGGTCCCTCGGTTCGTATTAAATACACGTATCAAAGTGAAAAGTAGAATTATCCGACGCGAGTCGCATAATCATGCGGGATGAGCTCTTAAAACGATTGGCAATGTGCGAAGAGAGATACGCAGGATGAAAATTAATCTCGAGGAACGAAGTTATTTGCGTCAAATAAATTTGGACGACTTTTCAAACGAAAATGTACGTACGAATAATTAATCGATTAAAATGGATTCGTTTCGTCGATTAAAATTTGCTAATCGTCAATTCGTCCGCAACATTAATAAATAAATCGTAAATCATAAGAGCGACGATTTTCGTTTTACGCGGTAATAATAAAAATTATTTTTCCGATAAAGAGAGGAATTTTTTTGTAACTCGAATTACGAAGAATTTATTCAAAGAAAATTCGGAAATATTTTTTTCAAATACCAAACACCCGACTGATCGTAATTTCCAAATTTTACGACATTTTTGCCACGAGTAATATCAAACACCATCGCCATAAACGTCAACTTTATACGAGTATTTTTTTCGTACTTAAACGTTCGGACGCGATTCTCGAGAAAATAATTTTTCAGTATTTCACGCACGTAACCCGTCGTCACTTTCGATCCGAGCGAATGCTCAAAGTGGAATATATTAGCAACGAGAGAAAGAAATAAAAAAAAACCCAAAAAAAACGCGTTAAAATCGAAAGCCGCGCGCATTTTCCGCGTACCGTCATGAACGCCTTTATCGCTATTGTTAATGCCGCCCGGATCGGTCGTTCGGTCCACGCGGCGTTTAAGGCAGTCCCGAAGACCTGCGCGCGACGATTCACGCGCAGCGGCAACGACGACGCGCCTGCGCGTCTATAACCGGGCATGAGACGAAACGCGAGCGAGCGAGCGAGCGAAAGACGGCGGAGAGATGCGCGGGAGAGCGAGAGCTACCGAGCCGCGCAGGAGAGGGGAGCGCATGCGCGCGTGATAGAATGCAAGCGCGTTCGACCCATTGTAATTGTTATTGCGGAGCTAATAGCCCGGCGGATCCGTATTCGAGCGCCACCGCGCACTCTCCTCGACGCACCGTCGAGCCTCCCCCCACCCCGGCCCCACAACCACGCGGACACCGTCGCTCCGTTTCATACCGTTTCGCATCGTCTCGTACGAGTTTCAGTGTTGATCTTTTGCCCGAGCGAGTCAACAAACGATGGAAATAATCGAACGCTACGCGTACAGTAATCGTCGAGTCCGTTGTTCATTCCGTGACCCTCATCCCCGCGTCTTTCCCTCTCGGTAACATCGAGAGAATACGACCTTCGTGAGATCGAGCGGTCGAATTTATGGATTTTCTCGGAATCGACGTACTTCTCGACGTGCGTATAATCGATCCGAGAACCACGACGAGACTCTCAAATGTACCGGCAAGATTTTTCTTGCTTCGTTCCCACTCTCTCTCTCTCTATCTCTCTCTCTCTCCCTCTCGCATATTTGTTTATGTTTTTTCCCTCGCGTCGAGAAATACACTTGTGTCGTAACTTATACACTGTGAGAAAAGGTGAAAATAAACTTTTTTTTTCTTTACCTCTTCCGAGCTCGGTAGACTCTCGATGGTAAATTCTATTGAATTAACGTGGGACTTTCGCAATTACAATTACGCGGCTTTTTACACCCGGGACTATAGTTGTATGTCGTGTAGTTCTCATTATAAACAGTTATATATACACATTTATTTTTAGTCAGACATATATACATATATTTTTCGTGAGACATATATATATATATATATGCTAAAAACTATATATTACCAACTATATATTACTATATATTACTAAAAACAAATGTACTTACGAGGTTGTATAGGCACACGAAGCAGGTCGAAGACCGGTTTGGGTATATCCCCCCCCCCCCACCCTCCCCTTCTACGGTTCAAACGTCGAACGTGATCTCGAGTCTCGTGGATCATTAGATACAGAAAAAAAAAGATGTGGCCCGTTGCAGTAAGGAGACCGCGACGGCCGAGCTACTCTTTATTATATATACCTACGTACATAATACTAATCTCCGCGCGTGTTTCGCGCGCGCCGGAGAAAGCTCCCGGATCGATGTGTACCACCGATAGGTCTTCCTGATTACCATCGATCCACGGTTAACATCGTTAATTATTTCCAATATTATCCGTGGATTAATCGCAGGGAACAATCGCGAAAGTGAATCTCGCACGATACGCGAATTTTCGAGAAATTTGCAATTACGATTTATCGATTGGAAATTGAAATAAGCGTTCGATTTTTTTTATTTTTATTTTATTTATTTATTTTTTATACTGGTAATAATGTCGATATATTTATAATCGACGATAATATTGAATAATTATATAATTAAAATAATATAATTGATAGAATAAAATATTATAATTAATTAAAATAATTAAAAAAAATAGTTCGGTGACAACATATCGAACGTTTTTTTTTATCGATTATTCTCGGATCGTTCGAAATATTGATGGGAAATATGAGTAAAAAAATCTTTCACGCATTTCCTCCAAAAAGAGAGAGAGAAAAAAAAACATTAACGAAGAACAAATCATCAAAACTAAAATACATTTCAAAATATTTATCCACCCGGTGAAATTAAATTTATACGAGAATAAATTTCGTTCTCGGTTTTGTCACGATTTCTAATCGACACAGTAGCGGCTTAAAGGCTCGAATTTCACGATAATAATAAATAATAAATAATAATAATAATAATAATAAAGAAAACGGTCGAATCATCGATCTCTCAAACACGTCTCTTGTTTGCTAAGCAATTTTTCGGCTGCCTCCGTTTCTTTTCATTTCTCTCTCACTCTCACTCTCGTCCAAGAGACTCGCGTAGGACGCGACTTCTCGCTGTCCGACTCTCTCTCCGTCTGTTCTCTGGAGACTCGCTTCCGAGCCTCGGCCGTGCCACGGAGGAGGACTTTACGATCGTGGAATAAATTATCGTCGCGCGAGGTACTCGGTTGCACGCGCTTACGTTACAAGTCCTCCTCTTTCTCGCAATACCACACATATATATACATCCCTACATATATATATATATACATCCCTACATATATATATATATACATCCCTACATATATATGTGTGTGTGTGTGTGTGTGTGTGTGTGTGTGTGTGTGTGTGTGTGTGTGTGTGTGTGTGTGTGTGTGTGTGTGTGTGTGTGTGTGTGTGTGTGTGTGTGGCGTATCACTCTCTCGGAAATTCAAGCGCGCGGTTATACACGCCCGCGCGAGGCAGCGGCTCGTTCGTCGCTCCGCGTCCCTCCTGATTCTCTCCTTCGTAGTCCCGGAGGCGCGATTTTTAAGAGAGAGGAAGAATAAGACGAACGAGAGGACGAGTATCGAAAAGAAAGAGAGAAAAAAAAAGAAGAAAGAATAAAAGAATGCGCGGGCATACGAATTATCATATCGAGACTCGAGAAGCGATCTTCTCCTCTCTTCTCCCTCTCTCTCTCTCTCTCTCATCGTTTCTCTTCCTTTTATACGCTTCTTCGAACATCTTTCCCGAGATGTCCTTACTGCGCGACAAGTCCGCGCAATGTTAACGGTAGACGAATGAAAAAAAGAAACGTGAAAATAAAAATAATACAAAGATGAAGAAAAAGATCACGCGCTGCCATCTAGCGGATTTTTTTTGCGTTATGACTCACTTGCTGTCTACGAATTGCGAATTATTACACCCCATCCTATAAAAATTTTGTAATTGAGGCGAAGAACGAATTTCTTTAAATTCCTAAAATTTACGATTTGATACAAAAAATGAAAAAAAAAATCTGATTAAAAACTAATCTTTTTTTTTCTCGACGATCGAATCTTCAATTTTTTGTTTTGTTTTCGATAACGATACTCTCTCTTTCCTGTACTTCACGCGAGTACAATAAATCACGAAAATAAAATTCTGTATTTTTGTCACAGTGAAAATTGTTCAGAGAGAAAACTCGAGAGCGCATGAGAAATAACACCTCGAAATATCTTCTTCCTAAATCTCCTATTTACACAGAGAAACGTTCGATTTTCTAAGTGTATTCGATCACTCCGATCTCTCGTATATCATTCTATAAAAAAAAAGACGCTCGGTGACCAAACACGTGAGAGAAAGAAAGAAAGAAAAAAAAAGAATTTACCTCTCTCAAAAAGTCGCCATGGACCCCACGTGTTTGAAAAATCACTCAAGAACATTCCACTCGCGTCTCTCCACCTCGTTGATTAATTGCTCTATCGAGATTACCGATGGGACTTTTACTGCCCTCGATGTAATACACGACATAAAATAAAAAATAAAAAAATTTTAAATAAACACGAACCAAATTATTCGTCCTCTATCCTTTCTACGCGATTTATCATTGAAATTTCCGACTAATGGAAATACAAATTCACATTCTCGCCCGATCTCTATCGACTCTCTCGCCTCGTCTTCTTCCCGATACGCGAAGAGAACCCTCGCTCGAGTATAAAAAAAAAGAAAAAAAAAGAAAAAAAAACATCCGAGTATTACGACCAGTATCTTAATTATGCGCGTATACTGGTTCGCGCGACGAAGAGAGAAAGAAGATAAACACAGTAAAAAAAAATTTTTTGAAATCCACGAACGACCGTCCACACCGTAATTCGAGTAGTTTCTCGGTCGTACGTGGTGTTGTCTTAAGGAAGTCCCCGGGCGGTGTGAATCGAGCGTGAAATCGAGGGAAGAAAATACACCGGGATGGTGTATAATAACGAGCACGAGGAAAACAAAAAAAAACAAACAAAAAAAGAAGAAAAAAATTAGATGGATCGCTCGACACAACGTAGGAACAAAACGCGAAAGAACAAAAAAAAAGGAAATAAAGTTGATAAAAAAAAAGAGAGGGAGAGAAAAAAAAATTGTATTTCCTTCTGCGGTCTCGTTGAGGGACGTTCGCGACCACCGTGCAACGATATCCATCGTGTGTCTGAGAGCGCACGGCAGCCAGCCAGCAGCCAGAGCTACCCGCACAGCGGCCACGGTATCTAGAGAACAGCGACCAGTCGGCAAACAAGACGCGTCGGTCACGCACGAGCGATCCCGATCTCGTCCTCGCGTCTCATCGATCTCGATCTCTTTCTATCTTTGTCTCTGTCTCTCTCACTAAATCTCGCTTCTGCGGTTGAGAAAGAGAGAGAGAGAAAAATGAGCGAGAGAATATCGAGAAAAAGATGAAAAATAAATAAATACAAACGACTAGAACTCCAAAACCATCGTGGACTAAAATAACGACAGTTTTTTTATTGTTTTTTTTTCTTCTTATCTTTCACGGTAGATTCGAAACCGAATTTTACTCGGGCGTAAAAAAATTTAAGAATAAAATATTTGATAAAAAAAAAAAAAAAAATTAATGAAATGTCTAAATTCGCTGTACTTGTTTTTTCCTCAGTGGTTTAGAAAAAAAGAAACGATAAAAAATTTCTCGCCTGTACGGGATTCGATGTCTCATCGTGTTAAAAGAAAAGCGATATTAATAATGATAATAGTAATTTATGGAGTAATTAATTTTTTATACGACGAGTATTAACAAATTTATAATAGTAATAATTCTATTACCGTTATAATTGAATTTTTTTAATACTTGTATTAATCGAAAGTACAACAAATTTAATAACAACAATAATATCAATAATAAAATTATAATTATTCTTATATTTCTAATACTTTTCATGCAACTAATATTATAATAATTATTATTATTATTATTGTTGTTGTTATTGTTATTGCACAATCGAAATTCAATCGAGATCGTTCAAGGGCACGTAAATAAATTTCCAGCTGAATATAAAATATCGCGAGGACAAATTGAGACGTTATTTCGATCGACTCAATGCGCGAGATCGAAACGTTCCTTATAACGCGCCTCTGATAAATGTCCGTAACAAAAAAAAAATAAAAAAATCAATGTTCCATATATCTTCGAGCGACGACGACCAAATTGTCCTTTGTGCAACGGTTTGTTATTCTTCGTTGTTGGTTTTTCAACGATTTAAGTATCGCACGTGGGCAGCCCGACGGAAATTGCCGGAAATAATAATAATAATAATAATAATAAAGATAATTCTAAGAATGTTAAGTACGTGGGTCGCTAAGCTCGGCGGTGACAGTTGCCCTCTCATATTTCTCTCTCTTTCGCGACGGATATGGAAAGCCTCGGATTACTATCTCCTCCAAAAAAAAAAAAAAAAAAAAAAAAAAAATCCACGATATATATGTATATAGCCGCGTTTACGAGGGTCGTGTATGATTTGCTGTGTCAGAACGAGGCGAACGCGCCCGAGACGACGATAACCCGCTTTCGTATACACCTATATGGGTACGAACGGTCGGTAAGGATTTAATCCTTCACGGGCGGTGTGTCTTCTGGAGACGATTTTTAATTTTTACTTTTATTTTTTCATTTCCATCATTCCTGCCCCTTTTTCTCGGTTCTCTCTCGCTATAGCCCCGTGTCCCTCTCACTCATCTCTCTCTCTCTCTCTATCTCTCTCTCTCTCTCTCTCTATATATATATATATATACATATATACACCGGAACGTAAGATCGCGTCCGGGTCGTGCGAAACAAACGAGATCGTATCGCGGACGCGGTACACGCGCTCGCGCACTCATCATAATCCTTCTCTCATCTCGCGCGAGGTCCTTCGGTTCTTCGCGCACATATTTATATGTGTGTGTGTGTATATTTCAAAGCTCGGTCACGCGGATGACTCAGACGGAGCTCTCTTTACGGTGTGTCTTGCAGACCCATAACAGGACCCTTCACCCTTTCGCCTCTCGCTCGTGAAAGAAGCAAGAGAGAGAAACGTTAGACGCGAGATATTTACCGCTTCGTAATCCTCAAAGGCGTTTAAACTTGCCGAGTCATTAACTTTTATTAATGTTTTCCCTTTTTTTTTTTTTTTTTTTTTTTTTTCGTGAAATTTTGAAGGTAAAAAAATTGTTTTTTTAATTAAAAAAAAAAAAAAAAAAGAAAACAAAACATGGTTCATTCGGTACATTGATCGTTCGATCGTTGACTCGAGGAACGAACAACGTTGAATAATTTTCTATTTCTACCCTTTTTCCTTTTGTTCTTGTTCTTTCTTGTTTTTTCTTTTAATTAATTTTTTTTTCTTATTGCATTCGCCTCGTCGCTCGTTCGTAAACGAAATTTTAATTTATGCGCTTGTCGAACGAGACACGAGCGTTGTTCCCGAAAAAGAAAAAAAAAAAACGATCGTGGCGAAAGGTCGTTAAAAAAAAATCGTTGGACGATAAAAAAAAAAAGAACGATCGAAAAAAAATGGTCGGTTGAAGAAGAGATTAAAGAAGACAGAGACACTATAAACAAAAAGAGAGAGAGAGAGAGAGAGACAAAAAAAATGGCGAAACGATGTCGTCCATAACATTCGTTTTTTCCTTTCTCTCTCTCTCTCTCTCTCTCCCTCTATCTCTCTTTTTTTATTTTTTATTTTTTATTACAAAGTTCACCTTTTTTATTCGTTTCTCGCCAATGCATAAAAATCATAAAATAGCCAAGATATTTCGCGTCCAAGATTTTTTTTTCTATTTTTTTTTTTGTTTTTATCAGAATGCGGATTGAGACATCAGAAGCTCGATTTAATTGATTCGTCTCTCTCTCTCGCTCCAACACACGCATACGAGTCCTTTCGAGAGACCTCGACCGCGCGAGATTCCCGAGCTCCAATGGACACGCCTTTCCACACAGCTATCGTCGACGATCATCACTTCTCATGTGTGCTCGATGCTTCCTCTTCCTCGACAATCGAGTCGAGTGTCTCATCGTCGTATTGCCGTATATGAAACCGAGAGTACAATTGCCCCGAAGGAGAATGGGAAGTTTGAATACGAACGACGAGTGGGGGGGGGGGGGGGGGGGGGGGGTCGCTGCTTTCAGGATATCCGGCACGTTCCATAGCGGATATCCCGTGGAATTTTATTCGAGCTGCCGACGGACACGTGAACGAAATATAACGAAAAAATAATTTAATTGAAAATAAATAATGTTAAAAAAAAAAAATATAAAAATTGTAAAGTTATAAAATTGTAGGCAACTATAAAAATTAATCGAGTCGAAGAATTTGAATAAATGTAACGTCGAGTCGAAACGAGTGGAGGATCGTGAATTAATGAGCGTCGAGAAAAGCACGAGAGACTCCCGCGACACCTTGCAATTTCGTAATAGGGGCGTTGTTGAGGTAATAAATGTGTATATTTATAGAGCCGAGAAGCATTAATCTCGATCTTTGACACGTTTAATTCGGCGAAGCGAGATCGTTGAAATACCGGCGTGTTTATATATAGAACAGTTTCTTTTTTTTTATAATTGTTATGCTTGTATATATATATATAGAGCGAGAGAGGGAGAGAAAACGTGTGAAAAAATTAAAAATAAGAGTTTATTTATGTTGTTATTATTCATTTTTTTTTTCGTATCTAATAAAAAATTTTTTGTAAGCTAGATTTAGAATTTGTTTAAAATTTAATGTTTTAATTCATGTATTTAATAATGTAATCGAATGAAATTAATCGATAATAATAATACGAAATTATTAAATTATTAATAAAGTTTTTAAAAATATTTATTATTGTATTTCTTATCAATTGGAAAATTATTTTTATTGCCATATTTTTATCTTATTTTAAATATATATATTAATTTACCGTTAATAAGGTAAAAATTTGTTCCCAAAGAAATTATAAAAATCATAAATAATAATTTACTATTAATCGTATCGACTAAAGTTTTATATATTATTATCACAATTTTTATCCCCCTTTAAATATATATATTATTTTATTCTTAATGAGATAAAAATTTGATGAAATTATAAAAATCCTAAAACACTATTATTAATACATAATATACCTATATAATATAAATATAGTGTAAAATTAACTGTAGTATATGCATACTTGAGTGGAGGCTGGGTGATCCGGACTCCAGATTCGACCGATCGCACGCGTGAAAGCCGCGTATTATAAATTGTGTCGAGTAATAGCATAAATCGTGGTAGGAGAGAAAAAAGAGCAAGCTAGAGCGAGCGAGAGAGAGAGAGAGAGAGAACGCGATAGACTCTTGGCGATCGTGGCGAAGATCACAGAGCGATCTCTCCCTCTAACGTGCGTGCGCGTTGTAAGCTTCATCTTCGCGTATAATAAATGCGTGAGAGAGTACACAAGAGGGCCCCGAGGGCTCTCTTTCCGCGCGAAGCATGCCTGATAACACCTCGTGTATATCTTGTCTTTCTCTACTCTCTCTCTATATACAGGGTGAATTCTGTAAGGTTTCTCAAACGGGATTTTGGTGCAGATGGGATCATTACAAACGAAAGTTGCAAATATACATTAGGGATATTTTTAATAGTTTACGAGATATGAATATTTAAAGTTTATCCAATCAGATCGCGCCGAGAAGCGTTGGAGCCGCCCACTCTCCGCCCTATCCGTAGATATAGCACAGTTTAGGGCGTTACATTTGGGATTGCAAAATTCAGAGCAGTCAATTATTATTATTTTATTCCGCAGTCATTTTTATTTGTCGGGCATTGACTGCTCTGAATTTTGCCGAGCGCGCCAAATAAAAATGACTGCGTAATAAAATAATAATAATTGACTGCTCTGAATTTTGCGATCCCAAATGTAACGCTCTAAACTGTGCTATATGTACGGCTAGGGCGGAGAGTGGGCGGCTCCAACGCTTCTCGGCGCGCTCTGATTCGATCAACTTTAAATATTCATATCTCGTAAACTATTAAAAATATCCCCAATGTATATTTGCAACTTTTGTTTGTAATGATCCCATCTGCACCAAAATCCCGTTTGAGAAACCTTACAGAATTCACCCTGTATATATATAAACATTCATACATATGTATATATGTATATATGTATATATGTATATAAGAAAGGAGTTATAGAGCTGGAATATATACGAACTACGTGGTACTATGGACACGGAAATCGTGCGTACCTAATTGGCGCGAAAGAATAGTCGAGAGCAGAGTATTCTACCGGTTGGACTCTGTGGCATTAAGATGGGAAGTTCCGCCGCCGCCGCTGCTGCTGCTCTTGAGCTAGGAGCGAGGCTTTTGGAATTTTTTGTTCTACCTCTTTTTTTTTTTTTTTTTTTCTTCTTCTTGCCGAAAGAACACGGAGGCATTCGTTTAATATGATTCAGGTCATCGACGAAGAAACGAATTAAATCAGTGGGTTTGGAAAAGGTATTTTAATAAATTTTCGACCGTTATTAATTATGCGGATGAAAGCGAAACGCGCCACGAGATATTAGATTATTAACGATATAATCGCGAGAATTTATCATCCGGTTGTTTTGTAAAATTCAACGGCTTGAGAATCGGATAATGGCATTGTGAAATAAAATTTATCGATGAAAAAAAAAAGAATTGTTTTGATGAGAAAAAAAAAATTGAGGAAGAAAGTTCGGCCGCCATTTTGTAATTTTTTAACGAGAAACCTGTGGATGAAAGAACATCTAGGGATTATTTTTATACGCGGACCGTGTTTATGTGCGCGTGTGTTTCTTCGTACGTCGTGCCCTCTCGACGACGAGAGGGCTCGAGTCTTTCCGTGCACGGAGAGAGACCTCGCACGGGAATTCACAGCGAGAAAAGAAAGAGGGACAGAGAGAGAGAGAGAGAGAGGCACGTCCGCTGGAAACCGACGAACAGTTGCCCGTACGTACGTGCGAGTTCCCTGCCACATCTCTCTCTCTCTCCCTCCCTCTTTTTATCTCTCCGTCGCTCTCGTACAGAGAAAACTCTGCGTACACGCGCATACGTGCGTGAGGAGGAAACAGAAAACGTATACGCACACGGGTGTGTACCAGCGTACGCAGGAATTCGTCCGGCGTCCATTTCGCTTCGCGAGAGCACGAGCAAGCTGTGTACGACGAACCTCGACTTGGAACGAACACTGCTGCTCGTGCGACTACTCGTATGTATCTATATATGTATGTAAGTATGCGTACACACCATACGCAACATGCACGAGAAGCACAGAAAAGAAGTTGCAAAGAAATCGCCCTCCGTTCGCCGACTTTCAAGGTATTTCGTCGTGTACGACTTAAACGGATGATTAATTAATCGAATTAATACGTACTCCTCGCTTGCTACGATGGAAATCTCAATTTCGAACATTTTTCAATCGATGATCGCGATAAAGACAGGAAAATGAGATTAAACAAAAATATATAACGGGAATGATAGAAAAAAAAGAGTTTTTGTGACAGTTTTTTTCTTTTCGCGAAACTTACCTTTGTCAGGGATTCGTAAAGATGAAACGAATCTTCAACGATAATAATGGTAATAGGAAGGAAGTATGTAATTATTGTAGTTATTATTATTACGATTGTTAGTAATAACGAGCTCACCAGCGACGCGACGGGCGAGAGCGAAGTTCTCCAATTCTCGAATAATCCAGATCCCCTGTGAGAAAAATCTTCATCCACTGCACAAATCACGGTTGAAATGAAAAAAAAATAATTCGAACAATACACCGGCTCACTTGTCACTCACTGATAGAAAACATACCACGTAAAAAAATTTTTTTTTTAACTTGGAAGATCGAAAGGCGCATGCGCGTGCTGCTCACTTTGCAAAAACTAATTAACCTCAAAACACAATGACTGACTCTGCGACGCGCGACGACTCTGGGAGGAAGAAAAAAAGGATCCGCTCTATATACACGTAGAGATACGACGCGCGAGCATTATCACGTCGCTCATCGTCTGTAACGGGCACCAAGCGTCGAAATCACCTTGATCGCGATGTAAACTTCGAGGGACGTACGTGATGTATAAAATCACGTCGAAAGGATGCTTTTACAGAGAATATTATTACGAGTACACTCTCGCGATAAGTTTTCTCATCGTACGCGCACTCATCGAACAACTGGGTCGAATAAGTTGTCCAAGCTTGGACACGTTCACGCACACGCGCGCGCGAGACCGCACTGTTTGGGGGCTACCGGTGCGCCCCGGTCCGACGGTGTGGACGATCACCGCCAGAGGCTCACCTTCGAAAATCCTCTCCTCCTTCTCCCGCGCCAAATGCTAACCCCACCCATCGCTCTCGCGATTTTCTATCTCTCGATACGATAATATATATATATATGTGTGTATATGAACGTATGCGTACGTGCAAAAGGAATAATGACGAGAGAACCGGGAGAATAAAGAAAGGAACGATCAATCACCGCGAAAACGACGCTTATCCTTTTCTTTTGCCCAAACGAAGACGCTTCGAGACACTAATTTACTATTCGTTCTGTAATATCTCGTCCCGCATCGTTCGAAGAATGATCAATCAAAACATCTTTCACTAGTACGTCACTATATTCGCGATGTCTTTTTGTTTTATTTTATTTTTGCCGCTGGCCGAGAACGTGCCGTTCGTTCGATCGTCGTGATTTAGAGGTTATTGGGATATTATTCGTGAAAATCGAACGTTCGTAATGAAATAGCGAGATGGGAGTTTGTATCTCGGTGTGGAGAGAAACACGAAACGTTGCTTAAGACAATTCACGTACGTACGCGCATTACGAAAAGACGGTTGCACCGGTACTGATGCACGATACCGCGACGAGAATCGTCGGAGGAGAGCGAGGGAGTTTCTTCGACCCCCTCTACACCTGTTCCTCGCCCTTTCTCCCTCGTGCTTATCCCCACCGGGCGCCATTTAACGAACTCGCCGAAGTCCTCCTTCTCTCGGACTTCGACCGAGCTTTTTTCCTTAGGAACCCCTTCCCCCTTCCATGCCCGAGTGTACCAACCGCGTAGCGCGATCGCTCTTGTTTCATCGCAGACCCTTTCTTCACTTTTTTCACGATGCTCAATTTCACGTTGGCAACGCTTAAATATTCAAAAAGAAAAGACAGTTGAGTAACTCCTTGCAACCAGAACGGTCATAACGTTTTGAGCTCCGCAAAATTTTTCGTTTAGTTTCGGCAAATTAAATAAATAAAAATTATCAAGTCACAATGGACAAGAACGATGAACAGAAAATGTGCGAATCGAACAACGACTCGAGTCGGAATGACGAGACGATCGTCGTTCCCGAAGATCCGGCATTTCGGCTTCTGGCAGCTTTGAACGCGGCGCTCGATCGCCGAATTAGCGTATCAACGTCGCGTATACGACTACAACGAGACGATCCCAGCAGTGAGAAGTTAGTCGTCGTCGAGGGTTCCGCGGACGAGGAGATTCTCGAATATCTCGAGGAATCCGTGTCCGATATAATATCATGGACGGATGATCTCCCGACTGTTATCAACGAGACTCCTAGCGCTCAGCCAAGGTCATCGGAAGGTCAAAGCGTACCCGATAAAGTCAGCTCGTCCTCTAAAACGTCCCAGGACGAAGGAGCTCTACCAAAAAATGTACATGAATTCAAGGTTAGGTCAGGTTTCATCCAAGGTCAACTTTCCACTACAGGGTCGTCAAAAATTGCCTCGTCGACTACCAACGATTCATTTTATTCGATACCCTCGTGCACCTCGAGTTTCGACGGTAACGTCGAACCCGAAGCTCTCCGACGTGCCGAAGAGGCGATCGCCGACCTCGAGCGCAACGGTCCCGCGGGTCTCGTTCATCTCAGCTCTTTGAGCGAGGCGATCGGTAAACCACTGCGAGTATGGACCTCGGGCAACGAGGAGAGCCGCAAAGTCGGCAGAACGAGAACGGGCGAGCCGGTCGACGTCGAATATCACGAGCCTCAAACCGGTGAGTTTCAAGGTCACTGGACGTTGCGGGGTAATCGAGAACCTCGCGATGTTCAAGGTCAACTCAACGATTGTCTCTTCTGCGTCGTCGCGGATCAAATCGGCCATGTTGCGCCCGAGTTACGAGCCGAAACTATCGCGCGCATGCGCAAATGCGTCAAAGCATTATCAAATCGTATAGTACATATCGCTAGAAAGGAAAAATGCGATAGAATATCTCTACTCGTCGGTGGGGCTCGTTACAACGGTCAACGTCCTCAAGACATGTCCCGCATTATAAACAATTCGCAAACCGGAAGTTGTCATCCCGACGGAAGGTCCGGACATGCTCGAGGACACGCGTCGCATCCCTGCGCTACCGGACGTTACGAGAGCGTCGAAAATTATTCCAGGGACGGATGGAAAACGGCTTTTCTATCCCGAGCGGATCAAGACGCCGTTGGACATTTGATTATGACGACGCCCCAAGCTCAAAATGCTATGAATCGTCTCAACGATGGCGCCACTAGTATCGCCGTTCGTGTTAGCCCGAATGACTTGGAACGAGGACCTCTCCCAATGGCAGGGGAATGGGTAAACGGTAGTCGGACCGGCGAAGACCGAGACATCAGAGGTTTCGTTATCGTTCTTCGACATCATCTAAACCAAAACCAAAATAGGGACGCGGATGTCTTTGTTCATACTTTCTATCCGGAATTACGCTAAATCCTACAAATCCATGTATCTTGGGAACACAGGGAACACGAAGAAAAGCTAGAGGGAGCCACCTGGCGAGGCGAACTTTTTTTTGCGCAGAAATGGAAAATAACTTTATTGCGAAACACGATGAATTTTCGTTCTATTTACATAATCGTGGGCGAATCTACGCGAGATTCTTTCGCGTAGATTTCTCTTATCTCGTGGCGCACCAAGTCAGAACCAACTTTCGTAGATTTCTTCTGCATAGCGTCGCATCGTCGGTAGTACAGGAATCTTCCGTTATCGCCGCGAACGCTCCACCGTGACGTAACGTGTCTACGATATCGTCCACGTTCCCGAGAATATCTTTCCCAAGCTCGACGAGATCCTCCATGTCGCCTCGACTCAGAGACTTTCGAAACGATTTCGTTCGTATAACTTCACTCATGGCACTCGTGTAAGCGCCGTAAGAAGAGACGCTTGTCTTCTTAGAGAGACGAGGCTTGATGCTCTTCAGAACGTTGAGTAACAAGAATTGCAAGTCTCGAGAACGATCGGACGTTGTCGCGACGACGTTCAAGAACTCGCGAATTATCGTAATTACGAGATCGACGCTATCGACGTCGCGAGGATCGAGTTTCGCGGATATCTCGGCCAACCAGACGAATAGACCGTAGCTGCGAGCCAGAAGTAGTCCGGCTTTTGGAATTTTTACCGTCGAGACGATAATTTGCAGTATGAGACGCTGAAAAAAAAAATAATCAGTAGGTTAATAGAACGTTTTAGTTAAGCGAGGTAGCGAAAATTATTATTCGAACGCTGTTTTTTTCGTTCTTTCAACGATATTTCCATTTTCAATCCAGGAGAAAATCTTCTTACCTTGGTTTCTTCGTCGGACAGGACACTCGTGTAAAAATCGAGGAGCATCTTGAAAAGAACGCACTTTAGTGCGAGATCCATGTCGTAGTTTGTTTTCAAACCGTCACGTATAACTTCCAGGATCCAATGTCTGTGAGCTTTGTGCTCGATCTCCGAACTGTGAAAGAGTTGCAACAGTTCCGGTATCGCGTTCAATTCCATCGCTGGTTTTGCCATGAGAAAAGCTTGAAGGGGCGAGTAGAGAACATTCATAGGCTGTGTCGTGACGAGAGAAGCTCTGGCCAGGAATGTCGATACTAGACAACTCAGCCGTACCTCCTTCAGTGGAGAATTCAAATCCGACACACCGTTTCTAAGCGCATCGATGAAACGAACCCAGAGCTGTTTTTCCTTCGAACTGTTATGATTTAAGAAATTTTCATTAATCTTTCGCAAATAAGACAATGCAAGTACATTAAACGAAATAATCGATACTCGATCGATGATCAAACCAATGAAATCGAACGAGATAAATAAATTCAAGAAAATAACGAATTCGGGGGAAAAATTGATAAAAATCAGCAACGATTCACTCACTTTGTAGCTTCCAGGTGAAAATAAAATCGCGATATTGCCGTATAAGCTGCGAGACGCGTTTCCGAGCAACTGCTGCCGCACGCTGCGAGGGCAAGAGCCAGAGCTCCGCTTTGCGTGACTTTGTGACAAGCCACGACGTTATTGTCCGACAAGAGATAAGTCAGAAGAGGCAAGAAGAACGATGGATCGTAAACTTTTTTAGCCTCGCAGAGTCCCAAAGGCTGGAATGAAAATAATTCGCGTGAGATAGCGTTCGTTTGGCTCCGGTACTGTGAGATCTTTTTTTTTACCTTCAAATCTCGATGAACCGGAAAATGTTTGATCGTCTCCGTTATCATTTCGTTACTGAAGAGATCGATGACTTGAGAGGTCGAAGGTTGTCTCCAAAGTGCCGTGTCGGCTTCGCCCTTTACACTGTAATGCGTAGCAGCTGCTTCGCCCCACAAATAAGGTCTATACTCGTTGAATTTTATTTTGTTGGCTTCGTAGTGTTGAAGAATCTAAAAAAACCCGTCGATATTATCAATATTAAGGAAAAATATCGAAAATTCGAATTATCTTTGTCTAATTCTTACCAGTAGAATAAACTGATCGCTCTCGCTCAATGTGGCATTATAGGCCGCCAGGTACAGTGGAATTTGCGACGAGGACATCGTAGAATGATTCTTACGAACGAGAACCCACAAAAGTTCCAACAAATCCCCTGAAACGCGCAAACGAGATAAAATCTTTAATAGATGAATAATTATTCCCTCGTCGTTATGTCCGGTAAATTGTAGAAAGTATTTTTTTTGTTTTGTATATCAACAAAAAGTACTAACGCTTTAGGCTTTGGGAGCTTAGCATGAGATTAACAAACTCGGAATGCGAAGTCGTCATCTCGAAAAGTGTTTTCACATATTCGTTTTCGCTAGCGTTCTTATAAGCAACGTCGCAGACACTCACGAGTGTCTTGAGCAACGGAATATGCTTTTTATCCTCCTTCGAAGTTTTTAAACCGAGCTTGAGCGAAAATCTCGTGAATTGCGGCCACGAGTAATTTTTATTCAAATCCTCGAAGACAAAATCGTTGTCTCGCGATTTTAGAAGATCTATCGTGTCGCATAGACTTCGGCAGAGCGTCTCTAGCTTCTTCTCGTTCTTTGCATCTTTCTTCAATGCCGACATTGTTATTCGTACGAGAACTTGAACGAGTTTCATCAGAGGTTCATCCGAAGTCTCGAGCTTCGAATTTCTTTTGAATAAAGTTTCTAAAAGTTGGACGTAAGAAATATCCACATTGTCCAATTTATCTCCATTCGACAGTACAGTCTCGCAGGCTTTTGTACAATCTTCCTTATCTGTAGTGAATAAAATACGAAAAATTAAAGCGTTGAATTAACGATCGACATAAAGAAAAATATATAGAAAACACGTTACTTACCAAAACAGGAGTCGATGAGAAATCTTGTCGCTTTCACATTTCTTCCTACCCAATTTTTATCGTTTCCTGGATCAGCGAAATATCCCATAACGTCTTTCTTGTAGTGATTGTGTATTTTCTTCAAAAATTCCGCGTTCCAATTGTGACTCAAATTACTCGCCAAAATGGGCAAAATTAATTCGGTCTGCGCGAGAGTTTTGGAATTGCCCATCACGTATTTAACGAAGAGTGGGACGTACTGATCGTTTCGGCCGACGAGGAAAGCCAGTAGTTTTGTCGTGGAACTTGTTGCGAGTTTTAGTAGAGAATTAAATGTATCTGGCAAGTAAAATGAAAAGACGATGTAAGTTTTTTTTTTTCAGAGATAATGGATTGAAATTATTGTAAAGCAAACTCACGTCCATCGACACCAGAAATACTGTGAGGATAATTTTCCAGATATTTCAATAAATTCGTCTCCCACGAGTCCATCGCAAGTTTACGATGAATCTTCAACTGGGCCAAGTACGAGACAATTTTTTTCACCAAAATCGTGTCCAAAGTCGAAATCTCCGAATCGTTCTTTGCTTGTATCAACGATTCGATAAGTTTGGGAACGAGATCGCCCCAGATCGAGAGTGAATTTTTATCCGTTAGAAAATTTTCCTTGGACAATTCCATGATAGTTTTCAACATATCGATTATATCTTGCGTCGTCGGTCGAAGGAAATCGACAAATTTTGTCACCGACAAACAATTCTTCAGTTTACTTCCATTTTTGCATTTTTTCGCGGCTGATCTCAGCTGTGAAAGCATTTTGTTCTTGAATGGCAAAAATAATTCGGGCAATGCACCCTCGTCGTTTAAATCGACGACGACTTGACAAATATCGACGAGTCCCGTCGTGACGATTTTGTGAACGATATTTTTCGATTTGCATATTGGAGAAAAATATTGGAGAACGCCGGGATGTGTGAAAATTATTCGCGAACATTCCTCGACGAATTTTAAATTTTCCCTCGAGTCTTTAGCTACGTGCAAAAGAGCAATTATATATAATTTGTATCCGTCGTATAGTTCCTGCGTTAATTCTGATCTCTGCATGAATTGCGTCAGATAGAAAAGATTCATTCTCAATAAAATTGCAACTTCGTACTCTGCGAGACTGTGGGAGAAAACATATTTTTTCCCATTGTGTTCAAACTCAATTTTTCGTTTGCCCTCGAAGATTTTGACGATATCTAAAGTTTCGTTGCTCAAACAAATTTTGCTGAATTTACCAATCACGCTTTTGGAGGAAAATGGCTTTTTTATGCATGTCGGAGTTTCCCCGGGTAGCCAACCCGTCAAATACTCGTTGGCTGAAAAATCCCGAACGCTCTTGGCTAGGTGAATCAGAGTTCCCGGACTAACTTGACAATGCAACGTTAATATCGTGACGTAGGACAAATATTTATCGAGAATTTCGTTCCAATTTTTCTTAATATTCTCCAGTGCGCTACACAAAATTGGGGAAATGGAAGTATTCGGTGCGAGATTTGCGATTCGCGATTCCGCATCGCCCGAATCTTTCTCGCATAATTCATTGAAAATATCTTCCAACCGTCCAGCAGAAACAATTTGTTCCCCAGCGACTTCTTCCGCCTCGAGGATCAGTCCCAAGTATTTATCGGTCTTCTTAATCCCATTTTGTACAACTTTTACGAACCAATCAGCTACTTTAATTCTCTCAGTCTCTTCGTCCAAACTCGCAAATCCGTTGATCCAAATATCAATTTGCTCCGAGCAACCTTCGAACATTCCGCAAGTCGTCAAAAGCATCTTGATAGTTTTTCGCGCCTCTGTCCCAGTCTCGTCGAGTACCGATATAAGAAACGAGAGTGTCTCTCCAAAAAGTCGTTTGCTAGGTGCGAAAGCCGTGAGATCGACGGAAAGAAGAAATCGCAGAGCTTTGACCTTCATTCGGCAGATTTCTGTTTCTTCGATTTCCGATAGATCGTTCAGACCCGTAAGAAGATCCGCAGGTTGAAAATCCGACCAAGTTTCGACGTCCAAACGTTCCGGACAAACTTCACGATAAATTTCCAAAAGATCGAGAATGGCTGTAAAATGCTCGTGTCTCTGTGGTAAGACGATATCTTCCTGGCACGGCGAATCGTTCGTCTTCGTTTCCGGTTTAAGGGCGAGAGTCCATACTTTAAAGATCGATTCCAGGCTCGGTGCGTTTTTGGAAATGTAATCGGTCATCGCGTGCTTAAAAGCGACGTAATCCCCTTCGTGAGAATTATTCGCGACGGTCGTCGCGAACGCTTTGACTCGCGTAAACATTTTTGTCAACAGAACGATCGCTTCGTGTCGTATTATTCTGTCCTCGTCGTTCAATGCACGAACTATCGTATTTTTCAATACAACCGTGGGTATCGCGAGAGCCACGACGGCGCTTATCAATCGAGAACCCGAGAGTTCCGACAGGCAAGGTTTCAAACAAACATCAGCGTCCAGAGACTCGATGATTTTTCCGACGAATCGCATAGCCAATATCCACTTTTTCGAGGCTCTCGGTTCGAGAAACGGTTCGGTATAAGTCAATTGCGATCTCACAAGATCCGGACAAGCCACGAGAACTCTCACGACGAGATCCAGAGGTCTGGGATGTTCCCAGGGTCGATCGAGACTCTGCAGAACGGTATTCACCAATTGATTGTGTTTGCGACCGGAAGTTCCCAAAGTACGATCGTGGAAGATCACACCGTGACGATTGGACGTTAGGAGAGTCATGAGAAAATTGTGTACAGCCTCTACCGCGATCTAGAAACGAGAGATCGAAGTTTAATCAACGTTTTTTTTTCTTAATTTTAAGACGAATTTTTTGTAATACGATTTTTTTCAAAATTCTTTTTATTCCCATTACCTCTTTCTCTTCCGGATGTACGACGTCTTTACTCGTATCTCGTTTCTTGCCCTTAGGACCCGGCCAATTTTTCGGTCCCTTCCAATTATACAGAGAAACGAGACTCTGCAGCACCGGAGTCGAAAAAACGTATAATTTCGAAGTTTTGCTTATAGAAGGATTCTCGAGTACGTAAATCTTGATCGTGTCGAGCACGAGATGAACAGTCGCGTGCGAATCGTAAATTAATCCAGGAAATATACAAGAGAGCATTCCCCGTTTGTCGAGCAGCGCTCTGATAATCGTCGGATTGCCCTCGATGAGAAAAGCCAATACAAAATGAACGAAAGACGTTCTTACGCTCTGCGAATCCGTTGGTTTTGTATGTTGCGACAGAGTATCGAGAACTTGAGAGTGAAACGATAAATGAGCGAGCAATTCGCGCGGTAAATTTCCACCTAAAGAGACCATAGACGCGAGCAAACGTAAAACGATTTTGCGATGTTTCGCGTTACTCAGAGCCGAGAGCATACTATGAACGAAGGACAAGTGAGAATTTATAAAGTGCCGACACGCTTCCTCGGCGTTCGATTGGTATTGAGGAAAATCCGATAAAATTCTGTGAAAAAATTTATTATTATTTTTATTATTAATATTATTTTTATATTTTTTATTAATCGATTTATACTCGCTTCATTATCACCAGATGCATCGCCGCGAATACCGTACAGGCGTTGTTAAGATTCTTTTTATCGGACGTGTCCAAAAGTCTGAGAATCTCCAAAACGCTTCCGCCGGCCTGTAAATACTCCGAAGCGAGATCTCTCTGTTCGTTTTCCTTGCAGATGGTCAAAAATTTTCTCAACGCATCGAGACCCTCTCGCGAATTGAAACTTCTTCTCAACGACTTTGCGGACAATTTACTCGCTTCTTTGTTCGATAATTTGGAACTTTCTGGAAGGTCGTTATCGCTTTTGTCGGCGGCGTCTGAAATTTATTTTGTTTTTTGTTTTTGATTTATTAGCGAAACGGGAATGTCGATGAAAAGTTATGGAGAATTAATTAGGCATGTAACCTTCGTTGTCAAGATGATTTAGATCACTGGGATCAGTAGCGGTTTCATTCTGTAATATTTTAGTTCCTCCGCTTACTTCGTCATTGATCTTTGCCTTTTTTTCACCGGCTAAATTTTCCGTGATCTCGTTCACTTTGCGCTTTTTCTTCTTTTCTTTCTTTTCTTTCTTATGGCCATTGCACTGTGGCTGGTCCTGAGAAGGATCACCAGGTATTTCACGAGATTCGTCTTCGGGTGCCGAACTTGTCTCTGCAGTGTCGTCGTTTTTCGATTTTTTCTTTTTAACAGGAGTATTTAACGCAGTATCGCCGATTTTTCTTTTCTTTTTCATTTGTTTAATATCACACTTCATGTTTATGTATCTTTGTTGTTGCTTTTAATAAAAAAAACGCATGTGTACGTGTCGATAACCTAAAATACAAACGAACGCACGTGGACATCAGAGCGCATCATATGCGACTCAATGCGACTGGTAAAAATTATCGCGCGCATTATACTCGCGCAGCCGGTGTCGTGAAACCGTAGAGTGGCGCTATCTTTGTGGTGTCTTTAGTAATCATTGTCATGGCGGGCCAAACCGAAAGCTATGTTACTCTATTTTTACCGTAGCTGTATAAAACAAAATAGAGGAAAGAAACCGGCGATAATAACGATAATTCCTGTACTAAAGGTTGGCTGAGATGCGATGCTTTCGTTTTTCCGACATAATCAGTGAATTAGAGATTATTTCGATTGAAAAGACGTTGATTCGTTGTACGACTTATTACGCCTTGTAAACGTTTATTCGTGGCGCTCTCGTCGCTTGCGCCTCTTGAACGCGCATCACGTTTCATTTCTCAGTTATCACTCAGCTGTGTCGGTAGAAAGAGGCTATTTACATTTTGACGGGTTCTCTCGCTCGTGTTTGCAAGCACGTGAGTTTTAACGCGATATAATATGCAATTAAAAATGACAAATTCATTCAACGCAAAGCTGGCGAAGCAGTTGATACAAGAGGAGGATCGTTTCATATCGGATCTGTTCGCAAAAATGCCATTGCCCATGTCAGGAAACGGTGAGAATGCGTCTAAACGTACATAACCTAAAACGAACAAGCCCTCTGTAAACTCGATATTTTCTTCCGCTAATTCTTTCCAGACGAATACAATGGGGAAACGGATGACGAGGAACAACCGACGAAAAAAGGTATTCCTTCTATTTCCGCCAATGCTTCTTTTATCCTTTTTTTATCAAATTTACATTTATTTTTTCGAGTAATTTCGAATCATCTCGACCATTTCGTTTGTTCAGCAAAAATCTTTCCGACCAGTAGTGGCAAGGCTAAACGAGCACAAACGTTCGAAGAACTCCATCAGAAACTGGACGAGCTCAAAGGCCAGAAGAAACTCGATCACAAGCAAAAACTCATAAAGAAAGGTCTGAAAAACCGGATAAAAAAGAAATCGAAACGAGAAGAGCGTCTCGCGCAGAAAAAAATGGCCAGAACCGAGCAAAACGCAGCTGGCGCGGTACGAGTGAAAATTGAAGAAAACACGGAGGCGCCTAAGATTCCCAGAGCCAAGCCCGTTTTCAATTCCCAGGGAAACATGGTTTTCAGTAAATTCGACTTTTCCGAGATCGGCACGAAGAAAAAACCACCAAAAACCGAGAAAGATCCTAAAAAGGCTCTTCAGCTTTTGCAGCAGAAGAAAGAGAAGCTAAAAGAGCTTCAAGACGCCGGCGAGATCGAAAAGGTCCAAGAAATGAAAGAAAAAGAGGCGTGGAAAACGGCGCTCGCAAAAGCCGGTGGCGAAAAGGTAATTATGTCCTCGCGTAAAACCGCAAACTTCCCCTTTTTCTTTTTTTTTTTTTTTTTTTAATAAAACGTATCTTCTTTAATCCTCGATGTTATTTTTCAGATCAAAGACGATCCCGAATTGTTGAAACGAACGATAAAACGTAACGAGCAATACAAGACGAAAAGCGCCAAGAAATGGGAATCGAGGATAGACGGAGTACAGAAAGAAAAGCAGGAGAAACAGCAGAAACGACAGGAGAATATTCTCAAACGCAAGAAGGACAAGAAAACGAATAAATTGAAGAGAGCCGCGAAAAAGGGTCGTGTAATAGCTGGATTTTAGTACACGTGAGTGTGTTTATTGTTGACCATTTAATCCATAAAGAGACAATCGGCGAATTACGCGAAAGTGGAAGAATTCTCGAAACGCCTGAAAATATTTTCCGCTTGACCGAAATGTTTAATTTTCTTGTTACCTGATTATCGCCGAGAACATTTTCCATTTGGGCCTTGCCGCTTCAAGTTCGTTCGTTCGACGAAAACAAAGCTCGAACGAACATTGACAGAGATTTATACGTCTCACGCGTGTGTGAGTTAGGTTTTAAGGCTAAAGAGATGTTGTACCAGAGGAGATGAAACAATTTTGAAGCTTTCGTCGAAAACTTCGGTCCGTTAGTTGGAAAAAAAAAGAAAAAAAAAGAAAAAAACTAAACGAACACGAGTTTTTTCGTTTCCTGTTGCCATTTCACGTTACCGACATCCACACTTTATTCCTTTATACATAATATAATATTTCTATATATATATATAGATTTGTATATAACTAATTCTCTTCTTTTGTACACTATATTAACAATCTTATAATTATTTACAACGACGTTCTCGAAGTTTCGGCAGCTGTAGGTCGTCGATGAACCGACGTTAGTGATAATTGTTTTTTTTATTTTTATTTTTTTTATTTAACTTTATTTCCGCTTTAAACGTCCAACTCTGCCTACGTTAAGCTCTTTGTGCCTAGAATATTCGCGTCTAAATTCGTACAAAATTTCTCATCGATCTAAGTACGACAAAGTTTTTTTTCTAAAATATTTTTATCTCCCTTGATCTGCCTCGATTTTGTGCGATGGACTAGAGTTATCGGGCGAGATAGCGGAAGGTCTTTGGTGCGATTTTTTTTTCTCCGTTTTCTCTCCCTCGTTGGAGAAATACGAGACTATTAGTGAAAAAACTCTGTCTCTCGTGTACGGTCGAATTTTTCGTGGCGACTGATGTCTTTGGTCGTCGATCGAGGAAGATCGTGACGATCTCAATAGATCGTAAAAATAAATTATTTTTCTCACACGTTCTCGGCTTTTCGTTTCGCTAAGCGTCAGGACCGAGATCGTTCTTTTCGAGGATGATCCTCGAAGCGTATCTCGGTCTTCGAACGTGGGATCATGAGAAAAAGTTATCTTTCATCGTGCACACGAGACTCGAGGAATTTTAGGACGTTATCACGGCGACGATGGTACGATGTTACGATGATCCTCCTCGGGTCAGTAGATTATCGGTAAATCGAGGACGAGGGCTCCTATGAAGCCTCCACCCTCGACCTCCTGCTAGGTATCTCCCAGAATACCAGTTGTCGTGTTCGCGTGAGTCAACGTCGTCCAGAGAGGACTGTGATCCACGGGCGGTGGTACCACCAAGGTCTTGGAACCTCTCGGTGACCTGTTCCCAAGAAAAACAAATAACATTGGAATATCATCATTTTATTTATACATTTTATCGTCGTCTATAATTCTGCCAAACGATTACCTCGGGACATAAATTTTAGCAGGACTATCGAACAAGGTACACTTGCAGAGAAATATTTTTCCGAACGTCGCAATGTTGTCCCGTCTTACGGTACTTCGATAGCTTTAATCGTTTTCTTAGGATTTCGTTGAAAAATTGCTCAAGCCTTCTTTGATATGATCTACGTACGAGTGGAAAATTTCAAGAGGTTTCATCGTGTAGTTATCAAGATATTTATTATTAAAAATCACAATTTTCGGCACTCCCCCATAAGAGTACGTGTTAAATATTGCAATTTTTAATCTTAAATATCTCGACTTCTAGATGGTGAAACTTGTTGAAATTTTGCATGTCGCTTTATAATACTTCAGAGAAGCAACCCGTAGTTTTTTAAAAAAATCCTAAGAAACAATTTTTCATGATTTACAAACGTACGTAGCGAGTATAGGTCACCTTGAATCACCTTGAATTTATAGTATGTTGTTCTTGAATGAATTTTCAACAACTTTTCTTGATAAACTTAAGCTTAAAAATCATATGGTACGGAGATAAACTTAGAAAAAAACTTTTCATTCGACCGTACCTATAGAATTATCTTAAAAAATGTCTCTACGTTTTCACTCTGTACGTTTTCACACAAAAATAAGTCTTTTTTTGTCACAATGAATCTTGGCAACCACACTCAGCAAATTATTTGTATTTGAAAGAAGAATAGGTCTTGGTATTCATTGGCTTCGTCATGAAAATATGAATCTTGGAAATTTTACGTTCTAACGAGATTCTCAATGTTTTTAAAACGTTTTACGAACCTCGATGGCACCGGGGCTAAATGCTAGTCCGGACTACTGATTTCGAGCGCAGTGCTCTGTTCCGGATCCGAGCGTTCTTCTACGACAGTGTCCAACTCGAGGGATGGCAAAGCTCTCGATGACTTGTCGCTTCGCAATGAAACGGCTCGCGTGGATCGTTCGATACCTGCTGGAAAAACAACGAAACGCCATTTGAAGGAACGACAACAACGTCGATTATACGTGTGTTTGGAAAGAAAATGGAAGAAACCGTGGCGTAACAGCCCCGGAGCACTTGGCGACGATTCCCAAAGGAGACGAAAACTTTCGAGTTTTCATCAAACATGCAACACTTTCGCATTGAGAACGAGAAACAAGGTTCAACCTCGATATTTCTCCGAGTGGAAGAGCCAGGTGAGTAGGAAAAACGATACGCACTTTTATTTTTATTTGTGAAACTCGCGACCGAAGATTTTATTTCTCGTTGAAGAATTTTTTTGTTCGGGATTATTTTATTCGTCATTCGTTATTGTAGTCGAGAGATTTATCGTTGTAAACGTGCAAATCGATTCAGAACGTATGTAATAAACGCGTTGTTATCGCAATGGAACGTACGCGTCAAAAATAGGATAAAAATTTGAACAGCGGACACGAGAAACTCTGGGGAATATTTTTGGGTCTCTTTTTAGATATTTAAAAATATATCTCGTTATCTCGCTGTACGTCAGTCTTCGTTAACGCCCATGAGAAATAAAAGGGACATTGACGTAAACGGATTACAGGTCGGTTATCGATCGAACATTTTTTAAAGGTTTTTAACTACAGATGTACAACAAAAACGGACAGATCGATTTAATTTAATTCTGATGGAACGTTTTAAAACGGTAGAATTATAAAAAATGAAAATTAAAAAAATAGAAAGAATTATAATTCACAATTTTTATAAATTCAATTAAAAAATATTAGACGTATTATTTGATTTATTATTTACATTCGCAACAAAAAAAAAGTTATTCCTTCGATTAGAGAAATATTTTTCTTCCCCTTCGGTCTGTGATCGAGTAAAAAAAAATGTGATCGCTTCAAAACGAATGTAACTCGTTTCTGGGTCGCTTTCGACCCCTCTAGACGTTCTCCCTGTGATATCGATAAAAGTGCAGGAATCGTGGTAACGAGAAAAAAGTTCACCGAGCTGGAGGAACAACGGTAAAGGCAAAACAAAAAAATCACGGGAAGAGGTCGAGAAAAGAATATCGGCGAAATGTATCCATCGAGAGTCTAGGGAAAAAAGAAACGAGTAGGAAAAAACGGAAAACAAAGTCCGTTGTAGCGCGGCCGGAAGTTACCGGATGGCAAAACATAGTGCTGCATCTCGCCTCGCTGATTGATCGTTCGTCATCTCGTTTATATCGAGCGTCGTACGCGCGATTTCATCTCTATTTCTGTCGACTTTAATTGCAAAACTCACCCACACGATGCACCGGACTAAAACGCACGAGGCTCAGTGCTCCGTGATCGAGATCGCAGTTTCTTCTTCTAGCTCGTTCCCGAGCCAATTTCGCTCTTCTTCTCAGGCAGCATATAACGAGCAACGCTAACAACGGAAATCCCAAAATGCACGATACTATCGGTACTATGATGCTCTCGGGGGATACTGAAAAACAAAAGACACAAAACGGTTTATTTCGTAAACAAGCTGGAACGAGGGTGTGCGGAAGGCGAATGCGATTTAACAGTTTTTTTTTGTTTTTCACGATTGTTCGGTTTGAATAGAGTAAAAGATGAATTTTTACGGTTTTCACTCTGACTAGGATATTTAAAAAAATTGAGAAGGATATTTGTGTTCGTGGTGTACGGGAATTTTATGAAACCACGACCACCCTTATGAAGTCTGTTTACAATTGCCCGGTCAGAGAATGAAAAAAGAAACAGATTTTTTACGTTTTTGGCTCTTTTGCCCAGGGAATTTTTAAAAATCGACAATAAGAATATCATTCTTAGGTTGTGCGAGAATTTTGTGAAAACACGACCACCCTTGTGAAGTCTGTTTACAATTGTCCGGTTGAAAAATGAGAAAACTAAATTTTTACGTTTTTGCCTCTCTTGAACAGGAATTTTTCGAGAATCAAGAATAAATATGTTATTTCCGTGCTGCACGAAACATTTCCAATTCCCCAACTACCCTATGAAATCTGCTCAGATGACAAACTTTTGTCTCCCTTGAGGTCCATGAGGCTGAAAGTGCAAATCTACATCCTGAACGTTGCAAATATTCAAATTTTCGTTTCGTTCAAAATTACTTCATAGACTACTCACGAAATCAACAATCCCCCTTATAACACGAAAATAACTATCCCGCTCTCGATATTTCACAATATCCCGGTAAAAAAAATGCGAAAAATTATATTTTTAAGCCGTTTCCCTCTTTTAACGAAGAGCTTGTTATAAATCAAGAATAACGACGTTACGTTATACGTACATATAGTACCGGTATTAAAATTGTATTCGTTGGCAATATTGATACCCCACGCTGCGAAATAAAGCCTATCGCCGCGTGTATAATATATACATAAAAAGAGAGATAGAGAGATAGAGAGAGAAAAAGAGATAGAGCGAGAGAGAGACTTTTATGATTCAATGGGCTTTCAAGATTTATGAAATTCTTCATGCCGCATAGGATATCGTCCTATATGGCAGTCAAGGATGCTGTATAGTGAAAAATTGAGTGCAGGCCAGACGTCTTTGGTAGGAGTGGTAGGATGCCCCGACGCTGATCTGAATAACTTTAATAAAGGCCCGTGGGACACATCCTTCTCGCTCTTGAAACCCCAGGCTCTTCCTCCTCGCTTCGTCCCCGGGTCATTCCCTTCCATACTTTTCCACGTCTACCATCTTCGTGCACTGTACTTCACTCGTCCATTTATTTATCGATAAACTATCATCCTCGAAGACTCGTGTCATCCCTTATCTCAGGAAATCCGTTAAAAATTTTGATTATAAGGAAAAAAATTAGAATTTGGGCATTTTCATGATAAATTTAAAATCCAGATTGTCAGCTCGGGGTTGTTTTCGTTATACGCAGGTTCTTCCTCCTCGCTTCATCCCCGGGTCATTCCCTTCCATACTTTTCCACGTCTCCCATTTCGTGCACTGTATTTCACTCGTCTATTTATTTATCGGTAAACTATCATCCTCGAAGACTCGTGTCATCCCTTATTTCACGAAATACGTTAAAAAATTTGATTATAAGAAAAAAATTAGAATTTGGGCATATTCATGATAAATTAAAAATCCACATTGTCAGCTCGGAGCTGTTTTCGTTATACGCTTCATCCCCCTTCGTTCTGACCCTAACAATTCCGCGAACCGGACGATAATATTATCATAAAAAATAGATTTTCTCGAACGAGTAAATCTCGTTAGATCCGGTCCGGGTAGAACGAAAATTAAATTTTCCCCGTCAACCTCTTATTCCGAGTTTTATTCAACTTTAATCGCGGAGGAAGTATCAAGTGTTCATTTAATTTCGCTTCAATGCGGAAGTGGTACTCGTGTTTATAAATCAACGTTTGCCACGTGTTTACGAATCTCCTCTCTTTCTCGTCCTTTCGTTGACTCAGGCCACGTCGAGTATATATACATCTCGATGGCGACATTAACGTGAGCAAAAACTGATTAAAAAAATCAGCAAAAAAATTTCATAAAATTGAATTTCTCTTCAATAGCTTAATTCGCTATTTCGTACAAGGTTATTTTCAATGATTAATTATATTCTCAATTACAATTAAATATTATTTACCCCCGATTATATTTATTTACAATTAGTCTAAAAACTGTTTATCTTAATTTTCGTGAATTTCAATAATTTTTCACAATTTATCTCTCGATCAAGAAAATTAATTACTAATTCCTAATGTCCCATAATTGATGATTACAATAAATCAACCTTTCGACAGTTTTCTATAGATACGCAAAATAAAAAAATAGCAATCTTCTCTCGAACCTGTCGGGCCAAAAGTTGAATTTCATTTTCTCGAACGTCGTTGCCGATTCTCGTCAAACTTGAACTCTTCGTTTTTCGCATAGTGGCGCGAGGGTCAAAATGCCGGGTTGAAGCATGACGAAGAGAGCCAAGTTTTTGTACAAACGAAAAAAAAAGATCGGAAATCGTTGATCGCCGACGATTCTCTGGGCTCGGCGCCAAAGTACCTGTACACGCACACACACACACACACACACACGCGCGCGTTGATATATATATATGCATAAAAAACGATTACTTTTGGATCGGAAAGCCAGTTAACGCCCGTTCTTTCGTACAGTTTCCGAACGGTTTTCAACCCCACCCCCTCCTGTCTCTACCCGTCAAGTCGTAGCTGTAGTAACGCCAATTTAAACGGCATTGTCGCTCGGTTGAATGGAGAACGAGATTGCAAATTACTCGGTGGTTGCTTCTGATTCTCCATGTCCAAGGTAGAGGGCGAAAGAGAGGGAGAGAGAGAAGGGATGGCCAAGTTTTTGTGACAAACGAGGGCTAATTAGCCACATAATCGTGAACCGTGGCTTACATAATGTGTAATATTTATATATTTATTTATATATATACACACTCACACACACATGTATATATATATATATACATATATATATGTATTTATATATACATATGCACGCAACTCACATCGTGAAATTAAATGCACTGAGAGTGCATCCGGTTTTTTCATTTTTTTATTTTCTCCCCCCCCCCCCTCCCCCGCCCCTCGATCTTTTTATACAGCGAGAACTTTTGTGCTCGCTTTATTTTTCACCCCACTCACGTATCACGCTGCGCCACTTTTGTACATAACCGTCCGCATATTTCCTTTCTCTTTTCGCTCTTCCTGTGAAAATTCTACGTTCGCCATTGCCCGCTGGCTGAGTCGGTTATTTTTGCGCGGTTAACAATGAGTAAGAGAGAGAGAGAGGGTGAGGGAGGAGGGATTGGGAAGAAATACCGCGAGATGCAAATTTCTGTAGTGCTATTAAATTCCATTATTTCTTGACGGTTTCTGGCGAAATTTTTTATTTTTTTTTCGTCTTCGTGGTTTAACGTATTATTTTTGAGAAATTGTAAGGTTTTGCGTTAACTGAGAAAATATTTGTATTTTCTCGTATCGCGAGAAATATATGTTTTTTTAAATAATAATATAACGAAAATTAATATTTCGCACGATTTATATAATATATATATTTTATTAACAATTGTCATAATTTAATTGATATTCGTACAATTAAAACTAACAATAATCTAATAACTTGAATAAACGATAAGTCAATAATTGAAATAATTCATTCTTTTCCATAAAATAATTAGAAATATTTTCATCGCGTGAAAATTCCACGAAAAAATATACTTTTTCGTTCGATATGAATTTTTTTTCATCGAAATAAGAAAAACACGAAGAAAAAAAATCAGACTCTCGGTCGCAAAAGTTTTCCTCGGGATAATTTTGTCCGAGACCACTTGGTAATTTACATCGAGCGAAAATGTCGCGAGACCAAGCGATACGATTTTTTTTTCTCAACACCCGTGCGAGTGTACGATGATCTCGACGATATTGGGCCACTGGCAAGAAGCACGAGCTAATTATATTATTTCTCGTGCCAGAGAGGCAATTGCCCCGTTGAAAAGTACTATGCTATATAGCTTCGAGCTTGCGACCAAGCTCGACATATTCCTCTTTCCCACTCTCTCTCTCTCTCTCTCTCTCTCTCTCTCTCTCGCTCTCTCTTTCGTACGTACAAGTCTAGCAGTCGTTCATACACCCCAAGTCCGCAATTTGCCGGAGCAAGGCTAAGTGGTGCGGGCTTTTGAGGATTTCTGAAGTCCCTAACTAGACACTCCATATGGAAACCCTGCTTCAAAAACCTCCCCCTCCCTTCCTTCAATCCCTTTTTCTCTTTCTCTTTCTTTCAACAAACCCCTCCTTCCCGATCCCTTCCTCTCTTGCGTCTTTTACATGCAAAGATATCGTTCTATCGCGAATGCAGTCGGGCATACGCTTATGAATGTGTAAAGATGCTTTTTCAGTATTCGCACACGTCGAGTAAGAATAATTCACACCGTAAATTTCTCTCTTTTATTCATACGCGCTACACGTCGTAAGAGTTCAAATATCGCTGGTCGAAAAATTTTATGCACGTAGGGTAGGTACGTGTAAAATAATTTTAGCGTCGTAAAATTATTGAAAACTCGACGCGCTGCTCGCGTAATTCAATAATCGTTTTTATCGGATTTCTTAAATTTTCTTACTATTTTTATTATTTTATTCAATATTTAAATTTTTAATTTTAGTATTTTTAAAGTTTACAATATTCGATATCGTTGGATATAAATGAGAATAATTAAATCGCTCTATTATAATTTAATCGGGATTAAGGGTGATTTTTTTGTGTTTTTTTCTATCACGTATTGGTCATTATCCCCCCTCCACCTTCATATTCTCTGGCATGCATTATTTCGCTCACGTGCATGAGTTTCGAAATATCGATCGAAGTACATGCACGTGTATCTCGTACCACGGATTTTTCGTTCGTTCTTTTCTCGTCTTATTCTCGTACCCCTGATATGAACATATCGAGCTACGTGGAGAGAAAAAAAACAACCCCCGTCCAACCAATCGGAGAGAAATTCTTCTCGCTTTTTGATTTGTTTTTTTTTGCTCGTAACTCATCCCCTTTAACCGACTTTCGATCCTCATCGATTTTCCCTCGTCAAAGAACCCGGGAGTAGAGTGAAATCAGCTACCCCGAGCCTTTTGTATCCGCTTGTGCTTTCCTTCATTATTTTTTTTTCATTCTACATATATTTATGTATGTGTGTGCTTGTGTATGTATTACATACCGGAGAATAGCAGATGAGAAAAACGTGCCATACATATCTGAAAAGTTTCTCAGGGGTGTTTTTAACCCCCTTTCTCACTTCTTAGTCCCCTTGTATCTCTTTCCCTCGTTCTCCTCACTTCATTATTCATTTTCTCATTTTCTGATATACAGGGGGTTAGGAAACTATGCGGAAACAAAAAATATCCAGATAGCTGGCGTCGGTACAAGCACAAAATTTTTTTGTTACCTGTCCTACGATGAAAATTGCCTGAGATATTAATTCCCAAAGTTTACAAATTTGAAACATAACCTAAAAAATGCGTTCGGATAATTATTTTCACAGATCGCTGCTTTTTTTGTATATATTGACGAAATAACTGTTAATAAACTAGCAATAGGAGACGGGGTAAGAGAAAATAATTTCTCATTCAATCGCCAGGGGGCTGTTGTTTCATCCTTTAAACTATGCTAATTAATATCTCTGCCAATTTTCATCGCAGAACAATTTTTAAAAAAACCGTTTTGCTCGTATCGACGCCATCTACTTAGTCATTTTTCGTCACTTCGTAGTTGCCTGACACCCTTTATAGACACTCGAGGAGTAAAAGAACCTCACCGGTGGGATAGACGAATATCGTAGGCCTCTTGGAGTGCGGAATCGTCGGCATCGTCGGTCGACCAGCCCTGACCTCGACCGACATTCTTCTCTTCCGTTTTCGCTCCCCCTTCCTCGTTCGTTTCTTCCTCCTCACTCTGCAACATATCACGCACATTTGTCCTATAAATATTCCGCAACGCGAATAATTTTACAAATTAATTTTTAGAACGAAATTTCGTTATTTTAACAAACTTTTTATTTTTCGTCAATGAGATTAATTTTATCGTTGAAACGATATAAAATTGCTATTTGTTGACGACGCGAGTCAGCTTTGAGCTTCGTTTCATGCATGACGTGAGCCCAATGCGATTTTATCGTATAATGACTTGGTTACGGATTATATAACTTCGTCGTCGTCGTCTTTTCACGTAAATCTCACCAAGGATGAGCTTTCGGCGTACTTGCATCGAGTCTCACTGGACCACGGTGCGAAATTGCTTCAGAAATGTTATTCCCACGCAACTACCCCAAAGTGTTATATATAGAGTACTCTCGTTGTTGCATTTGCATACACATAGATATATGTTTCTATGAAGAGTCGCCGAGGCTTGACTTTGAGACGGATTTAATGCAAACTTTACGCTCGAGGATTTTGGTAGCTCGCGCGCCATGTTTCGTACGAGAATTTTCGGTAGAGACGTGTCGCGAGCTACGTCAAAATGCGAAGAGTTATAACGCGGTTCCGCGCTGAGATAAGAGAGGGGTCGTGTATGAATCGGACACCGGTAACAGGAAAAAGGGGTCAGTGAAAAAAGTCACGAGGTGGTCAGCCAAGAAGTAAATCACCCGAGGCCGTTCGTGCCCGTGCTTATACGTCGAGATCTTATCGACAGTGGTCGAATAAACGCCGAAAAATGATTTCCGTTAGTCAACGAATATACGAGCTCTGAAATATCAAATTTATATTCAATAAAAATCCAAAAATAACCGTAAGAAAATTTAAAAATTCACATTTTTTCATGTTTTTTTAGTTTTTGTCAGACACGCTCTACATTTTTCACTCAAAAATATTTTTTATGACATTCCGGAATATTGAGAATTATCAGTAAGTGATAAAAAGACAACAATAAAAAAAATATATTTTTTTAATATTATTAATATTTCTATGATTAATTTTTAAACGATGTTAATTTAATTTGCATGTGTTTGTATTAATATATATTCGCATTACAGTTAGTACGTCATTAATTACGAGAATATTCACGTTAATATACGACGAATACACAATTACCCGTACGGACATGTAAACATAGGTATATGACTACAACAATAAGTTATGTAGGGCGGACAAGGAGAAGCACGCACTCCCTTCCCAGGATTGAGAATCTCCCTCATCACGCTAAGTGCACCGACATATATATCTTTTACATGATAGAGAAGCATCTAGGGACGCGTGGTGGGTCGGGGCGGGGGGGGGGGGGGGGGGGGGGGGGTGGCAAAAGCTTGCGAATCAACCATACGCACAGATAACCACGTTATTTCGCGTATCACGATAATTAATTTTTCGCTTCCGATCTCGCGTTTCTTCGATTTATTTCCGACATTTCTAGGCGCGCTTACGAAAAATTCTATCCTCCAAAACATTTCTCACTTCGCTATTATATCCCAACCCCAATTTTAAACCCCGTCATGCTGACGAAAATCCCGAGGAAAATTCAATTTTACGTTCTCGTATCTCGGGCGCTTCGAATTTCCACCATTTCGTTTCTCTCTGCTGTTCAACGAAAATATGTGTATGAGTATATCTGCAGAAAGAGTGAGTGAGAGAAATATTTTGCCTCATTTTGCCGCGAGTACGTAGTACGTCGCGGTATACCATTACTCATACAATTTTCCAGTTTCCCGTTTTCGTCTCGCTAGGTGAAACATAGAGAGGAAGAGAGAGAGAGAGAGAGAGGCCGGGCCCACAATATTGCTGCTGTAAATTATCGAGGGAGTTTACATGACCCGACGCGGAGGATGAAATGGCACATTCGTAACCACCCTCTGATGCCTCGAGGGTCCCGCATAACACGGTACAATTTCCAACGAAAGCGAATCTGCTTTCCGCGGAGCTTTATGCCTACGTTATAGGTAAATACATCTATACCTGTAGGTACATATAGGTAGATTGGAAGGTAGAGATATATAAGTATATATATGTTTATTGACCTTTGGTAAACACCTGAATATTCTGGAAAATTTATTTCAAGAACCAAACTACGATTCGTAACAAAAACTAAAAACAGTTGTAAGTTTATTCTCACCGCTTCTAATCACGCATTAATTTCATAACTTTGTCAAAATAAAAATTATTGATTAATTTTTAGTTTTATGCACAATTTATTATTTTTCACTTTACGCCCTGAAAATGAAAAGAAAAGAAAATATTTTTAATGCTTGTTTCGATCTTTGTTTTTTCTTTTGTGTATTAACGGTAGTGCACATTTCCGAGAAGGAAGCATCAAAATTGTACCGTAAGCACGCGCTACGAGACGAATGAAAATTTAATATTTGAAATCGAGCACGTTGAATACAACTGGGGAAAGGAGCAACGGGAAACGAGGGAATAGTAGGTCGCGTTTCCTAATTCGCCAGGAGGGGTGGAAGGACGAGGAGGAAATTCCTCGAAAACCCTCGAGTCGGAATTCTCGCACGATAATGAGAGGTGGGAAACCATATTAAACATCTCTTCTCCTACCAGCTTTACCCCTCTTCGTCTCGTTCTCCATCACCCTTGATTTATCTACGCCTCGTACACCCTAAAGGCTCGTTTCGTTAGTTTATGCCTTTCTATATCTCCATATACCTCGAATCGTAATTCTCCGTTAGTAGAAATGGAGTTTAGCGTTCGATTGTAATAACGGGACGAATCTACAGGTGTTGCGCATGTTCTTCGTTGTATTCTCACGGTGGCACGATTAAAATTTCGTTCTAGGTTAAAATTTTTCGAAAATCATGATAAAACAATAATTTTTAATTATATTTTCATTTTCATTAACGAAATTTTTGTTTTTTTTCCCTTTATCAAAAACACTTTCACGACTTGACGTGTAACGCGTGATATAAATTTTCCTGAAAAAATCTCGTACGTCATAAAAATACTTTTTTTATTGTTGTATATTCTTGCAATTTTGTGAAATTCAGGAGAGAATTTAGCAGGGAAATCGTATCTTCGGTTTGTAATTGGTACGAGATTGGCGTAGTCGAGTATCAAAACGTGGCGGAATTGATAAGGCGAATATCTCTCACGTATTCGAGAATTTGAAGCATTTGCTAATTTAGCTTGTGATTGAGACACGATAGCGCACGAATCAAGGTATGAGAATTGCTCTCGCGTTCTACTGCCCGTATCATCGTTTGTAGTCTGCATTGGAAATACATATCCCGTTCGTACGATCTGACTGACCGTTTTGATTAATCGAGTTTCCTGGGAGTCGTACAAAACCGGTTGGTTTTCCCAGACGGTTTCGGGACGTACATCACCGTTTCTTAGCAATTTAGAAAATTACTAGATCTATATACGTTACGTATCTACATACACATTTATATAAAAACAAACATGTATGGATTTCCTCTTGGCCAAAAAGTAATTGCGGTGTCCAATAGCCGGAAGCGTACGTCCGTCCGTTGAAAAAATACGCATTTATTTTTTGGCCAACCTGATATTATTCCACCGCTGTGTCGATGAAGGGGACCTCTAATGCACGGGGTAATATTGACCAACCGAAGCTGACCACAGAACGCATCAAAGGGCAAAGCCGAAATGTCAAGAGCGAGGGGAAGAGAAAGAGAGGGAGAGGGAGAGAGAGAGAACAAACCCGTTCGGGAACACCAACGGGCTGTATTTCCCATAAACAAGCCTTTGCCGTGTCTCTTCGATCGTGATGTAGAGCTTGTACCGTCAACCGCCGTTGCCAGGCGTACCGTAGCGCATCGCTGCAAAGGTAACTAGTGGCGCCACAGAGGGAGCCACATCCAACCGTAGTTTCAACCAGCGCGCTCCTACGGAGAAATCAAATGACGCTCCGGGAAAGCTGTCTCTCTCTCTCTCTCTTTCTCTCTACTGATTAGAAGTGACCCAATTCCCTGACGAGAGACGAAATCCAATTTATCTTATCATCCAAGAACCCAAACCCAACGATTCAACTCTTCTAACGTCGTGCTAAAGCCTTCTAAATGACGCGCCTATATTTATACACAAACACACACATACACACGAGTTGTTTGTTAAAGCAACGATAAAAGCTCGCAACACGCGACCTCCCGGTTGCCACAAAAGCTAAGGGAGCTTCGAAGATACATAACTGTATATAAACGAGCGTAGATTTTCCGGCTTACGGTCACGGGCAACAAAACCGGTAATTATTCTCTTCGCGTTGAATTTAGCAGTCGGATTGGAAAAGCTGGTTGGAGCGGTGGGGATGGGGGTTGGTATGAGGAAAGGGGTTAACTAGAATGTTTGCTTGTGCGTGTGTGTGTGTGTTTCAACAGTGTTAATGGCATCGATAGGCATAAAGGAGTTTCAAGTTCACTGGCGTGACTCTGTACCGTGTGGTGCAACGATGCACCAATCGCAATTGTGACCTTCGCTTTTACTCGAATCCGCAACCTCCCTTCGCTCTGCACACTCTTCACCGACGATACAACGATTCCGGGAGGTTCTATTATGAGCTACATGGACGGATTGTGAATAATGATTAGTCGTAGTGGGTCGATCGTTACGATGAAATTTCACCAAATATTCCCGTATTTCTGTTACTGTTTTCGTTACAAAATCGAAATACATTTGAAAAATTGCATCGAACTTAAGAATTTCTTTAACGTTGTTTGGATGTGAATTAATTATTGTATATTTTATATAAAATTCGAAAACTGCGTTTAAAAAAGAATTGAATTTTTTTAGGGTTTGAAATTTCATTGAAATAATTGAAATGATGCTTTAAAAATGTTTAAAAAAGATTTAACTTTGAGAATTGATGGACGGAGATTTTTCAAAAAAGTTCGGGGTCCAAGTAGGATTAAGTGGTACTTTAACTTCGCAAAGTATGTAATTTTTGTACCGAGGGCGCGTCTTTTCTTGTTTCTTTCCGACGTAAATTTCTCCCTCGAGAGATTTACGTGAACGCTACAAGAAAATCGCGATGAAATAACTCCTGGTCCACTGGGAGGGTCGGTCCAACCTCTCGTCGATATTTCGTTATCGCGTGACGACCTCGTGTCAGATACGTCAGTCCTGAGAGAGAGACAGAGAGAAAATTCCAAGTAAAAGGCCTCTAACAGTCACTCGATATTCCGCTATTCAAACCACTAAAAGCGTATACAGAATTGTTCTATTTCAATCTAATTGCCACGAATTTAATTATCTTTAAATTGCACGATTGATAACATCGAAAGAAAAATCGATTTCGCACCAAGTCGAATATAATTTATTTATTATGATCGATGTTCGTTCAATTATTCATTGATTATTATCATTGCCAACACGTTATCTCTGTTATCATTAATTATTCGTAGAGGCCAATTTTCGAGTATATTTACGTACAGTGCGCATATTTTTTTCATAACCCACTTGTGATACCAAGCGCGTAGCGACTAAGGGTAGACGGAGGTTGAATTCGGGGCTGAGTAGAAAAATTCTTTGGGGTGGAGTTCCAGATTATAAATATGTACCACGTGCACCCGACAACCCCTTTTGTTCAGAGGGCACATTTGCTCTGGTCACAAAATACGAATAGAAAATATATATATGGCGACAGAGAGAAAGGCCTGCTCAGGGCTAGGCACTCTCGCTTTAATTTCTCTCTTGTAAATACAGGCACGAGAAGAGGGGGGGAAAAATTGCAGCAACGCCCACCGAGTTGGTCGTACGCTCGTTATATAACGCACTTCCGGTAAAGACTAAGAGAACCATCGTTCACGATTATAATCTTATTTTTCGTCAGACCCTCGGCATGAAAGAGTTAATTACCGGCGACGAAGTCACAATCTCTCGTCGGCACTTTCGTATTGTTTCCCGATTAACGATCCGTTGAAATTTATAATTGAAACCACAAAGCCCCGTTCGATCGTTATCAAAATTTCTCGTTCGGTCTTGTAATTGAACAACGAGCGAACAAAATTCGATCATCTCCTTACCCAGGAACAGAGGGAGAACGATTAATCTCGCTAATGGTTAACTTATACATCGCCAAAACTTTGGCGTGATTATACAGGATGGGCGAAGGTGGATGGGAGATGGGTGGAGTGAGAGGAGGTGATTAATCCTCCCTCGATTTTGACTCGCAGATTGCCACCTGCGGTGAGTTATAAGATCGTTTAGAGAGAACGAGGAGTCTTGAGAATCTTTGCCTCCCGCGACCACTTTCTTATCTTATAATCAGTGTTTTCAGTAGCGAACGTTGAGAAAAAATCGATTAGAAAGAATTTTACATTCGAATTTTGATTGAATTTCGAGTTAGCATAGCGGGGAGTAACGTGAATTTTACCTCAAGTCCTCGAGCCTCATTTGTTTCAACTTGCTCGCAGTTTTACTATACGCGAGTGCTTAATTTTGATTTATTGCGAGCTTAACTGTACACAAGTCCTAATTTCTTAATTTTATAGAAGTTTAACTGTACATCGGTCTCAATTTATCTATACTAGAAGTTCAATTGTACGCCAGTCCCATTTTTTGCGTTAATGGACGTTCAACTGTACATCAAGCAATTTTGTTTCCACTTTATGGAATGTCAACTGTACAAAAGGCCCATTCTTTAAATAGAAGTTCAATTCTACATCGGCCTGTTTTTTTATTTAATGAAAATTCAACTGTACACCAGTCTCGTATTTTTTCAAATTTAATGGAACTTTAACTGTACATCAGTCCCATATTGAAAATTAACGGAAGTTCGACCGTGAGCCAACCTAATTTCCCAGTTAACATCGTTGTTCGCCTGCGGGACATTTTCAAGTCCTTGATTATTTATCGTTTTGCGATTTACTGGTTTTCCTGAAACGTAAACATTTGAGCAACGTTATGAGTCGTTTGAAAATCCTCGACATCCTGTAAACATTTGCCGACTCGGATGCCAAAGAGTTCGGGGGTGGGTATTCTATCAGGCAAATTAGGACGCTGGAAATGAACGAAACCGAAGATCAAAGAGAGAAGAGACCGGAGATAAAAGTTGTGGAGTCGAGCCGGGTAGGGTCAGAGAACGCGAAACAAAAAACCTTGAATCTAGCCGAGTCCTTAATTCACCCCGTATCGTTCATTAAGCCATTCTTTCATTCACGTTTTTTCCCTCCTTTCCCTTGTTCGTTTCGTACGTTCACTCTTTCATTTCCTCCCTTTATCTCTCTCTCTCTCGCTTTCTATTTATTTGCTTGTCTGCATTTTAGCACACTTTGGTCGACCTCTCCCAAATCCTTTGGTCTCTCTCTCTTCCTCTGTGACTCTCGGTTGTAACAGCCTCAGCAGGCAATTATCACTGTTTTACACGCCCGTGTAATAAACGTTTCTCCTGTACATCGAACCCTCTGGGAGATTTCCAAATCTTTTTCGCTAGTGGGCAACTTTCGCCAATCGCTCGCTCTCCCTTCTTCGAATCGTTCGTTATACAGACCTCGTACGCTCTCGGATTATTCACAATTTCCTATCTATCGAGAGAGACGAACACCTTTTTCGCTACTACCCCCTCCTCCTGCCCCTCGCTGCGCGACTTAATCGAGGATTACTCGTGGGAAATATATTACCGACGAATCATCCTCCCGGGAATTTTGTTTCATTCGCGAGAATTCAATCGGCTTCGACCATTCCAAGAGCAACACAAAATTTGCTCGATAAAATAAACCGATAAGTCTATTGTCGTTTTTATTTTTTTTTTAATGGGCGATTTTATATCGTTAATTCTTTTTAGGTTAATAATGAAATTTGATTATTTCTTTTTATTATTATCTTTAAAATTTGAAGAAGAACGAAGATAATTTCACTTTTGTAACGTTACCGGTAGATCGTGTTGCACGAAAAATTTTTGCTCTCGAAGCGCATAGAATAAAAAGAAGGAGAAGAAGAAGTACAAGAGAACAAGAAAGGGAAAGTATGGAAACGCGTCTGACAATTTTATTTTCTGTGCCGCCATCTGGACGCATCTGGACCACGAACGACGTACCGATTTCCCGATTTCCCTCCTGTGAGAGAATTAAATTTCCTGTCCGTCCGTCATCGACCGTTCTTTCGACGACGCGACATCGATATTCCTGTAACCATAAAATAATATTTTCTCGAACGCGGCTGTGTGTATATACCTAATACGATCGTTGAAAGAATGAAAAAATCCTTGCGGGTTTCATTCATCGTTGTTTTTCCAATTTCTCGTTGAGAATCACGAAAGGGAGAAAAATGGAACGAAAGGACGAGATCGAGAGAAAACGATTTTGAAAATTAGGTTTTAGCCCTTCTCCTACGTTCTATATCGTACCTTCTCGTACTTTTTCCCGAACTACGGCAACGCGCCAGACTTTCTCCACGTTTTCGTCCGTTTTACTGATTTTACTTCTGGAACAAAGTTCGTGATAAAGCTCCCTGGCAGGGCAGTGTTAATCATTCAGTCCGCCATCCGCAGTGCCCATTGCCACATAGATATATGTATGTGTATATGTACGTATAGTTCTGGAATAATTAATGGCAATCGGGGCCAGTTGGACAGCTTGCCCGAGACCAATCGCCATAGTTCTCTACACACGAGTCACGGTCCGAAAACGAATCTCTATATACATATATTTTTTTTCTCGCATTTTCACCTTCGATGCAATCGTGCGTCACTATCAAAATTACAAAATTTCAATGTCAAAAAAATGACGAAATTCATAATTATCGTCAAAATTACAAAAATTTGTTAAAAGTTGCATTGTTGATATTAATTATTGTTTTTTTTACTTTGATACGAAGTAGAATACAAGTAAAAACGAAGTTAATTACAGGAAAAGAGTGTTAATTCGAGCAAGCGATTAATAATAATAAAAATATTTAAAAAATTGAACGTTTTTGGTACGAGGTTGGCGTTTATGACCAAGTAGATTTCGTGCTAAACGAGTACCTGAGAGTAACGGAGGATTTGCAAGCTCGGGTATACACCCGTATGGAAAAGTGATTTAACCACGGGTAATGGCTTTTCCGTAATCACGTTTACAAGCTCTCGTAAACTTTCCGGCGAAGATATATACGTGCGAGCTCTCTGGCCACGAAATATAAACTCCGGTCGATCGGAAAATATATATATATATATGTATATATATGTGTGTGTTTGTCTTTGGTCGTGTTTGTCTACGGTACGTGTCTACCTGTGTTTCTGACTTGACCTTAAGACCCTCCGAAGCACGCGAATTATTTACGAAGATTGGTCTGGTTGTATTTTCGCATTCGCAGTGAAAAATACTTTCAAAATAATTTTCATCGCACAAATTCTCGATATATCGTGAGTACTCGTTCGATATGATTTTATGTTCATCCTAGCTAACGGAAACCTAATAGAATTTTCGCCATCAGATTTTGGTGATAACAATTTGACCTTTTTACCGAAAAATTTTATCGCCAACAAAAAGCGACTCATTCATTCATCATCAGTATCAAATTTGCGATCGACATAAGTTCTTATAGCTTTTGAAATGATCAAAATTTACCGAAATGTCATATATCGCTAATTTTGATCACATACCTATGTGAAACCTCCAAAAATCGAATTTCGGAGTAACTTTTTCAAGGGCTCGCTGAAACCGTGCCGGGTAGTCTGAAACAACCTTGTTATGAAAAAAAACATCGTAGGAAAAATCGTCGAGATTTGTTCGTAATAGAGCCCGAAAAACAAAACGGTGCAATTAACGTCTGGTGCGCGTACAACCCGGGGGCGTGGAAGATCAAATAACCGAGCGAGCTTTCTCACCCCATGTGTTTTTTTTGTTCGCGGTGTCGGCTGTATTCGCAAAAAAGCAGCGCCAGCAGCGTCAACCACCGGCGAATATCACATCCTGGTGAGTGCACAGCTAACTACTTAAAACTCGGCTCTCGCTCAATCGAGTACACCCAGAGAGTGCTAAGTGCCCCACGGTTACTTTCACATTGCCGATGTTGGTTCTTCCCTTTTCCCGGTGAGACGTTGTGACCGGGTGCGAAGGAAAACGTTAATTCGCAGATTTGTCTTGGTTCGAGGAGTAAAAGAACGAAAAACTAAAAAAAAACATCAAAAATCAAACTGAAAAAAGGAAGTTCGAATTTCTCGTGTACAAAAAAGACACAATGGACAGTTTTATCGTCGAAATTTGTAATAAAAAAAAAACCAAAAAACCAAAATTTCGATTTCGTATGGTTAAAAAAAAATTTTTTAATGTCGTTCGACACGAACTTTTTCATTCGTCATGCGGATACCCTGGAATACGTGACAGCTTTTTTCCAGAGTCACGAATTTTGAAATATCCGCACAAATATTTGAACGAGCCTCACACCTGTGCACATCGGGCGTGTGCAAAAAGCTCGTATCGTGGATTTTTTTCTAATATACGTTCGACCGCATCGAAATGGCGGCATGTTCCCGTTTCCCAAAAATTTATTTATTTACTTATTCGCGACTTTATTTTGATTTTTTATCACATTTTTTCGCGAATTTATGTTTTTTTGAAAATATTTTTCATTTATTCTTATTAATAATTATTTGAATATTTTTATTTATCGAATCCTATTTATATCGATAGCTCGTGACAAAAATAGAAACGTAGGCTATCGAATAGTCGACCTCCCATGAAAAAAAAGTGGAATAGTATCGAGTTATCGTCGCGACGAATATTTCGTGCTGTGCGATGTTAATATAAATCACGTGACAGGAGGCAGGAACAAAAATATACGCGAGGCTTCCCTTTTGGGACAAAAGTTGGGCCGGAAATAAAAATAAATTTTAAGACGCGAACCGAGACGCGAGTGGTGAAATAATTTATTGTCACTGTCTCGCAGCGGTCCTGGGATTCTTGAACTGACTTATATAGGTATACGCGTGCACGAGTAGTAGTTCAGTCCGCTTTTGCAGTCGTGGTCAACACGAGAATTTATGTGGTTTTACGGGATGGGCCGAGAGAGCGTCCATTACGACGAGGATATATAAAGCTGAGTGTACGAGGGCGAGAAGGAGAGTAAGAGAGAGGGGCAGAGACAGAGAACACGAGAGGCAAACTCCTGAAACCTTTATGGCATAGTCTGGTAAACCAGCAATTCTCTCTATCACGTAGTATTCTGCCTGGATTTATATTTGTATATACCATACAGAATTGTTGATAATTTTTCATATAAAATAGTTCATAATTTTTGCGACGGGAACATTTTTTCGTTTTATTATATTTGATTAATTAATAATTATGTGCGAAGTATATCGTGGTTTTAATTATCAAGAATATGTCTCTATGACCCACATATGGGTCATAGAGAGAGAGAGAGAGAGAGAGGTACGTACGTGGATAGTGCTATGAGAAAGGGATTGGAGTGATTCATGTAAACGAGCCAAGGAGGACCGGAGAATTATATGGCTGATGAAGGGCCGCCGCAGGTAGAAGGACTTAGCGCAAGTTGACGCCATTAACCTATGATTCTCGAACCACGTCGTCATATTATATTTCGTATTTGCATATCTTCCTTCACATTAATATTTAAAAAACACGATAAAAACAAACATTTTCGCTCTTATACCTCGGTAATTAATGTTGAAAATAATGAAAATTATCCATTACAAAAATAATTACAAGATTTTCATTAACTAAATTTATTTTAATATTTTTACGATAACATGTATATTTTCTCTCGTATCAATTTACGATGTAAAAGTTATATGAAAAAATATACCTTTGTACGCGATATGAAATTTCATACTCGTTATATCAGTTTTCATATAGTTACAGACTTGAGAAAAGAAATCGAGTTTATCGCGTATTGAAAGTTCTTACGTACATATTGAAAGTTTCGCGGAGACTTTGAAGGAAAAGGACCGAGCGAGTGAGCGCTTTTGGCCGTGTTTTCGGGTACGTGTGTGTGTGTAAGCAAGAGAGAGAGAGAGGGAGAGAGAACCCAATAATCCGGTATTATCGGGTCCTCTTCGGGCACGTACCACACGTGCTTACTATTAATCCCCCCTCTATCATACTCGAGAAATTACCAATACTGCGTACGTGTATATGTAAGTATATACGGGAACGCATCTTGAGTTCTTGAACCACATACATAGAGGCTCGATTTCGGTACATGCGCCGCATTACACGCGGCTTATACGTGAAACCACTACGAGGACTACATATATATGTATACACACGTAGGGCATATGCATAGGTTTAGGGGTTCGAGCCTCATGGACCTGCACAATTTTCGATCCGAGTGTGTACGGTGAAAGGACCATAAATGGACCGAATATATTTACCACTGGAAACATAAAAAAAACATTTGTATCGATCGAAAGAAGCATTTGAATAATAGAACGAACCAAAAAATGCATTTTTATCGTTTTTTTAACGATTTATGAATATTTTTCAATTTTGAAAATACAGTTTTTGTTGATTATTTTGTGATTTAAGATAACGAGTCTATATGGACATGATGGATGAAACTCGTCGTGTTGCGTGAACGAAAAAACAAAGTTTCTATTTTAAAAATTAGACAAAAATAACGAATTTAATGTAACAAATTATGCAGAATTTCTTGTTTTTATGAGACTGAATCGTCGGTGATAAATATTAATTATTCTTATCGAGAATTAAATTTCACCGTGATGGCTCGTCGTTTGAAATATCAATTTTTGTCATAAATACGAAAATTTGAATAAACGATAATACCGGAGGGAACATATATATATATGTATATATATATAAGCAGGAATTCAAGAAAGTTTTCATTGAAACGTCGACGTCGCGTTTAACGTCATATTTGCTAAATCGTTTTATTCAGAATGAAAATCTCGCGAGAACGGCGTGGAATATTCACGACGAATTTCAAGTTTTACTTGCCACCGGGACGGGGGAAACCCTCGACGAGTCGCGAACTGACCTTTTCGAACTTTATTCTCGCCCCGTCGCGAACCTCTCTCGGTCTCGCTATAAATGTCGTACAATAACGGCGAATTCTGGTTTTTGCTCGAATAACGGAAAAACCACCAAGAAGGCAAATATGCAGCGAGAGAAGAGAAAATGGTAAGAATTCAAAATGAAGACGTAGGAGTTGCAATATGCCGAGCGAATTGTCGCGAGTCGAGGAACGAGCGGGTTTGAGCGAAGGGTGAAAAGCGTTCGGGTTTCACGTTCTATATCACAATTACGTTCTTCCGGAAGCTTTCGCGCTCTCACGTCTATTCTCGATCTCTCAACAGCCAACGTTTTCTCTCTCTCTCTCTCTCTCTCTCGCTCTCTCTCTCTCTCGGTTAACGTTGAAACGATTTTCCCCGGAAATTTTTCATTCTCATCTATCTCGCGATGGAAAAAACGAAGCTGACGACGAAAGAACAAAAATTCGCGTCTCGACGACACGTGAATCTCCGGAGAAAATTGCGATTTTCCGTTTGTTTCACGCGATCGTAGACAAAACCTTTCTTTTCTCTTCAATGTTTTTTATAACAATTAAACCTTCATTTTCGGTAATTGAAATTAGTTGATGTCTTTTCATCGATTTTCATTTTTGCTTTATCAATTTTCGATCAATTACAATCAACTCTTAATAATTGAATTTTGCTTTCCATGACAATCTCAGCTTGTCATTTGTTCAAACAATTTTCTTTAATCGACCCCGAACTTCGCTCGTTCTCACACGCTTTTCTTTCCTACAACGAAAAGATCTTTGCCACTTTATGGAAGAGAAAAAGAAAGCAGATTCGTCGTTTCCTCATTTTTCTTTCGGAAGATGAAGTTTTTTCTCACGTCCGTGGAGATTCGCAAACGGGGGTAAAAAAGCTTTCATTTTCATGCTTGCATAGCTTCTCTCACTCACTATATTTCTGTGAAATTTGCAGTGGATGCGTGATACTCCAATGTATATATATATACATTTTTATTTCGACAGGTTTCCATTGCGTCTCTCGTTTATACACTCGACAGCTTTTGAACCGTATCAGAAGAGTCGGACGCAGCAACGGCTCAACGTACCCTCGCCAACCCTCTCTTTCCCGTGTCTCTGGTTCGACGATACGAGATTCGTGCGGACGAGAAGGGGAGCGAAGGGCGGGGGTGGGGTGGAAGGGGAAGGGAGAAACGAGTACGCGAACTAGATGAGTGGAATACTCACTCTCGCGATGAGCTCGCAAGTACGAGCTATCCCGTTTCTATTTCGCGTTGGCACGCGCGAAACACTGGAATACAGGAAAAAGGGCGAAGAACAGTGAGGCGACCAAACAAAAAAAAGAAGAGGAGAGTTACGCGGAGGTCGAGTGAATGAATGGAAAAAAAGAGGAAATTCTTGTCTTTTTTTTTGCAGCGAGGAAACAAAAAACGTGCAATAACTGTCCTCTGTTTGGTGAATTATATTGCTACGGGATGACGCATTCTCGCCTGGTTAAGGGATGAAATTTGTTCATCGTGGGTCAGTGACGAGAGTTATGAGGGAATTTTTGCTTAAAGTAATTGCAACGAGGACGTGGATTGCGACGGGCGACGATGCGGGAATGTTGACGGGTGAACCGTTTTTTTGTTGGATTTATTGCGACGAATGACAGGGTTGGATTTATTCGTCCTTAAAAATGAACGATTTTTAATCTTGTTACGAAATTTTCAATTTTCCACTAAATTTCAAAATTATCAACTTCCAATTAAATCTCAACGATCTAATTCTGATTAAAATTTCCTAAAAATTGTTACGAGATCCAAATTTTCGAAATTCCAATGGATAAATCAATTTTTCAGAATCGATTCGACGTACTTCCTCCTCCGCTCGAAACATCGTGCGGCACGCCTCGATCGTTCCATTGTAAGCCGACAAAGCCTTGAAATTCGTGAAAACGAGTCGCGATGCGATAGTTCAGTTCTGCGTCTATCTGCATCGAGCAGGGAAAGCCTGGAAGTTCGAGCGTGGGCTTGGCGCGATGACTAACGTTTGTCACTGACAAAATAGTTTTCCAATACGCTATACACGTTGTGCGTTCTTATTTTTCCAACGTAGTGACACGAGGAGCACGATCGTCGAAGACAGATAAGGACCCGCGAGTACGACGAGAAGAAGAGAGAGAGAGAGGGAGAGAGAGAGATATAGATAGATAGATAGATAGATAGATAGAGAGAGAGAGAGAGAGGCAGAGATCTGTATACCTGTTGTACAACGTCGAGGAGGAGCACGTTGATACGGTGATGTCGTATACTATCTTCGTCTTTCTCTCCCTCGTTTCCCGTCCCTATATTCGCGCGGACCAAATCGAACTGGGACAACCGCGAGAGTTCTATGAATCGGAAACGGAAATTCCTTGCATACTTCAACCCCCCCCTCCCCCCTTCGCCCTTTCGTAGGTGCGAACGTATTTCAGACGCGGGAGACAACATGAATATTGTTCTCTCTCTCTCTCTCTCTCTCTCTCTCTCTCTCTCTCTCTCTCTCTCTTCTCCCATTCTCAACCCTTGTACCCATACAAATGGCGCAAATGTCCACCCTCCGTTTCATCGCATCCCCGAGCACCGTTTTCCACCCCGATACAATCGAGGAAACTTTGCCAATGATGATAAACAATGGCGTCGAGGAATGATTTATCGCGAGAAAGCAATTGCGAGGTATTTTTTTGTTAAGAAATTTTATTGACGATAAGTGAGATCGAAGGGAGAATATGAATTTCATTTTCGAGAGTCGAGAATCGGGAAGTTTTCGAGTTAGGAGGAAGTTTTCGTTGGCCCGTTACATTTGTGACGATGAAAATGTCGCCACTGTCGGGGGGGTAGGATTTCTCGCAAAGCTTGGAGAAGTTCGGGATCGATTCGATAAGTCGTAATTAACCAATTAACCCTGTTTTTCGTCCCTGCTCGAGCCCTTGCCACTTAATACTTCCCCTTCGTTGAATAATTTCACAGTATTTCTTTAGCCTCTTATCGCTTGACGAAAGCTTTACTTTTCTCGTATTAAATGTTTCATCCCTCATTGAGCTTGAAAGATCGACGATAATAATTGAATTTATCACCCGACTGTCGTCTTGGAAAATTCGTGATACGTATTCTCTGGCAAGATCAATTAGATCAATTATACGTGAAAATTGCAAAATGGATATTTTCGAAAATATCAAAGATATTCTAGTTGACGTTAAATCAATTTTTGTTTAAATCTATTGCCTAAAATTTTTTTATTTCTTTACAAAAAACAGCGAGGCTTTTATCGAAGAAAGGAAAATCAATAGCGATGTAAAGTCGACGGATTCTCCGGTTCATAAATTTATCTCACGAGTAATTAATTTTTTTCGCCCTCGAAAGCGAAAGAGAGATATCCCTCGCTTTTTCCCTTCCCCTCGATAATGAATTATCGCGTTCTCTCGCCTTTACCTGACGACGTGCGAAGGGTTTTTTTCTCGTCTCGACGGGTGAGAAAGTTTTCATACCGAAGAGCAAAAAGCATGTTCATCGAGGTTGGCGTAGGTTCAACTTTGTCTTTATTTTTGTTCGTATCGTCGTTGTTTGTTTCTCGTTGTTTCGCGAACGAAAGATCGAGAGCGTGATTAGTTTTTTTTCCCGAGAAATTTTCCTTTTTTTTCCCTCGCTCCCAATCGTCTTATACCCGTGTCTCACAAGCTTCGAGCCCACGCCAGTCGACTCGCGAAGCACACCGAGGCCCCTCTCGAGTGAGCACAAATTTTCCATCTTTTCCCCCTTACCAGATTCTCGTCGACTTCATTGTTCTCGACGTTCCACGCCGATCGAAACTTTCGGCGAAACGTGGGAAAAAACTCCAACGCCGTCGATAAAAACAATATCGGTGAACGACCAGTTCGTAAATTTGTTTTCCTTTCAATAAAGTTATATCCTCACTCCAAGTCATATTTTTATCGTGGAACATTATTTTTAATTTTATTTCCAAAGTGGCTGAAAATTATTTTTTAATCCAATTACCTTAAATTACATTATATTTTCTCCCTTAATTGTATTATTAAATTTATAAAATTGCGATATTCTCGTGGGACGAAAATAAACGAGAAAACGAACAAATTTCGTTCTCGAGTCGTTTCAGGAGAATAATAATTTACTTAATGTCACGAGAGAGAGAAAGAGAGCTTTTAGTAGCCCTCGTCTCGGGCCACCGAGGAAAATATCTTCGTCTTGCTCGTCTCTCATTTTCTTCTCCTCGACATCGGCGGAACATTTGAATAGACGCGCCGAGGTGTTGAAAGGAGATTTAGCGCTTGGTGCGAGCCTGTGAGACAACTACCGAACTTTCAGCCGTAATTCGAAGTCAAGAATCGTTGTAGACTCGAAGAACGCAAGAGTCGTTGGAAGAAAGCGCGCGCTACACAGAACTCTCGCTTCTTATTATTCTCGATAGTAATTCATCCCTTTGAGTTTCTTCTCCTTCGCGTCTAGAAATATACTTATATCTATCGTCTTTTCCGATATTTATTTTCTCGCGGGATACATACTTCAGGGTGATTCTTCGTCGTTGCGCCTCTCGCTTTTCCTCCCTAATAAACGACACTCCCCGAGAGATCCGTGATTTATTTTCTTCCGGGGCGCAACGAACGAAAATACTCAAAACTTCTTTCACCGAGCGGAGACACCCATGTGATTCGTACGAATAATAATAAGAACTTTTTCGTTTCTTGGGTTTTCACGATTATTTCAGTTTAACATTGAAAAAAAATGAATTTCCACGATTTTTTCATTTTTTTGATCAGGTTATTCAAAAAAGCATGTCGAAGGGTTTAAAGTATTGAAATTTGATTTTCGTTCAAAAGTACTTCGTAGGATGGTCGTAATATCGAAAATTTTCGGAAAAATATAAAAACCTTCTTCGCTCCTTCGCGTTCCACAATTTTTCCAGTTTAACATTAAAAAAGGAATGAATTTTCGCGATTTTTTCATTTTTCGACCAGGAAATTCAAGAGTCTATCTATGCCGAAGGGTTTTAATTATCGAAATTTGATTTTCGTTCAAAATGACTCCATAGAATGGTCGCGAAATCGAAAATTGTCCGTAATACGCGAATATCAAAACCGCACTACTCGTTGTCATTAATTATCCAGGCTTTCACGAGTTTCATAATTTCCTGTCGGTTGGTCTAGTTTATCGAGAGAAACGGAGCAATAATATGAGGATTCGAGGGCTGTGGTTCGACCATGCGGCCATTCGTTCGTGCTTCCTAAATCCTAGTACATTAAATGGTCTATCCTCCTCGAATCTTCCCTGGTCGATCGTTGAAAACATTAGCGAGAGCGAAAGAGGGAGAGAGATCGAGTGAGGGAGTTAGAGAGTGTGAGAGAGACAGAGAGAATGCACCACACGGAAATATTGCAACCACGAACGGCTGGTTCTCTCGTTACTTCCGTCGAAAACTTTAGCGCAGGGGGATGAAAAGCTCTTCATCGTCGTACGTCTCTCGCCTCGTGGTCAGTTGGCTCGGTACCCTCAACCGAGTGTAAAATTACTCGATTAAAATACGACCGTGAACTTCTCCAAGTTCGTCGGTATTTAATTTTTTTCTCTGTTTTTTTTCTCGATTTATTTTCTTTTTTTTTATAAGCACCACACGGATACGTGGCACGTATTTACCGCACGCCTCTTGGGCGTTCTCCACGCTCGAGGGAGACAGAAGTTACTAACGATTATGACCCGACGAGGAGCCCGCGGGGATACGAACCTTGGTCTCAAAAAAAACATCATTTTTTGTTATCACCCTCAAACTTTTTCATCCCCTTACATACATTTTCGTTGTTCACGTTGCTAATTCCTCCGTTACTCTTAATAGCCTCTTCTTCATCTTCATCTTCTTCTTCTTCTTCTTCTTCTTCTTCTTCTTTTTTGTTCTTCGTTTATGCAAGATCTTTTTTTTTGCACAATTCCTCCGAAAAGATTTAACTTCAGACACAGAAAATCGGGAAAACTCTTCGACCCCGACTCGGTGTACGCGTTAAACAAAAATAGATTTTAATATTGTCAAAAATATGCAAATAATTGTAATTTAGCTTCTCGTCGAGGCACGAGTTTGGGGAATATGTTTTTTTTCATCCCATCCTTAATTTCTAATTGACCGCGCTTCTCTCACCCTCTTTGAATACAAAATGAAATTGTGCTCGACAAAAAAAAATAATTACAAAGTTTGTCTTTACTTTCTCGTTTTCTTTTTCTTTGTATGTTTTCATTACACCGGCCGACATGTTCAATCCTTTCCCAGAATGGTAAACTTTTTTGCTCGGGGACCACTCGACGTTCATGAATATTTGATATATTTCATCTCGAATTTCCCACGATGCGATAGTCTGCGGTTGCCGGAAGTTGGCAAGGAAAGGCCCGCTCGACGGCGAGGGCAACGGGAACGAAAACGAAACTGGAACGTCGCGTCGGGAGCGAATTTTCCTTTTTCCGTCGTGAGAGCATTTTATGCGATTCGTACTCAAAGGGTGGTCGGTAGGAAATAAAAAAAATCGGGTATACGTTGTGCGCAAAGCAAATGCGAAATGTGAGAGAGAAATAATACATCGTCTACGGGATATCGTAGAATGACAAAGCGTGACGAAAAAAGGTTCGAAAAATCAACTTTTGAGGAGAACACTTTTTCTCTCTCGCTTTCAAAAGAGAGCTACCAGTTTAAATATTGCTCTTTCACGGCCGATATTGAGGAAAATGTAAGCGAACGGTTACTGAGTAAGAGACGAGAAAGGACTCCGAGGAAAAACGTTTTTACCAAAAATTATTCGCTTTTATTGCCACTTTTCTTCACTCATCAAGAATTGAAAATTTTCGGCGATCGAGAAATGAAAAAAGTGATTATCTATCAAAAAATCGTGGACTTTTCATCGTTATCTAATAAATTCGATCAAATCAAACATAATAATAGAACTTGTCTCGCAATGATCTTAAAATTTTCGATTTTTCGGTTAGAAATTTTTTTAAAATACTCCAAATGTTCATTATAACATGGAGTGTATGCGTCACTTGACCCAGCTTTGTGTTTCTCCACTGGACAAGAAACCAACGAAGAGCGAGAGAGAGAGAGGCTCGTCTATACACACTCAAGTCATTTTTTTTGTTCTCGCTCGTGAAAGGGTTCTTTCGAGGTAGTGACTAAGAGGAAAAGAAAAAAGCAGGGAAAACAAGCGACAGCCCTCGTTGGCGAAAGAGAATTCTCGAAGAGTTCGAGAAAACGTGAGAGCAACTGCGGACCAAGAAAATTCACCGCGTTTCCACCCTTCACAGAAATCGATCATTAAAAAAAGGTCGCTCATAACGTTTCGACGAATAAACTTCCCCCTCGTTATCGTAATTATTCTACGTCTGGAAAACTTTATTTTGACGTCCGAAATAAATGTGAGAAAAAAAAATTAAGATTTTTTTTTTGACAAGCTCTTCGTTCACTCATCGGTCTACTGATTGCAGTTTTGCACCGTGTGTCGCTCGTTTTCCAGACTTTAGGAAATTGGGGCAAACTTTCCTTTCGCCGAACGTTCTCCGAAAACCACACGCGGGGTGGAAGAGAGGCACAGAGAGAGGGAACCCCTTAATGCTCGACGATTAATCCAAAAGTTCTTTCGTCGAACTAAATACCCTTCTTCGAAGCTTCGCCTTCTCTCCCCCTCTTTCCTAGCTACATCCACCTCCTACCCTCGAGCTATTCCACTCCCGTCGAGAATCCCCAGAATTACGGTATAATTCTCAATACGAATATTTCAGATCGTATCCACTTCTGGCAAGCACTGTGGCGCCTTAAAAAGACGATTTATGTTCTAGTATATCTTAATATTCCTTCCTTGAAAATTGAAACTTTTGGCGAATAAGAAATAAAAAAAAATCATGTACCTATGTATTAAAAAATTGTATTTTTCATCCTTTCGCATAAATTCGATCTAATCGAACGTTATAATAGAAATTTTCTTTGATCAATCTTAAAATTTTCGACCTTTCGTAAAAAAAAAATCTCGTAATACTCGAGTACCGTGACGATTTAAAAGAAGATTTTTGTTCTAATACCGCTTTATTTCGCACGAGGAAAGAAAAATGGGGCAAAATGGACCACGAAAATAAATTTCATCGTGACAACCCTTCGCGATAAAACGGGGTTGCGTTTTATAAGTTGGACATTTTTCACTGAACGCTACGATTTATCAAGTTCCGGATTCGATCCTATCTCGATACTCGTCTCGTATTTCCGACCGACTTATCGTTCCGTGTCATATTTCCCCGACTTTTCTATCTACAAAATTTTTAAAACTTCGCTCTCCTCTTCATCCGCGCCTTCGCTACTCCCTTTCGCCCTTACATCTTTCGTCCCTTTCGACAAAACTCGTGCGAAACTCAATTGAAAAATATCTCGCTAAAAATATTGTCAACTTCCCCGTTCATCCCCCTCTGTCTCTCTCTCTCTCTCAATCTCTCCCCCCCCCCCCTCCTCGAGGATTTCCACGATCCAAGTTTCATAATGGAAACTCACCCCGGCATTCGTGCGACCGATTGTTTTTCTCGGGGCTCCGAAACTTTGTAAATTTCAAATTTCTCGACACTTTCGATATTGCTCGGGACGATACATCTGGAATTTCGTGATTAAAAATAACAAAAATAAAAAACCGCAACTAAATATTCCGAGATATTTCCTTCACTCTCGCTCTTCCTGCCTTTACCACGAAAGTCATGAGAGATGCACTTTCATTATTCTTAAAAAAACCACATCACGTTTCGTCTCGTATTTCATTACTCTATTTCCATGAACATAAGAGAAAAAGAAGAGACGGTGGGGGGAGGGCTTAACCGGTTTGTAGTGCCAAGCGAGTGAGAGTTCGCTGAGGGTTCAAAACGTGTGTTGAAAGTATTATGTCTTAGGGAGTAGAGGGACGGTGAAAAACTGGAAGAAGGGGCGTTTAAATTCACCGGATGGTGTCGAGGGGTTGTGTGAAGGGAGGGTGCGGGGATAGAGGGGTGGGGGTCGTGACTCGCCGACTCGCACACAATATATCCCTCGACATGGAAGCCTCGAGCTCCTCTTGGCGCGAATGTTGTCGGGACGAGTACGAGAGGTGGTAGGTCGAGAGGGTGGAAGGGGGGAGGGAGCACTTCAGAAATGCACTTAACTGCACGTAGCTATAGTACACATTACACACACACACACACACACATATGTAATATTTATGTATACGAGCGAACGTGAGAAAAACGCCGGGAACGATACGAATAAGGTTCACGAACGTTTAATGGACACGTGTCTGGAGACGAGTCTCTCGCGCGATCTAAAGTTCTTTTTTTCGTGCCTCCGGTATTTACCCCACCCTTTGTTTTATTCTTACGTGCGATTAAATGTCGGGAGCGTGAAAATCTTTTTTTTATCAAGGCGAACTCTTTTGCTCGAACGTTGAAAGCTTATTATGGTTGTTTGACTTAGGGCGCGGGGGGGGGGGGGGGGGAGAGGGGTTGAAAAAAGGCGATGACAAGTTTACGACAAATGCGGTAACGACACGATACTCGAGAAGGAAATTGAAAAAAGTGAGCAATTGTGGTGTACGTAGAAATGTAGCGTTGAAAATTTTCTATTTTTTTCATATTATTTTTTGACTTCGTTACGATGGATACGATTTTTTTCTTCTTCTGAATATAAGGAAAAGAATCCGTTTGTTCCATTTTCTAAGCATTTTGTACAACGGGACAAGATCGCCCCAGTTGGGAAATTCTTGATTGTCGGTGGCTGGAAAGAAAGCGAGAGTGAAGAAAGTCGTAAAGTTAAGTCGGCTGAGAATGAACGAGAGAGAGAGAGAGAGAGAGAGAGAGAGAGAGAGAGAGAGAGAGAGAGAGAGAGAGAGAGAGAGAGAGAAAGACTGCGAGAATAAAACGGGTCGACTGCGTGACGAGAGAAAAAAGTGAGTGAACGGAAGGGTGAGAAAAAAGTGGCGCGGTCGAAAGGGAAGGGTGGGGGGTTGAATATATGGAGAAAAGCTTCAAGAGCGAGAGTCGACGGCTTAAAAGATTTTTCTTTTTTTCTTTTTTTCTTCATCCCCCTCCCCTCCCACCTCGCGCACGTCTAACCCCTATCCTTACTCTTTGCTCCATCCATAATCGGGTCTCTCCTCTTGGCACGGCGAAGAATATTCAGGGAGCGAACGAAACCCTTCGGATATTTGCCAAGAGGGTCTGCAAAATTAATGAAATATATATTCGCACCCCTACCAGCAAGGGTGGTCCGCGTTGTCGAAGGGTAACGAGAATTCTATGTTAATTAATATGTTTTTTGGTCAAACGGGAAGTTTGGCCGGTTGATGAAAAATTAGTTCCTTGTGAATTTGTCCATTTTGCTAAAAAAAAAACAAAATGGCGTTTGAATAAAATGTCGACCGACGCGTTATAGTCGTACGACTATTATTGATCGTATCGACGGTGGATGAAATTTGACGAGGGCGCGTGTTTTTTTTTCTTTTTGTTATCGGATGGTGAAAAATACTAAACTCCTTCGCACCTTTCGCGCGAGACAACGGCACTCTCGCGAATGAAAGGGGTGGGGTACGAGCTTGCCGCGAGAGTTTTACCGCCGGCTTTTAAGGTTTTTTTTCACGAAAGATCCCGTCGAACGGCTGGTTTTCTTTAACGATGGAGAACTGTTTTTTTTTTCGAGACCCAATTTGACGTAGCTTTATCTACTTTATAAAGATATCCAGTTACGTGGCTATTCGTACAGAAAAATCGTCGAACTAACTCGCGCATTCAGCCGATTAAACGAGACTCGACTTTCAGATATTTATCGAATATCGCGATTGAGAAAAATGACCGGTAATTGAAAAAGAAAGTTCCCTTATTTTTTAGCTTTTGAAATTTTGATTGATCTCTCGTTTACCAAATTTACCAAAAGCATAAAGTGCAAACATTCAAAAATTTATTAAATGCCTGAATATGACAATTGATTTAATTAGTTTATTCACCCTTTCGTCGCTGTTAAGAAAAGAGATTTGAAAAAACGGCATTTTTTTTGAAAATATTACTCTCGTCCTTTAATACAACAGAATTAAACCCTCCTCGAAACCCGGCCCCTGGCCGAAGGCCGTACCTTGCCGTTTAAATCTGTTCGAGAAATATACCCAACGATTTATGGAGTAATAAAAATTGATGGTAGCAAGCCGATAAAACCGATGATACAGATTACGTCGAAGCTTTCCCACACCCGGCAATGGGAACAACGCGAGAAAGCGAAAAAAAAGAAAAGAAAAAAAGGGGTTAAGTTTGTGGCTCTCGACTGCAGGGGTTGAAAACGGGGGTTGGGGGTGGGAAGAGGGCTGGAGGTGGATGGGAGAAGTAGTGACGGCTGGAATCCGGAGAAGAGCTTGCTAAACCACGCGGACGGTTCGACGATCCGATCCACCGGATGAAAGCGCTTGTTTGCTCGAGTGACTCGGATATCTGTATACATCTCTATATATATATAGATATTTCTATATTCATATATATATATGTTTGTACGATATTTTTCGCCACAACCTTTATCTAAACCCTGTCAATATTTGCACCAATGCTTACTTAGTAGGCCTTCAATACGAATCAGTCCTTCTTCGTCCTCGGTGCGTTCCTTTTCCAATTTTATCGATAACATCGTGATTTGCAAAAATCAATTTCTTGACAGCTGAAAATTACAAATTTATCTCTCTCGATTAAAAAATCTGAGATACGAAGGAGTTCAAGAGTTATTTTATTTACTCATTTTTATGCGGAAAAAGAAGATTTTGTAGGAAGTGTTTAATCAAAAAATTGTTTTTAGTTGGAAATTTTCATTTTATTCAGGGTAAAATAAAAATAAAAATCTCAAATTTTCCATCAATTTTGAGAAGAACGGACTATTTGTGGCTCGTGCGAAAATTGACGCAGGTCTTCGAGGCGTGCGTGACTATCGTCTCCTCTACCTGACGCTTTGATTCGATTTACGAGGCGGACGTGTGAGCGTAGGATAGCGAGATAGGCTGTGTCACGGAGAGAGTTAACGTTGGAAACCGAATCGCTGAACATGACGCACGTCCCTTGATGCGAGGGCATGGAAAATACGGTGGGTTATAGGGGGTTGCGCGTAACGAGGTCGATCGCGGGGATCTCAGATTCGCGACGATATCGTCGATTCGGCTACGTTACACACGGATCGGTGAATATATCGAGAGGGGAGAATGTACTTTCCTTCAACAGGAAGGAAAAGAAAATATCGTGAGAGAGGGAGAGAGGGAAAGAGGGAAGGAGAGGTCATGTGTCATTCGTTCTCGATTCCCGTGTAGCCTCGAGCTAAAGAATAAAAAGTAGGGTCGACAGTCAGAAATGAGTCGACATCAGCAAGGAATAAATCGGCGATTCCACCCTCGAGCTTTACCATCGATCGAATCGGATCAATTTATCGTTTTGAATCACCTTTAGGACTTTTTCTACCTTCTGCACGATTGTATACATACATAGCAGCCACGGAGTTACAAAGTGATAGTGGAAGATATATTTGTATATTTTATACGTGTAGAGATAAAAAAAATGTGTCATTTAATTTGAGGAATTAAAAAAAAAATTGATTGATTATGCTGAATTGGTAGTTGAACAATAATAATAATAGAACCAGTCATTACTAGTGTTCTAATTAAAATTAAAGTTAAATTGAATAATAATAACAAACATTGTTATTCGTTAAAAAAATATTTTTGTATTTATTTGTATTTAATAATCATGTTTATTATTGTTAAATACCGTTTTATTAATTTTTATATATTTTTTAACTGTATATATGTACATGATATTTATTACTGTCTAATCTCCGACTTATAATTGGATTTTTATAGAATAATATAAAGGGGAATGAGCCGAAGATGTGAAAAGGTCGACGAACGTCTGACCGCTCGCCGACTCGTACTACTGCGCGTTCGATAATTCATCATTCGTTCTCACACGGTCTCTAAAATCTTTTCCCCCCTTATCCAATAATACTCACCCACTAGATTTCGATCAATTCAGCGCCTCGGCTTGATCGAAGAAAAAAATATTCTCACGGTTTACGACTATTATTCCCTTGAACGGACGATCTCGGTCGATTTTGGGTTTCTCGCTACGGTGAAAATTCACAGTCCATCACTCACTCGACCGCACCGCGACAGGGGTTTCTTCATCGTCAACGTCACGTCCTTTAATTCGTCCTACGAATCTACGTACACGCCACTCGAGCATCGCGGAAAACAATGAAAAGTTAATTGCCCTTACTGTTTTACCGGGCAATCAGCGTCCGATTTAACGAATCAGTAGAAAAGGCAAAAACAGGTCAGACAAAATCTCAATCTCGCACTGCCGACGCTCGGGAACGTTTTTTTTTTTTGCGATTATAACAAATTCACTATTTCGACGGGTGTATGCAATATACACATATATACACTCCCTATATATGGAGAGATTTATAAAATTCCAATTAACCGTCAAATCTCCCTCGTGCTTCGTTTTTATTTAATTCGTTTCTCTTTTCGGGGAAAATCTTGTAAATCCTTTGGCAAGGATCGATCCGGCAAACTAGGTCTACCGTGCGCCGTTTATTTTTATCCTCGGCCTCGATCGTATCAGGACAGAATCTTTCTATGTCACTGCCACGCCGTACAACGTATATTTATCTCATTATAGATGCGATAGAAAACTAAAAATAAAAAAAACTTTCAACCCGACGTTATTACACGAGCACATGTACGAAAATTTGGTTTAATTTGCGGTGAAAACTCGAGGGTGAGAGTACGAGTTACCGATTTTTTCACTTAGACAGAAATATATATATATATATATATATATAGATAGATAGTTAGATACATATATGTCTATGTGCATACTCGGTTTAGCACGAGACTACCGATCCTTGCTGGCCGGAAGCCAATATCGTGACCGAACTTTCCTTACCCCCGGAACGGGTCTCAAGTCTGAATATATATATGCATATGTATATATATATACAAACAAATCTATACATGTATATAGCCCGAAAGATTACTGTTCGTTCGACCTTAATTACTCGAAATTAATTATAGACGTCTCGTTTCCGTCTCTCCGGCTCGTTCGAACTCGAAGCGACTTTTCTCGCAAACTTCCTCAAACTCTGATAATAGTTTTCTATTAAATTTTAATTCACTCTCTCTCTCTCTCTCTCTCTCTCTCTCTCTCTCTCTCCCTCTGTCGAATAATCCGCGATTTTTCGATAATTAACTTTTGTCTTCGATCCTCATTTTTTGTTACGAATTTTGATTTCACGTTATAAGTTGTTTCTTAGCATGAAATATAATTGTATTTGTCTGTTTAAAAATGTTCTTTTTCAATTTTTGTTTCCGTCGATCGTCGAGTCGCCTCGTGCGCGCGCCTCGACGGACGAAATCCGGTATAAAATTTCGTCGTTCAGCTCGCGGCGTCTCACGGCCGACTGAATCGCGCGAGAAGCTTCGTACGGACCAGGTATATAACGCTGAGCTATATGCACGTTTTCGCGTATATATACATATATATATGTTGGTTCGTCTGCTCTCGTTCTCTCGTTTCGTCCATACGATGCTTCCCACTTTGTCGACGCGCAAGCGCGTCAGCCACCCTCTCTCTCTCGCTCTCTCTCTTCGTATCTCCGGTATCAGCGACTCAGCTTTTCGCGTACGAACCCCTTCGGCTCACGAAGGATTTTATACGTGTGCGCGTTGCCGGGAACAGTGCCTAATGGCAAGGGTAGTGCAGCGACCAACACGACGGTATGATATCGCGCGGAACGCCGCGCGGTTGCACACAATCCCGTGAGTTGGTGTATCATCTCCTTCACCCACCCTTTTACTGTCTGTCTGTATGTCTGTCTCTCTCTCTCTCTCTCTCTCTCTCTCTGGGCTCAATTCACCAACATACCTTACACTTTATACAGTTGCAGCCTGAGCGATAACCCACGGAAATCAGAAATGCACCATCCTCGAGTAAACCTTCGTTATGAAACCCTCAGAAATATTTCAACGAGATGTGCTTCGACGTTATTTAATCAACGATCATTTTATCATCGTTGTATATCACGGAGAGTTGCGGACTATATATTCGATTCACCAACCGGCTGATGATTTTCGTTAGCCGTTATAATTTATCGTAGGTACTTATTCAAACGTCGTTCGAATTAATAAAAATCATCATTAAACACGATAATTAATAATTAATCTGAGCGTATCGATAATTATATAATAATTATCGCAATATTAACGATTATTATTTTGACAAGGTTTATAACGAAAAAATTAATTTGTTCAATTTTCATTAAACATTATTTACCAATTTATTTTATTACAATTTTTATTTACAACGATATTTATTTTTCCGTAATTTGTGAAGAACTTACGTTCGATGATAATACATTCGTGTAATATCGAAGCGTCATTCGAGCGACGATTTTTAACGATAATTTGCCGATGTTCGAGCGTTGCACAAGTTACGACGTTCTACATACGCAACCATGACGAGGAATAATTCGTAGCGAATTAATGGAAATCTCGGTAGGTACGTCGTACCTTACGTACACTTTGATACATGACCAAAACGCATTTACGTCGAATCAAGTTTGTCTCTATTTTCCTCTTTGGCGCACGAGCGAGAGAGGTACGTACGAGTAGTGTCCACAACGTGGTTGCACTACCGTCTGGCATGAGCATTCGAAACTCGTATGGACTATCTACGCTTTCTCTGCTCAACGTGCATATGTATAGGAAAGAGAGAGAGAGAGTCTGAGGGAGAGAGAGAGAGAGTGAGAGAGAGAGAATAGTGCAGGTGCAACGGACTCGAGATAACCACACGGCCTATTTTGGACGCGAGTTCTCCCTTCCACCGTCGCTTTTCCGAAGGACAGGACACACAATGGTCGAACAACCTGGCGCAGAATACTCCAACGTCAGTCGACCCTCTCCCTCCCTCTCTCTCTCTCTCTCTCTCTCTCTCTCTCTCTCTTCCCTACAATCCCCTAAGCATCAAAATCTACCACCCTAACGTTATACATATATAGAATATTCTCATGAATTCCGAGTTACATCCGAGCACACCTGATACAATTCTCATCGTTATTCTCTCCTTGGGCTTCCGTTGAATATTTTAATTATTTATTCGTTTGTCTCGTCACGACGAATTTTCAATGCAAATTGAATAAGTTTCTTTCATCGCTTGGATTTATACCGCGGGAGAGCTTTTAATTAAACGTCATCGTCTCTTCTCCGCAGCTACAGCCTCAACGGCAAATGGTTGAAAAAAATGCTTTTGTCGAACGAAAATAAATTGTGTTTCGCGAACGGTACGAGGGTTTTTGATCGAATTAAAATATATGCGATCGCTTTATATATTACAATCTTTTGTGAGATTAATCTTGTTAAAATCGTCGGTTTCCTAGATGGACCGCCGAAGCTCTTCTTTTTTTTTCTTTTTTTTTTTAATCTTAGTAGCGAGGAACGCTATTGTGCCATCGCTAATGAAATATCGTTGAGCTTGTTAAAATATGCACTGACGAGGCAAAGGTGAGTAAGTCTACATAAAACGATATTCTCATTCTCGTTATTTCTGGTTACTTTCCATCGTGTTTAAAATTTCACTAATATTTATTTTTATTAATTTAATTATTGCAATGATTATTATCTTTACGAGGCTGATATTTAATAATTAATTGAATTACAAATATTTGCCAAAGTAATTTTTATCATTTAGGTAAATTTATAAATTCATCAAACTTTGTTTATATATTTATAAATTTGATTGAACCATCGAAATCTGAGGACGAGAGTTATTTTCAGGATTTACAAAGGTCGAAAAGCCGCTTCTATTTTGATACGCGTTAATTTTCTATTAATATAGTAATTTCCTAACGAACGAACGAACGGAGATAATTCGTCGTTCTCGATTCCCAATCAAGCCCAGGCACGTTCGCCGAGCGAGATGGATACGAAGCGACTCGATCGAGGAAGCTCAACACTTACAGGCATTATCCTCGCGTGATTGCCTTATGCTAATTCCATTAATAATCGTTATAGGGTCTGCCTCTGAACAATTTTCGCCTCGTACGTTTGGTGATTCGGCGCTATCTGGTAATCCTCCACGTTAAATGGAAACGATGACGACGAACCGTACTAAATCATTCGTGAACACATATATTAAGCACAAAGTAATATCGCACCGTTTCGAACCATTTTCAATCATTACGTCGAATTTCACGATTCAATTTCACATATTTATCGTTCTAATTAATCGAAATATCAAATTTATCTCCGCACAAATTGTTCAATTAATCGACTGTTCAATAATCATCCCCGCAGTATAAGCATTCTTATTAATTATAGTGTTAATTTTATAATAAATTATTAATCGACCAATTTAATGAAAATTCGACATTATGACAAAATTTATCCGAATAATTGTGATTATTACTGACGTTTTGCTTCAACAACGTCGAATTTGAAATCGAATTTACCGTGTAAATAATATTTTGCGAAAGGAGATGAAATTTTTTTTTTCATTTATTCGTAGCAATGCGACAAACGGGCTTTCGATAATGGGCTTGTAAATTTAATTACAAATCCGCTACTGGTATTCACATTTCGCCACCGCTATTCTCTTGCCACGATAGCGATTCACGCTTCGCAGTTTTTCCATGGCGCCGCGACAAAGCGAGTCTCGCGTTTCACCCGCAAGCTTGACGGTAAATTCAATCCGTCGGATAATGTTAAAGGGAAAAACAAACAGTAGGTACGTAAACCGAGCCTCGATTATCCGGCACGAAACTCCAAAATTGAAACGTACGATTTTCTCTCTCATTGTCATTCGCCCTCCGGGCCGACTTTCTTTTTAATTTAAAGACAATATAAAATTTAAAAAATCAATCAAAATTATAAATTTTCTTTTACCCTTTTTATTCACTGAGTTTACTAAATTCATCGTAGTTGAGAAAATAAAGTTTATATAAATTTTGATCCCTGTTAAAAATATTGTTATTTTGTTAATAAAAAAAAAGGTATAAAAAATGAGCTCAGGGAACCCCCGACGATTTAACATTCTCTCGTTGAAGTCTGACACCCGTTCGCGTTCAAAGCTTTTTCTCTCGCCTCTTTCTCTCGCCACCCTGGAATACGAGAGAGATTCGCGACATCACCCCCGAGTTTTTTTTAGAAAATGGAAAAAAGATATTTTTTCCGCTATTTTTCACCGAGCTTTTGATGTTCGACGCACCCCTGGTAGGGTCGATGAAAAAACATTAAATATTTTCAGCAGCATCGTTCGCCAGTTGCCTATGGCAGCTAGCCAGAAATAGGGGGAGAGAGAGAAAGAAAAAGAGAGAGAAAGAGCAAGGGTGTGTGTGTGTGTGTGTGTGTGTGTTCTCTAGCTTCATCGTGGATACGCACGTGCCGATAGTGTTCAGCACACAACGACGAAGCCCCAGCGGGCTCGGAGAGACATGTCACAGCAATTTCCATTGAGCTTTTAGCCCGGGCGTCGTCGCACTGAAAATGTGAAACAAAAAATTCAGCACTGCCACTTTCATGTTTTTCTATTTTTCTCTCTCTCTCTCTCTCTCTCTCTTATCTCACCATAATATTGGCCCTTGGCCAAAACGTAATTGCGTCTGTGATGGATAAACACGTATACGTGTTCATCCACGAGAAAAAAATCTTTATTTTATTTTTCATTAACTCGATAAATATTTTTTTCTTTTTTGAGAAAAATTGTTTATCCAACCATATCACGTCTCTCTTAAACTTTATTTCAGCATCGTGCTCACAAATATACATAGAAAATATATTACAGTTTATGCCTATAGGGTTAATGGACAAAATCGAGTGTTGAAAATTTTTGCCCTTTCCGCATTATTTATCGAGTTATATACGTACGTGCTTCTTTTTTCATTTTTTTTTTTAAATTTTATCTCGCTCTTTTATTCGCGGCGAATATCATTCTCAAGAAATTCACGATCGGTGCCTCGAAGGCGAGCGAAATGCAGAACGACATCAGATATGAAGCCACGAGATTTCCAAAATAAACAATTAGCTGAAAAAAAAATATTAATAATGTTGCAAAATTAAAGAAAACAAAATTACTTCGTACGTATTTAAAAAATTTCTTTTTATGAAAATTATCATTTTTATTCGAACGAAAATAATAATTAAAATTCGACTTACCACCATGCCATTGTGCAGGTGTAACGGTCCGTCCATTTGCGTGCTGGTCATCATCATGATCACTGGATGTACGAGGTAAGCGCAATAAGTTAGCCTCGACAGTGGATACATCAATTTGAGGGACAGGAGACTGTTGAGCATGGATGCAGATCCGGTGCAACATTGGATAACTATGAAAGATACGGCGATCGCCCAGGCGGTGTGGCCGAGGGCGGCGTAAGCCGAGCTTGCGGTTACAGTAAGCTCGCCTGGATACAGACCGTATACGACTGACAACATTATCCCCGCTGACAGTAGCCATCCGATGAATTTTATCCACTGTGATAATCGCAGAAATAAATCAAAAAATTTTTTTTTATAAAATTTGCAAATTTTACATTTTTTTTGTAATTTTTTATTTGTCAAATATTTCGTAGATAAATAATTACCAAGGGGGTGCGAAGTTTGCAATTTGTTTTAAAAAGAATCCAGCCCGTGATCGTCCCGATGAAATAAGGTCCGGCTCTTAGCCACGGTTTGTCGTACAATTCGTCGAAAAGAGCGAAAGGTTCCTGAACTCTTAAGGGGATGAAAAAAATTGTTTTTTTAAATATCAAGAAAATTATTACAAAATTCACTTTGAATATTAACGTGAGAGATAATTAAAGTTTTTTTCTTTCATTTTCGATTCGTACCTCGCGATGTAGTCGTTGCTGTACGCGACCGTAAACGTGGTGAACCAGGACGAGACGATTATGAGCGAAACACCGACTACGACGGCCTTGAAATACTTCACTGACAGTAGTAGAAGAAGTATACCGAGTACGTAGAACTGCGTGTCGTTCGCCATGTACCAACTCCATAACATGCACTGTTGGGAAAGTTGATGATCGACTTATTTACATTTGTTGCGTTATCCATATATTTATATATATATATTCGTATATATCTTGGGTCACCTAAAAAGTCATTGCATTTTCTAATAGATGGACATATATGTCCGTCGCGTGCGAGACACACGGCTCACCGCTTGACAACAAAAATCTAAAACGGATGCAACTAAATAATAATAATAATAATATTATTATTACTATTATTATAAATTATATAGTATAAATACTAATAATATATTTTTTTAATTTATTGCCGATATGGAAGTCTTAATATTCAAAATTATTATTTTTTACGAATAACGAAAAAAATCTATGACAAAATGAAATATACTTTGACGTGAAAATATGGTTGGGTCACGTGGTAAACGTTCACCGGGTACGCGAAGGTATCGAAAATGAATTTTCGTCATCCCCAAGTTTCGGTTTTGCCGAACCGTCGAACGGCGTTCGTGCCATGTCAAAATCCTGAACGGTCCTGTGGCAACCCCGTTGACATTCCCGATGTTCCAACCACCGAGACCCTCCCACTGGCGAGGGGATAATGCGGTTTTCGCGCAGCTTCAAACTGTCTCACTCTCGCCCTCTTTCTCTCTCTCTCTCTCTCTCTCTCTCTCTCCCACTCTCGTTCCCCGAGGGCAATGAACCTCGCGACAATATTCCCGTCAAACCACAAGTATCCCTCCCAACTCCCCCGTCAATTTTTTTCAACCCTTCCGCCCCTCAATTTTTCACGCATTTATTCGCGTCACGTCCGACGATAAGGCACGAGATACACTCCCCGCTGAAAATAAAAAAACAATTTCTCTCTCTCTCTCTCTCTCTCTCTCTCTCTCTCTCCTTCTTGCTCCCTTTCTCTCGCGTTGGAGGAAAAACAGAGGGAAATTCATTTTTGTGGACGAGAGATGAAATTTCCACCCAACAATTTTCCTTCGTTTTACCCCGCGGGTACGAGACGAGCCTCGACGCCAGCTGCGTATCACGGAAATGTCTCTACTGGCCGGAAAAAAAACTCGCCCCTAAAATAAAAATAAAAGTGAAAGAATCGCATCCCCCCATATCGTCGAGGAAGCGCAATGTACAAAACGTAATTTGATGAATTTTCCATATTTTCAACCGGCTGCTCTATCCTTCGTTCTCTCCGTTATTTCACGACTGCGGATGAACGAAAACAAAATATATTCTGTGATCAAGTGAATGAAACGGTTATTAACCAATTGTAAACAAACCTTTTCCATCAAAAAACACACACACACACGATCAGACTCTCATTTTGTCCGAAGTTAAAATCTCTTATAAAAATTAGTGCACTTTGCTTAATTGCCACGGAACTTCGTTCAACGGCCATGTAAAAAAAACGTAACAGAAAGTAGAAAAAGAGCGACTAAGGCAATACGAAATAAGCGTTCCTGATGGAGTTCGCCGTTACGTCGACGAACCCTCTTCGAAAAGAAGTTTTGTGGTAACACGAAACCTTACACGATTAGCCTCAATTTCGATTAGTATTCCCTCGATATCGACTAATTTCACAAGGTCTCGTTTGCCACCCCCTCCCCGTCCCCCATTCGCTCACTTTCTCTCTCCCTCACTCTCATTCGTCGGCAAGCGAACGGATACAACCGGATAAATTCACTCTGCCACCTTTCGGGGATAATTTAGATGGAACCTTCGATGGGCGGTTCTTCTCCCATGGGAACATCGCGTGGAAACGTCAACGAAGAGAGAGAAAGAGAGAGAGCGAAGGAAACTGGGAAAAGCTTCTGCCACCCCTTTAACCGATAGAGCCCAATCTATCCTCCGAGTACTCGAGCACGTTTGAGAGGCTCTTTTGTAACGAGTGCACTCGGTCGTTTTTTTGCCGGCAACGCTCTATACACGAGGAGTTGGTCGAGTCGACGAAATCGCCAGAAAGAAAAGGCTGGATAAATGGAGGAATGAAAGAAAGAAAGAAAAGAAAAAGAAATTTTTCATCGAACGTCGTGGGATGAGCACGTAACTCACCGAAGTCTTGTACCGTTACCTCGATCGTCGTCGGAGATTGGGCCGACTCCTTTAAGGCCGAGAACGAGCCGAGAAATCGCTTACGATTTATTTTTCAATGACCTTTAGAATCGGGCCACCGTGCGAGTTCTCGAATTTTCTTCAATCTTTTTTTTTTACTTCTCCTCGTTCCTCTTCAATCTCCCAAACGACGATAGAGAGTTTCGGGCGGTAAGAAATTCGATTAAAAAAGTCAAATCGACGATGATTTTTATTCGACGATAATTATTTTCCAGTCATCTTGAAAAATGTTATCTTGCATTTTAATTTATCGATAATCCTTCAATTTTTCATCGTTTACGAATGATCGTTCGAAAAATGATGAAAAACAGATTTCATATTTTATCAACAACCACGATTTCCGGTTTGAAAATTTGATTCTGGATCGTCGTCGTACTCTCACGCGCCACGTATAACTCGGGTCGGAAAGTTTTCGTGTCAGGCACGAGACTAACGTCGTAAACGCATGCGCGTTATTATACCTATACGTTACAAAAAGATATCTGTATTCACGAGAGATTCACGAAAGGAAAGCTCTCGTCGCTCATGCCTGACGTATTGTTACGTCCAACGTGCCTAAATAAACAAAAAAAAATAAGAAAAAAAGAAAAATTTCCCAACCTCCTTACAGCTGTCCTCTTCCCTCCCCCTTTCCTTACTCGTCACTCACACCTTTCGATAAATATTGAAACTCAAATAACGGATGAGGCTGCTTACCATTTCCGTGCGTGGATAAAGCGAGTTGAGATAGAGGGCGTTGCGCCACCAGAACTTTTCGCACGTCAGATGATCGATTATCGCCGGTGAGAAAACGGTCCTTGCGTGAGCCTGTTTTATCGCGACCTCGTTCATACCCAGCACGAATAGATAAGCGGGCGTCAGTCTTTTCAGCGTTCCAGAGCGATGCGTTTCGTCGTCGTCGTCGTCGTTGTTGTCGTCGTCGTCGAGGGAAACATAAGGATTGGATCGTGAAGAAGAACGTGAAAGAGAAAGAAAAAAAAAGAAAAAAAAACAGAGAAAAAAAAAACAATCGTTCGTAAATATTTGCATAAGGTGTCTCGAGAAAACGAGGTTTTTCCACGTCCGTCGGAGTTCCGACCGAGTGAATTCGCCTCTGTCTCGTCTCACGGGGATTTTGTCGCAAAACCACCAGTCGATACACTTTGTCCTCGGGACGAGAAACTCGGTGAACGAAAAGGATTGGCGAACGATACAATAAAATACTTGTGTGTAGAGGGGTGTTCTTTTTGTTTGTTTGTTCTATGTGCATGTACGTGCGTCTACCCACCTCACGAATCTGTAGAATATCATGATAAAGAATTTGGAGCCGCTCGACTTGATAAAGTTGCTTTTTTCCGTTTGCACACCTCCCAGAGAACGATAGAATAATATCGTCACGAGTAGACCACTGTGAAAAAACAATTTGATCGTTTTATCAACGATTATCAATCGTAACGAACGATTTATACGATTTTGATTATGATAAATTGAAGTAACGAACAATTAATACGAGATTAATTGAAACAATTCGATACGAACTTTATAAAATATATGAATTTTTCAAAATTAATCAACACTAATCAAAATTGTACAGAAACGAATTTTGTTTTCCAAAATACTAATTTTATTCGAGTAAACTCGACAATTTTAATATTATCGAGAAATTTCTATACAATTTGAATCAACGTTCTCCTATCGAAACCGATTGTACAAAATAATTGTGAAAAAATTTAATCTCTTCGTACTCGATCGAGATACGAATCATTGAATGATAGAGATTCTCACCTGATAAAGAAAAACGTATCGACGGAGAAGGTTGCATTGCTGATTGTCTGGAACATGAAGTTCCTCTCGGTAACAGTACGCAGGGTCTTGTTTTCTGCGATAGAAAGAGAAAGGCGTCAGCATGTTGTTTCGACCAATATACCACACAACATATATATACGCATGCATATATGGGTGAAAGTTTTCTTTTGCTCGATCGAGTCGCGAAAGATGCGTCGTTACGAAGAAGAGAACGAAAGCTCGAGTGGGAGAAGACACATCGATGGCTTCGGGCACATCCGATCTCTCGCGAATTATGCTTTGAGCGAAAATGAACATTCTCCCCCCTCCATCGCCTCAATTGCTCTTTTGCTCTCGCGACACCGGATATTTGCAGTCACGATAAATTCGCGAGACTACCTCACCATCGTTTTACATATTTTTTTTAATATGCACGAACGAAGCGAAAATTTCTCGACGAGTCTCACATTAATTCTTACTGTCAATTATCTCGATGAAAAATTATTTCGACGATTTACCCGCTATGCTGAAAACTTCGAGATAAGTGTGAACCATGACGACCCAGCCCAGGGACAAAACACGAAGACCGTGAAGACAGGTGAGACTGTCTCTAGCTGCTGGTTCCGTGCTTATTATCTTGCTACCGTTGATTATAGGATTGAAGCACATCAGGCATTTGAATAGAAAGCCTGAAAACATTTTCAAAAAATGATAATATTATAAAATAAAATTGGACCATTATGAAATTTTTGTGTCATTTTGGACAAAATGTCGTCGGGTAAAAATATTTTTCGAGACGATCATTTTTTTACGACGATGAGTATGATGGAAGGCAGACCTTTCTTGCGATTTTTCAGTTTTATCGGCGAAGCCTCTTTGGCAGCTTCCGCGGTACATGCTTTGTCCATCTTCTCGATGAGCTCCTTCCCGTTGTCCTGGATCATTGATATCCTTCGTTCCTCGGGAAGATTTCTATCCGCGTACGTGCTTATTCTTTCGTTATTGTTCGACGCACCGTTCGACGTCGACTCGATGTCCGTCTCGTCCTCGCTGGATTTGTACTCGTATATCGTCGCGCATACCATGAGGAATAATATCCCGCCTGATACGGATCTGAAACATATCAAACGAATTTCTATTGTTTTTAAAACGAGATTTATCAAAATTTTATGAATATAAAATACGAATTAAATTTATTTAAGAAAATAATAAATTTATTAATTGAATTCTGATGTTACGATATAATTAAAAAATAAACAAAAAAATATTTTCAAATCGATGCAAAATACAATGTGGAATATACGAAACGAGTTTTTATATTTTTATAACGAAAGATATTAAAATTTGCGAAATATAAAATACGAATTAACTTCATTTAATAAAATTAGAGATTTATTGATCGAATTAAAATATTTCAATATAATTAAACAATAAACGAAGACATATTTTCCAATTGATGTAAAATAAAACAGATAAATTGTTATCCGTTCGTAAATCGGTATGCTGGTACGTTTATGTATAAACTCGATGAAGCTCTAGATAACAGCTGGAGGGATAACAAAAATATGATATCTCGCATAAATATGATAACGAGATTTTGGCTACGGGCCAGAATAAATTCGTAGTGTTCTCCAGGCACATATAAAGCTTTATGCACGCGGGTTAGTAGGCGAGTAGACAGAAACAGGTCAGCAATTTTGCGAGGATAATTGGCCCAATTACAATATATCTTTTGCTAACAGTACGTATCCCATCTGCTACCTCCGAATTGCTGTCTATTATTATTTTTTTTGTTGCGCCGTCAGACAACCGTTAATTCCGACACCAGAAACTAAATTTAATTGTTCCTTTTTCATCAACCAAAAAAAAATACATAGAATATGAAGAAAAGCTTCATCCCCAATTTTTAACAATGTGAAAATATATTTCAAGCTATAATTTTATAATTATTTTCGTTTATTCGATTTTATTGAAATATTTCTGTAATCTTTTCGTATATGATTTTTGGCAAGGGTAGTTACTCGGTCTTGGTGCAACGATAAAAACTGTCATTCCTATGTCCTGTTTTTATTGTACACGTGGCTATTTCCCACCGAGTTTATCGTACCATTCTGTAGAAAATGCGCCTTGGGGAAAACTTTTACGATCTCGGTCAATGATCCCAATACACCCCATACCGTCTTTTCCGATATCGAATACTACACAAGGTTCGAGGGTCGGCTCCTTGAGCCTCTATACGACTACGTTCCACCCCATAGGCAGTAACGATAAGCTCGTTGGACCTCTGTCCGTGTTTTTCCGCCTCTTACATTCGCATTGTTATTCACCCTTGACCCAGCTTTTTTGTCCAACAGTTTGCTCTTATACGACATAATAAAATCCCCCTTAATTTGACTTTCAAAAATCTCATTGAACTCACTTTTGTCTTTAAATTATCGAAAAACTGCAATTTTTCGAAACTATAATTAATCATAATTACCTAATTATAAACATAATAATTAATTATCATTAAATACAATTACATCCCAAAAATTCTCTCGCTCTGAAACAAATTCCAATTTTTCTCTTAATTCTCATCGTCACCGGTAAAAGTAGCTCGTCATTTCTCCAGCTGAAATCTCACGAAGAAAAAACCCGTCGTAAGTCGATTTCTCGTTTACGAACGTCATACAAAATTTCTGTAAATTTTGTTCATTGGACTTTAGTCGCCTCCATCCCCCTCCCCCCCCCCCCCCTATTCACCGATTTTTTTTCGTTCGCCCGTTGCATTTTTACATTGGTAACGACGAAAGCGCGTGCCACTTTGCGTGTAGCGCGCGTAAACCGGGAGAGTCGCGTCGACTCCGCGCGGACACTTTGGCCGATGATGAACCGCGTGGCCTGTGGAATGCACTCGATAGTCTGGCGCGTTGCACTTTCACGCGGTTCGACCTCCCCCTCCCCCTTTCCTCTTCCGCCACCCTGACTGCACGACGTATATATAAGACGAGCTTTCTACGAAATATCTTGCGTAATACGCACCGCGAGCGGAGATATCCTCGTAGCGCATGCGCACCGAATGATTGAGCGAATGTGGGAGATACGCGCGAGTCGCGAATCGCGAGAAGGTTGCGCGCGCACCGTTCTCGCGTTATACACCTTTCCAGGGACTGATACGATCGAGAATTGGGTTAAAATAACGTTACATCGTTCATACGTTTAACATTTATGTGTATGTGTGTGTGTGCGTGTGTTTTTTTTATTATTCACCCGTTTTTACAAGAATGCGAGGAAATCTCGACGATCGAGGAAAAAATGATTGGATCTAATTAGTTTCGATAATAACGGTTATTCGCGAACTGTTACGCTCGATTATATAACGAATAATTGAATAAAAATTTGAATTTAGATCGAACGACGGATAATTCGAGACGGACGTTGATTATTTGTTCAACGTTGTATATTTATATTTTCTCTTGTGATAAGCTGTAATATCTTCGATGTCGCGAAGTCGAAGAGATGTGTTTGTCGAATCGTAGTATCCTTCTCAATTTTGACGAAATCCGTTGTAAATACCGACGCTCAGGGAAGATTTTGCCACGACGAGAGTCTCTCGGTGTGTACAAACTTCGCTCCTCTCGACACGTCGCGCATTCACGACAGTCTCGAGAAACACGTCGTGATCTCGTCGTCATAAGTTATAACGAAAATTCGACGTCACGGACTCGTAGGCCGTTCGATCTCACCCGACGTCCGACGAAAAACAAAGTCTCGGATAAATTTGCATCCTTCGCGAGAATGAGAAAATGGAACCTCGAGGAAATAAATCTTGTCTCGCGATAATAACGATGTAATAAAGAGAATTATTTATCGCTGAAAATTCGTCCTCGTCGCGAAGGAAGAGACGAAAATATGGAGCGTTGTCGCTCGCGGACTTTGATATTCGACGAGGAGACGCGTCTATATCGCGAAGTTTCTCGCTTAATGCGTAAAAACTTGTAGGGTGGGTGAGAGATGGGGTGGAGGGTGAGTCCGATTCACCAGCATCGTCGGATCTCGTAACGAGAGACGAGCGTACACGCAACTCGGTCATCGAGATCGTCGCGTCGAGTAAACTCTCGCGCTCGTAAGCCAACGTGTCCTCTTTCCTCGCTCGCGTCTCGCCGCGCAAGTGTGATTGCGGCACGTTCGTTATGAAAAAAAAAATCGTTTAATATTCATCGTTCCCTTGTATTCGAGTCAACGAACAATATTGGAGCAGGGGGGAGGTGGTAACGCGATTTATTACGACCGTTATAGTTCCGTCGCTACGACCTCGAGGGACGATCCTTTCTTTCTTGCGATCGACCAGAGAATAAATGAAAAGATTAATATTTTGATACATCGAGTTGAACATTTTTCTTCAAGATTCATCAATTTTATAGGGAAAATTATTTTCTAATTATTCAATAAAATATAATGAATTTTATGCGAGTGGATTCGATTAATTTTCGAAAAATTGATCGAATTTCAATCTAAACGTAATAATACATAATTTTTATAATTTCTAAAAAGTACAAGTTGAGAAAAACAAAGAAACGCAATGATTTATGCGCCGACCTAAATAGGCACAGTTTCATTTACTGTCATATTTCTCAACGTCGTGTAGGATTTCTAAAGAGCAGGAGTATAAAAAAAGAGATACGATGAGCTTTACGTATTGCGCGAGTGTTATAATAGATTGGCGTTTCACGTCGCGCAAAGACTGTCGCGACAGGCCGAGGACTCGAGGCAGAGGCTTTTGAACCGATCGTTGCAGCGAACTGACATACGTTGCTGACATAGATAAATATATGTACCAGGACGAGAGCCTACGAAAATCAGGGCGTCGTAGATAGTAACTTGCCTTGAAGCTCTCGTTGCACGCACGTACGACACCGCAGGGTTCTGCGATTTCTCGTCCGTGCGCCAATTGCGTCGTTACGGTATCGAACTAGACACGAGTGTCGTTCCGAGAGCAAGGACATCGTCCGGTTTAAAGGTCCTTAGAGAGGTCTACGAGCACATAATTGTTCGTCGTATGCAAGCGACTCGGATTGATCCTTATTGGAGAAAAGTGGGGCAATATGAACCACCGACAATATTTTTCATCGCTTCTTATGCGAAAGAATAATTTTTTTTTATTTGCTTACGGAGGATAAGAAACCCGATTGAAAAATCTGAGATCGATATTACCATATACGTAATAAAAATAAATTGAGATTGATATCGTGAGATAAGATACGAGAAAGTGGCCCGGTATGCCTATTTATTAACGAGTTACGCGTTTTTATGTAAAAGCGAGCGAGCTTCACGATATATAATCGTCAAGGAAGTCGAGCGGACGTTTAGAATTTAGAAAATTCCATCGAATTTCTTTTTAACCGGTACGTTTATGAAAAATCTGCTATAATTTAGCGGGCTGGGCCATATTACCCCACTCCCCCGGTAACGTCGAACTCTTGTAAAAAATGTGAATCAAGACCTTCTCGCATTCGTCCTACTTGGATGATTCGTAATTAAACAGCATTCACTTTTATTTTTTTGCATCTTCCCCTTCCGTAAGAAAATGATCGAATCGCTCTCCATTTCATATTCGTATTTGCGTATGAATGATCGTGTTATCATGAATCGCTCGCCGATCAGAGTTCGATAAAAAAGAGGGGAGAAAGACAAAAACAAAACAAAAACCCCTTTTACGATCAATTATTTCACGACTTTTTATCGCGTGTATACGTTCACCGATTTCGCGTCGATTTTAGCGTGACTGACAGAAATCCGCTCTACTCGACCACGAACGATCGTAATATTTTGTTTCCATCACTCGCGCACCTGGGAAAATGGCAATAAACTTATGTCGAAATTCAAGCGGTATTATTTCACCTGCGATTTTTCGAGTTACTCAATGGCTCGTGATTAACCGGGACATTCGTTATTACGCAAAAAGTTAATACGTTCGTAGAATCGTTACGCGGGCGATCGGTATGTTTCTTTTTTTTTATGCGCGATAAAATACGCGTCGATCCGCAAAACTGCGATACGTACGTAGACGCGAATATGAAAAGGTCAGTACGCCGCGATGATTGAAGCGAAATTGTTTTTTCATCCGTTCTCGCGTCACCGGCTTATCCTCTTTCGAATTTGCGCGACAAACGGTTCGCGTTCGTCGATCGAGAGGGAGAGAGAGGAAATGCAATTACCGGATTACCCGGTACATGACTCCTTCTCCCTCTGCTCAATCTGTGCATTCGCTTCACTGACTATACATCGTAAAATCTGAATAAAGCAAAAAACAAAACAAAAATCCAAAAAATCCATTCCCCAAATTATATTTCATCACTTTCTTCCGTAAGCACAATTCTTTTTCAAGTCACTCCCATATTAAAACCAAATGCCTGGAAACGATGGTCGCAAAAAATTCATTCCTCGAATTGTAACATTTATATCCTTGTAACAAAATTTTTAATCAAACTCTACGCTGCGCTAAAAAAATGAAAATAAAATACAATTTTTATTCTTATTTCTCGTCACGTGACATTGAAGATCGTGCAATTTTTATATCACCCTGTCATATTTCAGTCCATCAGTTTTTTTATCGATAGAAAAATGACGAGAGAGGGGCGAACGTAGAAATCGTTGTTCGTAACACGCCTTGTTTCTCCTTCGACTTATTTCACTTCGCATTTTACTATACGTATATATATATAACGAGCCTTTTGCTGCTGGGCTTTATATCAGGCAGAACTGTGCTATTTTCCGCATCAGCGACTCAACTCCGTCGTTATATCGAATGTGTTCTTGCTGTATCGCCATATATATATCTATATAGAAAACATAAGCCCGTCGATCATTGTGCAATGATAGGTACTAACGTTTTGCAACGTTAGCTACAAACGGCCTTCTCCCGCGCGGCGCGTGCAAGCGCGCCCTCTCGCGGTTTAGTACACACGCTCGATCTACTTCACCATTCCACTTCGATCGTAGCACGTACGTGAAGTTTTTCTCTCTCTCGCCCGCTCTCTCTCTCGCAATAGCATTTTTTTAACGTAACGTGCTCCTGTACCGCTGAATCGTAAGATCGTACTATACCCTTGTCGGACCATTGAACCTGACTCGAGCGAGCGAGTCAATGTCTCAACCTACGAACGAAACAACGGAACGCGGGAGAATTTAAAAACGCGATTTCAAGCGCCATCTTCATTTCTGTCGGCCGCTCTAACCGTAAAAAGGGAATATGCATAATGATAAAAAAAGAAAAATTATACGGAGGCTACACAGATATATATACGAGTACGTTTATAACATAACGTACACGTGCCCTCGCCCCACGCATCGATCTATATACATCGAGCGGCCGATCGAGCTCCGTCAAGCCATCGAGCCATTTATTAAACTGTGACGTGTCTCGGTCGCAGCCTGTTGCACAAGTGCAATCGGAAAGAAAGTCTCGGCTGGAAAGTGTTACGCGACCGTATACACTCAACGGTAATAACACACTTATTCGCTTTCGACGCGTATCATTAACGCGTATTGTTTTTCGAAATGTCATGAAAAAGAAAACGCATTAACACAAAAAACACCAAATTAAAATGGCGATAAAAACAACAAAAAACGTGCGCATTGTTAGTTTTTCCATTTTCGTTTTTCGAGTCCAAAAGAGAAAAGCAATTTTTTTTTCCAACGAACCATAACCAAATTTCCGTTCCGTGAACGACGTATCTGCCCCACCCCCTCCCCTGCCACGTCATTCGCCAACGATCGGTGCGAGAGGACTAAGAACTTGTTCTCGAGCTCGTTCATCTGTTCACGACGCGAGGAAAGTTGAAACGCCCGATGCTTCCGATTTTCCTATCGCTGCAACGAGGCCGCTCTCTGATACCGAAAGCGCGCTTACCATACGTACGTACGTGAGGCGCTCGCGGAAAAGTCGATTACGGGAGGATATCGCGTATACGCCCAGGAGTTTCTGCCGGTTTTTTTCCTTTCTCGCTCTCTACGCTCGACAAGTATCGTCCGTGCCATTTTTGTGCACACGTGTGTGTGTTTGTGTGTGTTTGTGTGTGCGCAGGTCCGTACCAACGGGACAACACAACGAGGCGAACGAGTTTCGTAAGCCACGTTGAGCCATTACTCGACGGTTCTCGGTGCCAAAGCAGCGAAGAAGTCTAGTAGAGTGAGAAGGGGCTGGGAGGGGGAGGAGAACTTCCCTCCTCCCTCCTCCCTCCTCCAAAGAGGAAGCGATCGTCGCTGTAGTCGTTGGCTTTGCTCGCGCGCTTCGGGAACACCGGAAGTCATCGTCGGGGCTTCTGCGACGCTTTGTACGCGATACGGGAAGCAATTGAACTAACGCGGAACGAAGAAAAGTACGAAGCGAGGAGAGAGAAAGAATTTCGAAGAACTTATATCTCTCGTATCGAGAAGCTTTCTTATCTGTCGAGGTGTTTGTTTGCTTCCTTTTCCTTCCCTTCGCCACTTTTTTATTCGATTTCGTTCAAGATACGATATATCGGAGATATTGCAGAATAGGAAAAAATTTTAGGAACATTTTTTGCACAGATATTGAGAAAAAGTTTGAAATTTGTTCGAAAATGTTGAGAAATATTTTGACAAAATTGTAGCCGTTGGAGAATTATTCATCTACGATAGAATGATTATTTATTAAAAAATAATTGTTATTTATTTTATTTATTATTTATTTATTTATGTTTCTAAAAATTCTTTTCTTTCGTTTTTTCTTGTCATCGTACGTTTCTTCGTTACGATTACGAACTTACCCGAGAATGTAGAATTTTGGATCGAGCCAAGGCGAGTAATCGCTCGAGGGTACGGGCTTCACCGTCACAATGTGAATCTTCGGTCCGCTCGATCGGCCATGCGTCGAATTTCCTTCAAGTTCAACCCTGTCGGCGCTCGCCCTTAGCATCGACATGAGCGAGACGCGATCGCAGGTACCCGGCAAACAAAGACCGAGAAAAATTTGTCTGGTCTGAAAACAAACAAAAATTTGTTTAAACTCAATTTCGCTTTCGAATAAATTATTTTTAATACTGACAAATTGTCTCCTCTTGGAAGGAATAATAAAAAAAAAAAAAAAGAAAAAAAACGCTCGTGTTTATAGGCTTTACGTGAGCGAGTGTCGTTTATCTCGTAGTTAAAAAAAAGATTATGGTCTTCGAATAGACGTTAAGTCGGAATGGACGCGCCAAAAAAAGGGGAAAAAAGGAAATCTCCATTCATCGCGGCACTCTCTCCCGTCGACGTTAGGTGTCTACCGAAAGCTTCGCCAGGCATCTCGGTTATTATTACAAGTGCACTTTCGCGCTCGGTCAGAAGTGATAATTACGTACGGCGCAATGAAATACGTAACGCGGATGCGCCCTCGCGCCGTTTTATACACGCGATGGTTCATAATTCCCGTATAGTTGCTCGAGTACGCTGGTTAAAAAAAAATGCACTGTTACACGATGTCAAGAAAAAGTTGCAGAGTCGTTGACCACTCGAGACGACGAAAGAAAACAAAGATAAACGAAAACGTTCATCTTTTTATCACGCAGCTGCCAACGACTGCCGCTAGGTGGCGACGATAAACGTTCCATTTATCCGCAAATTTTTTTTACTCTCTACGCTCCACGAGACCGCGACGTCGACAATCCGTAACACAACCAAAAAAATACAAAAATACAAAAAAACGAACAAAACACAACTGCGTCGAGTCTCGCGACCAAACTTCCCTTTCGAATTTCACCGATTCACCGTCGCTCGTGTCGCGAATCTATACGCAGGGCACCGACTAAAATAAAAATGGAAAAAGGACTCGAACAATATTTTTCGGGATGAATAATCTTTTCATTCTTTCTCGACGAAAGAGAGAACAGAAAATGTGATAAAAAAAGAAGAAAAATTTCAAAGCGTTCGTACTTCTTCGCTACGTGCTCTATCTATAGTTATAGATAAGCTGCTCATTGACCCGGGCACAAATCGAGTACACGTTGTATACGTGCTGTTGCATTCATCTCACATAGATATATTGAAATACTTCCGTACTGAATACTTCCCCCGACCCCCCCCCCCCCCCTCCCTGCCCATGTATAACGAGCAAATATTTTTGCCTCCCACGAGTTTGAAGTATTTCGTATGCAAAAGGTAGAATATGCATTGTACGAGGGCAGATAAAAATGCATGTGCACTGTGCATCTTGCTCGAGGAGTAGGTAAATGAATTCGACACCATTACCATGTTATACCTATATAGGTAGAAGGTACGTGAGCTACGTATATATACGTCATCCCTTAGTTACGTATTTCTCGTAAAAAGCGAAAATCCTCCCTACCCCCGTCGCGCCACTTTCAACCGTCGACCGTTGGCAACGCTAGCGACGTTTAATGGAAATCCATCGAGCTTTTAATCGTACGAGTGTCGCGTCACGTTACCTTTCGGATACGTATTAGCAATGTCGTTGACGGGAGAACAAACGAGAGACGAAAAAAGTGAGTAGAATGTTTTAGCCCAGAGCGTGGAATTTGCGAACGTTTGGGGGACGTTTGTAAATATCTTTTGTTTTATTTTGTCGAGTGTGGTTTTTCTACTTCTGCCAGGATCGTTTATAGACAAAGTTGATCGGAATGAAGAAAGGTTTGTAAGATTGGGTCAAATTAATTTCGAAGGTAAGATATTTCATTGTTGCCGGTGGGAGAAATGTATGTTTTTCTTTTTTTTATAAATTCTTCGGTTTTCTTAAGGGAGTCCTCTAGTTTCTCGGGACGAAAAAATCGATTTTTTTTCATAAATCACATCTACAACATGTGTAGAAAATGTGTGCCAAAGGATTTTTCGATATTCGAAGTGGTTCACAAGTTACGGCCCTGGAACGGAGCAGGTATACGGAGCGCGCGCCGAAACCGCCTCTTTCTGAAGCAGTTCAAAAAGTTATAAAGCCAATTTATGAGGATTTATCGAAAGAAGAATTGTTAAGCAGATGCCTGGGAGCGGAAACTCAAAATAATAACGAGTCGATCAATTCGTTAATCTGGACTTTTGCTCCGAAGCACTTCCATTCTGGGCCAAAAGTGGTTGAAATCGCCACGTTTCTCGCTGTCATAATCTTCAACGAAGGATTCAAATCTATCCTGAAGACCTTGGAAACCATGGGAGTGAAAATCGGCCCACAAGCTAAAGGATATGTTCAACAGCGTGATAGCTCTCGGATCGACCGTTCAGAAAGGCGCATGAGTGATGTTGTAAAACAGGCCCGAATCGCGAAAAGGGAAGACGGAGCAGCTCTGCGTGACTTCCATGAAGAAGAGGAAGGCCTATTGTATGGTCCAGGCATAGCAGATTGACGGTGAGATGAAATTTTTAGTATAAATCACACGCACGAACTTTCAAACGCGTTTTTCTCGAAACACCATTTTTCGAAACGGTGACCACGATATTTCAGAAACTACTGCACCGATCTTGTTCAAATTTATACAGCATCTTTAATATGTTATAAGCCAGCGATTGAACTAGGATTATCATGATTGCTTCGATAGTTCTTTTTTCTACGAGCGAAAAACTTAAGAAAAAATGAGTAAAAAATAGAATGTAATTTTCAAAAGGGTATAAAAAAGTCAATTTTTGTAATTTAGAATTCACTCTAGTTCAATCGCTAGTCTTAAATATGAAGATTAAAATGCCGTTTGGTTTTTTGATTTCAGATAAGCAGAACAGCCGCAATCTTGGTCACACTCAAGCACCTCTTTTACTTGATGTCTTCCTGTCGGCCACTACAACTTTTATTCTATTATATATTTTGACTTCAAAAAATTTGTAAACCTTATTTAAATGTTAATAAAGATTATGCAAAAACAATGAGATTTATTATTTCGATGGTTTGCCCGTAAAAAATTATTGAAAAGCCGTAAAAAAATAGCCGAGAAACTAGAAGACCGCCTTAAGATTGTAAGTTTGAGCTTTTCTAACATTTTTTCTCGCAGCGGGAACATAAATTTATTTTGCCCACAGGTCGGCTGTCTCGGCTTTCCCTCGGGTCCGGTACGTGTTTTCTTTTTGTACTCCACGCATCGTGTCACTCACCAAAAGCTCTATGTCACTCGGTAACGTCAGGAACATCCTCGCTACGTGAAAGTTGACCGTGTAAGGCGGAACGTCGTCGGCGTTGATGCCAACAACGGCGATACCCCCTATTCCTCCTACACCTGTCTCCTCTTTCGTTCCGTTAAGCTCTTGGCAAAGCGTGCTCGAGCCGAGCCAAAAACCGTTGCCGAAATGAAATTGCGAGCCGTAGCGACCACTCGCGTCCGACACTGTGAACAAAATGCCAGAATAATAATGAACAAACACCAAAGAAAATTAACAATATTTAGTTAGTTTTATAAAAAAAATTATCCCAACGACTAGACTATAATTTAATAATATTATTTTATTAAACCTTTTAACGATTTATCGATTATAAATCTGGATAAATAATTCATAAACATAATTTTAGAAATATTTTTATAAATAAAATTATATAAATTTGATAAATAAGCTGAAATAAATTGGTGGGTGTAACATCGGCCGCTCGAAATTTGCAAAAGTTCTCGAGGAAACAAGCAAAACTCGTCGCCCGTAGCGAGAGAAACGGCAGAAGCGTCTCCTTTGAGCGGTTGGTTGAAATTGCATTTGGAGTTTCGTGCTCGCGCGCTCGCATACGAGGGTTCATTGCCAGTTACGTAAAGTGTCCGGCGTCGAGTCACTTCAAGTAGAAAGTGCAACGATAGCGGGCATGCACCGGCGATCTCCGGGTACCGCACACAGGCAACGCCTCGCTCACGTACGTATGGAACATTGGCAGAGAGGTCCGGCGGACCGTTCGGTCGAGTTACATCGTCGTTGTCCACGTCGTCAAACGCCTCGACGGCGAAACTGCATTTTCTCTTGCGACGATAATTCGCACAGGCGACGTAATTTCCCTATATATATATATATCCTTCGTAAGATGATTTAAGGGTTGTTCTTCGATGCGAATTGCATATAATCGCGTGACGGCCGGTGACCAGGACTAATCAATGATCCATTCATTATTTTAATGATATTCCCTCGCCTCCCGTTTCCTTACGTTTCTCTATCTTTATCGTCGCGTAATTACGACCACTCGCGCGCATAAATTCACGGGAGAGAACCATCGATCGGTATAATCGGTAGGCGCGCCGATAGACTCGTTATTATTAACCTAAATCAATGTTATTAGCGAGGAGATTGTACAAACTCTTATGTCATTTTTTTTCTTTTTCTGCTTGAATCGATGAAAGTCGATTTATTCATATTTTAATCGACGAGCTATTCAGTGGTGAATTCTTCCGTTATTTCGCAATAATTAGATATCAGAGAGATCAGCAACGCTAAACAATAATTCGCTCGTGTCCTTTCGAGTAATTTTCAACAATTATAACAACAACAAAAAACAAAAAAATGTTATCGTTTAATTATTTTGATTGAAATTAACGTTATTCTAACTTCAAGCCCTGTATAAAAAGTGTCTTGGAACAATCGCAGTTTCCTTCGATACAATTCACGTTCGTGTCGTCATCTTCCCTTTATCGATTCATGCACTCCCAATCATCCCCCCGGTGAGTCCGACACAGACGTTTCGTTCGACGTATATCGTAACAGCTGTTGCAACGACACACGTAACTCCAGTCCATAGTCGACAGGGAGAAACCAACATCTGCATCTCCCTCGGGGAGAGGCACAAAGTTTCGCAATTACAATATAATACAAGCAGTAACCTGTGGCTCTTTCATTGCGGTTATAATATACCAAGCGTATATCTTGTTTGCGAGTAAAGTGTTTCATTCGAGCAATTATATATTATGACGAAGGAAAGAGAAAGAGCAAAATGGAAGAAAAACAACATTTTATCGGGTGACTTTAATTTATCGCGAACAATAATTTTTACCGGTAAAATAAATTAATCTTTTTTTATGAAATAAAAATTGTCTCAGCTGAGTATTATTGTCATTTTATTATCGATATTGCCACGTGAGTAATAACAATGGTAATAATAAATGCCAGTGTTTTATCGCCATTACAAAATGTAATAGCTTTTGTATTCACGATTACAGTCCGTGAAACTTGAATAAAATAAAATAACGCGAACGACGAAGAAAAAAATGTATTTATTGCAACGCCCAATTTTCGAGAAATCCGCATTTGGTCATGTGCAACTAGCGGAACGGTAATTTCAGTGACATATATCGCTGGATAGTTTGGTAACGATCTATTCTCCGCTTTGAATGTAAAATGAATCTAAAAATAGCCTCGAATCGAAACTAAACACACTCTAAAATCACCTTAAACATCCCTCAAAAACCACCCCGAATTTATCTCAAATCATCCCCCTCGGTTCGCCCTAAATCTGTCTTAAATTTACCTTAAATTAGTGTAAACAGGTTCAAATACTTTACAAACTCTGTAATTTCTCTACTCACCCGTATTACCCCGCATTTCCCGAAAATGTTCTATCTTTGGCGAACCCGTATTACCCCTATTTTCTTCTACACGATGAAATTTTTCAACCCCCTTGGACATTATATTCTTCTGACACAAAGTACGATTTTCAATGATATCAGAAAGATATAAAATTGAAATAGGTCGCAAAAGGTATTGAAGCTGAAATAAAGTCGGGGTAATGCGAGTCGGTTGAAAAATGTCGATTTCGTCATCGTAAATCGCACTTTCTATCGGGAGAAGATAATGCCGGAGAACGAGGTAACGTAATAAACATACAAACTTGTAAATTGTCACTATCATTTCGGATAAAACTTGAATAAATATTTATTCATTTAACAATAAAAAAATCATCGATCTCTCTATAAATTTGTTTTCATTGAAACAATCAAATCTTGTTTATCGTCTTAAACTCACTTTTCGCAGCCCAGAGCTTTCCATCGCGCAGAGCTTTTAAAAATCCGTCCATGTCCCTTCGACAATCATTCGTGAGTTTACCCGGCACCCTGTCCCATCGTAGAGGATCGTACAAATCGACGAGCCACTGTACGCTATTGGCGGTTCGCTCGAGCTTATCCCTCATAAAATTAACGTCGCGATCTCTCGGTCCATCGTCGTCGACCTTGGCCGCGTTATTCAGATGATTCTTCCAATCCAGCTCGGGATTATTTTTGCTGAAGGATATCAGAGGTCCTGCGCCTCGAGACTTCGAGCTCGCTTCGTTCTTCTCCTTGTAATCGTCCGAGACATCGAGTTTCGAGGTTTGCACTTTTGCAGAGGGTGCTCTTTGAGGTTTGCTCAACCTCAGGATATTCGACTCGTTTTTAGCGAAGGACGAATCTACGATACACCAAATAATTACTATCACAGTTATTCTCGTCGTAAACGACATTTTCGTCCTTTGTTAAACTTTCTTCTCCTCGTCGTTACGTTCGTTTCACTAAACAAAATTACGCTCGAATATTCTCGTTGCCGATCGATCGACGAGGGAAAACAAGCGCGAGATAATTATTTCTCATCGATTCTTCTTTCCTTCTACGTGATCCAGAGGATTCCTCATCGTTTTACGTTCATTGTCCGTGAACGACCACTCGTACACGCACGAAGCTCGAAGACACGAGGGACGCTCGATCGATCACAGTTCGTCGATTGCTTTTCCGACGAGGGGTTCGCTTCTTCCCTCGGGCGAGTCGAAGGAGACAATACCGAAACGTAACGAGATTAGCCGAGTCGAGCGTCTCAATTCTCTTTGACTTTTATCATTTTGTTCATCGTGGTCGAACAGCCCCGAGCGCGCAGCGACGTAACGAGAAAATACAGAGGACCAGTTCACTCTCCCTCTCGAACCTTGTCTCTCCGGCACGAAACCCGAGCGTTGCACGTTACATACACAGAACAACCCGACGCACAACGCGACACACCGGCTCGAGAACACGGATCGCTTAACCGGCCGATCGAGACCTCGCTTTCTTTTTTACGATCTTACTCGATTCTCCCGCTGTACTTAGCAATTTTTCATCCAAGTTTTTCTTCTTTGTCGATCGTTCGCTTATTTTTTTCGCATCGATTGCGATTTTTTGAAACCGCGTTTATCAAGTTTCACTGTCGATCGCTCGTATCGACAATTGCCGATTATTATAAATTATTTCGTTATGAAAAATCTTTCAATTTTAATACCGATTTTTGCCGATCTTCGTCGGAATTCGATCAACTTCGATCAGTATTGTTTATTTAATTACGATTTGTTTAACCAACTGAAATCTATTCGTGAATAAACGAATTGGATTTTTGACGAATTCGCGGAACGTTCGATCTCGCGATTTCCCGTGAGTTTGTCGATCGATCTTCGATCCACACATGCGGACGTAGGTAACGCGCACTGAATGAAGCGAATCGACGCTGCCGACAACGATCTGCACGCTGTACGCCCCGCAACGCGCATTCGAAAATCGCGACGATATCCCCTTTCTCTCGGGCGTTTACTCGCGCGCCACTCGACGAACTCGATGCACACACGCACACACGAATACACACAGGTAGTAAATTTCCCTCTTCGTTTCGCAAAGAAATGTCGCGAGAGTGGTCGTAGTCGTCTAGTAAATTGACCGAGAGTTTCGTTTTCGCAAAATTAAATTAACGTTCGATTTTTTTTTTTAAGTAGTCTAAGCTTCGATTTTACATTTTTTTGACGATTATAATACAGTCGTTACTGGTGTCAATGATTTCTCGGTGATAAAAAAATCCTGCTCGTTTTATTTTTATTACGGTATGATTAATCGTATCGCGTTAATTAGAGAAAGATCGGTAAAACTTCTCTTCGTCTTTCTTTCTACGTTGTACAATTTACGACGAACAAGACAAAGTTATCCGTACGGTGAATTAGTGACGGACGTGACGAGGACGTTGGGATATCTTGTGGGTCATTAGTTTCGAGATCCTTCGTGTGAGATGCGCGTTCGCTCGTGAGAGATTCGAGCCGAGGGCTAGTCTCGACCAAGGGGCTGAGATGAAACCGATACTATTGGGAGGGAGCACCTTAGCTACATATATATATATATAGAGAGAGAGAAAGAGAGAGAGAGAGAGAGAAGGCCACACTGTATTCAGAATCCCCTTGGGAAACTAGCATAAGGGCGGATATCAAAAGTAACGAAAATCGAGTAGCATGAAGAAGATGAAAGGTCCCGGAGATTGCAGAGATAAATTACACAAAAGTGCTTTGGATCGAAAAATAATTTTTATACATATTTAATCATGAAATAAAGTTAAATACAAAAATTAATTCAAACCAAATTAAGAGCGCGGTAAAAATAGTAATTAATTATTATTGATGTACATTTTAATTACAAATATCATTCTTTCATGAATCAACGAGAATAAGCTCTCGCCTCTTTGTCACATAGCTCACCGCGTTCACTCATTTTCGACTCCAGAAGCCCCTTTCTTCGCCCGTTTTCGATGTTCCTCACGATTTATTATGATTTCACGGGTTGACGGGTGATAAGTGGTGAAAGATCGAGAGCCCGTAAAGCGAGTCTCAAATATAAAAATATATATGTGTGTGTGTGTGTATGTATGTTTCAGTGAACACACGAAGAGGCACACCATCGCGATTATGGATGGGTAAACGACCTGCCAGTTTTCTCAATGGATCGACTCTGCCCCATAGCTTCCATATATAATAAAAGCTCCACTCCTCTATTTCATACGAGGTTGCTCGACTTATTTTTTTCCCTTTTTTCGGTGGGTTACAGTTTTTTTTTCTTCACTCTTTCTTTTTTCTTTCGCACCGAGCACACATTGCTTGATTTATCACTTTCGGTCCGGTAAACATCGAGAACGTAAAATTCGCACCCATTCCGCGTGCAAGAATGAACTTGGAATAAATATCTCAACTTCTTTGACTGCGCGAGAAAAATAACTTTGTTCAAACTCTCAGGCCTATTCGATTAAATTAAAGACACGTTTTTAGTTGGGACGAAAAGAAATGAAATAAAAATATTAAAAATTTATAAATGGTACGGCTTTGGTTGTAATGCGCGAGGTCTGACTTTTCTTAAAATAGATACGACGAAGATATACGACGGATAAAAATTTTGTATATGGAAATAACTCCGCCAGAAATATGGTCGGGATATCAGCCACTGATCCACCTCGTCAGTACGGGAGTCTCGAGCAGGCTTGATTTTCCATCATCCACTCTTTTCCCACAGCTGGAACTTCTGCTACAGTATTGTTTTTTTTCATCCTTTCGGTAAACGCGAGAAATATGAGGATCTCGAGGATGGGCAAAAAGGGTGACCCAGAATATAATGTATGTGTATATTTATATATATATATATACAGAAAGGCATACATGGGGCATTCTTTGCAAACTCGACAACTTTTTTTTCGAAACTTTTCAGATTGCTTCCCATACCCTGCCATTTTGTAATAACACTCTAAAGTACTTTCAGCGAAAAAGGTTTGAAATTTTTTTATTCATTCATTCCCGAGTTATGCTTTTTTGTACAATTTTTTTGATCGTAGAGAAATAAATAGCGAAGAAAAGTGTCGAGACAAACAATTTGAGTTTTTCGTTTCTTAACTTTTAAATGACACACATCCACATATATATATATACATTTACGTGACTATAAGAGAAACGCGCTGAAAGAAAAGCACTCCGAGTTTTCAATGCCGAGAAAAGCCGCCGTTGATTGATACTTCTCGCGTCTTTCGAAGTCCGATTCGCTTCGAGATCGAGTCAGTCATCCAGACTCCGGGAAAGCTCACGACTACGGCACTTTGGGGAACGACTCGCAGCCCCCGCTTATCTCTCTCGTGTGACCCGTCGAGCAATCCCGTAAGAGCTCTTGGACGGAAACAAAAAAAAGAAACTCGGAGGTTTTTCATCACGTCGTACCGACGGCGAACGTCGCATGTTCGAGATATCGTGTAAGGAGGAATGGGAAAAATGTTTCAAAGCGTTCGACACCGTGTCGATACGTTATTTTCACATTACCGTCGATATCGCGAGATAAAAATCCGGATTCTCAAAATCCTCGGTTAAGCCGTGAACTCCGGTGATTCCTGAATTTTATTTTAAAACCTCCTCTTCTCCCGACTTATCGTATTATAAATTTAACAAAAATTATAATCACGATATTAATTTCTTTCATTTATAAAAATTAACAAAATTTTATGTATTTATAATAAATTTGATAATACAACGATTAAACGAATGCTAATATTTTCAAAGGTCAAAAAGGTCGAAGGATGTTTCTTCTAAAAGTTAGAAATATCTAACCCTAAAATGAAATCGCAAGATTTTTTTAAATATGATAATGCGATTCTCTTATGTCTGTCTCTCTCCCTCCCCCCCCCCCCCTCTCTCTCTCTCTCTCTGTCTCTCTCTCCGGGGAACTTAATTGCCGCATACGTATATTTCTCTCGTACTTGGAAATCAGGCTTGGCGGCAGCAGCAGCATGCCCGGTGCAAAGTGTGTGGCGGACGTTCTTATGCAACACTGGAAGCGAGAGCTTTCTATTGGTGGGAGAACGAGAATAAAATACACATGAGCGTTGCTGTGCGCTGATACACGCATATATATGCGTGTATCAGCGTATATATGCGTATGTATGTATATATAATAAACGAAGTTTTATACGTAATTGTGGGACAACCGGTCCTAGCCCGATGTGCATGTGTGGTCCTCCGGCCGGTCGGACTCTCGTTGCCGGGCAAAACAGGCATTTTACTTCGCGAGAGTTGCTTAAATTAATTCGCGAAAGGCAAGCGTCTCTTACGGGACACTGCGAGGGGTATTCATGCACGCAAATACACGTAAACGCAGTCTGCGCGCGATTCAATTATATTCTATATATACGACTTCCTCGTTCTGGTTCTATTTTTTTCACCTAGGTTTCTCGTTTTTTTGTTTACTTTTTTTTCTTTTTTTTTCATGCTTAATCAATAACGACGGAAATTTTCATCGGCTGGTTGCTCGAGATATTTGCCGAGGGGTTGTTATTGAAGGAAAACAAAAGAAAATCTTTGATTTTTAACTCGGCGAGCGATGAGACTCCATTGTGTTACAGTCGATTTAATTTTACGTGCCATTAGCTCTCGGGACCTTCACCCTTTGAATTCGTCGCCAAGGGATTCCTCGAGGGCACGGGAGAATCATCTGCGGTCGAAACGCGATTAAAAGAAAGTACTGGGGAGAAAAGGGGGGAAAAGCTTAAACGAAGGGAATAATGGAGACGAACGGTCATTGCACAAATTTCGTGGCACGAGGAACTCGATGAACTTAAATTCGGTCGATATTTCGGACTCGTGCTTGAGTACTCTCGGTATGCCTCGCTGCATCCATTCGGGTTATCTCCGACAGACTGAGAAGAGAAAACTCAGTTTATTTTTCACCTTCCTATGTAACGGATTTATTTTTATTTTCGATAAATAATTTTTATTTTTATTTTTATACATGAATGCTAAATAAATTCGCAATTTTTGTTTTTTATTTTTTATTGTCGACTTTGTATTATTTTTTAACATTTTTCGAGAAAGTTTTCACATTTATCGCAGATGACACACTCTGTCCCTTTGTTATCGACCTCTGGTAACTATATTGTTATCATAGATTGAGAATATCACAGCGCCATCTGTTGTCGATACTGAAATTGTTCTCATTATCACGTTCGGTCGGCAAGCTCATTTCCTGCAACAAAATTTATAACACGATTTCTTATAATACGTTTTGTATCCAACGGATAAAAATAAATAATTGCTCGTTTTACGAATTTAGCGAATATTCTAGAAAAATCTATTTTTAGAAAATTCTCGAATATAAATAGTACACGCCATGATGTTTTCGAAAAAGTTTTTGGTTGCTTTTGTAAAGGTAGTTTATTTTTTAATTTTATCGGTTTATATTTCTAAGTGATAAACAACCTTATTGAACTTAGTTTATAATATAAGTTTTATTTGGATTGTCATCTTACGATCCGTCCACCCAAATTACGATATTTATAGCTATAATCTATTTTTGCTTATTCTGCATATTATTTGGTGTAAGTGTTTAGTGTTATCGTTGGTAATATATTGCTATGGTAACAAAACACAAAACCATTGCCACTGCTTTTCGAAAAAGTTACTTTTGAACATGTAGTTCGTATCTTTTCGAAAAAGTTTTTTTTGTTTTTTAAAGGTTCGTATGGAGAGGGGTATTGGGATAGGGATGGGGGAAGATTATATACATTATATACACTATTTACAAATATTTACATATGTGCAAGTACGTTGTTGTCTCGCTTTCTTGTTTTGTTAGGATTTTATCGTTCAATCATTATCTCCTAAGGGCTGATCGGGCTCTTTGAACTTCTCTATGCTTTTGTTGTTGACATTGCTTTCTGAATCTCGCACGTCTTCTCAGTTCGTCTATGAACCTAGCTTCGTTTTGTAGCCACCAATATTTCTGGCAAAGTCTATCAGTGGATTCCTCGTCGACTGGTGGTAATACAGTGGAGTATACCCAGCTCTCTCTTGGAAAATTATCGGTGTCAGTGTATATAGTTTTTCTGGCACAGTGTCTTTTTAAGTGGTATATTGATGGGATGTTTGTGCCATTTTGGATACATCCCATTTTATCCAAAGCGGTAAATATTTCAGGTGGCGAATAATTTGTTTTTGTCATTCTCAAAACTGTTGTTTGATCGTTGATTTTTAAATTGTTTAATGCTTCGTTATTAACTTCGTATAGGGAACTAAAATAATTTCTGGTAAGGGCAAGGCAAAAAATGTCAAATCTTGTTATGTTAGCCATCTCATAAACTTGTTTGTTGCTTAGTCTTTTTGTACAGGGTGGGCCATCTATTGGTACGTTTTTAAAAATGCGATCAAAAGAGTATGCATTGATATTTTTTATTAATTTTGTTGTTGTTGTAAAGCTAAAAGTATCCCCGTCAAGAATGAAAAAACGATTTCGTTCATGTGGCTCCCTCTACTGGCCTTACAGTATGCCATTCGGTCACCCCAATTAGTGATGACATTTTGAACTACCTCGGCGCCAATTTCACTCAAAACAGTCGTAATGTTGTTTTTCAAAACTGGAATTGTCTCTGGATTATCCGCATAACATCGGTCTTTAACGGCACCCCACAGGAAGAAGTCCAGCGGTGTCAAATCGCAGCTACGCGCAGGCCAATTGACATCTCCTGAACGGCTGATTATGTGGTTGTTAAACTTGGTGCGCAGAAGGTCGATCGTAAGTCGGCTTGTATGGCATGTGGCGCCATCTTGTTGAAACCAAAGGTCGTCCACATTCATAGCGTCGATTTTAGGCCATAAAAAGTTGGTCAACATGGCTCTGTAGCGTTCGCCATTGACGGTAACGGCGTTGCCAGCATCATTTTCGAAGAAAAATGGGCCAATTATGCCACCACTCCAAAATCCACACCAAACTGTGACTCTTGGAGGATGCATTGGTCTCTCTACGATTGCGTGTGGCTGTTCCGAACCCCAAATCCGGCAGTTTTGCTTGTTCACATATCCGCCGAGATGGAAATGCGCTTCGTCCGAAAAGACGATTTTTCGACCAAAATCGACGTCATTATTGAGCGGGTCTATGGCCCACACAGCGAACTGATATCGAAGCGGATAGTCATTTGCTTTCAACTCCTGAGTCATCTGGATCTTGTAGGCGAATAATCCGAGGTCTTTGTGCAGTATTCTCCTCAGGCTGGTGCGACTAATGCTCAGTTGCTGCGATCGGCGTCGAGTTGAGGTCGTCGGATTCTGTCTCACACTTTGGGCCACAGCGTCAATATTCTCGGGTGTGCGCACTGTCGGGTGCGAGCTCTGGGACCACTTCTGTCATCCACTAACATCCCTTTCTCACGAACTTTCTTCACCAATTTGCGTATAGCGCCTTCGGTGGATGCTTTATCACGACCCATATTTCTTTTCAAAATTCGCACAGTTTCGGCGACACAGCACTGACTTTGAAAATAAGTTTTTAAAATTTCAAAACGCTCTTCAAGAGAAAACATGTTGTTTCGTGCCGCGGACAGAATGGCTAATGAACTGTAAAAATTTCGGGTCTGTAGCTCGTTTGCCGTTGTCATACGACGAAATTCAAAAACGTACCAACAGATGGCCCACCCTGTATAATCAGATTCTGGGCTTCTGTATTTGCCGAGGCAGGCTCTTAAACAGGATCTCTCAAATTTCCTGAAATGCTCCATGACGGTAGGTCCTAAATTCCACCATATGGGTGCTGCGTATGCTATAATCGGGCGGATCAGAAGCTGATAGCAGATAAGCTTAGCTTTTGGCTCCATATTTTTGTTATAGAATATTTTATGGTTAGCCTTCGTCGCTTTCTTTGCTTTTTTTAATTGTATAATTTGGTGGGTGTTTAGTCTGAGTAAATAGTCAAGATGCACTCCTAGGTACTTTACCGTGTTTTTGGTAGGTATCGGGGTTATTGTTCTAGATTCTTTATCTTCTATAGAGATTTGGAAGGTTTTTATTAATGGGACTGTTTTTGGGGATATCTCGTTAACTGTTTTTCTAAATAATATGGTTTCACTTTTTGTTGAGTTTATTTTTAGGTTCCAGTCTTTATAGTATTGGTTAATTTGATTTACTATTTTATTCAGTTTCGATTGGATGATAGGGATTTTTGTATCGGCTACATAGACAATCAAATCGTCCGCGTACGCTGCTGAATGAGTATTGTTTCCGGAATTCAGATTGAAGAGGTTGACAACTTGACTATTGTATATATTAAAGAGGATTGGGGAAGTTACTGTGCCCTGTTGGAGTCCTTCTCAGATGTTAAACGATAGAGTTGAGGAGTTGTGGCCGTCCCATGTTAGGAAGGATTTGCCGAATATCATATCACAGATTAGGTGTATCAAGTGGAGGGGGAAATTAAGTGTCGTAAGTATATAGATGAGGCCATTTAACCAGACAGAATCAAAAGCTTTTTCAAGATCTATAAGCGTTGCGCCAATCAGTTTACCGTTGAATAAATGTCTGTTAATGTCGGACGTGAGTTTATGTATGGCATGAACTGTTGAATGTTTTGCTTTGAATCCATATTGGTTGTCAGGAATAATTTTGTTTCGGTCTGTGTGTGCTAATAGTTTGATTTTTATTATTCTCTCAAAAATTTTACTTATATTTACTGTGAGACTGATCGGTCTGTATCCTGTTGGGTTTTGTATATCTTTATCCTTTTTCTTTATGGGGATAACTTTGGCTTTTTTCCACCTTATTGGGTAATATGAGTGGTTGAGACAATTATTGAAAATAATTGTGTAATCGGTTATTAATACAGGCGGGAGGTGTTTGATCACGATCATCGGGATGTTATCTAGTCCAGTAGAAGTTTTATTTTTGGATTTTCTTAGAAGAAAAGCTATGGCTGTGTGTGAGAGGAAATATGGTGAGCTTTCAGGGGACAAATTTGGTTGGTAAGCCAGATTTTCCGCTGAGAAGATTGTGAGAGTGGCATTGTTTGCTCTGCGCTCATTGATAGAATCTTTTATTTCATTAGCCGATTCTTCTGCTATTCTATTCGTCTCTGTTCCTTCGTTTGTATATCTAGGGGAGTTGATGCTCTCGAAGTATTTTCCGATTATATTCAATTTTGTAATTGGGTTCGAGCAAATAGTTTTATCATTTTCTTTGTATAATTCTTCTCCGTTTGTAATTTCATCTGTGAGGAGTGTTGTATCATTTGTGTTGATTTTGAGGGTATCCATTTTTGGGGGTTCTTTATATCTGAAGTGTCTGTTGATGATAGGGAAAAATTTTGTAGAGTCTTTACAGTTGATACTTCTGGCCTTGGCGTTCCAAAATGCCGTTTCTGATTTTTTGAATTGTTTCATCAATTGATTATTGATACTTTTAATTTGTCTCTTTATAAGCCATCTTAACCAGAAATTATTCTTATTCGTGTTAAATAATTCGGAGATTAATCTGGATTTGGATGAGTGTAGTTTACTGATTCTTTTATTGACATACTTTAAGCAGCCTTTTCGACAGTCCGGAGTGACTTTGGGAATTGTCTGTTTCATGGCTTCTGTAATAGAGTCTTCGATGTTTATTATTTGTTCGTCTATTTCTGTTATTGTTAAGTTCCTGTCCGAAGGTATACATGGAGAATAAGTGTTTTCTATATATTGCGCAAAGTATTTCCAGTTCGCTCTTTTATAATTGAATCGGTTCGTTGGTTCCGGGGGAGAGTGGTAGCCCGAGAAAATTTGCTCACAGTCAATTGTAAAACATATAGCATGGTGGTCGCTATCGTATGGTAGGGTCTCAATTTTGTTATTTATTAATTGTTTTATTTCAAGACGTGTGTCGGCGATGCAGTAGTCTAAATAGAATTCTGAGCTAGGGAAAGTTGGTCGATTGGCTGAATATATTGTAGATCTTAGCTCAATACTATAATTTTCTTCCCAATTTTTTAATAATGCACCTCTTCCGTTAGTTTTATGATCACCCCAGTCAACGTGTCTTGCGTTCAGATCGCCAGCAATGATAAAGAAAATTTTGTTTCCTTTTAGTTTGTGTTCGGTGTATATTTTGTTTAATTCTGTAATAAAGGATTTTTTGTCATTGCATGCTGCATATACGCTGAAAATGAACAGTGAGTTGTTGGATTTAACATTAATTTTAATTGCGGTGTATTCTATTACTTTGTTGGATTGCGCGTTTGGGAAAGGGATTGCTGAGAAGCTGATTTTATTTTTGATTAATATTGCTGTGCCACCCCCTCTTGTTGCTCTGGGTCTGTCAGTTCTAATATGTGAATAGTTTAAAAAGCTGAGCCTATGTTTGGAATTTAATTTAGTTTCTGAGATTAGTGCTATGTCGATGTGGTTAATGTTTAAGAAGTGTTCTAAATCTAGCCTACGCTTGTTCGCTGCTAACGAATTTACGTTAATTGCACAAATTTTTAGGGTATTTTCCTTTTCGTTGTTAGATATTTCGTTCAGATTCCTTGGGAGGGTCGCCATTTTTAGTAATTTTGTTGATCCAGGAGAAACTCGATTTTTCTAGAGTTGTCAATAATTTTTTGTTCCATTTCAGAGAAGCGAGCTCCGATCATTTGTAATAGGCTGTCTCTGAAATTGTTTAGCAAACTTTCGATATTGTTGGTGTTGTTATTATTTACGTTGTTCTGAAAAGTGTATCTTGAATTATGAATTTCATCGGTGGGAAGATTTACGTGTTGTGTGCGTTTATTTTCCTGGATTCGTTGGTTTTCTTCAGTAGTTGGATGCTTCCTTGTGCCGCTTCCTCTTGTTAGCGATGGAAAATTTGCAGCGTAGTTCCCTGTCAAGGCTGCGTATGATATGTTTGGATTGGTGTATCGGTCATGGTATGTTTTTGTGCCAGATTTTAGCACTCTTCTTAGCCCATTGGCTTGTTTCATGAGTTTTTGCGCCGTGGAGAGGTAGGGGCACCCAAGATACGAGGCCGGGTGGTCAGCGCTACCACAATTTGCGCACTTCAAAATTGCGCTCTCACTTTCATTTTCGTTTTGGCATCTGCCTCCATCCTTGAAGGGGCCATGGTCCATTCCGCATTTGACACATCTGAACTTCAGTTTGCAATTTACGCTTGCATGCCCTATTCTCGGGCATCTCTTACACTGGAATATCGCTTTCTTCTTAATTCTTTCCCATTTTACCGGTTGATGTAGTATGTATTTAAGCCCTGTGAGGGCTGTTGTTTTGCTCCCCGGGCTGAGCTGGACGATGAGATGAAATTTGCTTTTATCCATTTTGTCATAGTTTAATTTGCTAACCTCTTTCACCTCAAGGTTAGGAAGATTTTTCTTTTGTAGATATTCCTTCACTTCCTTTTCATCATATTCGGCACCGATTCCTTTAAGAACGAGCGTTTTGTTCTTTTCTTCTTTGGGGGTATAGGTGTAGTATTGGATGGAATTCTGATCTAGTATTTTCTTGATTTCGTGAAAGACTTCTTTCCGTTGCGGCATAATTCTTATGTAGTCTTTGTCCGTTTGCTTCATCCAAAAATCGTTTTCTGGGATTCTGGCATTCAGTATCAGGTTGATTAAGTCCTTGAGTTTTGCGTTATACACTTGTATAGGCGGAGGTTTGAATTTTTGTTTTGGCATTTTGCTCGTGCTCGCTGTGTTGTCCTTGTGGGTTCTGCATGTATGTATGCGTGAACTTGTTGCCGTGTCGTCCTCGTTGTCGTCCATTCGATCCGACAGAGCATCATATTGATTTACTGTCGATAATTCAGGATTATCTATTGCTGGTTTTGGTCTGTTAGTTCGTTTCGGTGTTATGAACTCAGATGTCGCTGGGTTGTTATTGTCTAGGGACTCGACGCTAGATCTAGAGCACGCGGACGAGGATCTCACACGTGCATTGTTTAGGTTAGGTGTAACTTTCTTTCTATTGCCGTGAAAGAACTTTTGATAATTATGAGTTCCTGTGAGTCTATCGAATTCTTTTAATTTTTTCTTGAGAGCTTCTTGTTGCGAGCTCTCTGTCGAGAATTCTTCAGAGCGTCTCTTACTCATTATCCCCACGTGGGTTTGTGCTGTACAGGCCGAAGCCCGTCTCAGCCAAATTTACACTCCACTTCTCACTTTATCTAGAGAATAATCTATCGTCATATGAGCACAGGTTGAACTGTACTGAACTGAATTATATGTGGGGTACAAGCGAATTTTTTATAACTTGGATAAATAAATCTATATAAATCAATCGGTCGCCCTTATGTAGTGGCACGATGTGCACTGCACGAAGGCTAGCGCCAGACTCTATTTTCGAAAAAGTCAGGATGGCCGAGCGGTCTAAGGCGCTGCGTTCAGGTCGCAGTCCACTTCTGTGGGCGTGGGTTCGAATCCCACTTCTGACAATCTTTTTTTTCTTCTTTTGCTCTTATTTTTTTGTTCTTTGTATCTCTGCCCATTTATCTTTTTATCAAAAACATTCAAGTTCAAGGTCCATCGCAATATATCGAGATAATGGCTCGCAAAGACGGTTACAAAAAAATAATGACGCTGACGTAAGAAGCAATTGCAATTCTAAAAAGGATTGCGTGGAGTACACGAGTATCGTCGTTGTTGCAATTTTAAATGCGTCCTTAAACGATCGTTTAATTTTCTGCAGTCTTAATCGCCACAGTTCCAACATCTGTACACGCATATACAGTCGGGGATCATTGTGCACGAAAGCACTCCGGGGCCTCGTAATAATATTTACAATGCACGCGGGCTACATAAGTAGCAAAAAGCGCCATATGCCATACGGTACATAGCGGTTTCGTTCGCGTGCTGATGCTGCTATAACGCGAGTGATGCTTTACCGGACTATCTTCGCGATATATACAATGTAATGTTGGGAAAAATGGACCACCGAAACATTTCTGCCTATTACGTACCATTAAATATCCACTTACATTTAATAGTCGCCATATAACCTTGTTTCTACTTATAATTATAATTATAATAATTATAAAGCTCCGAAGTTGAAATTACACGAAAGAATTTAATTTTCATTTTCATTCGTACATTATTATAATGAACGACTTTCATTCGGGGTAATACGGGTCGCTGGATTCAAGCGATTCGAAAAATAGTTTAAGCGCCTAAATGGTGCGTTTTTCGATGTTTGTTTTTCTGTAACGTATAGCAAACCTCTCGTTCCATCGTCGAAGCCTGGGCCACATTTACCCGACTTTTAAACGACAGCTATCTCGATCGCGAGAACTCTCCGGTTGCACGCGCCGTTCCATTTTCCGAGCAGCCTACATTCGCGTTACTTGTCGTCATTGACGTCGTCATCGGAACAAAATTGTACGGTCGGATTGCTTGTCATCACGAAAGTATAATAATAACAATAACAGAGTCAACGAACGAATCGACGTAATAATTCGGACCGGACAGACAGACAGACACACACACACACACACACAGTGCTGAATCGAGATCCAGCCTGAGGAGTCAATCGCTCGTCGTAATTCTCTCGGATCAACGTTAATAGCTAGGATTGCGAATCGAGGTCCCTATATCGTCAATAACGTTCATTGCACCGAGAATATACACATACAAACAGTCTCGATAACTCTTTGCTACCACGAACAGGAAATCGTCTCGAGCGTCTTTTTTTACACTCGAGCGATTCTGTCCTGCAATGACCTCCGACCATCCAGCGATTAGAGAACTCTTAAACGGTGTTTGACCGTCGTAAATGTTTTACGAAACGTAAAAGAAATTAAAAAATAAAATAAAACATTTGAAAAGTAAATTTCACGACCCTTCGTCGTATGGCCATTAAGGGTTGGTTACTTATTGCTGGGAACATTGTCCAGTTGAGAGTAATAAATTCGAGGGTCTTATTTCACAGAGTCTCGGACCCTCGGGACAATGGACGACATCTAGTTTCGTCAACAGGAAGCGAAACAATCAACGGTCGGAAAGATCGAGTTCTTTCCTTCGAAACGACCGAAAGAGGGAAAATAAAGAACGATGACAAAAAATACGATCTGCATCCTTTACTCGAAGAATCCCGTCGCAAAGACGAGGATAAAATCCTTCGTAATGGCCGCAGATAATTTTCGTTTATTTTATTTTTTTTCAAGATTTTTCATCGACTGTGAAACGAGTTTTATTTCCGATGGTAATTCCGTCATTTTGAAAACTTCTACAATATTATGTCTATCGAGTCACGAGCCATTTGAAACTGTATCTAATGAACGTATCGTTAAATAAATAGATCGATATACGTAGTATATCGTGAAAAATCAATATTAATATATGATTTAGTGTTTTCCCGAGACGATCGAGCGACAGGTCCGTTCACCTCGTGTTAATCCACGAGATTTCTGCCTTTTCGTGCTACATCTAATTTCCGTACTACCCACACATACAAGTTCTGATCGTTTTCCAACCTCGTACGGTGTGGTTACACGTCTCTCTCTCTCTCTCGTTCTCTCTCTCTCTCTCTCTCTCTCTCTCTCTCTCTCTCTCTCTCTGTCTTTCTCTCTCTTTCTCTCTGCCTACAACGTCCCATGCGTCTATTCGCCGCTGCGTATAATCACGGAACTCGTCAACTCGATAAAACCGGTAGAGAGATGCGCGAATTACAGGTTTACAGTCATGGGAGTACGAGCAAGGTGAGCTTCGTGCTCACGCTAACTCGCATCGGAGAGCTCTTTCCTTCTCTCTCTTCTCCCCGTCTCTCTCTCTCCCTCGCTCTTTCTCTATGTCTGATATCGAGCTCATCCCCATCTAATAAGGAGCCGTAGCAATACGACGTAGTTGCCTGCACGCAACTACTATATGTATATCGGCGATACATTGATTTATTTCAGTTGAATAAATTTTCTGCGTTTCAGCTCCAACTTATTTGTATCGGATAAATTTAATTCCAGTTATTTTATACCATGAAATTAAAAAGTTATTTCATGCCAATAAAATATTACCGATTTGAAATTATAATCATATTATTATTTTTATTATTATTATTATTATTATTATTATTATTATTGATATTACTGTTTTCATGAAATCGAGTCAGATCTAAACCGTGTAATCCATATAAATTCCACGAGATCTTTTCTCCCGGGTGATTTGCAACCATCATGAAAATCAATTTGAATGGAACACTCTGGCGATCGAATACCGTTGCTTCATTCTTCCAGTAGCTCGATTACATGCGGTCTATCGTGCATATATATATATGCCTATATACGAGATCGCAAAAGCTAACACGGGATACTTTATGCCGTGCGCCTATATATTTATATCTTGTAGAAACGGGGTTAAATCTTGCCGCGATGTCTCGGCAATCTTTGATCGGCGGTAGAATCTATGCCCAAAGCTTTTCGTAGATATATCTATAAATATGTGTGTGTATGTGTGTGTGTATTACTGGTAGTGAATAGTGCGGGCGGCAATCTCGAGACTATAGGCCAAGCAAAACGTTTATGCGCTCGAGATGGTCGAGGGCAGCGATAGAGATAGATAGAGGGGGGGGGGGGGGTGGGGGAGAGAGAGAGAGAGAGAGAGACGATCGATCCTGGGAACATCGACCGGGGAACACTCTGAATCTCGACTATGTATATATATATGTACACATATGGGGTATTCCGTTTCGAATCGACCACCTACCACCTTCGATCATATTCGATCTTACGTCTAATTTCGTATATCCAGTTTCTGGTCGAAAATATTAATTGTTTGATTTTTTTTTCAATCGATCGAATGGACCTTCCTGGTTCGATAAATTAATTTTGTAAATTCACAAAGTTTTAATTAGAACTGAAACGAGCGATATTATTTTCGCCGGTCGACTCGACACGGAATGTCCCATAGATTTGCATATAGACAAACGCTCGGACATTCGTGCATTACCGAAGGTATTCGTATTCACGCGTTCGCGTTTATATATATATAGCCACATGCCGTCACGAGTTTGGTGTCTATGGGACACATATCGTGTACCGTTCGTTCGCTTAGCTTTGCCTATACCATCCCCCCGGTCTCTGTCACTCTCTCTCTCCATAAATTTTTTATCCGACATTTTTATTTTTATAATAATTCCTATCCATGAAAATTTTAAGTATATGTTTAAAGATAACCGGATTAACGAACTACAGTTATTCGCTAAAGAATCTCGGGAACTTGTTTTTTTTTTTCATTATTTCAATATTTTTTAGCTTCCGTCATCGTTACTTTAACGAAGCAAACTCTATTCTCCTGCATCTCTTTTATCCGAATGATAATAATGTCTACTGCAAGTCTTCGTCATCGTCGATGTATACATATATATAAATATATACATGGTCGAATTGAATTTAAATTAAAAAATAATCAATGTTTGATATATATATATATATATATATATATATATATATATATATATATATATAGAGAGAGAGAGAGAGAGAGAGAGAGAGAGAGAATTCTTGAAATGAGTGATACGAGCATATGTGCAGTCGAGGACGAGACCGTGATCTTGTACTCGACGCTATCTCTTTATTCTCTCTCTCTCTCTCTATCTCTCTTTCTCTCTCGTTCTTCTCGCAGTGGCAGAGAGCGTCAGCGCTGCAAGGAGTCCATCGATGGTACGCGGAGAGTGGCGGTAGAAGACGCCTGTACCGTTATGCACGCTGTGTCTCTGATGGCGAGCAACAGCGGAAAGCTCTGACGCAAGATGCCTCGGGAAGAGAAGAAGAGTGCATAGATCTCATCTTACGTATCTATATATATCTATCCATCTATCTATCTATCTATAAGTATATATATATATGTATACGCGAGAAAAGAACAAGACGATGACTCGGACGAATCATTTGTAAACACACTGATCGTCCATCTCCCTCGTGTATAGAAATATTCTCTCTGTTGCGGTTCCTAGCGGAAATACGTAGCGAGAAACCGAGGCAGTGGAGTACTCGCGTTGAGGACATAGCTTAGAAATAACATTCGAGTAGTTGTCGATGTGGATCTAATGAGATTTTGAAGAATCATTGCTTGCTCTTGGTATACTCGAGCGAGCATAACGAGAATATGAAGAATTCGGGCCAAGGAACGAGAGAACTGTGATTCATCTGGACGCATCGATCATTCGACTCGTTCTTTATGGTCCAGTGAAATATATAATTCGAGATGGATTAGAGAGAGAAAGAGGAGGGGGGAGAAGATTAGATAAACATCAGTTGCGTTATTCGCGAATAGTCCAGTGAGTTATAACGAACGAATCAAAGAATCGCGTCGTTCGATCATCATCAACGGGCACGTATTCGTTTGCCGGCCACGAGAGACAGGGATTGTGTTAATGAAATCGTCATTCGAGCCGCGAAAGCAATTATAACAGTCGTCGGCGCCACTGACCCGTATTCCATGGGCCAGTCACTTCCGGTGTCACTCGGTCGGTCGGTTGACCAGTCGTCATCGTCCTGATTATATTCAGCCGCAAATATTTTTGCATAGGCGTTTAGAACTTATAACCTGAATTAAAAAACGTTACTCGTGCTGGGTATAAAGCGAAACTAATTTTTCACTCGTGTCAACCGGAAGGTTTTTTGGTACGTGAGAAAATTTATTCACGGTTTGTTTTTTAAATTTGCGAAACGATATTTCGAATTTTAGGAATTAGAACGTACAAGCGCATTCCGTTGTACGATTGTCGCTTCGTATTTTTCGTCGATCTCGATTTATTTTCGAAATGTTCGAATAAAAAACATTTTTTTCTGAAATATTGTGGATGAAAAAAAATGAGCAAACGACGAAGTTTGAAACGAATTCAGGCCTTTTTAAAAGACACCTAGTAATGTTAAATTGAAACGAAAAAAAAATGTTACAACGAGATAATTTAATTATATTAAATGTCATGGAATCAAGGAATCCGCCGACCCTCTCAACGTATAATTTTCGTTCCATTCGCAACACAAAAACATTATCATTATAAATATGCGCGTTGTCAGCGAGACACTCGGCGAAGATACGCTGAATCTACTCTCTATGTGTTAAGAAAAAAAAGAAGCACCGAAAACGCTCGGGCAGGATGTTCGTTATAACGGTTAAACCCACGAAATTCAGTTTCTCGCATCTCCACGCCGTACTCTATATTTACGAGAGAAATGCGGGCCAGCGGGTCTATCCACCGAAGCGAGAGAAACGAGCGGTAAAATTGGTATATCTATACGAAGACGCAGCCACACCGGCGAAGAAAAGAGTTTGCATCGTTTCCGGGATCTCGTTGGTCCGCGAAGAAGGCTCGAAAAATCCCTACCGGGGTTTAGAACGATCCCGTAATAATTAGGATAGGTTCGATCGTGTTTGCGTGCATTACGTCATCGCTGTAATAACATCGTGTTAGCAACGAAGACAAATAGAAAAAAAAGAAAAAAACTAGCAGTTAACTTCAATTGTTGACGGAGCTCTTATAACGAAAATCGTGAAGATTATCTTTTTTTCCTCGAGGCTTAGACGAGTGTGCAATTTGTATCACGCGAGAATAATCCCGATGATGTTTCGTATTAATGAAATAAATCAATTATAATAATTTTTGTGAATTATTGTCAATAATTTGAAACGAGATTTTCTTTTAATTAACGTTAATAATATAATGAATATTAAATAAATATGTCAATTCTCTAATTACCTCCTTAATATTATTTTGAAAAATAACTTTCAAGATTTTTAATCATTTCAAATTAGCGATATGTTTATTATTCGAAGTTATCAAAGCCCTTAAAAATGAATGTTCAGTAAAATATCGATTCTAAGAAAATTATGTTATTTAATAAGATTTTTTTTGTAATTTCATGAATAAATCGGTACCATATTATACGTGTAGTAGAATGATTTTTGACTCTTTTATTCCAACGTTGCCAATCCCCTGTCGCCGAACAAGTGTTGAAATATATGTATATAATACCTTGAGTACGCGATTGGCCAGCATTCCTCATCGACACGTACCGCATATATCTACTCTTAGCCCACGCGAGAGAGAGAAAGAGAAATACCCGTGTGTCGCACGAGGCACATACTAATGAGTTGTATATTGGCGACTCTGAAATGCGCTTGTACACACAACTATACATGGTAAAACACGTATAATATATATATATATATATACACGTAATATACAAGTTCGAGTATAAACCAGAAGGTGCTTGGAATGAGAGAAGTACCACACGGTATGTTTGAGCATAAGTACCGCGTATTAGTAGCTACCGGCTGGTATGTGCGCGAACTCTCGCACGCGGCCTCTCTGGTTCGGTCGAACGAGAGGAAGAAAAAAAATATGCGTCATATCGGCACACACTTTGCGCACACACATACTTCTGACATAACAGTACACGCTGTATAGTCCTGGTAATCACGCCTACGCGATTCTACCCGATGAGAAAAAAGACCCCGCGTATTCGCGACATTAAACGAAAAACTGTAAATATAAAATATTTTTTTGACTCCACAGTGACAAAAGTGACAAAAAAGAAATAAGCGAATTATGGAAGAACATCTTTTCATATGTCATTCTCGTGACACGTCGCTGGTCATTGTCCTGTGAATGATAATAATAATAATAACAGGAATAATGATAATAATAAGAAGAATAAGAATATTAATAAGAATACAACGAGCACGTGTGTGACATTAAAAAAATTCAATTTTAAATTCCTTGCCACTAGAAAATTTTTCCCGACAGATTTCACGATATAGAAAGATAAAAAATAAACTGTTATTAGGAAACCGATGCGGAGAAAATATTTCACATAATATTATACATGTTTTTTCTTGGGTACCGTAAATTGGTAAGTAAAATGAAATATTTGAGAAATTTGGAGCAGATATTGCTCGTATTCTTTGAGAATGCACGTAATATTGACCAATATTATGGTACGTCGATTTGCATTCCATGATTGGAAAAGAATCGACGAAGGTGGATGGGTCTGACCACATATTGACCGTGACCACTAATTTTACCGTTGCATTTCGATGCGAGGATACCTTCTCGGTTATGCTCATGGCATCGAGCTCGAGCTTCCGATACAATTTTTACGGTATGATTATTATCGTATATTATATTAAGAGTCCGACCTTTGATGCAGCCACTTCGTGTGAAATATTGCCCGAATTACATATTCGTACTGTATAGCCAAGGGAGAGCGAGAGCGACTGCGAGACGATCCGCGGTTACGCCGCCTTTTTTTTCATTTTTTCTTCTTTTTTGCACAGAGCCCAACGCTTTACAGTTACAGGCACTCTGGCTCTTTGAGTTATCGTGCAAGAGCCACGTATTCTTTGATTTTTTTTCTCTCATCGCCTTTCACACCGTACACATTTTTCTATATAAAGCCGACGAATTAATGATCCCGCGACCGTTAATACGTGCAGTCTGTGCACACTACAACGAGAAGAAGAATAAAATCACGTGTAACTAAGATTATTATTATTCTTAGTAAAGAGTCTTCACTTTTGGTTACTTGGAGAGTGAAAGAGACAACAAATTTTCCATGTAAAAAATAAAAATTATGTAATCAACATTTTTTTACTTATTCACGAGTGTATGAGTGTAAATTCCACGTTTTCTATCATAACGAAACGACCCACGCGTTTTTTGAAAAAAATCTTCGAATAACATTGCATTAATAATTGAACAATCCATATTTTTAATTGAAAGAGTAATGATCGTCGCATGATTTTGCACGAGGGAGTAAAAGATCGTAGCTTACTGGCTATACGTCTCGTTCTCGCTCACCGTGCAATTTGCCAGAGTTTTGCTAAAAGAATATAATTTTAACTTGTATTATATACATCGTAGCTGCTACGAGAAGGGAAGATGATGATAATGATGAAGCCGAGCCGGAAACGATAGGCGCGAACGTATATAGTTGATCGAACGACTTTTACGATTTTCGCTTAAACATGATCTCTCTCATTCTCTCGTACTATTCACAAGCTTGAGCTTAGCCCTCTTCGCGACGTACAATCTAGGCTGAATTTTCTATTTTTTTTTGAAACGCGACGAGTAAATCACGTCGTCATCCATTATTTCTATCAGTCTCGTCTCTTCGAAACAAACGCCTTAGGTCGAGAGTGAACGAGATATTTACCGCTACCCGTTCGGTTATTTATCACTCTCGTCGCTCTATAGACGAGCCTTTGGTTTACGAAAAAGTGGCCACACGTTCGTTTTCCGAGACATAAGAGCTGTGGGAATGCAACAAATTCGTCGTCGACGATGAATATAAAGGTAGCCGAGCGCAACGTTTCCGACAATTATTCATCGATCGTCGAGAACTCTCGCGGGCGATTCGATTTAGCGTCTGCGCAAGCTCACGGTTAACGCACTTGGCATCGAACCTGAAAACTTTTGGGAATGTTCACGCATCGGGAGCGTGCTCTCTCGCACGTTTCGAATAACCGTAAACATATATCTCTCTGTCTCGATCTTCTTCTTTCGCTCCCGCCCCTCCCCCCACCACACCCTCTCACTCTTTCTCACCGTCTCTCTTTCGTTATACGACGCTTACGCACGTCCCCCTTACGTTAAAACCGAAAGGTTTTCGAATCGAACATCACAGAATTCTTAAATGGTCACGTCCTCGAAAAGAATTTGCGGGCTGGGTGGGGAGGAATGAAGAATTCGCGGTGCAGTGAAGAGAGTCGAAGCCTTCTTAGCGCACGTAATATATGCAGAGAGAGAGAGAGAGAGAGAGCGAGAGGTATAGAGGATTTTTTTAAAGAATACTTTCCGATAGTCAAGAACTCTCGGTCGAATCCTCGTTGCATACAAGTAACGCGTATGTAAGTACGGAGAAAGAACGAGGGAAAGAGCAATCAGCTCCAGTTAAGGTTACTATAAGCTTCGCACAGTCTGTCTCGGGATATTCTCTTCTACGTTTACTCCGGAGACTCTCTCTCTCTCTCTGTCTTTTCTGTCTTTTTTCCTCTCTTCAACAGGTACAGAGAGCGCATTCAAGGCTCGCGAGGGTTTATCTGCGTATGCAAATGACGGTTTGTCGAGAGGGGTCGGTCTACGCGCGTCTCTCTCTCTCTCTCTCTCTCTCTCTCTCTCTCTTTCTCTCATTCTCCCGGAGAGAAAATTCTCCGGACTCCTCTGGGTATGTTCGATAATACGAGAGCTCTGTGACGCGTATAGGAAAGTCCACCAAGATCCACGCCCGAGAATATAGTTCTTTGCGATTTCTCTATCGTACCGCCGATCTGTTTTTTCTAGATTTTTTTTTGTATTGTTTTTTGTTTCAGCTACGAGTTCCACAAGAAGGATTTTTCCACCCCTCTCGCGACACACGCGAGAGAAGTCCTTTTACGTCTTAAATGAATTTTTGCGATTTCGAGCGAGGTAAAGTACTTTTTCTTTTTTCTTTTGTGTTTTTTTCTTGTTTTTTTGTTTTTCAAGTGTCTCGAGACGCCATTACCGTAAACGGCGTAAAGGCGGATGGGAGAGAGAGAGGGCGGCGATTAGAACGGCAACCGGTGACCAAAAGACGCGGAGACGGCAATTCAACGGTCGTGACTTCGGTAGACGATGTAACCTTGCGAGAATGCGAGATGTTACGCGTTATATAAATTCGTTACGCGAACCGTTTTTTTTTTCTGGACTATTAAGTATTGTCGTCGTTGGCCGAGGCGTGTCACACGAGAGCCCGCTGGCACTATTAAGCACGTGCGATACGAGATAAAAAGAAGAAAATTACGTTCGGCTGTTCGACGTGAAACTAGGTACGTTATTTCGCGACGAGATATACTTCGAGATATTCACGTTGTAACGGTGTCCCAAAGACTTACAAAAGTCGTTTAATTGCCAAGCCTTTTGGCAATGTGTATGTCTCCCTCTTTTTCTCTCACACATACGCATGCTTGTGCAAAAAGATAAGAATACAAGAATAAATCCACGAAGCGCGATATTCGGCACGAATTAACCGTGTACATAATTAAGCAGAACGAAGAAATAAATGAAACATCCGCGAAACTCATCCGTGGTCGATCATAAATTGCGCACGTACACCGGGGCTTTTATCTCGATTTGATATACGACGGAAAATAACGAGAAAGAAGAGAGAGAGAGAGGGAAAGAGAAAAAAGTCACGAGTGAATTACACGGACGCGAGTATAAGGACTTGAATATCTCAATTTCCTCTTTTACTTGCTTTTCTTCATTTTTTTTTTTCGTTTTTTTTTCTTTCATTTTCATACCCAGTGCCCCGTAAGCAGAACAACAAAAAAAACAACAAGTGAGCACAGTTTATGAAGATTATTTAATTATAAACCTTTTCTTCTCTCTCTCTCTCTCTCTTTCTTTCTCCGCGTCGGCTCTACGCGCGTGTGCATTTGCATCGTGCGTGCACGCTCTCTCGCACGAAACACTCAGACTCGCACCCCCATCTCCCCCCATCCCTCGCATCAGTATATCACACACATACATATATATATATAAAATGCTATAACTTGGGTTATAGAGAACATACGAACTAATTAAAGCTACAACGAGTGAGTGTAGTTGTCCGCTCGTCGTAGTGAACATATCTTTCGCGTAGAATCTCTCTCTCTCTCGTGAGAGTACCGAGGGCCTTCCCCTCACTATCCCCGCCCCTCCCCCTCCCCCGCCCCCCACTCGGTGTCTATACGATAGCGAGAATGCACGAGCACGTCTTGCACTCGGGCCGTGTTACTCTACGTTCTTGTTCGGAACGTCGTTAAAGGCGTGTATAAAGCTCACTACGTAAGGCGGTGGGCGATCGTGGAAGGAGGCTGCACTCGCGCATGTTACGCCGGCCGAATATAATTATATAGATGGTCGAGTCACATCCTCTCTCGAATTGCTCTGGTTTTCTTGTTTAAGGGAGGAGAGTGAGGGCGGAAAGGCTAATTGCACTGAGGGTACGCGCGCTACGATGACGTTAAATTATACAGCAAATATTCGTGATACCGAACTGATTAGCGAGACGGTATAGCGCGATATATATATAAATATATATGTATGTGTGTGTGGTGTGCGCGCACGTGTTGCCATTTTAGTTATAACTCGGGTCTCTCTCTCTCTCTCTCTCTCTCTCGCTCTCTACCGTTTCGCGTGGACGACTTCCCCTTTTTTTCACTGCACTTCCCCAAGGTCTTTCGTTCATTTCCTTTCAATTAAGGTCGCGAGTCTTTCGCGTGTGCGTGATCGAGAGAATGGAAAATATCGTTAATAAGATTAACGATATCAATTAGCGAGTTTCTCGGGACACGGCGCAACGCGATTTTTTTTATATTGAATTTACGACCGTTTTGCCGTCGGAAACGGGGAGAAAATTTGCACCGATCCGTGGAAAACGATGCGAAAAAGTAGAACTCGCGTGGATAATTTAAACAGGGTTGGGGGTGCGCGGTTAAGGGTCGACGACGTGGGGACAATTTCATCTGGTATCGAAGTCGTTCGATATCGATGTATCTTTGATTATCTGGAGGGAATTTGCGTTCACGGTCGATATTCTTGGGTTATCAAGATTAGCGCGGTATCAGTAATCTGAGGGTGAAGGAGAGTAGAGCGATTTTTTGTAGGGATAGTCAACGATCGCTTTTCTTTATGACTGTTAGGCTTAATCATCATACGTGTCGTTCAAATTCTCGTCAGGGCGATAAGAAAAAATGAGTTCCTACTTGATTCGAATTTTTAATATTGAACTTATCGATTCGTATATATATATTTATACGTCGATGATGATCATCGTACGTTCGATGCCCTCGCTCACATCATCATCGTGCTGCAAGGCGATTCGACTAGGAGAGCCGGTAGATTCTCGCATCTCTCGCCACGAAACGGAGCATACGCCTTACAAGGCCACAAACTCGGCACGACTTTATAACTATCAGTTCGCTATAAGCCTGACGAGAAATAGAATGAGTGAGTGAGTGAGTGAGTGAGCGAGTGAGAGTGAGAGAGAAAGAGAGAGAGAGCGAGAGAGAGAGAGAGAGAGCCAAGAAGGACTTGGAAAAAGGACTCACTCACCTGCGCATGTTCGCGCGTTCCTTTTCAGGAAACTTCTTGCCCTCATCTCGAAACGATTTTTGTCCCTCTTCTTCGTCCACTTCTTCTTCATTCTCTTTCGTTCCTTCGTCTCATCTCGCGTGTTCGACGGACTTATTCGCGTTGCTCGTGGACACATTGAAAAATAGACGTATCAAGGACGGATCGACGGATAACGAATTGTTAATTTACGAGTGATCTCAAATTGTATTTTACATTTCAAGGGTCGTGGATGAGTCGATAGAATGTCGAGTGACACTTCTGGATGGATGCATTAAATTTGCGTTTACTAGCCTGAAAGGCCCTGATTATATATTGTAGATCCGAAATATCAAACGTAAAATGATGTTATTCGTTTGTTCTTATGTAGATGGAGATTTTTAATGTTATTTTAAGGTTAACATCTTTTTCCCAAATGGGAGCTAGTATACGTTAAAAAAAGGACTTTTGTTCAAAAATTTTTTTCGGAAAATGACAATTTTCTAAGATGGTTAACAAAATTCGCAGCATTTATTCGATTTTCATACATTTTTTCCCTAAATCTACAGCTTGTTGATTAAGAGACCTTAGGAGCGTTTGCTCCACTCGAGGTCACTGGCGACACCCCGAAAAAGACCATGTATGTATGTTATCTAACTAATATATTGAAACGGCAGAACTATTCAATATATATCTTTTTTTTATTATTTGGATGGCTCGACTAGTAACTTAATGTCTAATTTAACTAATAATGAAATATGATATTAATTTAAAGAAAAAAATATAAGTTAAATAGACAAAAATAATTGACTCCCTTAATTATTGATTTAATAAGTGTTCTATGTCCATCGACTTGGCGTGCTTAGAGAATTTGACTCGTATCACGATTTCGTGTGAATTTATCGTCATCTCGTTATTCCTCCCCAATGTCTCTGTCTGGTGCCGGTACCCGGTGTCCTTGCCCCCACTCTTCGCCCGTCAGCTGATTTGACGTTGTAAACCGGTGAGTTTTTCCTTCCCCGCCAAGCCGTGACAGATAATAATATTTTGTCTGTCTTATAGCTTAACGGCCGTTCGTCGCTCCACATGGCCTTAGGAGATGCCGCCGTTCTTCTTCAGAACCTTCCACGACGTGTGAGATTTTTCTTTACTCTTTTACTGAGTTATGATCTCTTCCGAGATTTTGACTCTTTTCCAGAGTACCCACCCGGTAAGTGACCAGCCATGAACTTTATATTCTTCTTGATGATTTTCTGGGCCCTTTATACTCCTTTTTCTCTTCCTGATAGGCGGACGAGTTTTCCCACGGTCCAATCAGCTGTGCCGCATAGAATAACGTGCCGCGATGGTGGTTTTATTTTATTTTATTTCACGGTGGCGGGAAATTATAAATCGTATATCTGAGACCATGTCGTCTCGATATACAGGGTGAATCTCATAAAGTATAGTACCATTTATTCTGGGGTAGAGGGGACCATTAGAAACAAAAGTTGCGAATAAACATTAGGGATATTTTTAATAGTTTACGAGATATCAATTTTTGAAGTTGGTCAAATTAGAGCGTGCCGAGAAGCGTTGGAGCGACCCACTCCGCGCCTTATCCGTAGAGATAGCACAGTGTAGGGCGTTACACATTTGGGATCGCGAAAATTCAGAGCAGTCAATCATTATTATTTTATTACGAATTCGTTTTGATTTGTTGGGCATTGACTGGCTAGGCTACGGCTAGGGCGGAGAGTGGGTCGCTCCAACCCTTCTCGGCGCGCTCTAATTGGACCAACTTCAAAAATTGACATCGCGTAAACTATTAAAAATATCCCTAATGTATATTTGCAACTTTTGTTTGTAATGGTCCCATCTACCTTAGAATAAATGGTGCTATAATTTACGAAATCCACCCTGTATATACCGATGACGCTCATGATGTTATAGATATGGAATACACATGTGGTCCTCAGTAGTCGACAGTAGCGACGATATGATGAACGTAGAAAAATATTATTCGTCATAAACACTTATGCTTACAAGTAAGACTTAATTATGGATATTATATTGACGCACCATCTTGGTATCACGCCAATATTGATATTCAAAATGATTCTCATTAGCGGTATAACAACGAACTTCGATAAAAATAACGATGGATCGAGTGTGAGTTTTGTATAAAAATATATACATACCATGTTCAATTAATGTACGTATGTTAAATAAAGAGGTCTAAACTAATAAACAGCAGATACAGAATTTATAATGTACGGGGGATCTTAAATAATATTTTTCATTTCCAGGAACATGTATAATTTAGTCGAATATCAAATGACGATGATGCATTAAATTTGCATGTATCCGCGCGAACGCCTCTGATTATACATAAACTCGATATATGTGTATATTCAGGGTGCTAGGCACCCGGGACACAGAAAATATATAGGGGGTTGGTATCCCTACAAGCAAAACGTTTTTTTTTCAAATTGTTCTGCGATGAATATTAGCCAGGATATTAATTCACAAATGTGAAAGTTATTTAAGCTTAAGCTAACAATGTTATCGAACGCCTTATTGATAAATGCCGGAATCGCGATTTCGAGCCCCGCTCAGAACTTTTTTCCACAGGTCCTTGCTTTTTATGTAGATCTGCGCAAAATAGTTTTTAATAACCTAACGACAAGTGGACACGGTAAGAGAAAATAATTTATATTATTACTCGACCGCAGTGTACCCGATGGCATGTTTAAACTTTTCAACTTTGCGAATTGATATCTCAGTTCATTTTTATCAAAGGAACAATTTTGAAAAAGCGTTTTGCCTGTACCAACGCCAATTACCTAGACATTTTCTGTGTCCCCATAGTTGCCTAGACCCTGTATAGATATACTGCTAAAAGAGATTAGATGAGTTTAGTTTACTCCTAATGAAGTTTTCGGATCTTGAAATAAGATGAACAAATTTTTTTCTCATTTTGTTGAGCAGGCAATATATAAATGGCATTTCTAAGGCCGCAACATCATTCCGATTCAAGCGGACATTATCTTCAACGTATAGGATTCGCCGCCCATGATGTATAATTTCGTATGGACTGTGGGGTTACACTTAATTATATTCAAATTAATAATTAACGTTAACAATTAGGACGATAGCTCGGAGGTGCCCTTATGCGTTCGGCACCCGAGTATATCATCCAGTGGGCACGATGCAAATCTCTCCCTTCTGCATTACAACGCTTAGTAAAGTACACGGTTATAGCACTGTCACAATAATATAAAATAGTATGGAAGTAGTTAAAAAATTTGTTCATTGGTATTTATTATCATCTTCTGTATCACCATCATAATGTATCTTATATCGAGCTATTTATACGTTGTGACGCGCGAATCCCAATCTAATGTAAAAAAAAAGTCTACAGCTAAATACACAAGGTGCGCAAGGTGAAACTTGCCAGATACAATAATGATTACGTTTACTCGAGCGCCATTGTTTCACTATTTAAGCGAGGTTCGTTAGCCGTCATTTCAGTTGGAAAGAGAGTCTCGATTCTCTCACCACATATCACTAAACGCTTCGGCGTTCCACAGTTCTAAATACACCTTCGCCTTGACTCGACAAAAGCGCACCATACAAGAAACCATCGTTCGCTTATTTGGGACCCGAACGATTCCATAGGCGGCGTCTTCGTTTTGGGTAAGTGCTTTCACACAGAGGAGTCATGTACGTTTGACTGCAACAAAACTCGTCCGAATTCATGAAAAATAATTACAAACCAACTGAAGTAATCGTTCGCCCTGCTATTCCTGAATCATACTTCTCTTACAACAGAAAAAGACTTCGTGGACGTTAACTATTTGTCCTTGATTTACAGAAAATTTTATGCGAGCAGCGATTTTAACATGCTACTGTTAATTTTTCTGCTGATCCCCAACATCTTTGCTGCCCCGACCGATACAGTCGGCGATTACTCCTTCACCATCGATGACAACGTCTTGACAAATATCTTTCCACCTAAATCAATTAACAGAGGGCTGAATAAATCTTTGGATCTCTCGGGTCAGAATATTTATAGAATTGCGAAAGGAGCGTTCGTTAATGTGTCAAACATCGAAACACTCGACCTGTCTAAAAACATTATTACTCACCTAGACCGTGGTGTATTCTCGAACCTTCGAAACCTTAATCATCTCTCGCTAGCCAAGAACTCGTTCAACCGGCTTGATAGAGTTTTCGTGGGTTTGGGGCATCTAAAGTCACTAGATATCTCGTACGATTCCTTAATACGACTGGGCAAAAGTGACCTTCTCGGTATTCCCAAATCGGCAAATATCAATACGACCGGCAACAGAATTGAAACAATCAGCAGAGCGCTTTTCGAGGAGACCTACACGAACTCGCTGGCACAGACCATACTATGTCAACACGGAGGCATTGTTAGTTCGCTGGAACACTGGGCAGATACAAAGCCTATTCCAACGGGTTGCACCAGAGTACAGTATGACCGTGAAGGCCCGTACTCGATAAATCTCGATCACTCGGGTATCTCCGGATTCGACAAAGATTGGTATCGTCTTCATAACACGGATATACTTGGCTTGTACTTGCGTGGCAACAACATCGTTGATATCACCCCCGAATTCATTAGCAGCCTTCCGTACAAGCTGCGTTACCTTGATTTATCTAAAAACAAGATCGAGCGGGTGACGCAGGGGCCAATCGTCCTTAGAAATCTTCTTGAATTGGACTTATCGGAAAATCTAATAAATGAGGTCGCGAATGATGCCTTCAAGCACACAAGTCTCAAGTTGCTTAAACTGAATAGCAATCGACTAAGCAACATATGGTTCGCGCGGACTCTACCACCTAGTCTATCACGCTTGTATCTGCAAAATAACCAGATCAGTACACTTGATCCAAGTCCGGGCTTTTCGACGTTGAGTCGATTGATCGAGCTTAATCTCGCTCAAAACAAGATAACTGAACTTAAGAAGGAGCACCTTATCGGACCTAGATTCCTGTCGAAGCTTAACTTGTCCGGAAACGAATTAAAGAACATAGATTCTGATTGTTTCGAGCGTGTTCAAAAATTGGAACAGCTTATTCTCAGTCACAATAAACTGACCAATTTGGAATACGGTGTTTTCCACCTTGCAACAAAAATTCAAACACTTAGTCTCCATTCTAACAAGGTGTCAACTTTGCCTCAGTTTGTTTTCACGCCCCTTAAAAAACTCAAGAATCTTGATATTAGCAACAACGAGATCTCGAATCTGAATCGCTCCCTCGTAGATCTCCCCAACCTCAAATATCTCAACATCTCGCACAATCCTATTGCATCCGCGGAAAAAGAAGATTTTATTGGAGTCCCGTTAACAGTACAAATCGTGTCGGACCAAAACAGAATTTCAGCAGCAACATTCAAGGCTCAACTGACCGGGTCGCGCAATACTTATGCTTTTATTGTACCGATCTTACTGTGTATGGACGGCAGCATTGTCACGGAGGTACGGGAAATGACGGAGAAGGACACTCCTCTGCCGGAAAAATGCCGGAAAATCGAGCTTGAAGAAAGCAGGATACCGTTATTGGACGTAATGACATTGAATTTGGAAAAACAGATGATCTCCGGATTCGCTAAAAACTGGTATCGTCTCCGAGTACACGTCACTATGATAATTCTAGATCACAATAATATCGTTGATGTGACGAGCGAAATGTTCAACGACCTTCCGAAAAATGTGAACTACATCAATATGCGTTATAACCACATCGAGCGTTTGAAGAAAGGAGTCATCATCAACGAACATTTAAAATATTTGAACGTGGAAAAGAACTATCTTAGTGAGATCGAAGAGGATGCCTTAGTAAACACAAAACTTTCACACGTAGTAGTATCTTCAAATCGACTAGAGGATACACGGTTCGTGGCAGGTCTTCCGTCTAGCCTGATCAGATTGAATGCATTTCACAACGAACTGAAAGAAATACCCGCTGGCACTTTTTCACGGCTGAATAAACTGGAAGAGCTTGTTTTAAACTCTTGCCTCTTACAGAACATAGGACCTGAGTCCTTCCGCGGTCTATCGTCTCTAAAAACACTTTCTTTGCCGCGTAATAAACTGACGACGATTGATAAAGGTGCTTTTCAGCATACCAAACTTCTTGAGACACTAGATCTGAACGGTAACCGAATACACAGCATGGACAAACAACTCTTCTCCAATCTCGATAAACTCTCACATATCGACCTTCAACGTAATGATATTAGGAATATCACGAAAGATACTTTCCCAGATTTTCCAGATTCACTGGAATCCCTTGATCTCCAGAATAACCTTATAAGCCATATCGGAGCTGGAAGCTTCCTTGGCGCTCCGAAATATGAGCTACGATTGCAGAATAATCTCTTGACAATGATTAATGAGGGCGCTTTCAATTTGCCGGATCTCGTAATACTGCAACTTAAATATAATCAGTTAGATCATCTGAATGGTGAAGTCTTTAAACATATGCCAAATCTGGAAGAATTGTATTTAAATAATAATAATATCACGAAGATCGACAAAGGCGCGACGAAATATCTTAATAAGCTTTATATGTTTGACTTATCGTTCAATCCGATTAAGGCACTAAATAATGGTGATTTGTTCGGTCTGTCGAACCTACCGAGCCAAAAGTACGAAGCAGTAATTCGGGTGTTAGTAACGCCGCTTCAACACATAGGCGGTGGTGTGTTTGACGATGAATCCGATGTATCCAACTAGACTGTACCCATTTAACCTCCGGACTACTCGAGGAACTTTCTTCTTAATTCCTCCGTGAAATTTTGATATACTGTAAATGAAGATCCGAGTATATGGTAAAAAAGTACTGAAAAAAATCCTAAGCCAGGAAATACCACGAACTCAAGGGGCTTTTATTTTGTTGGAGAAACTAATGACAGAGGTCGCTCTATGATATTTTTACCGTAAGAAAGAGTAGTAACCGCCAAATATATAATTTTCGTTGATGTCCTATGAGTAGTACAAGGACGGTCAGGAGGTTAATCATAAGCATTGTTATCAGCACTTTTACGAATCTGTGTAAAATATTGTATTTCGACACCCGCCAAAAAATAAAAACTTTTACCAGAGTACTGCGCTACATCTGATTTTTAAAGAACCTGCAACCGGCGGACAAATCGTACAAAAAACATAGAGAATGTGGCAAAACCTGATCGAGTTCCGAGAGGAACGACGCTTCGACGTAACTGCTTTTTTTCTTCCATTCTCTTTCTCGTGTATAAAAGTTTCATCGAATTTTTTCAATTCATCGAATCCCATCGTCGATTCGTGATCGACGTCTAATAATAGAGTCAATTGAGTGTATTTTTTGCGCGATACGCGATATATTCTGCGCTTTTTCATCGACCAGAATATTCGTTTTATACATCGACGTGTGGGCACGTGTGCGACTACACGTTACCGATGACTCGGTGAAGATTTACTGCGGCTGGGGAACTACGGCCCGGAATAATATCCCAAAGAAATTCTAAAGACGTGTAGATCGTGTACACCGGTAAGAAGCAGTAAAGAGGAGAGAAATATAAGATCTTTGCGGTCTCCCTCTCGCGGAGAGAGGTCGCGCAAGAAGTCCTGGATCGAATCGCCTCTGCCAGGATATTACCAGAGACAGAAATAGCAGACGTTTACGTAAAATGGTTTTTCTAGTCTGGAGACTACTGGGCGGCCGAGATAAAAAAAAATCGAATAAAACCAAAAAACAAAAAAAAAAGTGATCCAATCCGTAACGTGACAAAGGAAAGACTTTTGTCCTTGATTCCCAAAAGAGACTTAATAATAATAGAAAAAAAGAAATACAATTAACTCGCGCTAATCCCGGAACAAAAATCTCATCGCCGTTTCGTTTTTTAGCGAACACTGTTCCAATGTCTTAAATTTCATTCGACGCTAGACCGAATCGACGTCAGCGCACGGTCGCGGGCTCGCGTATGCGGTAACCTCAAAGGATTCTCCCGAGCACGAGTTTGCTCTTGCGTACCCCGAGTTACTCTCGGAGAAAAACCCGAGGAGGAGGAGGAGGGAGAAGAAACTTTCGTACGACAAGCGCCCTTCGACAACAATTTCGCGCCAACGACTTTACACGACGGTCTTTGGCGTTCTCAGCAATTTTATCACGATTATCATCAACCATTATTATCGTTACTCATGTAACGCGGTGTATACGAAATACAAGAAAGAAAAATAAAGAAAAAAAGAAAACAACTATTCTATGGATGAGTTCAGCATGCATCAAGCCTAATAACATCGGAGATGCGGTTGATCATATTTATTCTTTTTCCTTATCCTCTCTTTCTCTCTCTCTCTCCTCACATTTTGCTTCTTTATCATAATAATTAGTATTGTTCGCGTATGCTCGGTATTCGCTTTATTACAAGCATTAATTCGTATAAAAAATGCACGTACGAGCGAACACGTGCTCGGACGTAGAGTCTCGAACGGTAAAACGCTAACTCCCATGGCAATCATTTTCTATATCGTTCAATTAACCATCTGGGCTGATTAATCATCGTACCTGTCGATCCAGGACCGAGATAGAGTCGAGACTGTGGCACGAACTACGTAGAAGTGGGGATACGACGTGAGGGAGTGAGAGGGGGGAGGGGCAAGCGTTCACGATCGGGAGTGAGTTTGCGCACAAATGCACTTTATCCGTACAGCGAGAGTAGATTACATATTCCCACGTACGAGAGCCGGACAGCAAGAGCCCAACATCGGCGAGTTTGCAACACGGTAGAGTATACAGTTATGATCGTGGGTGTATCTGAGCACGGTGTATAAACGTGTGTAAACGCATCCTGGTGAAAATATTCAAGCATCGGGCTGCCGATGGCCGGGACCGCAAAACCCGCGTCGATGCGAAGGCAGGAAGGAAAAAGGACGGAAAGAGGTGGAAGTTGGGGAGCGTAGACTGGAAAATCGTAAATCTAAATAATTGACAGTTCATGCAAGAGCGGAAGAGAGAAAGAAAAAGTGAGGGAGGGAGAGAGAGCGAAGTTGGAAGTGATAGCAAAGTGCGATAGGCCTTAAAGAAGGTACCGGAATATTTTTCTACTCGTGAATCTTTGCCCATAGTTTACGTGCTTATACGCAAGAGTTTAATGTAAGAGTAGATAGTTACTAATAACTTGGTAAGTACTAATACACGTAAGTACTAGGTCCTTTGTATTATAATAACGAGTAGTACGTATGGGGTTGCCCGTTGTAAAATATATACGCGCAAGCACCCTTACATCTTCCTGCTTTTTGCCGTTAAACCATATTTTCGATAATTACTCCCGACGTTCACGGTGAAATTATCAAGTGATGTAAATCACCGCAAGAACGCGGGTAAATGTGCAAAATGGAAAATTTGAGCAGCAGCCCCTCGCGGCAAATACGAGAATTTATACGAGAGTGTTGCCGATGAAATTATTATTGTTAATGTCGCGCGTTAAAAGACGTTTTCGCCTTTATATCGTCGCAATTTACGTATTTATAGCGAGCCCCCGTATATTCCCGCCAGTTTCTACTACTGGTGTTGCCATCTGGCGGATCAAGTGTGTACAACTATAGCGCTCGCGCGGCCCGGCAGCGTCGAACGATCCTTCGTCCAACCGCGCGCACTCTCGTACGCAGCAATCTTACATCCCGTCTCACCGTGCCCTCGCGCAATGTTATCCGCGCAGGTTCTCGACGTGAGAGTATTGAACGCAAGATTATACGAGCGAGGTTGGATCGGTGGAAACGAGAATATTCAAGATTTTCTACGGCAATAACGCTGACGATATTAAACGGAGAATGAATGCGAACGCGAACGATTCACCGCAACGCCATCTCGCAAGCGTGGCGTGATTTAATCCGTGGCCGATCGAAAGACCTCAGCCACCGGCGATATTAATTTTTTCTCCTTACCACCTTTTAGGATACGAACTGTATCACAAACCTGTACGTTTCTTCATTCTGAATTTATAGTTTCTATAAGAAATTACCGATGAAAATATACAAATCGTCGTGTTCCAATGAATTTCACGATCGAGGTTTCTTCCCGCTGGAGAGATTTCGAATCGACTTCCATGAAGCGTTCGCGTATTATAGGTGTCGCGCGCGCGCGCGCGTGCGTATATTTTCCCTCGGCGAAACACCGCGCGCCACCTAACGCCGGCGTCACTTATTAACTTCGCCGCAACCTTCTCACGTGTATGTACTTTGCGCCACGGTGCTCTCGCCACGTTCCAAGTTGGTTCGCCCGTTGGGACCGTTATCGAAGCGAACAGTCGTAAACGGTTTAACGAGGACGCCGTATGATCGCGGGACTCCGATATGAAGCTTGGGAACGAGCTTGTAACGAGGCACGCGCGCGCGAGCGCGAGAGAGGCTCACCGAGAGGATCTAGCCAGTCATCGAGGGCGCTCGGCTCACGGTGCCAATACACATGGATTATTTTCCGTCTGTACCGTGTGCACAGAGACGATCCTCGAGATCTCATCGCACGCAGATACGATACGTTGGAAGCTTTCCGCAGATTTACCGAAGAATTTATTACCACGATAAAAAAATATCTCGCCAATAGGAAAATCTTGTCCGCCATTTTGCGTCGTCTATACTATTCTCGTTCGAACGCCAAATAAAATGTAACCATTACGACTCGTTATCGGATAAATTGGTGTGCTTTCGAAACAAAATAAAATGATTTATAACAAAAATAAATGGAATTTACGAACGGAAAATAATATTTGTTCAAGCGCGCAAATTCTTCTCCTCGCGTTGAAAGCTTGTATCCTTGGTTTAAATTACACTCGATAACGACTAGTTGGATAGACGACTATCAAATTTTTATTAATAATAAATAATTCTTCATCTACGCAAAAACGATTCAGGCACGACGCGCGTAGCAGCTGGGAATCGGCTAAAAGTTACAATGTAAAGTAAAGTAAAGAAACCGGAAAATCAGATTCCATGCACAGCAGCGGTGCATATACAGTGTAGAACGCCGAGAGAATCGTTCGATGTGGATCTAAGTAGAAGGTCTCTGGATCGAGGACGAGACCGAAGCTAAATTCACCGTGAAACGGGGGCATTGCATCTCGATCATTCCTACGGTATGTGATACACACCGTGGCGTTCGAATATACCTATGCGCGAACAAGAAGGCGTCCACACCTATTTTCTTCTTCCGCAAACTTCTTCCGCGATTGAGATTACAACGTGTATATCTATATTTATAGTGGAAGGAAAAGATAATATAGTCCATGCCGCTAAGACGAACCGGGAAGCTTTTACATGGTTTGACAAAAAAGAAAATGGCGCGAATCGTGCGACGCTTATCTCGATAAAACGCTGAGACTTGACGCGTATTAAATTTTATCATTTCCAAGATAGAAAAAAATAACGGAAAAGATAACTCTGAACATTTCGAAGTAACGTTACAACTATAAAATTCAATTTACCATCCGACGATTGGAAATATTTCGGTGGTCCATTTTTATCTCCCACTATATGGATTTATTTCCCGTAGGGCAGACGTCCACGATGCAACGACGGCGTCGAATTAGCGGTTAGAAAATCGAATTTACATTTTTATTTAATTTATTTAATTTATTTATTATCACTGTCACGGTAGGTACGTGCTCACGACTACGTTCATATATACATAATAATATAAATATGAACCTATATAATTTCTTTTTTCTTTTATTCTCTCCGCGATAACGATATAAATTTCTGCGCGGAGCCAAGAACGCGAAAGAGAAGTCAAAGTCGATGGAACAGACGGGTGCAGACGGCAGTTAGGCGGCAGGTTCGTCGGTGCAGATCGACACCAACGGTACAAACTGCCCACCGACGAGAGTGTCCACGTTGTTCTCGTCGTTACGCTTCGAGGAATTCTACAGAGCGAATATGCTAGATCGTCGTCCACTTCGTTTTCTTCCTGCTAGACTATACGGACCACACGCGCAATTTGTACGATGTATAAATCAAATTGTCCGCGACACGCTCCCCTCTATCGGCCCAAAAATCAACGACCAAAAAACTTTCCTCGAATCTACGAACGGCGCTCACTTTGTTTTTTTTTATTCATTCGCATATTTTGTTACTAACCAAACGGAAGAAAAAAGTACTCGCTTCCGGTATGTAAGGCCGTTCTCGAGGACGAGAAACGCACGAGGAGTCGCCAAGAATTCGCGGGGAAATGAACGCATGTAGGAAAGCCGGAAAAAAGAAAGAACTGTTCATTATATAGTACGCACAACTGGGTGTATCTCTGTTCAAGATTCATATATATATATATATATATATATATATATATATATATATATATATATATATATATATATATATATGCACGTATAGCACGTATATACGTGCTGGACTCTGCGTAAGCCAGGTAAAAAAAGACTAGGAAGAAGAAGAGAGGACACGAAGAAGCACCTGTGCGCACGGGGACATAGACATACGGGGTAGCGTGGAGTACGAGCGGTTTCCGCCTTCTCATTACATCGTACTCTTCTCTGCTCTATTCCCAGTATTTTTATTCTATTTTTCCCTCGTATAGAGTCCATACTTTTTATTCGTCCTTTTCCTATATATTCTTGCCCACCTATAGCTTCTTCCTCCCTTTCCCGCTCGTTTCCAATGACCTCGCCGTATTCTTTTCCACGTCGTCATTCTTTTTTTTGGATTTGTGTTTCTTTTTTTACATAATTTTATTTCGTCAATATTTTTTCTTTAATGCTCTCGTATATCACGGTATGTCCTAGGGCTACGTTTAAAGTTTATCTGTTTTTCACGTGTACCCGTAACCCTTTTTATCGATTCGTCACGCTTGCTATACCTTCATCATTTACTTTTCTCTCTGTCCCATGATGCGCTTCTCGCTACTTACTGCACAACTTTACCTCGACTTATATATATATATATATATATATATATATATATATATATATATATATATATATATATATATATATATGTATATACGTGAATTAAATGCAACCGCACGCGGAGCTGACGGAACGGAAGGGTTGGACGCGCGACCTATCGCAAATTGACCGCGATTAATTTCTCTCGCGAGATTCTCTTTCGTATCAAAATACGGCAGTAACGACGATCGAGCGGAATTTATACGAAGAAAAAAAACGATAATTTTCATAACGAACGAGATCCCACGAGTAAAATCGAGAATTTTCATTTTTAAGCGGAAAACAAAATTGGACGAACGACGATGTTCTCGATTTTTTTTGAGAACAGGATTATTCAACTGTTTTATTAAAGCATTCGCACAAAATGCTAATGAACTTCGAGCTACTTCTTCGCAAATGCTGCTTATCCGTGAGAACCTTCGCTCAAAGTCCTTTGTTTTCCTGGAATGAGATATAGTCCTACATATATATGTGTGTGTGTGTGCGTTCGAGGCTAATATAATTGGTTCGGGATCGGATGAATTTTATAGTACTCACACATTGACGATTGTTTATAGATAAAAAAAAGAGAGAGAGAAAGAGAAATAAAAAGAAGCGTATACGCGCAGACGTGCGGAATGGAACGAGGACGAAGGAAGAGAGCGAGAGGATCGTGGCGAGGGAACGAAAAGAAATTTGCAACTCTCACACGGCGGAGCCAACTTCCGCGCCGAGACGAGACCGATCTAACAATCACGCTCTCCTCGCTGCCTCCTTTGCATATTATTCTTATTGCGTAACGGGCACTCAATTATATATCATATATATCTACATATACATATGATAATGAATATAATGGAATACGATTACGCGATTCACGTGGCTGTAACGCCCACGTTGATTTCTTGAGAACGTCTTGTTTTTTCTTTTTTCTTTTCTTTTCTCTCTTACCACTCCTCCGCTCGTTTCCTTTTTCACGGATAAAATTGAGAGTGCGAGAAAAGATCTGCTCGTAATACGCGTTTCTTTTTATTCCCCGTTGCAAAAAGTAACGATTAAAAATACTTTGATCTCACGAATTAGCGAATATTAACGCCACGGGCAATTATATCATTTTCGCGAGACAGTTACAATCGTCGACGCTATCTTACGCGCACCGGGTCCGCGCATTCTACTCCCTCCACTACCGCGTTCGACGTCACCCATTCGCTCGCTCCCGCGTTCCCCCACTCCTGTGGCACACAGCGGTAATGATGAATCCCGCAAGACGCGAGACACGCGTGAATCTCTCGACGATTAAGTTTACCGAATGCGCATGTCTCCCTGACCTCGCTCAGGTAGAACCTCGTCTCGTCTCACGTCTCTATCTCTCTCTCTCTCTCTCTCTCTCTGTCTCTCTAGCACATAATGTTTATCCGAAACGTTTTCGAAGCGAAACTGCACGAGTGGCACACGTGTTGTCCGACCAGCGCAATCTCGGAAAGTCCGCAACGACGCGAAAAGAGAGGAGATGCGCTAAAGGTAATTAATAAAAAATAAACGAAAGAGGGGGGTAAAAAACAGTACGGCGAATAAGAGAACGAAAAGAGAAACGGTATAGTCGCGGGGATGAGTCGCGCGCGGAGATTGTGTAATTAAAGCGCGATACGGAAGCGGCAAGGCGGGTGGACAACGGTCACGCTTCATGCCAATTTAACTCGAAGCGGGCAAGGCACGCGCGGTCAACCTTGGGACGCGCTTCGCGCACTCGAGGAAGAATCATGCCCGTTTTCTTTCTTCTTTCTTATTTTCTTGCTATACGTTTCCACGATCTTTCTCTACCGATTATTCTCTCTAGCTACCGAGTGTCCACCACCACGGGCGAACGAACGGGCGAATCGGCCCAGGCCACGTAGAAGGAAGACTATGTACGGTGTGGCGTTCGAACGACGCACGCATCGCTCGAAGAACGAGGGGTGAGGGAAATTTTTCACGACGTTGGATGAGAGCTTCCGCGACGACTATACGTGCTGCCCGGGGTCTTTGTCAAGCGGCCGTCCCGCGCGTCTTCTTCTTCTCTTTACGAATGGTAAAATGTGGCATTATTAAAATGAAGAAGAATAGAATTGCGCTTAAAGACGATTATTTTTTTCGCCGTAGAGATGTACAAGCGGTTAACGCTAATTCTCATCAACAACCTTCCGCGCGATGAATATTCGATCGTAAATCTTTCCGTTTATGGTAATGCGGAATGAGAAGAGGCGAACGGAGACGCGAATGAGAAACACGATACACGGAAGAGATGTTGCGGGGGTAAAGAACGCTCGTGGCTATTTCAACAGAGGAATTTTACAAGAGCTTTGAGTGACAGTGAAATAATTGAAATGGAACACGTGGAAAGTGGAAGAAATGTTGCTTTTTTCCACAACCCTTCGAAAATCACGTAAATGAAAGATATTCACGTATTGAAAGAAATTTTGCATAAGGTCCGTATAACGAGACGTACGATAGAAAATATCGGAGATAGGAGGGTTTCGAAACGAGAATAGACTCGAATCCTTAAGACGAGCGAGCGGAGGACTCTCGTGGGGTAAAAAAGGAGATCCTGACGAGGGCACGACTGGATTCCTGGTCTCTCTTTCTCTCTTCCACGGCGCATTGGCTCTTAGGACGTCCGTTCGTGCGTGAACGATCGCGCGCGGAGCGAAGGGAGATCCGGTAATGCATGAGGATCGCCGTTTTATTATTAGACGTCTCATGAAGTCGAAGAGCACGAGGGAGAACCAACAGTGTTGAGATTGACGAAGAGACCAAGTAGAAACAAGAAGATCGCTGGGATGAGGAGGTATTACGTACTTATATATATATATAAATATATATTAGGTACTCGAAGTATCCATACGATCCATTCTACGTTTTCTCGGTTCTCTCGCATGAACCACATGGCGAACAACTTAGACGGTGCACGGAGGCAACACATCGACTCTACGCGGCCGTTCTCCTTCGAGACTCTCTCGCGTGGAGGGAACAGAACTCGCCCCGGACGCTACGAAGCTCACGCGCAACCAGTTTATTACCACCAGGCGTATACACACCAACGGCTACGCGCAAGGTCGTTGCACCGCGTTTACCGACCTTGAACGACCTTGAAATGAGGGAGGTGAAAGAGAGCCGCGCCATGATGACACGACTGGTATAAACGCGTTCGAAGTTTTGGCGTTATTATTGCACGTCGGGAATTAAGTAGTTTAGGTCAGCGTCCATAAACATGAATTTCTTGAAATCCACCCCTAAGCTTCAAGGTCAAATATTTTTAAAGCGTCGTAAGTTATTCGTTGGGTAATTAACATTTTTTATCCTCGATTCTGTCACATCTGGCAACTTTCAATGTTATCGCCGATATGGCGACACCCATCGCTAAACAGTTTGCTGAGATTTATCACTGGAGTGTTTGCCAGCATCTGTCGCAAATTGGCTAAATTTATCGCTCGTAAATATCTGCATTTTTACGTCTTTTCCTAAAATAAAGAATATAAAAATCACAAAGATTGCCCACATCTGGTTCGCCTACCTTAACAACAACGCAGTAAGGTCAAATAAAGGCCGAAGAGAAGTGAATATAAAAAAATGGTAAAAAATTATGTGTACACGTCGACAACAGATGGGTCTGTTCTATTAAAGGACGGTCGGAAGCGTACGTGAAACCGTGTACACGATGAAGAACTCGTTAAAGCCCGATGAGAGTGCCGCGGGATAACATGGTCGAGGATCATGGTCTACATAGGCGGTATTTACAGGTACCAGGGGCAAGCCAGAGAGGATCTTAATTGCGTCGATTACGTATTTGCATCGAAGACCGCCCCAGGTAGATCTTGCGAGAGCGATCACGTTGGATGCGAGAGCCACGATAGGCAAAAGGACGTGGTTGTTGTCATAGTGATATACATATATATATATATATATATATATATACACGTATATGTCAAGAAGACACAAAGAAAAGTAAGCAAGTAAAGATGGCCGGATAGACCGCGAATGAAGTTCGCAACAACTTCAGCGCCATCTATCCGCTCTATTTTTTTACTCACTTGTTTCCTGCTGCCCCGAAGGAGTTCGACTCCTTTATTTCGCTCGACGGTCGAATAAAGAAACCGCTATAGTCACATGTAAAACTATCAACAGTGTGAGGTTTATGGCATTATTAATTGTGTTACGCCACTCTGTAAGGACGTATAAGCAGGAAAAACGAAGTGCCAGGGGTGCTCGAAGAACCGCAAAATGGTACCAACCGAATTAATTATTCTCCGCTTTATAACGACGAGGGATTATCGCAAGATGGCGGAATACTCGAGGATACTCACCAACGGGATAAATTTCGAACTGTTCATAGTCGTAGACGCCAAAAGTCTCGCTAATAGCGATGACCCTGTTGCGACTCGCTAGAAGGAAGGTGGAATCGTAAAAGCACCGTGCTGGACAAACACGCAATGTTACACACGCGCGAACGAAAACAGATGACGCGTGCATGCGCGTACGCGAGTTTGGAAACGACGCGTGCGCGCGCAGCATCCTCGTACCACGACCGGGTAACTTCTTAAGCCGATATATCTCACACACGGGTCGGGATCCACGTGAGATTTCCGGACTTTGAAGCAGGATCAAGAATCCGTTATATAAGAAATTCTCGTTCTATGAGGAACCTAACCTCCGTCGGGGCAAACTTTCGTGGTACACGCCGACTCGAAAGCATAATCGTCGTTACATGAAAAAAACAAACAGGGTTAGAAAATTCATACCGAGAAACCACGCGAGGGACGAAAAAAATGGCGGAGGTTGAAGAACCGCATCCCTCTTACCAGGCTCGGCCGAGGAGAACACGCTGTTTCGTTCGCGATGTGTTTATAGTTGCCGGGCTATTACGTAACCGGCGAGAGAACAACAACGTAGCTTCGGATACGAGAATCTGCGCGCAGCGGCCAGACTCGCGCGATTTCCGGTTGTTCGTTCCAGGAGGATCAAGAATCCGTTACGGGTGTTTAGGCAGTCTCGCAGGATTTAGCATGCAACTGAAATAAGCTGAGGCGAACGAACGGACGAAGCGAGAATACACTCTCTCTCTCGCATAATAGCGCATACTGGATTATATATAATAATCGTGGGTACCGAGCGCTCGCGCGCATGCTTCAAAAGGCGGTAGGAGGGGGTAGTAGTAACCACGGTAATACGAAGAAAATCACGCGAGAAACGTCGACGATGACGTTGATCTTCGATATATTGGAAAAAGTTGATATTCGTTATCTTCTCGCCGTAATAATGACGCGAGAGTCGCGTGAGTATGGCGCGCAAGCGCGTATGCTTGAAGCGCTGGAAGTGGGGATAGCGCGAGACCCGGCGGTCGCACTGGACTCCGCGACCGCCAAAATCATCGTGAGTGGGGGGACGCGCATGAGCGCATGGCCAAAGAGTGAGAAGTGGGGAGAACTACGGTAGCGGCGAAGATCACGTAAAACCCGTCGGCGGTCGCGCCGATCTTGCCGTCCGAAAGTGCCAATGTTCGTTATCTTCTCGTTCAACGTTTCTTCGTCGCGACGAACATCGGCTGTTCCTCGACAGCTTCTTTACAAGCGTCTCGAACGTCCGGCGTACATAACTTCGGTTATACTCTCGGCTGCCGTTAGAAGACCATTAGATCTTCCGAGGCCAAGACTCGCCAGCTGTACATACACACTTACATACACGCGATCAACCACGGCACCGTCTAATCGCGTGGCTACCATTATTATGCATTAAAGCCAAACGACCGAGGTTTGCGAATAAGAGCGAGGGGGAGAGAGAAAATGTGTACCGGGCACTCGAGAGGATATTAAACCGTTCGCGAGGGAGTCAATCAAAACGTTCCCACAGCAATGGAGCTCATCGCACAGACGTGTCATTGTCGTCGAGCGACGATCCATCGGATGCAATGACCTCTGTCCTCTTCGTTCTCTCCCGGTAATAATACCTCCGCAACAGTTACACAATCTCATTTTTCACGTTCTACCTACTATTCGCAACATCGTATATATACGTATATACGTATTTATCTACACAGACGTCATTTCGTGTCGCACGTGCCCCTCTCGAGACTTGGCCAACACTATTTCATTCCTCATGACTTCGAACATCATCCCGTGTGTGTGTCTCTTTTCGACTCGAGAACGCGCCTCCTTCTCCACTCGTTATACGGCTGACCGAGAGAGAATCGAGAAATAACGAGCCTCACCGTTGTCCCTCGACCGGGTCGAGGTCACGACAATCATTCCCATACACGGGATGTATATAACGTTTTTCTGCCCATTAAGATCGAGCACCCCCAAGCGAATGAGGGACGCGCGGATCTAGTCGTAGAAAATCTCTTGCAAATTTTCGTTTCTTACGCGTAATTATGATTATCGTTGTTCTGGTTGTTGTTTTTTCGTTTTTCTTTTTATAATTGAGTTCAAGTCGGCGATATAATTCGCCTACATGTTTTTCGACTGAATTGCATCACGGACAAACCTGACCCGACGCAACGTTCACGGAGCGTGGCGTCGTCCCGTTGGCGATTCGCCCGATGCGCGCGCCTACCGGCTCGATCTACCGCGCGTGCGCGCGTGTGTAGAACGCACCGACCGGTCCGTCGTTGACATCCGACGACTCCGTGCTTCCTCCTATCCAACGAGACGATTTCCTCATTCCTGGGAGGCGAACGTTACGACTTTTATCTCACGTTCTGACATACGCGCGCGCATAATCGAGTTCTTAGCCCTCGTCACCGGCAATTTGCGGCTACCGGAGGAAAAAAAGAACAACAAAAATTAAAACAAAACGTAGAAACGACGTTTTCCACTTTTCTTCTTCTATCGTATCTTTTTTTACACGATGACCACGTGCACTAAAAATTTTTCAAGAGTTCTTAACCATTCTTTTTCCTCGGCTCGCTCGTCTATCCGGATGAAAGCTAGCTGGTTCATCAAATTTCAAGCAATCTTCTCCCGTAGAGTACGTTGTACGGTCGGCGAAAGAAAATCACTGCTCGGTCGAACAATCACTAGAATCAGGCTGGACGGTATGATAGATAAAAGGACGAGAGGCATCGTTGCTCTGCCCTCTGTGCTCGGTTATATTCGCGACGAGGTTCACCACTTGCCCCTGCCCTTCTCTCTCTCTCTCTTTCTCTCTCTCTCTCTCTCTCCCCGTCTGTCTCTCTTTCTCTCTCTCTCTCTCTCTCTCGCAAAGGAAAGAACTCACCCCTTCCTCCTCTCATGCAAAAGTTAACGCCACAGATCCTCTTAACGATTTGAATCGACTTCGCGAGATGGGCAATTACTTTTTTACCCCCATAGTTGCTGCCCCGAGGCCTTGACTCATCTCAACCGAGGCAAAGAAGCTAGCTTCGCTCGACATTGCCGTCTATCCGCGAAGGATATAACAGAAGGAAAAAGAAAGAAAAAAGAGTAAAATAAAAAAAAACACAAGAAGAAGGACGAGAAACGAGTCTCCGACAGGCCAGAGGATTGGAACTCTTTCAGCGTACGCTGTGAAGCGACCTCAGAAGGGACCCCCGAGCTCTCGAACGCGTGTAGGATATCGTCGTGAGACGCTGAGCGGAAAAGTAGGATCCAATTATTTCGCGAATAGACGCGGCAGTAGTGTAAGCTCGAGAGTCGCTCGAAGTGGGCACAATACGATTGGATATATCTCGTCAGGGTGGATGCGTCAAGGAATATTCCCGAAGGATAAAACACGCGGCGTTGAATAATTTCTCGCGTCGCGACGTTTCCTCACGAACAACCGGACCGATCGTACCATTCTCCGCGTACCGCGGAGCCAGGAGAGTCGCGCACACGGTAGCTCCTCGATGAGAGAACCAACACGACTCTCTCTCTCTCTCTCTCTCTCTCTCTCGCATCTATAAATAGAGACTCGTTTTATGTTGGCGTGCAAGGCGAGAACGAGCTACGACCTTGAAGCAAAATCTCCTAAGCTGTTCCAGATCGTTTCAGGGTGGCAACGAGCGGAGAATGCGTTTGAAACAGAAGTAAAAATAAGAAAAAAAAGGACCAAATATTCTTTACGAGATGGATCATTTTGCGTAAACGAAATATCTCTCATTTAGAACTATAGAATAAAATAAGGGATGTAAAATCGTGAATCGAGCTCGAGGGCGATGAACAATCGTCCTTATATTGCGCATAATTTACGAAACGAGCGGGGCTCTCTTGCGCTACACAACGTAAAACAGGTGGTTTCTCACCGATGAACACGCTGCCCAGTCTTCGCACTCAACCCCTAAGGATATTTCGCGCGCATGCGCCAAGTAGGTAACGTACGACGTAATATCTCGGTAAAATAAGTTGCGTGCTCGATCTTCGAGGCTGACTGACGAGAGCCTTCGAGCTTGCGCTTTCTATCTATCTCTATCTATATCTATATATAGTATATACAACACATTTAATATGTATAGTACAAGTAATATATACGAGGGCGAGCGCGCACGTACCACGACTCACTTCGCCCAATGAAGGTAATAACAATAATTACGCGGTGCAACGATCCTTGCTATCGCGCAAGCGTGACTATTTTCCTCTCGGGCTTGCTCAAAAGCCTCCCGCACCTTCGCCTCTTTCTACTCTCGTTATCTCGCTCTAAGCTCCCTCCCCGCATCGTCGATCCTCTCTCTCTCTCTCTCTCTCCCCCTCGCGTTTCCATTTCTCAAGACATCGTCGTAGTCGCTGTCTCCCCGTCACCGTCTCTCGTCGCGAATGACTCTCCCCGGTGCGCCGAGTTTACGGCGAACGTCTCGTATAAGAGCGCCGCGCGAACAGCAGCGGGAGAAACACGAGCGAGAGTCCTTGACCGACCCTGAACCCCGAAGAGCGGCGACCCTCGTCGTGAAAGCTGTGCGACTATACGAGGTGGATACGTTGCATATGCATGTCTCTACGACTATACGCGGTTGCTATACCTTGGGACTATCAGCAATACCAACGCGCATACCGTCCGAGCTCGTAAATTTCGTACTACGGTAGAAAAAAGAACCCCACGCGACGAAGAAAAAGCCCGCGATGCCTTCGACTTTACTCGTCGAGTTGAACGAACCCTCGTCCCTCTAGGAGGTCGAAACTACGTCCCTAGAGTCACGAATGTTTCAATACCCGTTTCGATTATTTCGAGACTCGTTCTTTACGTCGTACCCATACCTTCGATATTTGTAAACCAAGTTCGAATGCACGGAGGTTTGGCTACGTACTCGAAGGGTATTCGACTCTATCGATAAGAAAACGACGTAGGATTGCACGGTGCGCATCGGGCAACCAAGCGGCATGTGTAGGTACGCGCTCGTCTAGGACACGAAGCCGTGAGCAAAATACAGTGATTAGACGCGAGTGGTAGAGGGAGGAAGGGGCTGAGGGAAGGGGTTGAAGAAACGTGAGAGAGCGTAGGAAAAGTTGAACGCGGGCGAGAGAGTGATCCTAGGTTTACGTGTGGCGCGGCAAAGTCAGAGACGAAGGAACGAACGAGGAAAAAAAAAGTACCGAGATTTCTCGATATACTGGCCCCTCTCGTACGGGTTAGAGACTCGAAGAGACGAGGTATATATATTGCACGATGATCGAATGGAACCAGTAATAAGGATATCCGCCTGCTATCACGATAGTCGTAATAGATGTTTCCACTATTTTATCTCGAGCTCGCGAATGCCGAGTGCGTCAAGATTTTTGTTTGAATCTGGCGTTTTAATATTTTTTTTTCTATTTTTTCGTTCGAGCTTCGAAGCCGTCATTGGTCGATCGAGCGCATCTTAGCTGGGACGAAGAGGGCAGAAAGACTCGAGCACATATCGCGATATTCGAGATTGAACAGAGAACAGATAACTTTATTGCTGGCCACACGGTGCAAGATTTTCTCTCTTATTTATATATAAGAGAGAATATCTTGCTATATATATATATACGTATATAATTTGTGGTGTAGGGACGATACGAGTATATAAGGTGTATGGAATGCAGTAAATGTACGAAAGAAAATTGCGTCACGGCTCTCGGTGCGATCTGGAACGAATCGAGAGAGAACGTTTGCGAGAGACATAGATGCGGATCTCTTTCTCTCTCTCTCGTCGTCTCTTCCTTCCTCCTAGTACGTGTACACTATAATATCTAATTATAGGTATGTATATAGGAGTATCGAGCTAGTTGAAAATATCAGCAAGGAATCGCTTCCTTAATAAGGAACTACGAGTCTGCTCTCGATCATCCGCGGAACGATACTTACCTACGATTTGAAGAAGGCGCACTACGGAGAAGAATACAGCGTTGATGATGATGATGACGTACGAAAGGATACGCGGGTTTGCCAAAGGTCACCATCGTGTAAAACGATTAAAGAAAATTTGCATCAAAAATAATAAAATGACTTTAACACAAAAAAAAACATGACTTTTCGTCAATAAAACCACTTTAATAGGTGGATGTGGAATGAAAAACTTCCCGTGCATCATCAATATTATACCGACAATCCTAAATTTTGAAAATTTGTCCTTTAAAAGGTGAAAAAACAGCAAAATTCTATTTTTCCAGATTTTGACCGCGATATTGCAAGAATAACGAGAACGAGGATGTTATATGTATACTTAACAGCACGTCTTTGATTCCCATTTGCTGTTACGAATCGTTTTTCTTCGCGCTAGAAGATTCCTCTAGTATCATCGATCGATTCTATCAATGAACTAACAAGGGTGTGTTATTCCAGTCCAGTAACTTTTGGCGCCGTTCGCTCTTTGATTCAGATACCATACTCTTACTGGTTATACCCTATGTTCCTCGGCCTCATTTTCCATCGTCGATCGATTCGATCGAGCTCGATCGAGAACGCGGCCCGCTGTTATCATAATACCCAGTAACATCGCTCCCCCTGGGTGTGAGCATTGTAAAGAAGTTGCGTAGACCGCCGGCGCCATTTTCATGGCTAAATCGTATCATGGTAGCCTCGTGTAGCGGACTTAAGCGCCTTCTGGCTCTCTCTCTCTCCCCCTCTTCCTCTCTCTCTCTCACTCGTTCTCTGCAGCTTCTCTGTACCTCGATCTTTCTCCCCCATACCTCTTGTACGAGGATACGCGAAACGTCTTGTTACGTGCCACCAGACACTAGCCACTAATCACTATAACTCCCGCTGATTGGCGAACGAGAGAGCCTCATCTCGTTCCCGCTTCGGACACTCGCCTCTTCTTCTTCTTATTCTTCTTCTTCTTCTTCATCGAGTCGATCGTCCTTTTCTTCATCATCGTCTTCTTCTCCTTTTCTCTCTCTCTCCGTCTCTCTCACTAACGCTCTCGTCCTCTTCATAACGCGCTTTACGTTCCATTGCAGCCCCGAGGGCGCTATGCCGTTGCCGAGTCTCTTCCCGTCCGCGACGTCAAGCCCAGAAGAGGTTGGCCACTCGAGCCAGAAATTGCATCGATCTGTTCGCCCATTATTACGCCTATAAGCATATAAGCAAAAAAGAATTACCGCCGAGTCCTGATTTCGTTACGATAAACGTTAGTTTTATCGATCGAAACTATTTCCGTACAACTGTAAAAACTCGATACTGCGGGTGTGTAAACGAAAGATATACGCTCGTGTATATATAAACACGCGCTTGCGAAAATATACCAAGGAATAAAAAGGGAGGGAAAAAACAGTCCTACACTTTAACACTTCGCAACGACCTCGTAAAGTTCATACACATAGATCTCTCCTCCTTGTCTCGAGTCTTTGAGCGAAAACGCTTAAAAGGAGCCTCGACGGGCCCCGAGAACTCTTTACGGTTTTACCCCGTCGATCTTCGACGGAGACCGATACGAGAAAGATTTTCTTCTGGAATGGGAACGTTACCGGTAGTGCGTATGGTATACAAGGCGTGTACTGTTCACGAGTTTTGTGAGAGGTACAGACGAACGGTTCATAAACGAAATAGCCACGATGTTATTTCACTATAATGGAAGAAAGAAGAAAAATTCCACGCTTTTTTTTCGGGAACCGTTTCTCGTCTAGCGTTTCGTTCATGCTCGAAAACGCTCGAACGCGCCTCCGAGCTGGTCGCATCTTTCTAGCGAAACGTTAGTTTCCGCTTTCGACGAGAACGAATGTCGAAAGGGCAAATAGAACGAAGAAGAAGAAAAAACAACAACCATAGATAAAGAACGGACAGTGAAGGAAGGAAGAATGAGTGAAATGGCATCGGAGGTGGAAAAGAAAATGGAAGACCGGTTAATGATGGCGCGGTGAAGGGACGCACGATCGTGGAAATAACGCGAAGGGATTGTGAAAGGAGAAAAGATGAAGGAGAGAAACCCGGCGCGCGCGCTGAATAATCATCAACGCGCGGGTTCGCGCGAACCCTATGGGGGGCAATAATAGCACCGACGCCGACGCGCCACACGATATGCTTTTCCGTCAAGAGACGGACCGTCGAAGGGGGCACGGGAGGGAAGGGGGTAGGCTCCAGGCAATACAAAGTGCCTGACCGCACGACCCTAAACGCGAATACCTTCGTCTCCCACTCCCTTCCTCCCTCGTTTCCCTCCTCGAGCTTCTTCTTCCTCCTCGTCGTCTCGCCCGCATCTCTTCCAATTTACGCTCCTCACGACTCTCAATCCAGGAACTTAATACAATAACGTTGGCGGGAAGAAATGTAAAGCGGAATGACGGGGTACGGTGAAAGAGTGAAAGACGAGAATTATCCGGAGACGTATACACCGTGAAATCGTCAAGACGACTGTGTGTGTTTTTAAGTTTTTCGCGAGGGGCAATACGCGAATGACCGCGGGGTTATTGCGATGCCAGCGCCACCATGGAGAGTCGTGGTAGAAACTGTAATTACATCGTTTTGTTGTTGTTTTCTTGTTCATCCGCATGATTCGTTTCTTTTTTCACGCGAGTAAGAACGAAATCGGCAACGATGAACTAACAAACGCCGAAGACACTACTTTTATTTAAAGTAATTTGTTCTTTTCAGAATACAAGCGATTTTACGTAGAAAATTGCGTGTCGGAAATGTGGATCGTTGGTGAATTCCTTTCTTCGATCATATTCGGGTCGAAGCAGCGCCGATTCAACGTTACGATGGAATCGGTTTAAACGCCGATAATTTCTTAAGTATACCGATCAACAACGCGTTTCTTCGCGTATTGAACAATCGACATCGCCCAGGGCACTCCAATCACGCTTCCAGCGTTCAACGGACCCGGTAGTCGTTGGTAGCTATTCGCGAAGTGGTTCATCCATGATAGTCTACCGCGGAACGAGAAAGAGGGAAGGAAGGGATAGAGAGCAAACAGGTGGATCGTCCAAAGTGGTCCATTTCGAGTACTGCACGTTATAATGGTGGTATCTCCGTGCTCGCCGCGCATAAGCGAGCGCCCATGCTTGATGACGGACGGCTATATCTTCGCTCGGGAGTTTACCAACAACCGTATCAGTATCCCATCCTGGAACGAGAGAACAGAAGCAGAAGTGCAACTGAGACTCTCACGAGAGAGACTCGTGAGTTCTAGAGAGAGAGAGAGAGAGAGAGAGAAAGAGAGAGAGAGAGAAAGAGAGAGAGAGTACATCACCGAGGAGTTGGTCATTCGAGGGTTGATATTGCCGGCTGCCGTTGCTCCTCGCCTCGTCTCGGCTCGCTCCTCGCGAAAGCTCCCCGTACCTCCACACTGGGAGCTCTATCGCATTCCGCTCTAACGATCCTATCGTGCCTCGTGTAACAGTTTCACGGTTCAGCGATTTACCAAACGCCATTACGACGTGGCACACCGTTTTGCCCGTGTTGGCGTATACGCGTGTAGGTAATACGGTGTATGTGTGTACACCGACAGGGGGCGCTCGCAAGCGCCGAGTGAACCCCGCGAAGTTAACCCAGACGAGAGAGGGTCTTATTTTCTTTGGTGCGAGAGCGAGCGAGTGCGTCCACGAAAGAATAAGACAAAAAGGAAGGAGAGAGAGAAATTTAACTTCGTTCCTTTTCTCTTTCTTCTCATCACTTCCTCAACGCGTTCGTTTCTTCTACGTGTTCTTTCCACGCTTCTCTTATTCTTTTATTTTATTTTTTTCACGTTCTTTCCCCCTCGCATTATTTATTTTATCCTGCAACCGCGAACCCGCGTATATACGGTGTTACGCGTATATAAAATCTCGAATTGCCACTGCTGTCTTAACGCGTGTAGTATAACCCAGGGTGGAAGGAGAGGGTAGAATGGGAAGTGTGGATGGAGGAATAAGCAAGCTCAGGGAGCTTCTAGCCACTGAAGAGAATTGCCATGAGAAATATCCTCGCTAACGGCTTCACTCGATCATCATTTCACGCGCATACATATATAAAGTTACACGCGGAGAAAATACGAACGGGGGAAGCCGGCAGTAAATGGTACCTGAACTCTGTACGTGCCATTTGAGCATTCGATCGCGCCAACCTCCGACGACGATGCCCAATCGTTTCGTATTACTGTATATATATCCGTCCGTACGATTTCTTTGATTAAAACCAATTATCTAGGATGCCGAAGGCGAAGATGGAAGAGAAAGAGAAAAAGAGAGAGAGAGAGAGATCGATGAAAAATGAGCATCGCGGAGGTTCGACGCATTCCTACCAGAAATGGCAAAGTATCCAGAGGAATAATAATAACAAGAGATAAAAGCAGCAATCCATAAAGAATTATTATGGAAACACAGGTGTGCCAGCTATACGCTATAGGCAATGTGCTATAGAACCTGAGGATGAAAGGATCGCGTAGCTACAATCGCGTCCCTACGTCGTCGTCCGAGCGAATGAACGAAGAACAACAAAACGAAAAAAGAAAAAGGAAAAGAAAGAAGGCAAGTATGAAAGAAACGAGAGATGAAAAAAAACGGTAAAATGTCACTGTTTCCTAATTACATGGAGTAACTAGCCGGGGCTCTCGTACGTGTGTTCCTCGCCTATACGTTCCTCATCTCTCGCTCTCTCGGTTCGTATGGGTTGTGAAGAGGGGGAAATAAAGACGGATGATACGAGGTGGGCTAGGTGGACGAGCGGAAGAAAACGCTCTATAGAGAACAAGGGGGGGGGGGGGGGGGGGGGGGGTACGCACATATGCACGCGCGCATGCGCACACAAGCAGGCGCGCACGCATACAACGCGAACAGGGCCCAAGCTGAGAGAGCATAGAGGAAGGTGGTGGATCTGCCAAGACCCACCGCGTTCGCTCAAGCTCCCTAGCGAGCCGAGGGGGCATCTCGCCGACGTTTGTACCGCTACTCGACCAACGAATCGTGGCTCGTTCTCCAATGGAACGGGCCAATCCCCGTCCGATTTTCAACGCTAAGAGGGCCCGCACGGGCCTGCTACCTTGGTTTATAAAGTCAAGCCTCGTAGCGGGTACGAAGACAGAGCCGTACCGACAGCCGAGCCATCAGGACGCTTTTCGAGGCGGAGTGTGTGTGGTTCGTTATCCGCGGTGCGGTTGTTTTTCGTTTCTTCTTCACGCAAAGTTGTTCATTTACGTACGTTACGATTTTCAATAGTCTTCCGCAGCGGGAAATCGCGATTCTTAAATTCTCCGTTATTATACGATCGGTTTGCGTTTAAAATAATAAAGAGGAAAAATAAGAAGAAAAGAAAAAATCGCGTACGCGTTATAAGTCAGGAGTGCGAGGAAGAAGAAGAAGAAGAAGAAGAAGAAGAAAAGAAGAGTGTTTAACGCGTGTTACAAGAAAGAGACTGTCGGGTGAACTTTCGCGACTCGACGATAATTGTTGTTGGTTGTTCCAGTGCTATCGTCAAGGTACGTGTGCTCTCGGTGTTACATATGATTTGTTATAACATTTATATAATTACATAAAAATATATATATCAGGTATATATTTGTCACATAAAATATTCTCGATGATATATGATTGTAAGGTCGTTCGCCGGGTGCGCGTACGAAACATTTACGTTCATTTAAAATGCAATTTCCCACGGTACACGAGAGAGAAACAGCGCTTTCTCGGTTCAAAGTCAGGGTCTCTTCCCGGTCTCGAGGAGTCTCACCTTGTTCCGCGTATATTCCGTATATTTGTGTGCTGTGCGTGCGTTCACCAAGAATAAAGTTGCCCAACTCTCCGCGCCGCGTAACTTTTAACGAGCCGGCAAAGTGAGAAAGGCGATACTCTCGACAGACAGCGAGACAGAATGAGAGAGTGAGAGAGAGAGAGATACGGGCGTGAAAAATGAGATAAAAAAATTTGATAACTCAGCACGATCTAATAATTTCTCAGTGTGATATTTGACGTGACGAACCTTCGACCTTCTCGATCGAAACACGAAAAACAAATTATATACTAGTCACGATATCGATAGTCGATCAAGACTCGATCGATTAATTGTAAAAGGAGCAAAAAAAAAGAATAAAAAAAAGCCCACACAAATCGTGAATTTTCATCGAGTCATATCGCGAACGATCTACCCGGCGAAGCCGGTGATTTCAATGCCGGGTCTCGCGAGAGTATTACCTCACGCCGGCCGAGAGAGTTCGATGCCTGGAAATCTCCCACAGGGTTAGAAAAGCGCTCATCTTTATATATCATCGCGTACCCTAGAGCGACTCTCTCGTCGGGTCACGGTAATTTTTTTTAATCACTGTAATCTCGTCTCCCTTTATCATCCCGAGATCGTTCCACATTGCCGCCATTGATATAAACCAGGCTTACTCGTCTACACGACTATAACGCGTTACGTGCGCAAAGTCGACATTTCTTTTTTTTCCCCTCTTCTTCCTCTTGTTCTTTCTCCGCTTATTCTTCTACTTTATCGTCTCCCATGGATCTTCAACAGAGGCTCAGGGCTAACTAAGTTCTCTCTATCCGAACTAAGAGAGAAAGAGAGAGAGATGACAAAGAGAGCAGGCTAATTTCACGTGAGAAATATATAATTGTGAAAAAGAAACGAAGTCAACGAGGGAAAAAGTGAAACAATGAAAGAGTACCTACGCGTGAGATTAACGCCGACGTTATCCCACTATCACACGTACTCGAATCGCATGTATGTAATGTAAAAATAAGTAAGTATATATAGGTATATATGTGTGTTTATTTCATGTTGAGTTATGCCACGACCTGCCCCACTATCCATCCGGTGGCCGTGACTGTTGTAAGAACCGACTCTTTTTCTTCTTCTTCTTCTTCTTCCTTCTCTTCTTCTCTTCCTCACGATCTTCTTTTTCTTCCTTTTCTTTGCCCGACTATGTACTTTCTGCTCGCGTTCATTGCGTGAGCTCTCTTGCGAGCAAAATAGAAAGAGAGAGAGAGAGAAAGACGTCGCTCGTCAGCTCTGGTTCTCCCCCGTCAGGATCGTAGGCGCCGCCTGGGCATTGACCCTCGGACCTCGCGCTTCTCGAGCGCACCAAGGCAAGAGCCTGCGTGTAGCCCTGACCGAGACTCCATTTAACAAAACATATATACATATATATATAACGATTCGTAGGCTTTGATTTCCTCGTGACGACAATGCGTATGAGGCGAAGAAAGGAAGGAAATGGCTGAATCGGCACGCACGCAGGTCAGCAAGACGGAATGCCGGGGCGTCCATATTTTATTTTATTTATCATTTCATTTTCTTTTTTCTCTCTCCCTCTCTTTCCCTTAAGGCGCGTAAGCGGGCTTAAGATGGCGTGCAGTCTCGCGAAGATCGAGGTGATGGTTATTGCGAAAATAAATTCAGGGTCAAATATAGCACGGTAACTTTGAGCAGCGAAATTCACGCGGGTATTTCGAATCGCGGCAATGTCCTCGAGTCAAGGCACTTCCTCAAACCCTACCATTCTTGACTTATCTTCTCTCTGTCTTTACCGCCGGATGGGACTATTGGAACTAACGTCGAGTGAAAGAGACGGAGCGTATGAAGTGGGGAAAAAGGTATTCGAGCAACGGTGCGTGCACCGGGAGAGGTATCCACCTTTATTCTTTTTTTTCTTTCATTCGAGGCTTTTTTTGTCTCTCTCTATCTCTTCTACCGATATTCTTCGTCTCTCTCTCTCTCTCTCTCTCTCGGCCACTGGGAGAACCGAAAGTATCGAGCACGGCGGGGCAACGTTGGGTCAAGGTTCTCAACGTGGAGAGACACAGGTGCGAGCGTTGAAACGCACGTTATGTGACAAATGAATTCCGATGCAAAAAAAGATACGGCGCTTCTTGGATAACGGAAATGAAATTATACCTCGCTGGCTCGATATATCGAATTTTGATCGTTGATCAACTTATATTTTATTATGATTTTTTTTCTATGAAATACAGAACGCGACGATCATTAAATCGTTGGAATAATTTGAAGAAAAGAAAAGACAAAAAAAGAAGAAGGAAACGTCGAGACAACGGGAAGAATAAATTGATGATTTTTTTCCCTCGTGACCTGACTCATGAAGACGAGGGGACGAGGGTATTGTGTGTACCGTAAGCCGGGCAAGAAAAGACGAGGGTTCCTCGTTTTTTACTCGTCCATTTATTTTTTTCCCATCGCACGACATTCCCGGAATGTCGGCGGTGTTGGGTAAATATTGGAGGTCTACCAAGGTGTGATTAGGGTTTGAGTACGTGTGTGCGCCGTGGTTCGCCCACACACGTGCCGAAAATTTGTGAACGAGGTCAAAGCACCCGCGCTCGATTGTACGCGTGAAAATGTAGGATACGTATGAGAAAAAAGTAAGTAAAGAAAGAAAGAACGTAACGAGAGACTGTCGAGCGAACGAGCGTGTCTCGGTCAGTCACACACGGCGCGCCGCGTCACCGCGCACGCGCACCGTCGCGCGTCGTGCCGTTTAGAATTTGCACGCAGCGAAGATCGCGAGCGCTACTCCCGGACGCGAAGGAGTGGGGGGTCGCCTGGGCAGGGAGAGGGGGCAGCCGCGAGCTCAGTCTCGCGTTAACGACCGAGCCGTGAGGACACTGCGTCGCGCTCTTGAATAGCCACGACACGAGATCTTGCCATTTGCCTGTCTACGGTCATTACGCGGTGAATAATAGAACGCTCCGAACCCGTGTAATAAAATGAGCGCGGTCGTGCAAGGTACGAACGAGATCAACTTCGTTTCTGCGCGACTCGACCCAGGGCTCTCATTATTAGTGAACCGGGTCACTGACTCACCCGCGGTTCCGAGATATTTACGTGACCGCGATAAAAAAGACTCGTTTTCTGCTTTCATAATTTCACAAATAAAATAATAATTAGCAATACTGCCGATTATCGCAATGATCATCGCAACGATAATAACTGTAATAATGTCAGAAAATTATAATTCATCCAGATGAGGGCATGGAATACGAAAAAAAATTCTCATATACTTTTTATACTACCGTGAGAACCTTTGCTCGTAACAAATTTGATTGATCCGACGATAAATCCCAGTAAACCTAAACACTGTTTGATGCTCATTATTATTTATTTATACGTATCAATAATAACTCTTTATTTTCGGTTATAAATCAAAGATATTAGTAAAAATAATAATGAAATTATAGTGAATTTAACGTACGAAACAATATTTGGGTCACTCGGTGGCCGATTCCAATATTCCACATTTTACGTTATCAACGTTTTACTATCATCGTTTCTATATATACCGTCGAACAGCATGTATATACCATACATACAACATGCGGCATGTAAAATAAATGTAAAGATACATAAGCCTAGAATCGTTTTTACGTGCATTGAAAAATGGAATAGTTCGAAAATTCACTCTCGAGCACGTAGAGCACGTAGCAATGATGCTTTCAGCATGCCCGCATAATGCTCGAACACAATTTCGTCCGTTGGCAGAACGAGCGAGAACGCGGGAGGTTCGTGCTCGACACGTACGTCACACACGAGCGTCGTAACGGTTCGCCCTCGTGGCACGCCGCAGGAGGAAACAGAGGAGTGTAAAAAAGAAGAATGAAAAGAATTTAAAAAAATCAAGTCAGTGGCAGAGAGAGAGAGAGGGAGAGAGAAAGAAAGAGAGAGACCGTGAGCGTGGGTGAGCGAAGAGAGTACGAAAGCCATGCCGTTGTATAAAACTTGGCTTGCAGAGAGAAAGAAAGAGAGAGATACTTCTGTGCGCTTCTGGCTTTTCTCTCGACTCGCCTCGTGGTGGCCCATTGTCTCAAACGTGACCGTTACAAAAGCGAGCACGCGCGAGAAAGAGCGAGAAACGAGTCAAAGATGGTGAATGCGCGCGCAACTCGAGACTCGACTCTCGTTGGATCCGTCGATTTTTTTTTCTTATCTTTCGTTATTTTTTTATTCTCTCACTTTTTTTTTATTATTCCACCTTGACAGCTGGTACACGCGAAAGAAGCGAACGATAGTTCGCGGAGTGGATAGACAACACGGAGAAAGGTCCGGAGGGTCACTAGCCTACTCCCGCGCTCGCATCTATCTCTATACATATATCTCGATGCGAGCGCGGGCGTAATATATATATAGCTTTTATGTATTGAATAGATACATAGCTTTGTTCGAGTATAGCCATACATATATATTTATATATATATAAATTTATACATAAATGCGACGAGAGCCGATAATAAGGTCAAGTCGAGAGGACCCCAGCTCGTGAATCTCCCGTGGAATATCCACTTTGTGCCGGTTCTTCACTGTCCGCCTCACGGTATCATGGTCAAGGAATTTCGACCCCGGAATTTCTCGATGGCAGAAGATATTCACATGTAATTTCTCATAGAACGGTGAGACCGAGAGGTAGATAAATAGACTATTACTAATGGCTATATACATAAAATATATTGGTGTGTGTGTGTGTGAGCGAGTGTGTGTATATAGATATAGGAAGGACTCGCGACGAGATATCTTTTTCACTGTTGAATCTCCGCTCTCCGCTTACTCAGACTCCCCCTTGTGAGAGTTTGTGGACCGGACAACGGTATAACCGGGTGGCTCTCTCTCTCTCTCTCTCTCTCTCTCTCTCTCTCTTTCTCTTTCTATCCTTCGACGTCCCTCCAGCATTGCGTTCGAAGACCGTTACACTTATGGACGTAAAATCTCCGGGTCACGTGATCATCGACGAGCACGAGTTTTACCTTCGTCGAAAAAACGATCGTGAGGGTTTCCTGCGTGACCGAGCATCGCGAACGTATATGGGCAAGGGCGCTCGAGATATTCGAAAAGACCCGTTCGCGAGCTTTCGGCTCGCGCGGTAGGTACTGCCTCACTTTGAAATTTAATGGTCCATCTGGACCGGATTCCACCACGGCGTGTGCGTACTCGAGACTCGAACGGCTTCCTTCGGGCGCTCGTGGTCCGTTTCTCGGCACAGTCCTTGACACGCGAGTCGAACGTTTTCGAGGTTGGCCACATTTTTTATTTTTCGTTCCTTCTTTTTTCTCACGTCCGTTCGAAATTACAAAGACTCGAGTGATTCGTCGCGAGTAAACGATCGTAAAGAAAAATGTAAAAATGTATGAATAACACGGGGACCGTTACGAAAGATTAGACGAAATGTAGAAAATTAAAAAATCGTTACATCCTTTCTTTACGACGTCTCAGGACTTTTATTTCCAATCCGGTTTCTTTCTCTCTAAATTTACATAATTACGATAATTTCCAATTTTTATTACGAACCAAGTAATTTAAATAGAAGAGAGAAATCGTTAAAAACGTAATCGGTAACCGGTCGATACGATTCACGTTCGTAAAAAATGGTGCCTAACGTTTTTATCAAACGTATCGTAAAACACTTTTCTCGATTCTCTCGAAGTGAGGGAAATTAGCGACGGAAAATTATTACCGTTGCCGATATAGTCGCGGCTTTCTTCGTTCGCGTCCTCGCCAATGGACCACCGCGATCTTCCGGTCGACTCTCGGTCCAACGACGAGAGTCACGCGATAATCCTCGATAGACGCGCTTTAACGACCAAGTATTCGAGTTCCCAAGTCCTTAACTATTCTCGTTATTATCTCAAACCTAACCAAGTATATATATATTTTTTTTAATCCTTTTGCGTTATATATACGAGACGCGTAATGCTACACGTCGCTCGTGCATTTTGTCGAAGTGGTGGTCCATCGACGAACGAATATACACGTTCATGCTTCCTGCTCATCGTTCTCGTTCATCTCATCAATTTTATGTCGCAAAATGCAGTCCAGGGAATCAACATTCGAGCGATCTTCTCGTTAAAGCGAGGGCTGAACGATCTCTCTCATCGCTCTTTCTCATCTCTATGATTTTCGAGCACATAACCATATCTCGTATTTTATTCTATATATATATATGTATACACGTGAACATAACTATAAGACAGAAAATATGTACGTAATACCTATATAATTTTCGTGATGATACTAGCGATGCTATGAGAGAGGCTCGAGGATGAGCCATTAGGAAGATAACCCGGAGGCTGGAGAAAAGAATGACGGGATAAAGATGATGGCGCAAAGTATGTGAAACGATAGACACACGCGTGGCAATTGGCCGCGAGACAGGAACGAGTCGAAAGACCGAGACCCGAAGTGACGAACAACCAAGACTTTCAATGACCACACACCGTTAACTGAAAATTTTATGGAGTCTTGTTTGAATTTTTCTTTAAATTCTTTTTTCTTTCCTTCTTCTTCATTCTTCCTCGTTCTTCCTGATCTTTTCTTACAGTACGCAAAGAAAAAGAAGAAGAGGCCACGAACAATCGAGCGCGATTTATCATCTCGTTCTTAAATGCTCGATTCACCGATCCACCGGAAGTTCAAGAGAGTGTGACGCCATTTTTCTATCTCTTTTGTTTTCACTCGAGTTGTGGTAAGGAAGAAAAGAAACAACGACGACAAAAAAGAAAGAAGAAAAAGAAAAACGTGGATTGTATTAACGCGGACAGAACGAGAGTACCGAGAATGCGCTCACTTATCGTCTTACCGCTAGAACGTAAAATTAACATATTTAAAACCGCCGAACGTTATTGGCCAGCCGCATGATCGTCCGCGAACCGTTATTTGCCAGTAACGCGAGATCGTAATTTTTCATACGCACGCGTTTATAAATATCTGTTAACCGAGTGTTTTATTTTTCCGTATTATAAATCAAACAATTTCGTTTAAATATTTACAAAAAAAAAATTTCTTAAATTTTTCATAATTTATCCCGAATACCTAGCATTCCAGAAATTGCAGGATACCTGTGAGAAAGTACGAAGGTCATTGGAGCACGAATGGAAAAAAAATTCAAATATGGCGCGTGGATTAAGGGTGGGGGAGGGGGGATGAAAATAAGTATCATTTATAATCTCGCGTTACAAAATATACGTTACACGCGATATACCGAGGATTACATACGCGTCCTCGCTGCAGGACCAGCGACGTATGACCGGACACCGTTACGATCTCGATATCTCGATCGCGTCGTGCTCTATGCGACGTAGCATCGAGTAGAACGAGGGAAAAAAAAAGAAAACAAAAAAAAACAATTTTTAAAAATAAACGAACTCGGCGAAGAAGCCAGAAGAGAAGGAAAGGAGCGATTATATTCTCGTCCTGTGGTCGTTTTCACGATGGAAGTCGTACACGTAGGGGGAAAAATAAGTAAACGATAACGCATCGGTACTCCCGCAGGATGCTCCTTCACTTCTCCTTCTTATGACCAGAGACACACACACAGACAGACAGATGTGCTCGTATGTATATACTTTCTATCCCCGCATGGTACACTGTGTTTATCATATTTTGCAATCTCGTTCCCCGTCGTTTGCACGCGAGACATTTAAGATGACCCTGGAACGGTTCGCTTCTCTCTTCCGATATGCTATACATCTTCGGGGTTATATATAGATATATATTGCCGGTATCACGATGTATAATAGATAATGGGTATCATAATGTTAATGTAACGTGCTACGTTACGCTAGAGTCGCGGGGGCGTACGACGCGGATCGTCACCTTTTTTTTTCATCTTCTTTTATCGCGTCTTCGGGCTTTGGACGAGATCGAATTACTACTGATATAAATAAGGTACTGAATAAATATATTTATTCATTATTTATTTGTTTAATTTCTTATAAAAATATTGCATAAATAAATAATTAGAAATATTTATTTGTCTATCTTTGTATTTATGTTTATATAAATGTTTTAATATTTATATAAACATAAATAAAATATATATTTAAATATTGATAAAAAAATGAATTATTTTTTTATTTTTTTATTTATATGTATATTGTTGGTTACGTATATTGTAAGGGAAGAAATTGAAGATGATATAAAATAGTGGGAAGATCGAATCTTGTGGAAATATTTGCGGAGGAAGCTGAGCGACGCGCCCTGCACCAGGACTCGACAACTTTACATTAAACACGCGATACCACAATTTCGATATACCACCGCTCGTTTGTTTCCCGCAAGACGGGAAAACCGCATGGTAACGGTGAGCCTATAGCGAGACTGGAGAGAGGGAGACTTCATTTCAATTTACTGTTACGTTATTCGATTTGCCAGGATGCCAGGAGAGAAAGAGAGAGAGAGAGATAGAGAAAGAGAAAGAGAGATAAGCTATCCGGGAGTGGTTGAACGCCTCGACTCTATTTCCTACATCACCCTGAAACACGTATAATGGGGTGCTCACGAGGAACTAAATATTTTCGTTTTATCGTAAATTACGTCGAGCGCATCGAGATGCTCGTAATATTGAAAAATAAAAAATAAATACAACCAGCAGAAAAATCATTAATTAAATCCACCAATAAAAATTTCGATAAATATTCAAGAACTCAACGAACTCTCGCACCTGCATTTATTACGGTCCATCATTACTTTTTTTTTCTTCGGTCGCTTTCACACAGAAATAAAAAAAAAACGAAACGAAGAGAAATACCGTAATCATAAAATATTCCGTCGTCGGTAAACGTAATTTCGTTCTTACGAAATCGTTCGAGTTCCCGTCGTACGTTTTGTTCTATCTAGCGGTAGTTATATCGAACGTTCGTGAATAAGCGAGATAGAGAAAACTGTTAAATTATTGATAGGCACGCGTCGGATCGTTACCTTGGCCCACTATTTGGTTCCTCCGGATATTTACGTGCGTGCACCAAGCCGCGTGAGAGAAAGAGATAGATGGCGTACGGCAACGGGTCTTGGCGGTTTAGTTATAGGTGTACCACTGGGAAAAATGAGAAAAAGAAAAAGGTGCTCCCGCCAAAGAGGGAGAGAGAGGAAGAAGTTGCGCGGACGACACCGTTACACGCGCCTCGGACTCCTCTTACACACACACACACACACACACACACTTTATATGACTTTTATCTCTATCTATATACATATAGATAAAACTTGTCCAAACTGTGTGCGAGACGATACACACACATAAATAAATATATATATATATATACTTATTAACCGTATGCAAGAGAGTTTGCGTAGTGTTTGCATAGCTCCTTCGCAGCGACTGGGAAACCTCAGCATCCGCGAAACTGGGTGAAAAAAATATTTCGAACTGTACGATAATCTCGTACAGTACAAGAGTGGCACGATCCGGATTCCGCGTTACGGTATAATTCTCTCTCTCTCTCTGGCTATCTCTCTTTTGCTCTTTCTCCGTCCGTTTCTGTCTCCATCGGTCTTTTGTCGAACGGTGCAAGTCAGCGGTTCGCGATCACCGACTCGAGAATATTAACTTACTGAGCTGTATATAAATGTTTATATATATATATAGGTATATATAGATGTGTTGTGTATGTAACACGATGTCGATCGGTAAACCCACGTGCGTGAAGAAACGAGATATCAGATCATCCGAACATTCCATCCGACGTTTTTATTTATTTTTTATTCCTCGTACTTTTTCTTTTTTTCTCTTTTTTTATTGCCCGTCTCGTCCTCGTGCACCGTTGGAAACGAGAATTTTTCACGTCGCAGCGACTTCCGTCTGCGACGTTTACGCATTTTTCTATGGGGTCGCGTTTATTTTTATCTCCTTAAGATTATTATTTCGAATTTATCCTCGCAAACGCTTTTAAATCACGACGATTACGTCAAGTCTGGTTCGATAAATTCGTTACTTTCTTTTTTTTTCTCCATATTTGTTTTATTATTTATTTTTATTCTCTCTCGTCGGTCCAGGAACTTGTCTATTAACCGAAGCGTCCGCTGTCTTTGATACCGTTAACGACCGGATTAACGCAGCGTGCCACGTAGCGCTTGTAAATTTTCTCCGGGCTACCGTGCGTAAGCTATACGTACGCATAGACGCGTAACACCATTTTTCTATCTAGCGTGTATAACCGAGAAGTAGGTACGGATTTAATTCGCGAGTGAACGAAGATATTCGTTCCCGATTTGTTCTACCTTCAATTTATATCGATGCGTGCTCAATTTTATTTTCGCTATTTTTCATTGTTTTTTCGTTCTCAAGACCTGTAATTAACAATTAGAATTAACGGTAGACGCATTTATCTGGAGGCTGATGTTATGCATGGTATTCGGTTTTTTTAAAAATTTTATTATTATTATTCACGAGCAGCTGCATCGTTATTTCTCTCGTTCGAACGAACACGTGCACGTGTATATATATATATATATATATGTATATTTATATTTTTATATTCGTACGAGAAAGAAACAACGCTCGCGGTCGGTGATTATAGGATGCTTCTTTTTAATTCTCGCTTTATCGATGAGGAGAATTTCAGGAGGGGGAGTAGGAGGGGGAGGAAGGAATGCCCATTATACACGAATATTCTCGTACACGACGGTGAATTTTTATTTCGCGAAAGGCGATGTCTTTTTTTTAAATTCCTTTATTTGCTCGTGTTTCGTCTCGTGAACGAAACTCGGCCGCCCCCTCGCGTCTCAATTTATTATTTCCTCTCGGCCCTAAGGGCCAAGACTGTTGCGAAACGCACGTTGTAGCCTCCTAACACACTGTCCCCCTTTCTCTACACCCCTAACACCCCTCTCGCCTCGTTCGCCGCCGAGCTACATAATTTACGGTCGATTGAATTTTTTCTTCGCGTCGGTCGCGCGTGCAGCACGTTTTTCGAATTTTTCTTTTTTCTTTTAAAATTTCTTTTTTTTTTGTTTTTTCGTTTGTTTTCATATTTCTCCGATGCCCTTACATACGTATACGTAAGGGCAAGATATCGCGTACATAAATATACGAAAGTGGATCGCGTGATTCGGCCCGCCGAAGATATTTAGAACGGGCGATTCGAGACCATCCCCTCTCTCAAAACTAAAATCGTACGAGGTTTATTATAATGATACGTGTAAGACGACGCGCGCTATAATTTATCGAGGCGATAACGATATCGTTGGACAAAGTGCGAGCTGATTTAATTCTCCGGGGAATTTGCAGGAGACGTGCAAACAATTTATCTTTTTCCCCTATTTCGATAAGTATAGTTGAAAAAAAAAATTGTTCGTCGATATAATAATAAGTACGTTTGATTAATTCGACCTGACGGGAGATGAAGCGAGGCGGATAATTATGATCGGATTTCGATTCGATCTCTCGATACGATTAATCGTAGTTCGTGGTCGAGATGGTCCAATCCGACGATCTAACGGACCTCTCGATTTTCGAGCATTGTTTCGCACGATTAAAAGGCACCATCGACACTCTTATAATTCGATCGGACGAAAGATTAATTAGAGATTTATGCGAAAGAACGAACGATTCGCCGACGAAGAATGGAAAAAAGAAGAAAAGAAGATTAAAAAAAAAGAGTTTGTCTCAAGGCGTGCCTTTTCCAGACTTTTAGTTCGATTTATAGTTCTCTCACGTTGTTCAGGGAAAAGAGAACGAGATCGTCTCATCGACGTGGAGAGTCGAACGTCCATCAACGTTGCGAGCGAGTCGGAGAAGTTACCGACCACCCGTAACACACGAGCAATTAAATGTTCGCTACCTCACCCCCCCCCCTTCCCCTCGTACCCCTTTCTTCACCCTCCGAGGAAACTTTACCTACGATGCTAATAGCCGCGTAAATGCACGTGCTACTTATCTTGCAACATGTTGCACAGCGTGTAAAGAGACCTTCGTGCATCGTGATGACGTAAGGGCGTGCAAGGGCCACTTGAAAGAGCCCTCGTGCACTCTCGCGTTCCTATACGATGCTTAAGTAACGAGTATGTGTTTGTTGCCCTCGCGTTTGCGTTCTCTCTCGCTCTATCTCTCTCTCTCTCTCTTGAAACGTTTTCCTTCGTCGTTTCATTCGACCTGTGCACTTGTACAGGGCGTTTCGTGCAAATTCAAACGGAAAACCCAAAAAACGTTTTTTCAGGATTTTTGTTTGCTGTCGTTTCGGGTGGATCGAGTGATGAATTATTATTTTAACTATTTTCTGGGAGTCGTTGGTAAGTTTTTATTTTTTTTAATGACGAGAATTTTTTTGTTTTGACCGTTTTTTGGCAGAAATAATATTTTCCCTAGAGTTTTGGGAATAATTATAATTTGAGGTAGATTATTTCCAAAATGTAGGACTATATTTTCATTTTGCTCTATCGAACAGTGATCGATAATAATGTGAGCCAAAAAACAGAATAATTAGCAATTTTGAAAGAGTTTTTATTTAATTATTAAAAAAAATCGATTTTTTTTTTCTTTTTTGTTGGGAAAATTCGATCGAGTCCGCAAGGAACGTTCCATACGTACATATACGTACAGCACGAGAGTTCAAAGTCCCTGTTTCTTCGCTCGCGATGTTCTGCATCATCCTCCGCACTTTTTTCCGTTATTTTTTTGTGTTTTCATCCTCGCGAAGTTTCTCTCCAGCAGGATCCAACCCGCTCGTCTAAATATTTTATTTTCGCCTTATTTCTCTCGGGTAAGGATTATGTTTCCTTTTTTCTAGCGTTATCTACGGAGCGTCGGTCCGTAGAGAGTGACGTTCTCGTTTCGCTCGATGCGGAAAGAATCGCGCGAAAGAGAGAAAAAGAGAGCGCAAAATAAAAAAAAATTGAAAAAAAGAAAAGAAAAAAAAAACAGAAAAAAGACAAAAGAAACGAAGAAAAACAGCGAACGGAAGAGAGGCAGAAAAGTGAGACGAAGATGATTCTCGCGATGCGGTGACGCGGTGGTAGCAACGTGACGACCGAGGGAGGAAGGGGGAGTAAAAATCGAGAAAAGTCCGCGGAGACCGCGAAACTCGTACCGCAGCGAAACGTTTGTTGCGCTCTTTTGCTCACGGGGAATCTGCGAAGAGGTGTCGTTCGATCACGCCTATATACGTATCGCGGGATCCTGAATCCGATATATATATATATATATATATATATATATATATATATATATATATATATATATATATATATATATATAATTTATAAGTGTGATGTCTTGAAAGAGAGAGAAACGAGATGGAAGAGTCGGATCGTTCAAGAGCGAAATTCCTCGATACTGGCCAGGTGCTCCGATGGAATCGATGGAGGTGGGGACGGAGGAGAGTCGATCGTGACTCTCGTACTCGCTCGTCGTGTAAGGAATTCGTAGAAGATCGATCTTGATTTTTTTATAGGAAAAAATATTTTTTTTATTTTTTTGTTTTTTTCGTGATAAAAAATATTCTCGACGATGGTGAATTCAATTAGAGTTTATTATCGATCGGCGTATCGTTGAATAATATCGGGTACGAGGTTAATAAAGAGGCGATTAGTGCGTAAAATTTGCCAAGTTGGCGTTGTAATTAAAGCGTCTCAATTATGGAATGGACTTGGACTAATTTGCGTGCGAGGTAGACGATGAGTCATATGATGTACGAGGGGTAAAAATCTAATGTAGTATATACATAATGTTAGCCGCGAGAGAGCGTGCTTACCGTTATAAACCGAGGATTCTTTCTCTCTCTATCTTTCTCTCTCTCCCTCTATCTATCTATCTATCTATCTATCTCTCTCATTTTCTCGCTGAACCACCTCGAAGATGGGCTCTTCGGTATTTTAACGGCCGTGTATGATGCGAGAGCACGGGAGAAACGAGAGAGGTACAAACCACGAGAAGTCTCAAAGGAGAAAAGGAGCGAGGGATGAGAGTGAGAGAGAGAGAGAGAGAGAGAAAGAAGAGAAGAGGCGGAGACTCTGTTATAGTAATATTCGCGTGACGCAACATTCCCGTAACCGTTTATCTATCATAGGCCAGAAGCCAGCCGTTCTTAACGCTCATAATCGTGGTGTTTTAATTAATTAATTAACGGGGTACTGCTACCAACATCACCCAGGTTAACTTTCTCATCGGCTCATTCATCGCACGAGCAAAATTTTCCCTATAATATCTCGTTAAGGCGCGAGACGTTGTAATATTCCGTTATAATTTATAACGCGAGACCACACTTCGTCGAGAACGCATCGATCATTCGTCACGATCGCGACGATCTACTTTTCTTTTAAATTTTTGTTAAGCGTGAGATTTTTTTTTCTTTATATATAGTTCTTCAAAAATTCGTCAATAATAAAGGACGTGGGAATATTCGATGATTATCATATATACAGTTATAATTATTATATCCTCGCTTTTCATTTCTCATTTTATTCGCCCAAAAAATAACCAAAAAAAACGTTCGAAAATCAATTTCTGGGAAAATTATTTACAAAAAAAGGTTTTTACGGTAAATCGAAATTTTTTTCTTACTGTATTAATGTCTATATAATATTATTTCCGCGGAGATAATAAACAGTAATATTTTATTTCCCTTGTTGCGAGTTCCGTGCGGCCGAGGATAGAAGGATCGTCTCCCAAGTATTATTATCCTTGGTCACGGTTCTCCGTGTCAGCGTATTCTCTAATACCCTATAAGTCTCTTCCCATTTCTATTTCTCTCTTTCTCTCTCTCTCTCTCTTTCTCTCTCTGCGACCGGTCGTTAATTCGCAGGACGCGCGAGAGCTTCAACGACAAGCGGACGAACAAAACGCCCGCGATATCGCTCTCTCTCTCTCTCTCTCCCTCTTCGCTTGGCAAAAAGGAAACGTCGTCCGGTTGGGGGTGGATCCGTTCGGACGCGCCTCGCGCCTGATTACAGGCTCTACTCTTATACTTCTTCGCTGTGTGCATGAACGTTAGCTGCCGTAACGGGCTAACGCCCTGTTACGGCAAACTACGACGAATGCCAAGAAGAGTCTCTCGGCGTCGAACTCTCGACGTCGAACCTGTCGAGAGAAGACCCGCGGTCTTTGATTATGCTCGATAATCGCGCCTTTACCGTAGAAATTAAAAAAAAAACAATGAAATCATCCACGTTTAATAAAATTCATATAATTTTAGAGAAAAAATTAGATTGTAATCTGATTTATTGAATTTAATTCGGAATTATATATTTACGAATAAAATTGATTTCTTTTCGATGAAAAATCGTTGTGAAAATCAAATTATCTTTTTTTTGTATTTTTTATTTCATTTTCTTTAAAATTACACGGAATTAATATCAACTCGGTTAAAACAATTTTTAGTCTCGACCGTAATACCACAAACAAAAAGTACAAAAACGTATAATTTTAAAGAACAAAAAAGTCAACGCGAACGAAATCAAATTCTCATTAAATTAGACGACAGGAAGAAAAAGAAAAGATTCTTCGGTGGAACCTCGACGTATAATTTCTCTTATCTCCTCGTCCCGTCTGTCTCGTCAGTTCCCTCCTCGATCACCCCATGATCTCCGCGTGGCCAGGACTACGGCAAAACTATTCTACGTGCAATCGTTTCGCGTTAACGAGTTTCGGTTGACGAACGAGTCACGAGACGCAACAACAACAAAAAAAGAGCGAACGTGAGAGAGATAAAGAAGAAATAAGAATTGCGCACGCGAGAATATTTTCTCGTCGCTCTCGCTGGGCTAAACACCAACTAACCACACATTATTACATATCCCTATATATCTATATAGCATTATTGTTATCTCAAGCCCTACGTGGTTGCAACTTCTGCGCATCCTTTCTGCGCATACGCTATATTTCTATTTTTCTCGGTCTCTTTCTCTCCCAACCCCTCCCCACCATCCCACCCCCTCAACCATTTCTCTACCCATAGAATTGCACACGCGTTAAAGTAACTTTAATGTATGTACGAACTACGTACCATGTCCGTACGTACGTACGGTTTACTACTTATGCCCCTTGTACCTTTTTGCCATACGATAAGCAAGGGGATTGTATACACGACGAAGATTTCTCGTATTCTCGAGAGGCCTCCCGCTGTTATTTTCCCTGATCTTTACACCCCCTTCTCTCCGACACTCTTTGTACCACGAGTAAGTTGGACGCATCGTGGCTCCATGGTAATATGTAATGTATGTACGAAAAGTACGTGAGCATGCGTGCCAAGTTGTTTTGCCCGGATGAACGAGTGGAAGGAGAGACCACGACGCGAAAGTATATTTTTCTCGGCCACTTACTTCACCTCCCTATATCACGGTTATGCATATTTATGTTGATATATATATTTATATATATATATATATATATATTGCATGTAAGTGTAAAAGATAAATATATATAGACATCTTTATCTTACGCGTATGTGCGAGCTTGAAAACGGCCTTGAAATCGTACCACGTCACTACCTCGAGAGTCCTCCGGATGCCACGGATTCGCAATAAGTGCAAGTGCACGAAGAGGGAAAGCTGAGCTAAATCTCGTGTGCCTTTAGCATTGAGTATATATATATATATATATATATATGTATATAAATTTATGTTTATATATAGTTTGTAACATGGTTACAAACGTCGACGGGAATGGGCCGAGAATGATTATGGCATCATATAACTCGGTCGAGAAAGAACACGTGAGAGAGAGAGAGAGAGAGAGAAAAGCTATTTGGAAAACTCACGAGGTCCATAATTTTCATGGTATTTACGGACAATTTTGTATAACGTATATACAGTTAAAATCGTCGAACGTTATTTTACCGAGAAGACGGGAATACACAAGGGAGTAGGAGTGTTAATGTCAGGGGAAGCGAGCACGGAGTAGAATAGTTTTTTATATAATACAAACAAAAAATAGTGGAAAATACGTTGGGCCAAAATCGAAGGGTTAGAGTAGGAGAAAAAAGTGGTAATTGAAAAGCACGAGCCAGTCGTTATATCGGTCTACGCAATTTCGAAGAAGTCTCGTTGACGTCTCTCCACCAGATGTTGCCAGTTTAATGATAAAAGATTACTCGGTTGTACACTCGACTTTTCCTCGCCCTTAAGCATCTCGACGCGTACCTCTCGGTCTTTCGATGATTGTATTTATTTTTCTTTCTCTCATTGTATATGTTGTTTTTAGATTTGTTTTCTGTTTTCTTTTTTCTTTTTTTTTTTGGCTTTATTATCGTATCGTAGGGACGAAGGAGTCGAGAGTCCTTGACTCAACTTGGAACTTGTCGTTTGTATCGTGGTGGCACTTGGTGTCTCTTTGCAAAACGGAGGAGAGAATAAGAATGAGAATTGAAAGAGGACGAAGAAGGAGGAGGGAGGAAAAAGAAAAGTAAGAGGGGAATAAGAAAAGTGGCCACCGTGGCAAAACGTGTAATTTAGTTAGTCGACGATACCGAGAAAAAGGGGATGTCCTGCGAGACGAGAGAGAAAACGTTGCAGCGACAACTATGTATAGTATAGTCGAGTACTGGCGCGCCTCTTTATCCTCTTCCTCATGTTCCTGTGGCTTCTCTCGTCCTAGAGGACCCCGTCCTTGTCACGAATCTTGTCGTTGAGGTAGATCGTGTCCTTGGACTTGGCGCACCGTGTAACTCTCTCTGTCTCTTTCTGTCTCTCTCTCTCTCCACTGTTCGTTTATCCTACCCTTTCTTTTCTTATTCCGACCATTCGGTCTACGTGCTCAAGAGACGAGCCCGGGGATCTTGGAACGCCTGGGACCATTGCAACCCTCTCTACGCCACAGCGTTGCTGTATTCGACACTGTGGGGTAATATGGACCATCGCAAAAATTTCATAGTATGTTACGTTATATTTTCGATTCGAATAATCGATATCTCAATAGAATTATCGATTGTTTCAAAATGATTCTACAGGTTCGAACTTAGTTGTCATAATAAATGGACCGAGAATTATCGATTGAAATTAAATAATGATGACGAAGTAGTCGAAACTGAATTAGTCAGCCATGTTCACTAACGAAACACACCTTCCGCCATTTTATAAACGAAAATGTCCGAAACACGACGAAATACCCTCACAAAAATCGCGAAAATGTGAAAAAATCTAAAAAAAAATTGACAATGTCCACAAAATATTCGTTACTCGTAACGCACTGTGCCATATTGCCCCACCTATCCCTCCTAGCGTACATTTCCGATGTTCGTTCCTCGTCTCAACCGCTCCATTTGCATCGAGAGCGCGTTTGCGCCCGTGCAACAGAACGAGAAGTCGAGAGGAGACGAGTCGAGCGCACCCAGCCCGATGCACCCAATGTGCATATAAGAGATGAGAGAGAGAGAGAGAGAGAGCGAGATGCGGTAGCGCATATACGAGAAGTCGAAGGCCTCGTCGAGAACCCAGCGAGGAGGAAGGTGGATAGATCCGCTTATAAGCGAAGCAAAACGATGAAAAATCGCGAACACGAATGCCCCATGCGCACCCGGCTTATTCACGGTGGGTGCTCGATCTGGTGGGTGTACCTATAATTCCGAGTACGTACTACCCGTGGACAGTTGTATCCGCGCGCCAAGAAGCCACACCAACGGGGACAAAACGCCACCGACGTTTTGTCCGACTCTCTCGTTTCGCTCACGACGTTTGCATTCGAAATTTTTTTATACTTTTATTTTCCAGCCATTTCTCATCCAACGCGAGGCTACCCTTTGCTCGAGTACGAAGGAACGTCTATTCACATATTTCTTTTTCTCTTTCTCTTTTCTTCCCTCGTCCGACTGTACGAAAAAACATAAAATGGTTATTTCTATTATTTGTTATTTTTGTAATTTTTTTTCTTTCTTTCGTAAAGAAAATATTATTAATATATCATTGAGATTTTTGCAACGTGCTATAGCAACAGATCTGTGAGAAACGCGCCGTTGCATTATTATCGCGAAGGGAAGTCAAGGGCTCGCCGGTGGCCCCGCGCGAGGTCGTTGCACCATAGAAGACTCTCCCGCGCCTTCGGCAACGATGAGAAGAGAGATAGAACGTTGCATCGCTACTAGCGCCATTATCATATTTCTTACTCCTTCGCCTCGGTTCTTTCTCTCTCTCTCTCTCTCTTCATCATCAACCTCTTTCGCTACCATACGCCAATACGAAACTCTCTCTCTCTCTCTCTCGCACCTTCGGCCTCTGGTGCACTTTTGCCCGTGAGCTTTTCTCCCTCGGGCTACTTCCCACCCCTTACCCCCTCCCTTAAAACTCCGTCACGTCTCACCGCGTTAACCGCGCACCTTCCCACACCGCTAATTACTTCAATGATTTATGGATATCGATCTCTCGCGTATACCCTTGGCGAGGCGATCGATCGATCGTAGCAGAAGGCGCCCTCTCGCGCCCTCCTCTTCTTCATCGTCTCAGTCGCGTCTACCTCGAGCGTTAAGTCGCGACGTTACGAAGAAAAAGAGAGAGAGAGGGATAGAAAATTTATAATCGTCGAGATTTATCGTCGAGAGGACCGATCGATTAATTACATATGTCAATTTCCAAGGTTTTTGTTCGTTTTGTACAGTTTTTTTTCTTTTTTTCGATTTCGACGTTACCCTTGCTTCGTCGTGAATAAATATACCTACGCTTCCCGCGTATATTTTTTTAACGAGTTTTCACAGCGTTTTAACGTTTTTTTTTGCTCACTCGGCGTATCCGGAGTTCAGCGTTGCATGTCGTATAGCGAATGATGATTTCTGTTTCACTCGGCCATATACCGAGTGAAACGGAATTTTTCCAACGATCCGAGATCGGCTAAGGGTTGAGAAGGAAAGATCTGCGTAATACGAAATTATATAACGCGAGCTTCTCGGATCGTTTCCTCGCAATTCTTTTTCGACGGGGTGGCCAAGCGCGCGCGATACTTCGTTTCTTGTTTTTTTTTCTCATGATTTTATGAATTTATTCGTTCGTCTCGCTCGCTTACGCCTTTCCTCCGTTCGCAATAATTTTTCTTACCTTCGAGTTTCCTCGGGCCGATTTCAATATCGCGATATAAGAGCAAATAGTTCTCGGAGAACGCTCGTCGAGAATATTGACGTGAGAAAATAAGCGTCGAACGGATGAAAGGCAAAGAAAAAATAAACATTTTTTCAAGATTAGTTCGATTTTCGCACGATAAGTTTTGTCGTGGATCGTCCGTCCGTCGAAGAGACGTCGCGTTGTATTAAATGTTCCGTTATCGTCGAGGGGAGGCGAGTAGCGACCGACGAGTCCAACGACTAGTGATTTCACAGACTTTTTTTCAGCTCTGTCTCTCCGTCTGTCTGTCTGTCTGTCTGTCTCTCTCTCTCTCTCTCTCTTCCTCCCTCCCTCCCTCTTTCTGTCACCCTCTCTCTCTCTCTCTCTCACTCACTTTTTTCTTTGGACAATTTACCAGTTGCCAATGTCGTCGTACAAGCGCAAACCGCGCATGAGACGAGAGTTCGAACGGTCGTTTATTCGCCTCCTGCTGATGTTGCTGCTCGTATTGCTGCTTCTGCGGCTTCCTCGAACGAATTCCTGCGTAACCGGAGAGCTCGCCGACGAGTCACGGAGTCACTCTCGTAATGGCTCTTCTCGTTGTACTGTCCCCCACCCCTCTCCCCATGTACCTGAATGCGATTTCTATATATATAAGCGTTTTTCCTACATAAGGAAAAAACTGGTGAGAATCGAAGTTTTTCTAATTTTCCAAAAAATAGAAAATTAAAAATTTAAAAATCTTTAAAATTGCTAATAATTACAATATATCAATTACAAAAATGTCAATTTTATGCCCAAATTTTCAATGAAAGACAAAAATTTGATAAAATGCAAAAAATTAGCACGTCGTTAAATTTCTATCTACATTAAGTTGATAAAGAGATGCGAGTGTGCGAATGTCGGTATTATATCAATGTATCGTCGACCAGGAAAAGCCCAGGAGCACGAAAGGATCGTTTTACGTACGATTAATGGCGACGTGTACAACGCATAGAATTCTTCGTTTGCAACGTGTCTCTGGTACTCTTGCGATGCAGTTTCCTGAGACTAGGCTTAACATCGGAAGGTTTATAAATCCAGCATGCGCTGTGGAACGTATGCGGGCACGAGAGGGAGTTTCAACGTCCCCGATGGCGCTGAGACCATTTTGCGTGTGATATATATGTGTATGTGTGTGTTTATGTGTGTATACAAATAGTCCAAGAGCCACGAGAATGGATCGGATCGAGGGAGTGAGTCACGATTGTCCCGTGGGATGTTCGCGGGTGTAGTCGCGGTTGGAATGATCGGATCCCTGGGAACTCTTCTCGGTTCGCTCGTCGAGCATATACCAACGTTATCGATGATTCTACGAGGAATTATTGATAGTCCGACTTCCTTTCTCGCTCTTTCTCTTCCCTCTCTTTCTGTCTTTCTTCCGTCCCTCGATCTCTCCTTTTCTACGAGTTTGCTGCGAGCCACGATCTACCCCCATTAGTTTAGTCACGAAGTTCAAGTGGATATACGTTTACTCGTGAAAAAAGAAATATCTTCGTTCGAGATTTGTTTAAACTCAATGGTCTTCGAGATTTCACGAGACACAATTTTTCGTTGGAATAAATTTGGTTCTTTCTTTTTTATGAGTAGAATGGCTCGAGAAATTGATCGATCGATATGAAAATAATTAACGACGTGGGAAGTTTGATTATGTTGAATTTGAATTTTATTTTATTTTTGATAAAAGATCGAGTAAATTTTCAAAGCTTCGATTCGTTAATAAATAAAATCGTCGAAAAAAAACGAAAAAAATTCTAATTATAATCGAAAAATCAATATTTCTAATTTATCTCGATCTAATCTCGATTTAATTAATTATATAAATCGAGATTGAATACATTTGAAATTGTTACGCGATAAAGAACACATTGTTTATTTTAAAAAAAAATCATTTATAATTAAAAAATCGATATTTCAAATTTGTCTCGATTTTTCGGATTAATCGTTTATAAATCGATATCGAAAACTCGCATTTCGTTTCCAACGACGCTCTGAATTCAAACTCACCCGGCCATTATTCAGCCATAATCATTCAATCTCGGGTAGAAGTGTGAACGTGGCAATGAACTCGAGGGTACGGTTGCGTGCGCGATATATCAAACACGCAATGGGAGCAAACGCGCCCGAACACACACACATACACACCCACGGGCAAAATCTTCCGCGCGATAAAGCACGAACACCACTCAAGCGCGTATATAGTCATATATAGGTACTATATATATAATACGCGAGAAAACTGGTTTTTCTCGAACGAGAGTAAAAATTCAGAAAACTCGAGCGAGGGAAAAAAAAGAGAGCAAAGCTGTGCTTGCCGTTCTCGTTCCACGACTGGATGTAATCTCGCGACTTGCGCGCGAAAGAACGTCTCTCTGTCTCTCCTCATCACCGAGACGCAACCTTCTCCCTTTCTCTCTCTCTCTTTCTCTTCCCTTTTTTCTGTCTCGGTTGTTTAACGCACTCGTTCACTCGCAATCGCCCTCACGACATCACGCACTTGAGTCGCACCTGAGATTAGCTACTGCAACTGAGAAAATAGAGAAAGAGAGAGAGAGAGAGAGAGAGAGAGGGAAAAGGCTTGGTAGCAGTTTCAAGTTCTTGAACTCGTCTCCCCCCTCTCCCTCTCCTCATCACCTGCACTATCTCGATCTTTAGGCGAACTCGTAGCACGCACGCACACTCGGTAGTCACGATGTCCCGATGTTTCTCCTCGCGGTTGGCAAACGAACGACCGTGCGCGATGTCTCTGATAAATGAGCGAAAGGGTTGAAGTACTTTCATCCCAGCTTGCAGCCCACCCCTCTCGCCAACCTCCAAGGAAAATTGCGAAGAGAAATAGACGAGAGGATAAGATGCAAAGACCGGAAGTCGACGTTCCGATAAGCTAATCGCCTCGGGCGCGAAACCATATACTCGTTGAATCTTGTGTATACGAGCGAAGGGAGAGAAGCTGGAAGCTCGAAGAGAGTAAAACTCGTCAACCCGGTTCTTAAACCACCACCCCCCCCCCCGCCCTGCCATCAACCCTCCCACTAACCTTGCGCGTTATAGTAAAGTCAACAAAAACTCGAATCACTGAAACCGGTCGTGACGTAAAGATCGAGGTACTAAAACATATAATATAACCACCCCCCCAGACTCGTCCCTCTTTTTCTATAATATTATACAGAAGATTATCGATAAACTCCGTATTTTTTGTTTTTTTTGCCACTTTTGTCATTATTGCTTGTATCGTGCGTGTAGTAGCGATGAAATAATCGCGGAATAAATGAAAATTGTTCGAAGCCCAAAAAAGGGCTCAAAGTCACGAGTCACTTCCTCGGTGAACGCGTGACCGTTGTATAAAACGCGATATATCGCTTTTTTTTGTTAAGATTCAACGAGTACGAAGATTTTTCCAAGATTCTTATCGATTCTCCCGTGCACGTAATTTATCGCGTAGTTTACTTTGGGTTCAAGGGTAACAAGCGAGTCCCGAAGGTGAAGGGTGACTGTAAGTGAAGACGGGGGAGAGTGAGAGGGAGGGGTGAAAAGAGACGGAAGATAAAATAAAAAGGGGAGAAGCAAGAGAAAATGGCGACGCGGTTCGTTCCCCTCATTGTTAATACCGCCGGGGGTTGGAATACTCGCCGATTGCCCTTTAAACCTCGCTTGAGGTCATCGCGCTTAGTTGGGAGGAGAAGATGACCTTCGTGCGCGACCTCTGCCAGGCTTCTTAAAAATAAAAATAAACGAACCAAAACAACAAGAAAAAACAACGCGTCGGGGATGCTCGCCTTCTTCCTTCCCATTTCTTCCTCGTGTGTAAGAATTACCAAGAAGATGAAGAAGAAGGAAGAAGGAAGAAGAAGAAGAAGAAGAAGAAGGAGAAACAAAAAGAACGAAGGTTAAACTACACGGATCCGTGTTCTTCAGGTTCTCTATTCGCGTTTCTTCGTACTCTACGGAACATTTTGCCGTGGAGATGTAACAAGAGCGATTCGCGATGCGCCCACGATCGCTTATCGCGTCCTTCGCCCTTTCCTGAATCGTGGAATGCCACAGGCGCAACCGACCGAAGGGAAAGGGACGAACCGAGTCGCGAGAACACGAAAGGGACACGAGTCGCAACTTGGTTATCGTGCCACCGCGTTCCTCCCTCTTTTATGTTTATATAGCCATGAACAACCATAGACACACACAAAGACAAACACGGACAAGAACAGACGAGAATGGAAAAGCGCATGTTCGCCAGCGCCAATTATGCAAAGGAAGTCCACTCCCTCGAATAAAGTGCATTACGCCCTTTATCCATGTGTGCGTGTGTGTATAAACGCGTGTAGAGACGAGGCTGCTTTTTCCAACGTCGCGTTTACGCACGAGACCCAAGTGCGTCAGGTACGGTGAACCAGGAAATTGTCGAGAGAGACCAGAGAGTGCGCTTCGAGCGTGATGTTTCTTCTTCGTTTTTTACTTTTTTTCTTTTTTTTCGTGAAAAACACGAGGAGGAGCGGCTAGGTAAGAAGAGGGAAGATAAAAAAGTGCGAAACGAACGATCGCGCAGTGGGATCTTGACGTTGAATGCGAGTTAAACGAATGAATGAAAAGAGAATGGAATTAAATGATCGAGGGAGGGAGCAGGAAATCTTCTTTTCACTATTTTCTTGCGATTCGACTCGTTTAAAATCGAAAAGAGTTTGAACGATCAAGAGATAAAAAACCTGCAACGAGTTTCTTCTCGAGATACAAGATTTTCACTAATGTAAGAAAAGTTGAGACGAATCGACGGTCGAACTCTCGAATAACGATGCGCAAACGAAGAACTTTGGGCGTTTGCGCATCGCGCGTATCTTCTCCCCACTATTGCAAAGTCAGCGGCACTACGCATGCGCGAGCGCGCCGCACGCCGCCATTGATTCGTCCAAGATCGCAAAGTGAGATTTGTAGGTTATGTATCGTACGCGTTGAACTCCGGATTTATATAAATATTGACATCGCGCGATGATTTCGCGAGAATAAGAGACAATCGATTTCACGGCGATAATCCCCTCGAGAGGTTGAAAATTGTATACTCCACTGACCTGGTTTACCTCGTGACATTCAAACGGGAGACGGGACAAAAGAGATCGCAACGTTCCGGCCAAGAGTTCGACGGACTCGGTATTTTCGCACGCTTGCCTCTCGAGACGCGATCAACTTCGAGATCGAAACATTTCGAGAACGAACAATGCTCGGTGTCTCCCTCTAGTGACGCGAGAACCGACAGCTGTAAGAACAAATTTTGACCGTTACGCGCTCGTGTCACGACCTGACTCGACGCGCCACTCTCTTGCGCAACGGGCGCGTCCGAAAGCTCGCCGACGCGCATGCGCGCAAACGCAACAGTACGAGACGTATAAAAATTCGTACTTCGAAAATTCAAAAGGGCGACTTTCAGCTTTTTTCGTTAGCGCGTTGCTGCGCGCGCAGCTTTAGCTTTTTTGGCGGAGACGTCTAGAGGGCTGATAGGGGTGACCTAGGGTTGGGAGGGAGTCAATTTTCATATACACATATGTATATTTCCTCTTAACATTTTATAAAACAACAACAACAAAAAACACCTTAGACAAATTTTCAGATTTTTCTGCAAAACTCTAAAAAAAAAAGAAAACTTGTAAAAATCGGAAAAAAACTCTTTTACGTCTAATCACCGTGCTTCGAACGTATTAACAGCAACAAAACAATTATCTACGAGAATCACAGGCTGATAAATTTATTCCGGAATGCCGGTCGTAAAAGTTATTTAATCCCAATGAAAGTACGAATGCCCTATTATTACAATACGATCCAGAGGAACGAGAAAAAAAGAAAAAAAAAACCAAAGGAAAAAAAAAAAGTAAGGGAGTATTTTGCTCGGGCGCACCTCCGGGTGCATTGGCTTCTCCGGTGCGTATACGCGATAAAGAGAATCCTTACCCGCCCCATGAATTGCTTTTCTCGGTCCCTTTGCCCCTCGGCCACTTCACCGCCCCCCCCCCCCCGCTTGCCACCCTCCTGCCCCCTCAACCCCGTCAACTCGACTTCCTCAATATTACTCGCGAGCGCAAGGTACGTATCACTGTATACAGACTCCGATCTGTATACAGTACCTACTATGTATTCCGATACATAGTGGACGAGTACGAGCTTGGCTGAACGACCTCGACCGCCACAGAGCCAAGTCTATATTCCATCCCGGGAATCGGTTCGCCGGTGAAACACTTTTACGAAGCTTCGTTTCTCCTTCGAGCTATATATTTATATATATATACATTACATATTATATATATATAGCGAGAGAGAGAAAGGGAGAGAGAGAGAGGGAGAGAGAGAGAGGAGGAAAGAGTTTCTGCTCTGGTTCGTTGAGCTCTCCTGGTAAACTCGCGGCTCTACAAGTCTCTTGTATACATAAGCCTTGTATATATACGTACATAATTCAAGGGAGGATATAATCTATAAAGCTTTATGAATATATCTGTATACATATATATTTATTTACTTTTATTTTTTCTCTCTCTCTCTCTCTCTCGTTGCCGCGCTCGATCAAGCGCACACGAGACTCGAAGCTTCTTTCGCCATCGTAGGCTCGCGAACCGGAAGTCAGTAGGAAACCATCTGTCGTTTATCGATGTACGAGGCGTTCCTTATCAACCTGGTCGTCGTCTTCTTTTACGAACGCGAAAGAAATTTGTCCGATTTTTTTTTTAATGCATACAAACTTATAATTTTTTTAAATAAATAATTAATTCTTCGACGATGCTTAACGAGATGAACGACAGGAAACAGATTTACCGAGATTGAAATATCACGCGCGAGAAATTTGAGAAAGAACAAAAAGCATAACGATCGTTATTTTATTCACGGATGAAAGAATTTGTAAATAAATTTTCGTTCTTTTTTTTTTCTAGTTTTCAAACTTTTTACTCGTTACGTGTAATAATTTTTCGAACCTCTCGAGGGTAAATGCCTCGCTATTACGGTTACGTACCTCGAGTCTCTAATAATTCGTGCACGAACGATATTTTTACCACACTGGCAAAATTCAACTCGCAAGCCTCGTCCGAGAGATCGTTAACACGAAGAGCCACGTTTACCCTGTACAATTATACCAAGGACAATGGTCTAGCGAAAATAAATCCGTCCATTTTGTCTAACGGTGATCGACTCGAAAAATTATATGAATTTTTTTATTTTAATTCTCATAACGGTATATTTATATAAATCGTGATATAAAAGCAAAAGAAATCGCGACATGCAGGCACGCGAGAAAATTCCCCCTTCCTCAATACACCCCCCCCCCCCCCCCCTCGACCCTTTGCATCCATATCGTCTATCCCACTCGCTCGCGTCGGTATTTCAGTTTCGTGAGAAAATATCTCTCGACTAGCTCGCTGCGTTACGTAGCGACCGTTGCTTTTCCGCGATTGTTTCAAATAGCTTTACCCCCCCCCCCCCCCCCCCCCCCCCCCCCCGCCCCACATGCCCCTGTTCTTCCACCATCAATGACGCCCGCGGGAAAAATAATCGAGCGAACGATACGTGAGCGAATGAAATAAAAAAGTACCGTGGTATTTTTCCATCTCTCGATTCCGCGTAACTCGAGAATGAAAGATCCGTAGAAAAAGCTCGAGACGATTCCGTCGCTCGTTGCGTCATTATTATTGTTATTATTATTAATAATAATATTATTATTATTATTATCGTTAGAATCGCAACGCTTGAACTTGGACGCGTAAGGCGAACGAGATACGCGTGGCGTAATTTCCTGCACTCTCGGTGAACAATTAAATTCACATGAACTTTTTTGTTTTTGTATCGCAGATGGGCTCGTACGCGATCGGCTACCTTGCCACGGGACTCGCGTTGATTCTCGCACTCGCTACCGGAAGTCAGGCCGGTCTGGGTGAGTACAAAAAAAGAGGAGAAAAGAAAAATAATTATGATTTTCCTCGATCCTCGCGGGTTTCTCGATACCACACGAGAAACACTAATTATCTTCTAATTGCTTTTCGTTTTTTTTTTATAACGACGTTTACTATGTTTTCTTGTTTTTAACGATTTTCGACTTTATCGACAGCGAGAACGGCTTTCGAGAAATTGACGGATTTCGATTATCGCGGGACGACTTACTACAGCGTTAGAAATTTGTCGCTGTACGAGTGCCAAGGCTGGTGTCGGGAGGAACCACAGTGCCAGGCAGCAGCGTTCTCCTTCGTCGTGAATCCTCTAGCACCGATGCAAGATACCCTTTGCCAACTGCAGAACGAAACCTCGTCGACTAATCCCGCTGCTCAACCACAGAGGGCGGCAAACATGTATTACATGACCAAACTACAGATACGTTCCGGTAAGTTAGAACGGACGCTATGCTCGGTCGATAAATGTCGAACGTTGAATATTAAAAAATAAAAAATATATTTTTATTTTATTTTTAACTTTCTATCGAGGAAACAATAACGTTTTTGAAATTTAAACGAGATTATTAATTAGGGAATCTTGTTGATTTGCTTTTATGACAAATGTTCATCAAATTTCAACGAGTTTGAATTTTATTCAATTTTTGATCGCGCTTTTGGTGACAAAATTGGCGAATCGATACAATTTTCTGAATAACGACGAAACGGATTATCTCGATTTATTTCGACTTAAAATATATATATATATAACGTATGTGTAATAAAATTTGTGTCCTTGGTTAATTTAATTATGCAAATTGGGCAATTCGCTAATTATTTGCCAATTATCTCGATAAGTCTCAAAAACCAAAATTCGCTGGGACCTCGAAAATAAATGAAGCGCTGTAAAAATGTCGCCCCAGAGTAGCGCGAGAGTTTCGCGTTTTTCGTGAAAATCGTTGGAGCGCGGAAAAATGAAGAAAAGTGTAAGAAAAAGAAAACCTAATAATCCTCGGTCGTAGGGCAAACACGATATATCGATAGCGATCGGTTAAGAAACCGGATAAACGTTGGGTGTGGTCCCTCGAAAGAGGCCCGATTTTTCCAATAAACCGATTTAAACTCGCAAAACATCCGCAGGTATACGAGTCACGATCGTACCGGTGAGAAAATTTTCGAAAATTAGCCAAAAGTACGAATGGATAGCGTGTGGGCGTTTCGTCTTAACGCGAAAGTGTCGAAAAGGTTAAATCGCGTGAAAAGAAGCGAGATGGAAAAAGGTTTATGGACGGTTTTTAAATTTTGCTGGTGCCCGTTTCACGTTTCAACGAATAAATATATATATATGGAAAGAGAGAGAGAGAGAGAGAGAGAGAGAGTTACGAACAATGGAAGCCCATAAAACTTTGCACCGCGTGTAAATTTGTACGTTGCGGTACCAACGCCTAAGAACAAAAGATATCCCCCACTCCTCTCTCTCTCTCTCTCTCTCTCTCTCTCTCTCTCGCTCTCGAGAGAGCAATTTCTCGAGGTGCAAAAAATTTCAAACGACGTTCAAGTGCCAGAACTCGGTCTCGGGGAAAGGGAAAGCGGCGTCCTGGCGAGCGAGACCCGGAGGAAAATAATATAAAGGCGTTAAGTACGGTACCACTGGGGATAAACAGGTACCAGGCGAGTCAGTGAAAGACAGAGAAAGAGAAAGAAAAAAGAGAGACAACAACCCCTCAGTAATATCCACACCCTGAGCGTCTTGTGGTACAGTTTGGCATGTGGAAAAGAGACGGAGAGAAAGGACGCGTGCGTATAGTCCGAATGGAAAATGAGAGAAAAGAGAGAAAGAGAGAGAACCTTATAGTAAATGAAAATACGTGAGAAAGAGACGAGAGATGTTTGAGACCAGAGGTGTCGAAAAGGTCGAGGGGGTCTCAAAGAAAGCCCTAATATTGGTTTTGACAGGGTTTTGCTGGTGCGATCCTCTTGTTCTTTATATTCTCGGGACGCCTCGAGCGTCTTTTGTATTACCGGTGTACTAACCCCCGGCGCTCTTTATACACGAGGGGTTGCTTTTAGGATACGAGCTAGGACGAGGGGGCTTTTGAAGTTTCGAAGGTGTGTAAAATCTTCGAGAACCGGTCGCAGCCCTACCACGAGTAAATTCTGACTGCGAACGTATACACCGGCTCTATTTCTCTCTCTCTCTTCCTCCCTCTTCTTTTCTCTCGCTCATTACTAGCAACCCTTCCGTCGCATCTGTCTCCGCGCGGGCGAGTTTACCAAGCTCGCCTCCTTAACATAACATTTTTCCAAGAGAAATTGAGAATTCTATTTCGCGAAATCTCTCACTGACAAACTAACGGTAATAACTAACGCACGACCGTAAGAACGTTCTCTCCTCGCGAGACTCACGAACCGATTTGTGAAATTTATCATTTTTTCATTTCTTTTCTTTTTTCCACCAATTTGTCACCGAGACAAAAAGAACTTTATAACATCGAATACGTAATTTACATCGACGTTCGAAGATAAATAAAATTGACGTAGGTTGTGCTTCGTACGAAACGTATAAAGTTGGGGGAGGGCGAGAGATCGAATCGAAAATATAAAATAAAAAATGAAAGCGTCACTCTCGGAAACGATCGTGAGTCACGTAAAACGGGCCGACCCATTTGCAAAACGTCGACAGATAGAGCGTGTATAAAACGAAGATACGACCGACGGTTCGTTGGCACGAGGATGTACAGAAGCGCCGGGGCTTAAAAGCTCCCTCGCTCTGTCTCGCGACGTGGGCAGTCCACTTCGTCATTTATATATATGTTTAAAACTATATGTTATATATATATATATGTATATATATATATGTATATAGCACGCGCGCCACGAGTCTTTCGAAAACGAAATAGAACGCGCAGGTGGACCGACCAGCTAATTTCTGCGTGGATCGTTGCCAGTGAAGGTTTAAAAAAAAATCGCGCGGACACACACACACACACACACACACAGACACGCGAGGGGATCGATTCTTCGTTCGATCGCGCGCGTTACGCGTCGAGACGATTCGTCACGTGGACGAGAACGAGCGTGATCTCGATTGTTTTTTTGCCAACTCGTACGACGAATAACGATAATACATATCATATGATAACGATTGAAAAATAAAATTTTTTAAAAATATTTGAAATTTGTATTATTTCAGCGAGGTAAAAAAAACTAACGGTTATTTGCAATTTTGTTTGTTTGTTTCGTTTTTCTTATAAAACGTTTGACCGCCGTAGGGCACAGCCATTTGCGATTTCACAGCGCGCTCATTTCGCTACCGCTAAACCGATCCCAAGAACCGTAAACACTTCCGTAAAAGCCCGTCGCGGCGGCGCTCGCGCGCCTCGACGTTCTCCAACGGCAACCAACGCGCAATTTGATAACCCTCGAACGCAATTTTCCATATCGTAAAAATAATATCGGTAAACTTCGTCACTCTTTTCGATCAATTATTATCGTTATTGTTATTATTGGCGTTGTTTTGAGAGAAGCGACGTAATAACGTTTGCCGTAACGTTTTATTTCGCGTTATTATTATTATTATTATTATTATTATTATTATCATCCTTATTATTATTATTCTATTGTTATTATTGTTATTAACATTGTTATTGTTGTTTCGTTCGACAGAAAATGTATGCCTGCGTCCTTGGTCGTTCGAGAGAATTCCGAATAAAATGATACGCGGTCTTGACAACGCGTTGGTCTACACCTCGACCAAAGAGGCTTGTCTCGCCGCCTGTCTCAACGAGCATCGTTTCACCTGTCGTTCGGTCGAGTACAATTACGTCACGTTGCAATGTCATCTCTGCGACTCGGATCGAAGAACAACCGGTCAATACGTACAGTTCGTCGATGCACAGGGCGTCGATTACTTCGAGAATCTCTGTCTCAAAGGTAATCGACGAAATAATCGATTTATCAAAATAAACGATCGTTAACGATAAATCGATAAAAATCGATTTTCAGTTCGACGATTAAAAACAAAATCGGAAATATTGTATTTTTTGTTTTGTTTTGTTTGTTCTCAGGCAAGGACGCTTGCAAGTCTCAGAGAAATTTTATAAATCCGAGAATCGGCGTTGCCGATGACAAAGTCGCGCAATACGCGGGTCTTCATTATTACGCCGACAAAGAGCTTCAGGTTCAGAACGAGGCGGCGTGCAAGGTCGCTTGCGAATTGGAGAACGAATTTCTCTGCCGATCTTTGCTTTATCGAGGCGCGCCACAGGGCACCGCCTACAACTGTCACCTGTTTCATCTCGATCATTGGACTCTGCCCGATGGACCCTCTACTTATCTCAATGCCGAACGACCTCTGATCGATAATGGCGAGAGGGTCGGAACGTACTTTGAAAATTTCTGCGAGAGTAAGAATTCTAATTTTTTCGTCACGTCGATGAATTATTTATAATTTTGATCGATCGCAGAAAAATAATTAATCAAAAAATGTCTGTATTACTCGTATTATTTTAGAATCCGATTCACTACCGGTCGTTATCGAACAACCGATTCAAGACACCGCTCTGAACAATATGACGAGGGATGGTGTAAATTGCGACAAGACTGGAACTTGCTACGACGGTAAAATTATAATTTCTAAATTTATGAAAAATAAAAATAAATAAATACAACATCGGCAATAAAATCGGTATCGATGATTAAAAATGTTCGTAATTTAATAACGCAATTATTCATAATAATTCAAATTCGATCGTTCAATCGTAAACAACGAATTATAAAGTTTATCGAACGATCGAACGATTAAATCGATTATTACTATAAAATCTCGTTATTTTCATGGATAGTTACCGTCGACTGTAAGGACACCCGAATCGCTGTACAAGTACGCACGAATCAACCGTTCAACGGTCGTATCTACGCTCTTGGACGTTCCGAGACTTGTAACATCGACGTTACGAACAGCGATCTGTTCAGATTGGACCTGACGATGAGCGGTCAAGATTGCAACACTCAGAGCGTGGTAAGTGCGACGTAATGGAAATTCTAATTTTTCTTTCGATTGTTAAAAAATTGTCGATCCTCTCGTCGAGCCTCGTCCCACCCCTCAATAGTACTCTGTCCACCCCTGCAGCGTGACGGTTTTCAGACTGGTGTCTACTCGAACACGGTCGTCCTGCAACATCACTCGGTCGTTATGACCAAGGCCGACAAGATTTACAAGGTCAAATGTACGTACGACATGTCATCGAAGAACATCACTTTTGGCATGATGCCGATAAGGGACCCGGAAATGATAAGCATCACGAGCGCCCCCGAGGCACCCCCACCCCGTATTCGAATTTTGGACAGTCGGGCGCGCGAGGTCGAGACCGTGCGCATCGGTGACAAGCTAACTTTCAGAATCGAAATACCCGAAGATAGTGAGTGTCGTTCACATTGTGAACAAAATTTTCGTTTCGTTGGAATGAAAAAAAAAAATTTTTGTTGTTTTCATTCGACTTTGAATTTATCTTTTATTTTCGTATTTTTTTCCCTAGCTCCTTACGGAATTTTCGCTCGCAGCTGCGTCGCAATGGCCAAGGACTCGAAGAGCACGTTCCAGATAATCGACGACGAGGGGTGGGTAACGAAAATCGTGTTTTTTTTTCTTCAAAACGATACAAAATTTTGTTATCGATTTTTTTAGATCGTAGATAATAAAATTTGATTTCTTTTCGTTGGCAGTTGTCCCGTCGATCCATCGATTTTCCCGAGTTTTACGCCCGATGGTAACGCCCTTCAGTCGGTATACGAGGCTTTCAGGTTCACCGAATCGTACGGCGTGATATTCCAGTGTAACGTCAAATACTGTCTCGGACCTTGCGAACCGGTACGTTTCGATACAATCGAAAATAAAAAATATTTAAGAAAACGATGAAAATTTGTATTTAAATAATTTTTTTTTGTAATTTTCAGGCTGTTTGCGAATGGGGTCGCGAGTCCGTCGAGTCATGGGGCAAGAGGCGTCGAAGAAGTATCACGAATACGACCGAGGAAAAATCCGAGGACATGACGCTCTCCCAGGAGATTCTCGTTCTTGATTTCGGTGACGAGAAACAATCCGAGTTTCTCAAGAGCGACGCGAGCATAGATTTCAACGAAGCCGGTAAGTTCGAGTCGAATCGAGTCGATCGATCGTTCGTACGATGGATAAAGATGAATTCTTATCGGGAGAATTTTTATCGAATTTTTCAAGATGAATTTTTATCGAATTTTTATCGACCAATTATATTTTTCTTATTTTCACAGACAAAACGGTGACAATAATCGAGCCGTGTCCCACGAAAACTTCGGTCCTTGCGCTTGGTGTGACCTGCGCCCTCCTCGTTCTCATCTACGTGTCGACCATCTTCTGTTACTACATGAAAAAATGGCTGACACCGCGCAAGATGATGCCCTGAACGCCCGTGGCTCAAGTTTTCCGATCAAAGTCCGTACGATCCGACGAACGTCCAACGCGAGAAGTATCGAGCCGACGCTCGTAGGATCGCGGTCGATGACAAAAAGTAAAGAAAAAAAGGCGAGCGACAAAAAAATGGGAAGAAAGAAGTGGAAAAAAAAACAAAAAAAATGATAAAGTAGTAGAAACGGACGAAGAACTGACTTAACGGACGCTTATGGAATTTCTCGAGGAAGAAAAGAATGAGAAAATCTCCGTGATGCCTCTCGCTCTAATAATCCGTAATGATTTTTATTTCTCGCTCTCTCTCTCTCTCTCTCTTTCTCTTTTTTTTTTATAATTCCATTCGTTTCCGCGAGTCTGTCTACTTTTGATCGGGTTGCAAGGTGATAAGAGCGTGCTAAAAAACTCGATAATCGAGAATAATCCGCGCCTCGTATTCGCGAGTCGAACGTCAATTTTAATTTCGAGCCCAAAAAAATACCAACGAAAATATCGCAAATAGTATTTTCGATCGATCGATTCAAAATTCACTGTCTATGATATTTTCGTTTGTTTTTGTTATTGTTGTTTTTTCTAAACGTCGCTGGCCCCGATGACGAATTCTAGTTGGAATTTTTTCAATACGCACTATCAAATTCGTCTTATCTCTTCCGTTAGGCGTTAGAAGAAAAAAAAACAATGATAACGGTAAAACGAGAAGAATTCGACATTATCGGCGACCGAATCTACAAATTATTATTTTATCTTCTTTTTTTATATTGATTATTATTGTTATATTTTTTTTTCATCCAAGGAAAAAAAACTTGACTTGGTTCGCGATACGACAAGACTTGTAACCCGTATCAAGACTAGCGGTATTTAAAGGTTCACGCTTGACTAACGTCTCTAATTTTAAAAAATCCCCTCCATCCGACCCTCGCCCCTCTCCTCCGCCCTTCATTCCTCATTATCCACGCGACCCAATCGTAGATTTTAAGATATAAGCTAGGTTAGAGCATAACGTAATTTAAGTGACAATTAAGCTACTTGCAACGATGGCATTTAAGATAATAAATATCGTATTTGGGAAATGGAGGGGGACTGGGGTGAGAGGGGGAGGGGGGGGGGGGGGGGCAGCGTCGTAAAAAAGGTACTTAAATTATATTGAAAAAAATAAAACTCCAATAATTATCGTATCGCGTAAAAAAAGTTAAATCACACGTGATAAAAATTGTGAGGATATTAATGATCTTAATGATCGTGTCAAATGATTGTTCAGCCGTTGTCGTCTCGTTTCGAAAACTGTTGCGCGTATATATATATATATATATTTACATATATATGTATATATAGAATATTTTATCCGCTTTACAAGTTTTATGTCTCTCTGTGCGAATCTTACGTATAACGTTTTTATCGTATAATGGAGAAATATTACGTAAGGAGAGGTGTGTACCAGGAGCGAAAAATCTTTGTGAATGACCGGGACGCGTTCGCACCGATAGACGGATACGATACGAGATTTGCAAAGTAGGAAATAAAAAATGAAAAAAAGACGAACGAGCGAACATTGAATAAAAAAATTTGGCAAAAAATCGGACGAAAATGAAAAAACGTAGCTGACGGCTGTTTGACAACGGGGGATGAGAAAAAAATGTATATATAGTGGGAAGAGGAAAAACAAAAAAATCCGGCGAGAAAATGATAAGAGAGGAAATGAAAAACGCGAACGACGCACGTGAGAACGAAGTGACCCCCTCGTTCATCCGATCATGAAAATACGAAACGAACGTAAAAACGAACAATAAAAAAGAAATAGCAACAACAACGTCTCGTCCCAATATCGCATCTTATTTGTACTCTATTTATATAATGTATACAATACAATTGAATGTTTTATTAATTAAACGAATCATCGATTTTGAATCAATGCCAAATTCTTTCCATCGCCGAGCTCTTCCATTCCTGTCGCACGTTCATCTCTAGAAATCGGTTGGTACCGACCTCGAAGAAAATTATTATTATCTCATTTATCCAATTATTCGATATCGACACTTAGCAAAAATAATAATAATAACAAAAATATGATAATCGACGAAAATTAATTAATTGATTAATGATTAAATCGTAATAGTAATAATACCATTAAAATTATCATTATTATCAATTTTAATATTAATTTCGTCTACACAAAGCCCTCGTGACAATCCCGACATTATTTAATCTAATTCAAACATTGTGTTTTTCAATTTTTACATGTCCCCTCCCCCCCGACACGTGCAGTTTTACTTCGTATTTGCCCCTTTTTACTCCCTATCATCCTTGTCTCCGTCCGTCCGTCCGTTTCAACCGGGTAATTTTACAATAACATATAGAACGAGGCAAGAGAGACAAAGAGAGAGTAAGAGAGACAGAGTGAGAGATCGCTAGCACGTGCCCGTCGTTGACGTCTCGTCGACGATCGCTCGACCCCACCCGGACGTTGACGATAAAGTGGATAGACGAGCCGTCCGATATATAAGCATCGATATAGATATACACGATGATCGAACGCACGTACCACCGGAACGGAAAGACGCGAAATCGCGAATTGACGGACAGGAGAGCGTCCCTCCTCCGTCATCGTCATCCTCGTGGTCGTCGTCGTCGACGTCGTCGTCGTCGTCGTCGTCGTTGTCGTTGTCGTTGTCGTCGTCGTCGTCGCACGTGACTAGTTACGCAAACTCGATGGTTTCGTGACAAAAGTGCTTCCTGCGCGCACGTTCGTTGCAGATCACTACACCCCCCCCCCATCCCCTCCTCGCCAAGCACCCCTCGTCAACGTCGCCACCTTGCTCTTTCACCCCGCACCAATTCTCACCATCGAGAACACGCACGAATCGTTCTCTCTTCTATCTCTGATTTTCGAGGCACTTTCGTGCCTCGTGTATTCGTTCTCGTAATCGCGACGACTATAAACGACACGAGCGGATTATTACAATGAATGAGAGGAGAGAGAGAGACGAGACGCGAGAATCTTCGCACTCTTGATCTCTTGTCTCTGTCTCACTCTCGCTCCATTCGTCCGTCGCTCTCGTCATCAGACTCGCTTGATTTATGTACTATTTATACCCAGTGTATATTTTCTCAACTCACACGGAACAAACGGAGAATACGGCGTCTGGCTAAACGCCAGACGCGCGACGTTTTTCTCGAACGATCGAACGATCGAACGATCGTTTTCGAGCGGATTTATCGATAGTACGAGATTCGTGGTTTTTAAATTGATTTTCGATGGAAAGGATATTCGCGCGGCTCGATAGAAATTAATAAAGCCGTGTTTGAGGAAAAAAAATGAAAATTCTTTTTTTTGTCCCATGACGAAGAAGAAAAATAGAAATTGACGATAATTTTCCGCACCAAAAAATCGCGAATCGTCTCTCGTTTTTTACGGTCGAAACTTCGAGGAGGAGAACAAAATTATGAGAAATAATTTCAAAATCGTTTCTCCGTGCTAGTTGGCAAATTTTACAAACCATAAATAAAATAGAGTCCAAACGGAAATACGTTAAGAAAAAAAAGAAAGATAGAAAAAAATCGCTACTTTTGCCTCGAACTCATTACGTCTCGTTCACAACTATACGCGTAACGAACGAAACATTTTACCCACCGGCTGCGAATTTTCACAAAAACTTTCCGTGTCTAAAGTTGCGCGAGTATATATTTATAGAGCGAAGAAAAAGAAGAAAAAAACGACAACATTATTCTCACACCTGTGTCTCGTTCTACAAAACGATCCTTATTTTCGTACACGTTACTATTATTTGTTCAACCGTTAGTGTACTCTTTATCAACGATCGATTCGAGTCGAATAATATTTCTCGTTAAATAGGTCCGACGCTCGAAGAAACGCCGAGAGATTTATCTCGGTTGTAGACTTAACCCTCCCCCTCCACACTCACCCCCCACCCCTCCTCCTTTCCGACCACCGAGAAAGATCGAAGCATGCGTATATATATATTTGCATAGCGTACAATCACTCTCACTGCGTCCCTCCTCTGACCCCCCACCCCCACCCCGACCAACCCCCAACCCCTTCTCCTCGCCCCTCGAACCGTTCATCGTACCATCTCTCTCGTTTACACTTTATCTCGTATGTTTTTCCTTCGCGAGCTACATACCCCAGCCCCCTTCCCTTCTCCTCCTCGTCGTCCTCCCAGCACCGCTGATCTATTCGTAAACCCGCGTGCCAGAAATGAAAAGCCCGTGATTGACAAGCCCGGCAAGAGAGGCTGCTCGAACGCGCGTGACTAATCGATTAAGGCTTTATATGCTGCTGTTGCGCTGATGCTCGTTCCTCGTTTGCATCGGGCCAATCGACGATAAAGCGCGTGTGGCGTGCTTGGAATATTCTCCCCCTCGGTGGATACTTCCTCGTCGCGAATTTCGCGATATCGCGGACACTCGTGAACGATCGTTTTCTGTTCTTTTTTTTTCTTTTTTTTTGTTTGTTGTTGTTGCCAACGTCATTGATATATCGAGATTCTTTTTATATTGTCGCGAAAAAAAATATCGATAATCTTATTTAAACGCCAGTGTGAAGGTCACAAAAATAAGGTTGTTTTCGTGAATTTTTCTAATCGTCACAGAGTAGAACCCTCCCTTAATACGAGAAAGAAAGATGAGATCTCGATGAGATAGAAAAAATGTAAATTATTCTTGTTTGATTTTTAAGTCAAATAATTGTCGAGCCATTTTTAAACTTTGTGACGATACGAGGTTGCTTCAGACTATACGGCACAGACCGTCGCGTAACGGCAACGGCACGTATCGGTACGGCAAAACTTTGTAGCATGGATTTCAGTAGGACCTACTAGGTACCTACTAGGCGACAATGCACGTTTCGCCAATGTAGTGGAACGATTCCGACCGAGCCCTCGTGAAAATATTTTACCGATCCGTGACGGACCCCTCCCGGTGCAATCTGAACATACGCTTAAATTTTTGTTATCAGTTCAGGTACGTGCCGTTGCCGTTACGTGACGATCCGTGCCGTATAATCAGAAACATTTTTAACGCGAATATCACGATTACAATGCAGTATTTGCGCTGGAAAATATAGAAAACCTGAATATTTTCGTAAATTGCAATATATCGAGAGATTATAATGGTCGTATTCTTGTTGCACGAGAAATTTGCGAATCCGTAATCTCCGATTGCAGTTTTTTTGGAGGAAAACAAAAAATGAACCCTCGGCAGGTGTCGATAGCCGACATTCGTAATTTACATTCGAGACTTTGAGGGGTTCGGGTTGGGATGAAAATTTATTTTCGTCGAAAAAGAGTTTTTAGGGGAGGTCATCGACCGGCCTCATTTTTCGTCGAACGTTATCGAGTCGTCTATTTTTTTTCATTTTCCTTACGTCGTTATATCATCGTCGCCAAACGAAAAAAAAAAGTTCGAGCGTCATCGTCGTTCTAGGAACAACGAGAACGCGACAATACCCGGAGGGAATAATAAGAAGGAGAAAAAAAAGACAAAAAAAAAAAAACCGCGGCGCCGCACGATGACGCGATGCGCGAGACAATTATTAATTCGTACGAAAGAACGCGATAAGCGTGTACCGTCGATAAGTCAGAAAACTTTTCGCGACACGTTGACTTTGGCACGGTAAGAGCGCGGTAAGGGTCTTTATCGCGCCACCTCGCGACCGTAACCGAGTTTCATCGATCATACACCCCTAACTACCACCCCCCCCCCTGCCCCCACTCCGTCAACTCCCAGAGAACGTTCGAAGGGAGGAAAATATCGCGCGACCGAGCTCTCGCGTTGGCCGCGTGTTTTTCGTCGTCCGGGCAACGTCGACCCGAACACGTTCGGGGGTCGAAACAGAGAGAGAGAAAAAGCGTGTGTTTAATAAAAATAAAAACAAATTTAAAAAAAATAATAAACTAGTCGGAGAGTAAAAGTACACGTGACGAACGAATGTCGCGATTTAACGTCGTGAATGTTTCGCGGCAACGTTCGTGAACCAAGTAAAACGAGTGTAAACACGTGGTGGATGCAACCCGGAGAACACCACGATACGCCTTCGCCCGCGACGATAAGATAAAAGGTAGGAGAGGTCGTCAGTCCCTTTTGTACCGACGTTTATATTCGTCCCGTATTGTTGTTGCATGGGCGTCGAGTCTTCGACACGTCGATAGTTATATGTACGATAGGTTTATATTACGACTTTTAGGGTTATTTTATTTTTTGTTTATGTTTTAATTTCAAACAAGTTAATTAACAAGTTTTCAAATTAAATCTGTATTTTGTATAAAATGGGGAGGCTGCGCGCGCGCCCCGCTTAGATCTGTGGGGCGCGCAGGCTTGATTACAAAACTTGATTTTTATTCGTTATAATTATTGTGATTATTATTATCAGAATTAATATTGTTTATTATTATTGTTATTATTATTATCATTTATTATTACAATTTGAATTATTATTAGCATTATTACTATTATCATTAAATATGTAATAACGTTTAAAATAATAATAATAGTAATTAAGAAACGGAAGAAGATTTGATGACGTTTATCATATTTCCTAATGATCGTAATTATATCTCCCTGATATTTTGTATGACCCTGTTATTATACGATGTACAATCTACGACCAAAAATTTTATCGTACATAAAAAAAAAATCTTCTCAATCAAATTTTCGCATATCGGTGTAAAAGTCTTCGTACTCCAGTTTTGGACGAAAATATAACATGCCTCGGCTCTTCTATCCCTATCCTTATTTTCAACCATTTTTGCCTCGTGTCACTACTCGCTTTCTCTCACTTGGCTCGACGTTCGTGGCCCCGTATAGTTCGTACGAACGTGGGCGTTTCACTAGGTCGTCCGAGCACCGGAGAGTACAATGTACCGCATTGATACCCGACATGTATCGAGAGACTTGAAAGGGCGGGTAGAGGGGGATGGGGGGGGGGGGGGGGGGGGGGGGGGGGGTAACGAAAATTACCGCGTTCTCGTTTACTCGATACGAATCTCAACTGCGACGCACGTTTGCAATATCCTCGACTTATTTTTTTTTTTAAATTAATTTTATTGTTTTTTTTCAATATTTTAATTAATCGATTTATTATGTAAAATGAAAAAATTTCGTTTCTGTTTCGTTTCGTTTTGTCGTAAAATATTTGTTTTTCCTATCGCGATCGTGATTTTGATCGAAGACTCGTTTTTTTTATTCAAACAACGTATTCGACATCGTTAACGAGGTAATTATGTTTTTTTTTTCGTTACGCGAACGATAAGTAGACAGGGTCGAGGAGAATCTCGACTTTCGGGAATTTTTCCCCGAAGAGTCGTGAAAGACTCTCGTGTCTACGATTAGCTCTTGGTCGATCGTTGATTACCTCGAGACCACGATGGACCCCACTGTGTACGTGTACGTACACAGCGGGGTCCATCGTGGAGTAAAACACGTAGTAGAACGTCGACGTACGAACGCCCACGAGACCAACGGATATTTCTGGTACGCCGTACGCGAGAGCGTGGGCTAACGTTAACGAGCGGACTCGCGGGCATCGCGAGAGTACTGGTGCACGAAGCCGGGAGGAGAATTATCGAGTCGTACACGGTGAGCAAAGCCGGGAGGAGAATTATCGAGTCGTACACGTTACGCGAACGAACGGGGCGCGACAAGATATTAGAAAACCATTAATCCTCGAACGCTTCTCGAAATATTTAAGAACGACCCATTGATAAAATCGGATTCGAGATTTTATGTTTAAAAAAATTTTTTTTTTAATTTAAATTACTTTTTATTTAACGTACTATAAAATTGATTTTTTTTTCTCGTTAATTGTTTTCTTGCCTAATTTCCAATACAGTGGAATGCACGAGAATTTCGTCGGCTATTGGATGATTAATACCAATGGGAAAAAAATGCCCGGAATTAAAAACCAGTTAGGATTTTTGACTCTTGGTTCTTTGTTCTCGTCGATGGGTTGCTTTGTTTTTTTAGTCTGTTTTTATTTTGTTGTGATTTGATTTTTTGTTTCTTTCTATTTTTCATTCCATCGTCCAGTTTCACGCGATTGGGACGAATCCCACACGTCTGGAATTCTACCTGAATCTGATGAACGTGCGAGCGTTACCGTCGACCACCCTCGCCGCTGTTTCGTTCCGCGGCTCTCGCGCCCTCTTTTTTTCCTCATCATCTCCTTCGCCGCTTGGAGATTAAGTCTCTCTCTTTCTCTCATTCATTCTCTCTTTCGCTCGGTTCCAATCAAGCCGATGGAACGTGTGTCGCAGCTTTAAGCGCTCGAGCATACGTGAGCGTTCACCTTTTCCCGCTCTGTACACAGAGGGCGTTTACTTCGATCAAAGGATCGCGTAGGCGCTCGCTACAGTGGCGAAGTAATCACTCTCCGGACACAGACTAACTCTCTCTCACTCTCTCTCTCGCTCTCTCTCTCTGTCTTGTAGTAAAGTCTACCTACTACCATACCCACGGGACATGCGCGCGCGCATGCGCAAGCCGATCGCCGCGCTAGTCCCGTGCACAGGCGCAGCGAGCGGCGGCGGCGGCAGCAGCGCTCGTGTGTTGTACGCTATAGAGACGGGAATAACTCGCATACCGTCCGCAAGCGACGTTCACGCGCTGCCACGGTGCTCTGCCGAGGCCCGAACGATGGAAATATTCGTTTCACGTGATAGACACGCTCGTTTCTCAGAATATATTCCCAGAGTCCAAAAATAACGCCTGGGCCCATTCAGCCGAGTTTATCAAATTATCGTATCGCTCGGGTTGGTAAACGAAAAAAAAGATGAGGTATAGAGCGTGAGCGAAAGAGAGACAGAAAACAAAAAAAAACAGAAGACGAAGAAGAACGTATCGTCTTCGCAACACCTTGAAGATCGTCCGAGTGAAAACTGGTCGAGCGTATTGGCCTTCATCCAGCAACAGAAATAAAACCATCGCTCCTCTATAGTCGTCTCTCTCACCCGCCAAAAACTCGCTATCGTGGCCCACTACCTCAAAGAGAAAAGCCGATGAGACGATCCACGAGAGAGTCCCGCGTGAGCGAAGGAAGAACCGAGCGAGATAATAAGAAAGATTCCGACTCTCGATCCTCCGTCGAAAAATATATGTATATATATATATATAAAGGCCCTCGAGTTCTCTCTGAGAATGCAAAAGAGAATATATATGTATGGGGAACGAGCTTCGAGTCAGGAAAGAAGGAGAACGAGCGAGAGAGAAAGAGTGAGAGAGAGGTGCGAAAGAAATAAAGAAGGATAAAACGTATGGGTCAGGCCGTGAGAGCGAGCGAGACGAAGCATCGGGATGCGACGTAGGCAGGCGCAGTAGATCATTTGGGCGCCGAGAAGTCTGGTACGACCGAGCAACGACGGTGCGCACCCGTGGAGTGGGGGAAAAAAGACGATGCGGGCGTCGAGCGGGGCAAGCTACGGCCAGGGGAAGGGGCGGGGGGGGAGAGGGAAGCTAAGGAGAAGCGAAGAAGAGAAGCCTCTGGTTCTGGCCAGCCAGAAAGGCGCGTCTCTCGTTACGCTACCATTTGGGGCGCCAACCCGAGCGGGGGGTCCGTGGAGGGGAGACCGGCTCACCGGGCCCTCGTACGATATAACGGGGGTGAGGAAAAAATATGAGAGCGGGGGGGGGGGGGGCAGAAAACCACGCGAGGGAGAGCGAAAAGCGTCGTATGTAAATGGTGCAACTATACCGTGAATACGTTCTTACATATACGTATCGCGTACACATATGGAATTCCATGTCGAGTCGCGATATTTTTCCGAAATGGACGAAATCCGAACGAAGTTTCTATCAAAGGTTGATAAAAAAAATTGTAGGAAAAAAAATTATCGAGCGATGTCAATTTTGGACGATGATAATTTTTGGAAAAATTGTTCGACGGTAATTTAAACTTGTTTTTTGGATGAAATTAGTCGTTTATAAATTTGAGAAAAATGAGTTTTCTTAACGACGATAAAAAGCTTGCTGTGCGAACGAGATTAAACCGGGTACGGAAATGTTAAGAAAATCGGTTGGTTCGATCGACACGGAACGTCTCGTATGTAGATAGATCGACTCGGTATCGAGTTAATGTCAATTAGATATCAATAGCGAATTGAAAGGAAAAAAAAGGCACACCCGAGATCGAACGCACCACGTACCACTGTCGATCTGTGTCAGGTTTGCACGCGCAAACCCCGTTTGTTTACTCGGCGTTAAGCTTGGAAAAAAAATTCCTATCTCGGTCAATTTTTATCTCGCGATAATTTTCCAAATATTGTTTCTTTTTGTTTTCGTACGAAACGACGAGAATCCCATCGTCGCCTTAAACAGCAAAACGATAGTACACAGTCCTGTCTATAATTATGCGTTAACTATACGTTTTCGTAGAACTTAGGGAAGTTAGGGCTGGTTGTTGTTTTTTTTTAATTCTGAGGGAGAGAGAGGTGTACCATGGGGGTTGGAGGCATCGAAGCGGCGGACCTCGGGCCACATTCCATCGTCTTCGAGCTCCATCAAGCGTAGAAGCGAGCGCCAAAGAACCAAGAGCAAGAGAGAGATACAAGTTTTTTTTTTCGAAGATGGCGTAGCCCCTCTTGTGAATGTAGGTCCTCGACCGATCCCTACGGACGCGCTCTTCTCGAACTTTTATACATCTCTCGCTTTCTCGCTTCACTCTCTCTCTCTCTCTCTTTCTCTCTACTCTCGTCCTTCCATCAAGCGATTCCTCGTAACTCCTCTTCCTCTAATTCCAAGATCCCTGCTACGACTGTTGTGTCGTTACTCGTTATATATCATTCCTCTTTTATTATTAGTCTTTCTAATCTCGCTCAAGCGTTATCTCCCATTTCTTTTTTTCTAAGCCTTATCGCTGCTCTCCGCTCGACGCTCAAAGTTCGCTGTCGGTTGTTGTCGTAGCGAGAGCCATGCGCCGCAATGCCATTCTCTCTCTCTCTCTCTCTCTCTGTCGAGTTTTATCCGTCTCACTCTAAGCTAGCGCATTCTCACATCGACGGGGTCTCTCCGGTCGTTCGTATGGCGACTCTCTCTCTCTCTTTCTCTAACATTCTCTTTCTCTTTCTCGACCCCTTCGGTACCCCTCGAGACCCCTCGACGTCCTACAAGCCGTACAGCCAGGCCGACCGAGCTGGCGACACCCTGTCTGGCAAAACCGGCCGTCGGACAAAGGAGAGGGGAAACCGTCAGCGCGACGTTGCCACGTTGTCTCGTTCACGAGCTCGGTTAGCTCGCGGGCACTCGTACACACACATACACACGCTTCCATACACACACACACACACACACTCATCTATATATGCAACATAAATACATAGCTGTATGTACAAATAGAAACATACACGTGCATGAAGAAATGCTCGCGCGCCTTCTCGAATGCCCGCGAGTGTATTAGTGGTTGCGCCTACCTTCGGCCTCAAGGACAAATCCGACCGTGCCAGCCATCGTGGCGACGAAGACTGCTCGTGCACTCGCACGTAGGTCGTGAGCGAACGGCTCTCTGCCTGACTCGCTCGTTGGACTCGTTTCACGATCTTTGAATCGAGATACAACAACCGCACCGTGTTTAACTCCCCGCGTTTCTCTCGCGCGTCATAAATTTTTCTTGCGCTTCACGCAAACGACGCAAAATGGCGCCTATCCCCCTAAAATCCTTCAATTTTCCATTTCTACCGAAACGATTTAGCTTCGAGCAAAACGAAAATACGATTATTTTTGGGACATGTTCTAATAATAATATTTCGAAGCTTCGTGTCCTGGCCGTCTCGTGGAATTCGTCTCTTACGAGTCAACCCCCCTTCCCCCACTGCTGCCCCTCTGACTTGCCTCCACTACTCTCCCCCGGCCATCGTGGACTTGTCGGAGCGAGCTATAATAATATACACGCTCGTTTACACAGCCAGAGAGAGAGAGCGTTCCGTATTGGCATGTGACGCGGTTTTGTACCAGGGAAAGAGAGAAGATAGGGTTACCGCAAACTCGGTGTGGAACAGGCGGGTGGCGTGATCGAAAGCGCCACCCTGCTATAACGTCAATATATATGTATATATATATTTACCGAGCTGACTAAACCTCAGTGTATATATTGAGAATAGTGCGAAGCTCAGATGTATGACGCAGATAATGGAGGATTCCACTGCGATGAGTCGACGAAGGTATCTCTCTCGCTCTGTCTCCTTTTCTCTTCTTCTTGCCACCCGCCCCTTTCTCGCTCACTCGCTCTCTCTCTCTCTCTCTCTCTCTCTCTGTCTATTCCTCGCTTCTACAAGCTCTCCCCGTCATGCTCTTGTACATGGTTTATGGAGAGGAGCAGGTGTCTTTAGGGACGATTGCCAAAGTTTTGTCATCGGTACCTAGTCCGAGAAATACGTGTACAAACAACGACAAGGGGTCTCCCCCAAAGACGGTCGTGAGAGGGATGAAAAGAGGAATTGTGACCGGTAAGATCGAGGGAAGAAGGATGCATTGTTGTAACGTGCCTCTGGTGTACCGAGTACCAGCAGGTTCATGAAGTTTTTCGTTTCGTGAAAAGAAAATCGTGGAGAATCCCCCTTTCGTACTTAATTCTTTCGTCCACGATATTTCGAAAAATGGAATATTGGCACCCTTCCCCCCTCCGTACTGTTATAATCCTCGAGTTTACTCGGACAGCCAAGGCGCGTTCTTACCTCGGATTTTTTTCCCTTAATTCAAAATATTCGTACGCGAGGATAAAGTCGTTACCCGTTAACGATAATACAACAATGTACGTTGTAAGAAGAACATCGTATAGTCATAAAAAACCTCGAAGAACTTTCCGCGATCGTGCCACAGGGAAATCTGTCTATCGCGTTTTTCTCTCGTGTTTCTTTTTTTGTTTTGTTTTTTTGCTTTTTTTGCCGAACGCAGTTTATTGCTATCTCGCAAGTGCGATCATGGACTACCGCGTGTATACGTGTGTATGTGCGAGTCGCGTACGTAGCGAGCCGCGGCTTGCGTCATTCTCGCTGGTGGCGCGGCCTGGGCTGCCTACACACATCGCCAGAGGGAGATAGCGAGCGCGAGTGAGGGGCTAGAGGTAGGGATACGTTCCGCGACGAGTGCGAGCCGGAGAAAAAAAAGAGTTGACGCGAGAGACAAAGAGAGATAGAGTAAGAGAAAGAGAGAGAGAGAAAGACTTGGCAACCGCGCGGAAAGCTAAACATATTAACTGTCGGCTCACGCCACAAAAACAACATGATCTCATTCCGTGGCGCATATGCGAGAAACTTTGTGCACAGCCGGGGTACCGTGTGTCTCCCTTCATACGTGCATATATATATATATATATATATATATATATATATATATATATATATATATATATATATAGAGAGAGAGAGAGAGAGAGAGAGAGAGAGAGAGAGAGGGTGAAAAAGATATGAAAAAAGCAAAGAGGGGAGGGAAGGCTTTGTACATGAAATCTCATTCAAAACGTCTCTGACGTTGACAATCACGGGGCAAAAATATAACAACGACGAGGGATGTGAGAGATGAAATAAGTTTGTACGTCGGAAGATGCGACGGTTTATGACGGTTTACAAAAACAAACAAAAAGATTGATTAAAAACGAGGCAAATTGAATTTGAGACGACAAAAGTATAACGAGGCCGTGAACGATATTGGAATCGGAAATAAATTAAGCAGAAGCCGAGGAGCACCTTTAACCCAATGGCGACTCTTGACCCGCCTCGTCCGTGTTGCGGCGGACGGACAAACTTATTCCTCCGCGGCCTCACGTAGGCCACTGGTAAGACTTCTCGGAACTCGTGCGACTCTACCAGTCGTTTCTGAGTTTATGTGCACGCTGTATACATAGTTATTTATATATACATAAGCGCGGAATCGTCAGGCCGAACACGTCGGTGATTTCACGAGAGAACGAGATTAAACAACAACGACAAAAAACAAAGGAAGTAAACGAAAGAAGAAATATGGTTAACCTATCGTAAACTTCTCCGATCATTCTCTCCTCCCCCTCCGCGTGAATGCAATGGCTAAACAAACGATAGAAATATTACGTATTGCACTGAACTTTTGTAAATAGTATATTATTTCATTCGCTGTGTGCAAGAATGAAGATACGAGTCAGGGCCTCGGCTGGAAAGGAAAAAAAAAGAGAAGTAGAGGAAGATCGAGGGAGAATCCGACGGAGTCGAAAATCCTCGACTCTGGGTCTTGGACAACCTAGCGGGGTACAGGGAAAGACTATGGAGAAAGAGAGAGAGAGACAGAGGCGGAAAGGAAAAGAAAAAAAAGAAATAAGAAGCGTTCGAGGGGTCGTGTAGCTAGAGAGGGAAAGACGGGAGAGAAAACGAGCGAGCAAAAATCGAGGCTCCGCGCTGGCTAGCAAGCACGCCGCCGCTCTGGCTACGCTGTCGAGGCAGTCAGACACTCGTGGCAGACAACATGGCGCCGAGTTACCGCGCGGCTCGACTCTTTCGAATGCTCGCCTCGGTCCGTCGTTGAGGGGACGCGGGCTGCTCCATGGGTGTGTGCCGCGCTCCGAGAGCAGTTTCGCCTCTACCGTCGTCACACTGGCGTGACGTTTCCCGCGCGCATACCACTGTATCGTGCTTACACACGAACGCGCCCACACACCGGCGCAGGCGCACACGAGCGTTCCACCGCCGCTACACGGACGCGCACGCACACGCTAGAAGCCTCGCGGGGCACACGAGCGCGCAGATTATGCTAGTGTTCTCGTGGCTCGAGCTACGCACCCGCGTCATTAACGGAAGTGAGGCCACAAGATGGCGGAGGGTTTTAGTAAGCGAACTGGCTGCTGGGTCTTTCTCGCGGAGGTGTGAAATCTTTAGAGAGGAGGGCGCCTACACATCTCGCTCCATCGCTCTCTCTCTCTCTCTCTCTCTCTCTCTGTCTTTCTCTCTCTTTGCCTGTTCCATCCTGGAGCTATGGACAATACTTGGAAAAACAACAAAGATCGAGGGGGAGAGGTGAAGAGAAAAGAGCGATAGATCTGGATAGACAGAGAGAAAGAGAGAGAAAACCCGAGAAAAGAGAACCTGCGGGTGGCACTGGAGAGATATCTCGAGAACCAACCAGTGCGAGAGAAATAAAATGACGGAATGAGCGAGAGAAAACGAGGAGCGAGCGGAAAGACTGTGACTGTTGAATAAAGAGGACTTTCTGGCCAGAGAGAGAGAGAGAGAAAGCGCGTGTCGTAGTATTAGATCTCGTCTTTCCTGTATATACACACAGAACAGACTACAAGTATTTCGGTATAGGTGGGTAAGGTTGGGTGGCGCAAAGAAAGAAGAATGACTGGTGGCTGCCACTGATGGTCGAGCCACACGAGTTTGTGAAGGAGTCCAACATACACACACACACACGCACACAACAGAGCACGCACGCACTGTAAAATCGTACACAGTGGGACGGAGCGTTGGTGTGCGAGAGGGGGAAGGAGATCCCGCTGCGACGAAGAGACCAGCGGCGCTCGGCGGAGCGAGCGGCAGGGTGGAGGGGCGATCGAGGGGCAAAGAGAAGCGAACGGAGCGTGTGCGCTGGTGTGGTGCGGCGAGCGTTGGGACGCCGAGGCGGCGGAGAGGAGGGGATTGTCGGCGTTATAAACACTCACGGAGGGGAGTGGGCAGGGGACGAAATTTCGCAGCGGTGTGGGAAGCCGAGAGAACTACTCCCCTCTGTGTGTGTCATAAACGCGTATATATATAAATACGCACGCGTGTGAGTGGCTGGTGGCTTCGAGTCTCTCGATCCCCTCGAATACTCTCCCCGTCCACCTCTCGCGCACTCGCGCTCTCTCTCTCACCAACACCGGCGAACCGTTCAACGCTCGTCGCGCTACACTACGCGCGTCTGTCGTAGTGTGTAAGCGCACAAGCGAGTAGTCGTTTCTCGTCCGTAGTCGTTCCCCTCGAGAGCTCGACGAACTGACTCTCCGCCGAGTTCTGTGTGTGTTTCGTTCTCTCTCTCTCTCTCTTTCTCTGTGTTCGTGTATGTGCGCGCGCACGTGTGTGTGTGTGTGATCAGTGCGTTAGAGTTGGTACCCCGGGTTTTTCGGGGTGGGGATGAAAATTAGTTACGGCATCTACCCAAGAGACCTAAAAGGAACTCCGTGAGCCGCGCTCGGCCAGGCCACACACTCCGTGCAATGTTACGCGTTAAGGTACCCCCGGTACGTCGTTCGCAGTGCCTGCCGGTCTCCTAGATCAAGAGGAGACGACGAGACGTGATAGAAACGCGAGAAGTGGTGTATACCGAGTTGGAAGATATAAGAAGAAAATAAATCGCGACTTTTATCACGAGTGTGTAACCGTGCCTTTCGTGTTATAATTTTTTATTACACGTATATATATATATCTATATATATAAATAAAAAAGAGACAAACGCACGCGCCGTTTCTTCGGGAGTAAACAAGCTACGTGTGTCGGGAAGGAAACGCGATCGCGAGACATTTGCCGTGTACGGGCGATAAAGAGAGAAGAATAAAAAAAGAAAAAACGACAGTGCGTTTCCAAGTGTTAATAGTGGGCATCTGTGTGGAGTTTCAACGTTTCGATTATCGTCTCGCGGGTATACAGTGTCCTCGAATAATTGTCTAAAAGAATCGTGAACACCTCCTTTTTTTCATATTGTATTTTGAATGAAGTTCGCGACAATTGGCACGTACGCATATTTAGTTCGATGATGGCACACGGTGTCGAGGCAATGAGCGATCACGCCAACAGCTTGAAGATGGTACAGAGCGTACATCATCAGACGTTGAATCATCAACAGGCGATGCAACAGCCAGTTTCGCAGAACGGCAGAAAGAACGTCGGGGTGATGGGAAGCCGTCGAATTTTCGCTGCGACCTTCAAGCTCAAGGTTCTCGATTCTTACCGTAACGACATAGACTGTCGGGGCAATCAGCGCGCGACGGCACGTAAATACGGTATACACAGGCGTCAGATACAAAAATGGTTGCAATGCGAGGAGAATTTGCGAAGTAGCTGCGCCGAGAGTAACGCTACGACGACTGTCACGAGTAGCGGATGCTGCGCGGTACCGATCGGCGTTGGTAGCGTTTTATCGACATCACCCGGGCCAAACACTTGTCAGTTGGACGTTATGACGAAAACGGACGGAACGAGTTCAACGTTGTCGTCGACCTCATCGTCTTCGTCCTCGTCGTCCCTCGTTAACAGCAACAGCAACAGTCCGGGCGTGAATTGCAACGTATCGTCGGGGAGTCCCGGAACGTCGCACGGTGCTCCAGCGGCGATGGTGGCGCCGGCCTTGAACCTCAGCCTCGCCAGACTGCACGGCGACGAGCTCGCTGCTCGGCATTCCCCACCGCATCATCCAACCGGAGGTGGTGCACCTATGCGCCATTCGATACGACGCTGCTCGTCGCCCACGTCGCTTCAATATCTTCAGCATAATAGTAATAATAACACGAATAATAATAATAATATAAATAATATTAACAACAATAACAATAATCAAGTGCCTTCATCGTCCCCGACGGCGCCCTTGCGGGGTATGCACGTATGTTACGAGAAATACGCGAGCCACCAAGATACCGTGTCCCAGAACCATCAGCGTCATCAACGACGTCAGCATCAACCGATCGAGGTGCACGACACGCAGAATCCCTCGCGTTCGCCGGAAAGAAAGTATTTTTATGGAATAAATCGCGCGTCGAATTTCGAGCAACACGACGCCATTTTGTCAAGAACTACGAATGCCGATGGCTACTACGAGACCCTCGAGACTTATCGTAAGGGCAACGGTTTTGTTGACTTTGGCAACGTAAACAATAATAACAATAATGTGAAAGAGGTCGGTAAGGTCGAGCCGGTCTCGTATTGCCAGAAGAACGGCATGGAGGAGGCCGGAAGCGGCGTGCGCGCGCAGCTTACGCAAAACGCGAAGGCGCCCTCTTACGCGCCTGCGTCGTCGCTCCTGGTGCTACACGCAACGGCGATAAAGTCGGAACGCGCTAGCCCAGACTCGCTGGCGACAACAGCGCCGTGCGAGACGCTGGGCTCGCCCGAGTCCGCCTCGCTCATGCCCAGGCATTCTCGGCATCACCATAATAACAACAACAACGATAATAATCAACGTACGAACCAACTCGCGTGTAGACTGGCTGTACCCAGTTCCGAGACGTGCAACAACGGCAATCATGTCGATGTGTGCAGTCGCACAAGCGCGAGGAACAACAACCTCGCGAACGTCACGAGCTCGGTAGCCAATGCGACGATGGGAGCCACCGCGGCCATCGCCACTGCTGCTACGGTTGCCGTTCACTCGAACGAGACAACGACGAGTCCGTTGGTTGAGCACGTGCACGTAAGCGTCGACTCACACGCGTTCGCCACTCGTGATTCTGAGAAACGACCGCAGGGGAGAGAGCGGCAACAGCACCAGCAGCAACAGCAACAGCAGCAGCAGCATCGACACGGAGACACGACGAAGGTAGAGTACGAGGAGGGCATGAGAGGTGGAAGAAGAGTCAAGGAGGAAATAGTGGAGAGGGATGAGGTCAAGACTGCGAGTGGTCCTGAGACACCGAGGATGATGATGATGATGATGATGACGACGACCGGTGAGACTAAGAGAGAGATGCCCGAGGAAATCGACGATTCCACGTATCATCGAGATTCAGCGACCACGGATTATCAAGAAATGACGAGAATAACGACCGACTCCTCGTCCGGAGATTCCTCCGGTCACACGAGTCCGATCGTACGCGAATCCGTTGGTTCTTACTCGGTTCTTTCGAGTCCCCGAGCGGCTTCCAGTTCAGGAATATCGACCAGCAGCAGTTGTTCCGACAGCGAGATCGACCCCTTGGATTATTCCTCGGGTACGACCAGAAACGTTATCACAGATTTGTCCCGAAGACGTTCTTTCTCTCTGAGATTCAAACTCGACGTCCTCGACGCGTTTCACAGTGACATCGCGGTCGCCGGTAATCAAAGAGCAACCGCGAGAAAATTCGGTATCAACCGTCGTCAGGTGCAAAAATGGTTGGGACAGGAGAACGACCTCAGGGGTGAAATCGCGCTCAGAGGTGGTGATCTTCGTCAGCGTTTGGGGCCCATGCCGGAAAATAGCGGAGAGTCCACTTTGGCCGTCGATCTGAGAACTTCCTCCATGACAACCACAACCATATCCGGAAGAAGAAGCGAGACTGAACTGGAAAATTCTTCACCACCGCTCTACTGCTGCGACGTTGGATCTTCCTCCATCAGAAACGTTTATTATCGTAACTCGAGTCTCCCCGAATCCCCGGAAATTCCATCGAGCTGCACGCTTGCCTGTTGCGCGGACAGTTACGTGGGATCTTCGATGATCTGTTACCAGGACTCGATGAGCCAGAGAAGATCGTCCTCGGGTTATCCCGAGTCTCAGGGTAGTCTCTACTGCTATTCACCGAGAGATCCTCTCGACAATGAGGTGATCGACGTCGCGATGTCCTCGTCACCACTGAAAAGATCCGCGTGCAACCTAACCTGTTGTTACGAGATGCTTCCGTCGCCTAAGCGAATTTGCGTGGATAACATCGATGAACCACGCGACGTCCTCGTCAGTCAAGAACAACCACCCCAGGACGTACCTCTGTGTTTGGTCAAGCCCAAAGGATCGTACGAGCCTTCGCCCATGCAAACCGAGCCTGTGACAAGCACCGTACCGACGCCGCCGGTGGTGGCGCCACTAGCGCCCGCTCCCGTGACTAAGAAGGACGCCATCTTGTTCAAGCCCTACCTCGACAACCCGATCAGCAAGCCGGCCGAGGACACCCAACTGAGTCATCATCACCCAAACCATCGCGGCCTCTCGCCACTTAGCGCGCAGAGCGTTATCGTCAACAACAACAACAATTGTCACGCAATTTGCAATCTCAACGAGGAGAGAACGGTAATTTCGCAACACGATTACGCCCTCGAGCTCAGCCTGAGAGTTCCCGTTTCGTGGCGAACGCAGCACTCGAGTTACGGGGAATTCCCCGAACGTCTCGGTAGCGCTTTCGTCAGGTATCCTACGAGTCCTCACTACACATGACTCGTAAGAAAAAACAGTTGATGTACGACACGGGTTTTCGTAATCGTACAAATTTCCTTTTTGTTTGTACGTACGGAAGAATAGATCGCGGTTTTGATCGAGAATTAATTCTCGGTATCGTTAATGTGGCCCGTGGAGGGGGGTTAAAAAACGTCTAATCGACGCACGGTCTTTTGACACGAATGACCTTGTGTGCCGTTAGAGTCGCGCTTCTCTTCTTGGAAATAACAGTTCGGAGAAAAAAACGAAAAACCTACGTAGTGTTTCCCCTTCTCGAGCGCGTTTTCTTTGTTTCATCTTTCTAAAAAAAAAAAAAAAAAAAAAAAAAACGTTCGGCGCTTATCGTGACAAGATTAGCGGGGACACGAGAGCTCTTATCGTTTCTCTAGGCCGTTTAGAGGTCGTCTTACTCGCTCGTCGGTCCGTTGGCTATGATTATAAAATTTCACCGGCGCATGCGCGTTGGCAAATTTGATTGTATTCTTGTGACTTTTTTTCTCGCCCCACCCCCCTCCACGCGCCCACGAGCACCATATTTTATATACGAAACGTTGCGAGGAGAATCATTGAATTGCTCAAAGAAGATGCTTCCATTAATCGAATTATGAGAGTTAACATTAACAAAAAAAATGAACAAATAACGTGAATTAATCCTCGAACACGCTTCGGAGTATCGAATAGAAGAAGACTTTGCACTCGTTCGTACAATTACACAATATTCTCGTTCGTTCGTTTACTCGAAGCTTTTTTTCGCCCGTTCTTTCTTTTTCTTTTTTTTTAATTTTTATATATATTGTAAATATGTAAATAGAAAATAATTGTCGTGTTCAAGAGGCAAAGTATTTTTGTTTTTTTAGCGAAGAAAACGAGAAACATTGAGAAATCAAGAATGCCGAATTTCGTTGCGCACGCGCGTGCTTTCTCGCTTAGGAAAAACTTGATGATTTACCGAAGAAAAATAAGAAACAAATTTATCGATATGAGAAACGCGCGGTGAGGGGCGGGGGGTTGAAGGGGCCGTAGCGTACGGTTATTTCAACAGACACTTGTGTATCCCTCGCTTACGCGCCGTTTCTCGCGATAAAAAATGAAACGAGGAAATAATTTACAAGAAAAAGAAAAAAAAATTATGAAAAAAATGGGCGTGCGATCGTCGCTTTTTTTAAATATACACATGACGAGAGTTTACGAGAGAGACCGGTGTGTGCCTTCTTGTTTGCCAATACTCGCCTTTCTCAAACTGTATCGTCGATTATACTCTTAGAACGACTGGCTCGCCGAGATAAGACAACCGTACAGGGACGTAATTATTAATTAGCGGAAAAAGTTGCGAGGAAAAACGTGACTGCCGAATTCGATTCCAAGAATGGAAACAAAAAGAAACCGAGGAAATATTGATTTATTCAAAATTGTCGATAAATGTTATTTGCGTTTCGTACAAAAAAAAACCCGAAAAAGCTACAAAAAAAGAGATCGAATGAAATAAAATTTATCGTAATTTATCAAAATTACTCGAGAGCTAGAAATTTAATGTTCCAATGGATTTTTCACGCGAAAAAGTCCGAGGGAATAAAAAAAACGAATTTGCAAATATTCATTCTTTTATTCCCTCGGGTCGGGACGAAAAGGGTAGAAGATTTTTCGAGATTATTATAAGAACCTTCGACCCTGTCCTCTCGAACAAAAATAAATTTATTTTCACGGTGAATGAATCTCGGATAGAGCGAAAGAACAAAAAAACACAACAAAATTGCGAACGGAAGATAATTTCGGATTAATCGACAAATTTTCTCGAATCCAATGAGCCCGCGAGACAGCTCCGTAGTTTTTACGAAATCGTCCTCCAAAGCTAACAAAAGTATTTTTCACACCAATAATTTTACGTCCGTAAAATAAATAAATTAAAAATAATACAAAAGAACAAAACGAAAAAAAAAGAAGACGAAGAAGAAGAAAAGAAAATCGTGATTTTCGTGATCGGTCGCGGTGAAGCTCCTCCCCGCTTCGAAGTTCTCGATTACGGCTGCTTCGCGACGGAGGAAGAACTTCACCGCGCCAGACACGGGTCAAGGTGGCAATGTACAATAATAAATAAATAAATGATAAAGAAAGAAATTTTTTTAAATTAAAAAGAAAGAATTATTGAGAGATTATCGGTAATCGTTTTAAGCCATAATGAATTACATAATGCCATAAAACAATTTACATAATAGCATGTAACGAGAGAGAGAGAGAGAGATAGCAAAAAAAAGGGAGAAAAAGAGAGAGAGAAAGAGCGAATCTTGTAAAGTCGAGTAGTTAACTCTCGACGTCACGGCGCTCTGAGCTCGCGTGCTCGCCGGCCCACAAGAGTCTATTAACGTAGTATACGAGAGAAAGAGAGAGAGAGAGAGAGAAAAAAGAAAGAGAGAGAAAGAGTTTAGTATACGACGGAGAATAAGCAATATTTTTAAACTGCATAAGAGAGGCGAGCCTCGTGGGCTCGCCCACGATTCTCTCTCAGGCGCAAGCATATTATATTATTATTATTATTATTATTATTATTACTATTATTAATATTATTATCATTATCATTAACTATATGAATATTGCAAATAAAAATTTATTATAAATATTAAATTAAAGCAAAATTTTATGTATACACGACGAAAGAAAAACAAACAAACAAAAAAGACAACGATGTTCATAATGTAAATGGTACAAGAGAAGATCGCGTATACGAAAGATATTACGTATTTATATCACGAAAAGAAGAAGAAAGAAAGGAAGAAAGAAAAAAAACATACAACTTATATTTTAATATCGAGTCCGTTGGCGATTATGCAAAAAAAATCGTTATCACGATACCGTAAAACCAACGAGATAGAAAAAAAGTGAGAGAGCGAGAGTGAGAGACAGAGAGAGTGGAAGGAAGTTCTCGATCTTCGCGTGCCTTAATATCTCAAATGAAAGAAAATAAAAAATAAAAATAAAAAATCTAAAATAAACGATAAAATGAAGAAAATCCGCTTGGAAAGTTCCAGAAGTCGCGAGTCTGGTGCCTTTCGTCTATCATCGGCTGCTCAATGTGTGATAAAAAGTGAACGTTGGTATTACGACTTTGAAAATGAGTGATTGAATATAGAGAGAAGGAGGAGAAGGATGAAAAATAAACAAAAATTAAAGAAGAGAGAGAATTTTTTTTTTATTATTGCGAAGGAAATAGACGTGTTAAGCGAGTATACGTTGTGGTAGGAGAGTTTATTTGTACCGATTCAGCGAGAATTAAACAGCGCTTAAACGACCATATCCGACATTTGTGATTCATTCGACGAAAGAGAAGAAAGACAGAAAGAAATTATATATATATATGCATATATATAGTGAATATTGGAACGAATGTGCGAGCAAGGGAAAGGGGGGGGGGGAGAGAGAGAGATAACGCGTGAGAGAGTGTGTGAACGAGAAGCGTCGTCATCATTTTATATGCTCAGAGACTCAAGAGTTATTGTATTAAAAAGAAGAAAAAAAAGAAAAAAAAACTCACACACACATCAATTGTACTATATACAAAACATAGATATATATCTCCTAGAATTTTACCGAATTTGAGAGGAAATATAAGAGATTATTTTAAATGAATTTACGAATTTTCAATTATTTTATCCTATCCTTATCCATTATCGATGAAAAAAAATCCATTAGAATAAGATTAAAATATATATAAAACGTCTGAAAAAATATATATATGTATATATTTATCGAACGTAATTTAACGGAATTAAATGGAATTCCATTTAAATTGCATTTCTACGCGCGGGCGCACGATTAGCTCCCGCGTGCCATGCATTGTTTCCGTTATCGCGGCGAGCGGCACAGCCGATTGCCAATTGGCGGCTGCGCACCACGCGAACAAATTACAGTACGCAGTCGTATATAAACTTTCTAGGCACGCAACTACGCATCGATATATACCTGCCGCGGCTAACGAGAGAACGTTGCATTACGCGCGAACGAGCGATTCACGAATCGCGCGTAAAGTCGAGCAAATCACTGCGGGATACGACTCCACGATATTAAACTATTCGTCGTCGTTGCGGTATCGCGAGGGAAATAATCGCGACGAGGCTACCGCGAACCGGGAGATCCAAGAAGTAGAATTCGAAGGTTCGTGCGCGACGACAACGCCACCTGGAACTCTCGTATCGAGAGTCGGGTACTATCGGCGAGATTAAACGTTGAAATTAAATTCGTTTATATTCGATCTACACCTGTGCACTACGTGCCTCTCCTTTTTCCGTTCCTCGCTCTTGCTCTTTTATCGCACGTGCACGTGGTGCGAATAAAAAGTAAAGAATTCGAGGAAATCCCAATTAAAATAAACACCGTCGGTCGGTAATACAGCCCCCCCCCCCGACCTTACCGACCGAGAGTCGGTAAGTTAGAGCTTAAATTTCTCCACCCTCGAAAGAAATGAAAAAAAAGGGAGGGAAGTATTTAAATTCAATCGAAACGCATCCCCTTTAGGAATACCGACGATAAACTATCCGTCCGCTATATTAAAAGCGAGGGAAATGCGAGCCGCGGTGTGGAGAATTTATAATTGCGATTGCGCAGCTATTCCCCGGGTGAACGTGACAAACTAGAGAACACGATGAGGTGACTCAGTGTGGCTTCATTGAGTAAGCGGAAACGAGGGAGGGGGGGCTTACTGACAGCTACGTTAATACTCCGGGTGGTTTATTTTTTACCATGCCTGGTTGACCACCACGATGATATATATATATATATAACATGTGTATATAAATATATTTTTTTAGCTTGTATAGCGAACCCGGGCGCCCCTGCTGGGCTTATGATCGGTATAATATAATGACGAGCCGTTATTATCGAGGTCATGCTGCGTATATGTAACGCATTAGATGTATTTATATATATATATATATAAATATATGTAGAAGCGTTCTCTAGTCTCTCTCTGTCTCTCGGACCTTGAATCGAAGCTGCTTCGCTGATGCAACGTACGCTCCAATCACAGCCAATAAATTCTATCGCCTGATGCAATATAATTTAGGAGGGATGCGATAGCCGGTACACGGCGAGTCCCCGCGGATACTCAAAAAATTCCTGCATAAGGAATAGTCGTACTGGTAACGATGGAATAAAACATAATGAAAGAGAACGCACATACTCGAGATTATTCAGTGACTGTTTTTTTTTTCTTTCTTTTTCTTTTTCCAACGATCTTTAGTATATTCCGAGTTGCTCAATTTTCTCGCTAAAGATCGATAAACGATTTCCAGGGAATCGTCAATAACGACGAATGATTTTTCTTCATGCACGACGAAAGCCAGAAGAACGAGCCATTTTGTTTAATTTGCATTTTATAATTTTTTTTATTTTCATTTCGTATATACACGTATATATATATATATAATTTATTTTTTTTAAATTTATTTTGCTTTTATTCTTTTTTCGCTTTGTTTTTAAACCTTAGTAGAATATTTTTGGCGTCGGAAGGGCTAAATATAATTATATATATATATCAATATATATATATATATATATGTATATATGTAGCGTTAAAATTTTGTTGTCCCTACCAGAGGTTTAAAAAAGCGCGAACGACGATTATTCACGCCACCACCTTGGGGCGCCCGCTGTCCCCTGCCTCAAACCGGAAATTAAAAAAGGAGATTCCGAAAGTTCTTTTTGATACGGTGCCAGAAATTCGAGCAACGCGAAGACGCTCTTGCCACGAGTGGTTTTAGCGGTCTCTCGTCGACCAGAGGCCCTCATTCGAACGCGATCGACACGAAGGGTTGCCACGATCACGTTCGATCGTCCAGATTCGTCGATAACGATTATACGGTGAGATAAGAAGAAGAAAAATACACTCATCGATTCGAACCAATTTTTTGTTTTCTCGTGGCTAAAAATCAAGCGGTCGATTCGATCGCGATAGAATTTACAACGTAAATAAAAACTTGTTTACCGTTCGGACACGTGACGATCATGACGGGTACAGCGAGAGATATAAAAGGAAAAATCGTCGGTTGACGTCAGTCCTCCCTCGTCTCGGGAGGGAAGGGATAAAGACAAGACGAAATCACGACGCGATTCACGTTGTTTCGCAAGAAGGAAAATCACGTTCGTCATTCGCGAAAGGCCAAATCGACTGTATTTTTATCTTGGCGTCTCAGCGAGTCTAACACGGTGCCTCGCCACCAACTCGCACGAATCTTCCCGGCTTCTTCTTCCGTAACGCGCGACATCTCGATTCGGAACGTTAATCCGCCTCTTCTTTCCTCTCTCTCTCTCTCGTCCGCGAACCAACAATTATAGCGCCTCGAGTGTTTTTAGGACGACGAGAGATCTCCCTCGAGAAATTTTAATGACGCACGCGATATTTCGTATTTCAGATAATCTCGGAGAGAACGCGCGAACAGCTGAAGGAATCGCCTTTTTGCCATCTTTTGCGCTTTCTGTTACTTTTTGTTTGTTTTTTTTCTTTCTTAAACATTTTTTTGTTTACCTCGGTAAATGACTGCGAGATATGAATCTCCCGATGTTAAAGAGGAACTGACCAACGAGGAAATTCACAGGAGATATCAAGACACCGCGATGCTGATTTACAAGGTAACGTATTTTTTGTCATGATTTTTTTTTTCAACTGTTCGTTTTTCTTGCCTTTTTAAAGATGAATTTATTTCGCATTTTTGTTTCTTCTTTTTTTTTAGGACTACCGGAAAAAGAACGAAGTTACGAATTACGTGAGCTACGGGAACAGCAGACGAACGGTCGAGTACAGTAATTACGGAAATCAACCGGTGATCATAAGAAGACCCGCGGGAGCTCGAAACGATCTCACCTCTCAAGTATTGAGGATATACAGAAAGCCGCACGAGAGCTGCGCGATAAGCTGATAAACGTTTAGTCATTTTTCTTCAATCGGGGATTTTAATTTTTCATTTTTTCATGGATATTTCGCTGATTTAATAGCAAATTTTTCTACATATAATGAAATAGCGCGAAAAAGAATTTACGACGATTTTTCTTTATTACAAGGCAAGAACGAATATTTTTTAAGAAACGAACGACGAGTATTTGCGGTACGGAGAATGATCTCAGTTAGCGATACTGTTTATATACACGTTTTGTATGCTTCTCGTTTATTAAGCATCGGTAATGACTCTAGATATCGTTTTTTTTTTTTCTTCTTTTTTTTTTACAACCAACGCTTTCTTTCTACCGTTCGCTCTTTAATTAACGAACGACGAAGCTCCAACTCCGAGAGTATCGAATAAATATAATACACGCGAGTTTCTCAATGCGACGAGTGAGTTTCTTTTTTTTTCGAGGGCTTGCGTCGACCGCGCGACAGTAAAAAAGTAAAAATCTACCTATTTCGTCTTGAAAGAATTTTTCGACAGTTATTTTCATTCGTTTTGAGTTACGTCTTCGAAGTTTACGTTGGGTAGGTCTAGATCTTGCGTCACTTAGAATAAACACGCTTAAATTATTTACCCCGCTGTGTTATGACGTAGTCATACAGAGATGAATAAAATTGTCCGGGTAGCTCAAATGTTCCGAAAGCCATTGCAGCGGCGTTTCCAGAGGCGGAGATATCCCGTGCGTTCTCGCTTCTACTGTAAGAATTATACAAAATTACCCGTTAATGGGTCGCTTTCGTAAGACTATTGAACCAAGCGTCTTGTTCGAATCGCTACCTCGTTTGTCCTCGCCAAAAACTTCGTCCAGTAAATGCTTGAGAGTCTTTCTCTGTCCCTCCTCGTTGACCGGTTTCACTAATTTCTGTACATACTTATCCTCGCTCGTATAACACCTGAAGGGAATATGTTTAAAACCCTCGTCGCTGTTGCTCGGTTCCATGAGCCTACGATTGACCGCCCAGAATTGATCGAATTTGTCATTTAGAAGACCGAGCCATAGTTGATTGTGATCTTTCTTTTGCATGCTCGAAACTACTTGACCCCTGTGTTTCAACATATCCGCCTCTTTTATGCAAGCCAGAAAGTGCGCCTCGACAACTTCTCTAAAAGGATATAATCGCGATAAAAACCGGCGTGAAAGAGCGCCTGGTAGAGAATTAAAGTAGACGGGTGTTTTGATTTTTTTACTTGCTGCCGCAGTGCATGAGAACGCTCTCGGGGAATTTGTCGAAATGGATGACTATGTTCCATGGTAATTGTATGTCGCTGGCATAGAGATCGAGCAAAACTCCTATGGGAAAGTGCCATTTCAATGGCGTACCATTGAATTCGAGCCACATCTCGTTCTCTTGTTTATCCTGTTGTATATGGCGCATGAAGTGTTTGCGCACCTGAATAAAATCGTCGTTTTTCTACTATAAATAGATCTTTGATACGAGTTCGTTGCCACTGACGAATCTATTCGCGTTCACGTTACCTTGTCGGTGCACAGGGGAAAATAACTTAATCTCGGTACCATAAGATAAAACGGATCCGGTGCCTGCAACTCGCAGACTTCTTCCGGATCCAATTGAAAGCAAACTGGTATTTTTCCCTCCCATATTTCTCGCAATACTTCTCGATCGTTCGCCATCTGCCTATTCACGCTTTTACCGAAACAATTCGCCGAATACTTTCTCGACTATTAGCTTTACTTTTAATGTCAAAATTCGACGACAGAGAATACCGATATTAGGTTATGTATTCCGTCTGTTGTGATGTATTTGTTTCTACGCGGAGTTTTATCGATCTTGTGCAGGACCTAAGAACCGCGATGAAATGGGGATTCGTTCGACTCGTCGCGTGGTATTATACGAATAAGGATTTCCTAACCTATCGAGTGCCAGCGAGAACCCGTGCGCTGGCTGCGATTTTATCGCAAGCGGTACGAGTTCGAAATAAGTCGTTTCATAGAATAATAATTTACCACGTTGAATATAACAAAATATACGAACTGAAAATATTTGCATGCAACATAATGACGGATGACGCTTTTGCAAACTGCTCGAAGGGTCGAGAAAAGAGAAATTTTTGACTCACTGCTTGTCGGCGGGACAACTGCATACCGCGGCGTCGATAATCTTTGAAGTTGGAGTTTCCACGCCGGTTTCCTCGATAATGTCTCGTTGTTGTTCCTTCGATTGTTTCCCGATCCGTTATGCACTTATCGATTTCGCGTTTATAGGTTTCTTCCGAACACGACGGTTGATACACGAATCTGCGGAGAACGACCATCGTTCTATTGATCGACTGCTGAGTTTGGTTAACTGTGCCTACGGCTAACGAATTCGCAATACGTTACTGCGCCGAAGCAAGATGGCGCCAGTTGTGCGCGCGCATGGCGCTGGCTACCGACCGAAGACCACGGAGATTTCTGCATTTTCAACCGACAACATAAAAAATGTGTAAAATAAATAAATAATCGATACTTAAGCGAGTGATTTATACGTCAGTAATAAAGAATCCACAAATAAGCAATATTGAAATTACACATCAATGATGAGTATATAACGAATGAATTAAAAATATGTTATAATGATGTTGCAAATATAATGAATTGACGTATAATCTCAATTATCATTCTCTTGTAGAAAAATTGGATGAATATCCAGTTTCTTTCGTCACTATACAACTAACGATACAAAACCAGAAACGAGAATAGTACAGTCTTATTCTACAATGAATTTCCGATTCCGGACCATCTTCTTTAGCGAATTAGAACGCAGAAAGAAACTCGAGCTTCCGACTCACTCGAAGTCCCGGAAGTGTTTGCCGGCTTCGACGATTGGCGCCTCGAGCAGCGCAAGGGGCGGTAAATACGAATTTATTCAAAACATTCGCACAAATTTCCTTTTGTCTAAATTCATTTTTTAAATACACTTTCAATCGGAAATTTCTCATAGATCGCAAATATGACACTATCATTCATATTTTTTCCACTTTATCGATTAAAAAATGAAAAAAATTAATTTTCATGTTTTTAATCTTTTAACCGATAGTAATAGTTTGCTGTAGATGCGAAGCGTCGTAGATTCTTCGTCGTAATCATAAACGGCATTTCTAATCATACGGACATAAAAGTTCTCCGTTAGTTCGAGAACTTTCCTCCGTTATTTTTTGCACCTCGTATCCCTTGTCGCAAAGATGAGAAAAATTGTCGTTTTTTACGTACTCGAAGCTGACGATTAATCTTGCTACTTTCTTTTTCCAACCGAGCAACGATAACGGTAAATGGTTGAAATAGGAACAATCGAGCGAATCTCTCGGGGTGGAGCAGAAATATAAAAAATAGAGAGAGCAAAGTGATAACGAGGAGAGTGCCGGATATTTTTTTAAGAAAAAAGATATCGCGTTCATTTGTAACACAATGTGTTTCATCTCAAAAATAAATTCATATATGTATAATATGTATTATATATATATATTTATATATATAATCTGCATATTTTCGTTTATCGATAAAACCTTTGCACTTTGCGACTCGACAATCGGTCGAAAATTCCTTTCCTGCTTTCTCAGCCGTTGATAAGAACAATTCTATAGCGCACAAATAAACAAATCTGCATATAATTACACGAGGTTATTTACGCCATTTGAGTCGCTCGAAAATTCGAACGTACTCAAAAAAATGTACAGCTTTTCCAAAATTCATTATTATTTGATAGAAACTTTTGTTCCATATATTTTCAAAATTGTTTGGTCGACTCCATTTCCAAAAAAATCCTAATTTTGCAACTAACAGTCAGTCAAATCAGTCCATTAAAATCGACGAGTCTGAAAAATAATTGCTATCACAAAAAAAATACAAAAATATTCAACAAATAAAATTACAATTTCGAATAATTAGGAACGAAAAATAGAAAATCATTATTTCACAATTCACCGACTAACAAAAATATGTTTATAAAAAATTGCCCAAAAAGTAAGACCTGCACTTCTCTAGATAAAAAAAATATACGAACATAATCAAGATTTCAATCAAATTTTTAAACCTCCAACAAAGTTTCAAGGGTGAAATATTTTTCGCCACTATGGGATGGAATACCTCGTATAAATATCGGCTTCAAACCGGAAATAACCGGTTCGTTATATCATTGACTATTATATACAAGTTCTTACGTCGTAACTGGGGCAAGATTTACAAAAACAAAAAAAAAATCAAAACAAAACAGAACAAAACAAAAAAAACAAAAATAATCGATTTCCCATTAGTATAGATGGAACAACGGTGCATTGTTTCACCCGTCTGCCCGATGATAAACATTATTTTAATGTACGTTTATCGTTTCGTTCTCTCGCATCTCTTGTTGTATTATCTGGACTTTTTGAACTCGTCGCTCGGTGCAACGTTGCGCTAATCCAGACTAGTTGCAGAATTGGCAATTAACGTCCGTCTCATTCTTTCTCTCTCTCTCGCTCTCTCTCTCCCTCTCTACTTTTTCTCTCTTCGTTTTTTCGATTACCGAGTGCAACGTCGTGCAAGAGATAAAAGACGACGATAAGATCGTTGACGGGCGTAAAAGGCACGATGAGCAAATGACCCGCTTCGTTTTCTTTCCCGTTTTATAAATTGCAGATATCGTTGCGTTGGTCGTTGCGGACATCGTCGTCGTCGACGATCGTCGATGTAAAGTGTAATCGGAGATCGAATGAACCGTGACGAGAGTCTGTGACTCGGGAACCGCTCGACGCGCGATAACGATTGATACGGACGAAAAATTATACGTTAAAAAAAAAGAAAACAAAAAAAGACGCGATGAATATTCCACCGCGGGTGAAACTCACTGAACTCTTGTTTACCAAATTTTTGGCAATTTCGATCGATACACGATCCAATCGAGAATTGCATTGATATTTAATTCTGGAAATTTTTCCGCTCGTACATCCGACACAAAAATCGATTATCTTGTTCGATACGCGGTACGATTCCAATCGCTTTATTAAAATAATTTATTCTAAAATACAATTTTACGAAATAAATTGTTATATCAAAAATTTTTGTTTTATTTTAATTTTAAAAAAACGATTAAAAAAGAGATTTTTATATTAAGAAAATCGAGAATTTAATTCTAATCAGGGGAAAAAATGCTCGTAATATTCGAATTGTATCGAGTGGCGGTACGCGAACGAGCCAGTTTGAACTCGCAGTTATTTTTTTTTCCTCGATATCGAGGGGCGGGATAAAAAGGTCCACGCGATGCCATTAAAATCGTCGCGAACGGAGAAACTCGCGACGCGCCTCGATTTACAAATATCGCAACGTAAACTCGCCACGTCTGGTATAACGAATCGACCCTTGATCCCGGCTGCATCTTACGTACGAGCATTGCGCGAAAGGAACTCGCTCACGTATTTACGTCATAAGACGATTCGCCGAGGGTTCTCGAATGTATTTATGGCAATTTTATGTATAGCGCGTGGGCGACCGTTTAACGATTAGCCACGACGTACGGGGCGTTTCAGGACGATTAAAAATCAAAATTTTATCAAAAATAATTAGAATAAAAATTAATCATGTTTCACAAATTAGAAAAAAATTCATTCTATCGATTAAAAATTTTAATTACAATCAATCTTCCGATAAGGTTGAAGAAATTTAATAATAATCGAACCATAAAAACACCCTCGTTCCATAATTTCATAAACAATCTTTCATTATTTTTAACGAATCATTATTTTTTGACAAAACGAGAATGAACAAAAATTCAAAATAATACGTTCGATAAAAATGATCAATTTCTTACAAACAAAATTGAATACAATTATTCGCCCAGTTCTCGATCAAAGCACTGAATTATACGAAATTGTAATTTTGTTTGTTGAATATCTTTATTTTGTTTTTTTGGGAAAGAAATTAATGTTCACACGCGTCGATTTTAACAGACTGATTCGACTGACCATGAGAGTAGTACAATTAATTTTTTTTTGGAAATGCAGTCGATCAAACAATTTTGGAAATATATTGGACAAACATTTCTATTAAATAACGATAAATTTTGGAAAAGCTGTAGATTTTTCAAAGCACTTCAATGCTTTGATCGAGAGTTAGACAAAGAGAATCGAGAAGAGCACAGGGGGAGAAGTGATTCTTTTAATTCCCAGTAAGTCAATCTCTCACCATTGACTAGTTTTGCCCCCCCCCCCCCCCCCCCCCTCGTATATATTACCTAGCTACGTGTACAACGATACAAAATTACCCGGGCGCGCCCACAGCGGCGCCACGGAGTTATGAATATGCAGGGCTCACCCGAATATGAGACCGATATGTACGTGGAAGAGTAGTACTTCCGGTGTGAATTCTCGAGACCGGAACTCCCCTTGGAGGATCGCTCGAGGGCGTATAAACGCAGGACTTTGTCTCTCCGTTCACGACCGGGTTAAAGTCGATCGGACGCTAACGCGTATCGTCACGGCGTGAGAGGGATCGTGAGTGAAGGAGGGTGGGGTGAGGGCGATAGGGGGAGCTCACCTCTCGTCAGCGCGAACCAAGCATGGATAAAGCTTCGTGGTGATTTCACGGCTCGCGGAGCGCGGAAACGGCCGTTTTATTCTCTTTCTCTTTCTCTTTCTCTCTCACTCTCTCACTCACTCTTACGTCCGAGATTTGTTTCGTTAAATCAGGCGACCCCCATCACCCTCGTTATAATACCCGTTTAACATTGTAGTCAATGGGGCCGGTTTATAAAATACACCGGGACGAATTGCCGGGAGGGAGGAGAGGGAAACTCGACCACCGGTTATGCTATTTTAATAGATGCAAAAAATTAGAAGGACGTAGTACACGATCGATTACCGGGCATTCCGGAATATTTTTACATCGTTACACACCACTATACGAGACGTCGCGTTCGTAATTTAACGAGAGAATCGGCGAACGAAGAATGAAAAAAGAAATCTGTCGGAAACCGGAAGTAAGGATTGGATTTATTACGATGGCATTTTCATCATTGCTGACGAGTATCAATGATTTAATTCGAAATAATCGATCGATTCGAATTAAATTAAATTTGATAAACGACGAATCGATAATTTGATAATTTGATAATTAAATAAAAATGAGGATAATTTTATCGTAATAATTAATGGAATAATATTTTTATTGTTTTAACGATAAGTTTGTGATTAATTATATTTGATTTATCTTCAATTTTTTCGTAATTTACTTTTAATCGATATTTCTCCTATTCCATTTAATTTCGTTAATTTTCAAGCTTATAATTATGAACGAAAGAAACAATCTTGTAAACCTTGATCTCGTTTTCAATTTTTTTGTTATCGTTATATTCCGGCCGTTTCGATAATAATCCTGATTTTCGGGCAAAATATTACGACGACGCTGTTGCATCGTCAACAGGTGACTCGACAGACGGGTAGCGTACGTATTACCTCGTCTCAGAATCCCGGTGGCTTTCTTACCGTGACTTTTGGACGTTGCGCGACGCTCGAGGATTTTCACTATACCTACATATATATATGTGTCATATAATTCGTTCATTTTAACCGTTTCTTCGTATCTTGGCGACGTACACGGGGATAAATGTAATTCTCTCTCTCGTTTCTTCATTCTCGAATCTCCCCGTGCTTGCGAGTTGTACAACAAGACGTGTGGCATATGCCCGGCGTAAAGTGTCCGAGCACTCGAGAGACAGATCAAGAGAGAGAGAGAGAGAGAGAGAGAGAGCAAGGAACTGCGCGGCAGATGGGCGAAAAGTGTTGTTGCTGCTGCTGTGCCTTGACCAAAAACATACGGTATAAAAACGAAGTTGAATGAGAAAGAGAGAAAGAGAGAGTGAGTGAGAGTGAAAGAGAGAGAGAGGGATGGCGAGAGAGAGAGAGAGTGAGAGAAGATCCAAAAGATCAAAAAGGTATTTTTTAAAGGGCTAGCAGCAGCCGCGCGCCACGGGATAATATCTATACCGTACTTTACAAAAATAAAAAATAAACGAGCGTCTCGATCATTAGCGCAATCGTTAGACCACCGAAAAAAAAACATAGAAATTTTCTCGATCGTCGATTCGACGTACAAAAAAAAAGAACATTCTTACCTAAGATAGCTATCATAAAGGACTACAATTTTCTCGAATGATCGAATTTCCGGCGATCAAGGAGAAAAAAAAGCAAAAGAAGACGAAGAAGAAAAAAAGGGACGAACCAAAGAGCACTGAATTATTCTACGAAAAGAGAAAACAGATGGGACACATCGTGGAAGATCAACTCTTCGTTTGACTCGAACGGAGAGGAGTACAATGGGGTTGAACGCGAAAAAAAAAAGAAAAAAATGGAAAAAGAAAAGTAACATCCTTCATTCGCGTCAATCAAACTCGCAGCATCCCTCGTAGATACTCGTTGCGAGAGGACGAGAGAAACAGAGACAGAGAAAGAACAAAATGTATTTCACACCGGGGAACGCGATCAATCAAGATCCACGCCGAATTTTCTTCCCTTGTCGCGATATTTCGCTTCCATTTTCTCTCATATTTCAATTCTGTTTATTATTATTATTATAATCATATATATATATATCTATATATACGTAACACTCGCGGGAGACAAAGAGGTTTCGATCGTTCCGAGGATCGAAAAACACCTGTACAACGCCCCGATGGCAACGAGGACGAAGGACGCCCTGCACGCGTTCGCCCGTTGGGTAAATATATATATATACACCTACATACTATATTACACACACATATATATATATATATATATATGTAGGTATAGTAGATACGTGTGTGGGCAATTCTCGCGAGGCGGCAAAAGGCCGAAGATAGCCTTCTGCGGACGAGAACGTTACAGCTGCTGAGCCGGTGGGGAAGAGAACGCCGCTTGTTCTCTCCTGCTCTCGTGCGCATATGAGAAACGCGGTGCGCGAGAGAAAGGAACTCCACCTTCTCCTCCTCCTCCTCCTCTTGCAACCCCCTCTGCACTCCTCACGCTCACTCACCCTGTCGCTCTCCTACTTCAACTCGCGCACACTCCAAGTCGCCGATCGCGTTCTTTCGTTGTAGAAGCGCACGGGCTCCCGGTGAAGGTGCGTACGCACGAACGTTGCATCTCTTCTTCCGAACGCACCGGTCGCCGGGGGCAAGGTGCACATCCTCCCGTGGATCGCGCCAGAGAGAGAGAGAGAGAATTAAGCGAGAGGGGAGAATCGCGAAGGGCATAGGGGTTATGCGGGTCGTCGGGAGAAAATAAATTTTATAGTTTCGCGTAAAATAGGTTTATAATGAAATGCAGGGGGTGATAACGTGTGGGTCAACGGGAGACAACGATGAGATGAATATTTTTATTGCAATTTTGTAAGTTTCTTTTTTTTTCGTCGAGTAGAAATAAAAAACATCTCAGATTTATTCAAACCCAAATATTTATTTCGGCTGAAAATTAAAGAAATTATTTATCAACGTAAAAAATAAACTAAAACACACTTTTTTTAATAAATCTAAATTCCATTGGACAAATATCCCGAGGCGAGGATCGATAAAAAATTGATCTGATTCTCGATAGTCGTTCGTCGATAATTCAATAATTTCAATTCGATTTCATCGAAGTCGATTACGATCGAGCCGATCTTTGCCTTTCACGAAGTTCGAACGAATTTTTCGAATACGATCAGTCGTGGGGTGGGGGTAAATACGAGAGCGAGAAACACTGGCGCCCCTGTTCTTTTCCCCCCGAATGTACATATATATATAGGCGGTGGAGGCTACGGGTATTAGCAGGTATGCCACAACGTGTCATTAAATCGAAAAAAGCACTTGTGCCTAGAGTTTCTCTCTCTCTCTCTCTCTCTCTCTTTCGCTCTTCCACCCCCCGCCCCCTTCTCTATCTCACTCTCTCTCACTCTCTGTTTCTATCAGTCCAGTCGTGCGCGTTTGTGTGCGCACTTGCCGTCCAGGAAGAAGCACCTGACGCGCCCGGTAACCCCGGGTACCCGATGAGACCGACCGTTCGACCGATCCTCCTCGAGGGAGAGAACGAGCGGTTTGCGCTCGTTCGCGAGGGTGAGCCTCCTTCTTCGTATAAATGTGCCTGTATATACCTATATACATTGAGTTTATCGCGCAACGGTCGAAACCCACAAACGCCTGTCGCTTCTTCCTTTTACTTCGCCTTACCGCACCGAACGTCTCGTTCTACAATTCACGGTGTAACCGCATCGTCCGACTATATACTCGCCAACCCCTCCGAAAACAATCACCTGCCGCGTCGAGACGAAAAAGGTGAAAAAGTCTCCTCGCGTAGATTCGACCATCGTCGAATTTCACGAATTTATAATCAAATTTCAATTGCGAGCATATTTTTATGATTTTTCATATTTTTATTTTATTTTTGGGGTTTTTTTTCTAATTCGATTCATTATTTTTCAGGGATTATTGGAAATTAATCGTTTCGTTTGATTGATTATTCGTTTTTTTCGGGATCGAATAATTTGAAAAATGACTTTATGAAATTTTTATTCACCCGTTCGTGAATAAGTACGACGAGTCCCTATTCTTCGCATCCCTCTCGTGCCTAAATCGCTTCGAACTTGGACGGAAAAAAATTATACGCTCCGCGGCGATGCGATTTTCCCAACGTGAAAATATCGAGGAAAATGGATCGTCCGATGGCCAGATTGTGTCAGACTCGCGTCAAGTGCGCATAGAAACACACGCTTCCCTCTCTCTCTTGAGAAAATTGTGAAACACGCAGGGTGTGCTGCTGGGAACCGTCGTGAATGACGGAGGGGTGAAAAGAGACCGCGAGAGAGAGAGAGAGAGAGAGGGAGAAAAGGCGATCGCGTTCAAGAAAACGACGGTTACACCAAAGTCGATCCCCGAAGAGACCCATGCACCCCTCCCCCTTCCTCCTCCCTCCACCCTCTATACCGTCTTCTTCCTCCTTCGACTTCGTTCTTGCGTGGGACCTTCGCGGTGGACATGAAACTTTTTTAGCTCTCTCGCAGAGTTCTCACATACGTATCCCCCCCATACACACAAACGCATGCACGAATTTCTCGCGAGGCGCGCTCACTTGGGGTGCACCTGCTATACACCTGTTGGCTGTTGCCTCTTGGCTCGTAACGTCGTCGCCCATCGTCTATACACACACATATATATATATATATATATATATTTCCCCCGATGTACACACACACATACACACCCATTTATATTAATGTAGGTATACAGGCGTGTATATGTTTATTTTTTTTCTCTTGATAAATATATGGATATATATATTGACATGTATTGGTATGAAAAAAATATATATATACATATATATGTGTAAAAATAAGGTAACGATTTTTTGAGAAAGAACGACTTTCGGCAGCGGGCGTGCGCCCTGTCGTACCCGACAACCGTCCGGAGGAAACCCTCTCGTCTCTTCGTTCGTTCTCGCTCACTCACCTTGACGTTTCCGTCTTGGCATCGAGACCAGAAGTTCACGGAGATCTCGATATCTCGAAACTAAATAAACGAAATGAACGCTGGAAGAAACTGAACGAAAAATTGAATACAAATAAAAGACGGAACGAACGAGAAAATAAAAAAGTTTCGCGATTCACCATTCGTACGAGACTCGTGAGCTCCGGCCTCCTATCACCAAGCTGTCGCTTCTGCGCTGCTCGCGCGGAGAGAAAGATGAATGAAAAATAAAAATAAAGTTTTCGGAATTTTTTTCTTTTGGCCTTTTTTCCGCTCGTTCGGTGGTGCTTTTTTTAAATTTGTTTTTTCGTTTCGTTAAATCCAGAGGAGCTGCCAGCAGGTATTTCTTGGCGGTGGTCGAGGGTGGTGAATGCGAAAGGAAACAAGCGGATAAGAGGAGAGGGATCGAGATCGAGAGAAGAAGGGGGAGAGAGAGATAAACAGAGCGAGAGAGAAAGAGAGATAAATAGAGAGAGAGAGAGAGAGAGAGAGAGAAGAAGAGAGGAAGAGAGATAAATAGAGAGCGAAAGAGAGGATGACCGCTGCTGATACACTTTTAATACGGGACAGAACGGAGCGCGAGAGGGTCTTGGCGCTTGGCAGGAACCGACGAGAAGAGAAGAGAAGCCCCCTGCACAGCAGGTGCACCGCAGGTGATTCTGTGTGTGTGTGTGTGTGTTTGTGCGCTGCTCTCCGCTCTCTCTCTCAGCGCACCAAGCGGAGAGATGCTTCGTGACTTCTTCAAACGATCTTCGGCTTGCTCTTGACGAGGGCGATCGCCACTGGCCGAGGGGAAGCGTACGCGAGATTTCCAACATTTTCTTTCTTTTTTTCGATTCGAGAATTTAGGGGTGGTTTTCGTGAAATTCTTCGATACTAAAAATTATCGGAGACTCTGTTGAGTAGATCGATAAAGGAGATTTTTTGTGAGAGGAAAAAATATATATTGCTTCGAATATAAACGAATTGAAAAAAAAAAACGTGATTTTTGAAAATATTGAAAAAAAATAAGAAACACACATTTCTATATTTCTTTTTTGTCAGAGAAACGAAAATTACTACTTTAACTAGTAGTAACTTTAAAAATTACTACTAACTTTTTTGTCTCTCAGAGAAACGAAAATTAAAGGTAACAAAAAAAATTTTATTGACAATTTTTTTTCTAATAAGTTCGAATGATTCCATCGATCCTTTAAAATCCTTCGAGTTATTAAATAATCAGCAGGGGACTAGAATAATGAAATAGCGGTCGTGTCACGGAGGGAGAAAAAGAAAAGGAAATGAGGCCGAAAAGGCGGATTGTTGGGGATCTCCGGGTCCATTGGGGTCCGTTGCGCGAGAAGGGTCAAGAGTCCTGGTGGACCCGTTCGGGTCAGCCAACAATCTTCTTCCTGCCTCTTGACGATCTTGGTCCAGCGTAGCTCTCTCTCTCACCCCTCTTTCTCTGTCTCTCTTTCTGACCATACCCATAAATTTATGGGTCCGTGGGTCCAAGAGGGCTTTTTAAAAGCCCTCGTCGATGCAGAGAACGAAAGAGCGAGAGAGAGAGAGAGAGTGAGAGAGAAAGAGAAAGGGAGAGAGTCGCCGCGATTCTTTCCCACAGGGGTGCACGCTACGGGGCAGCTCTCTCTTGCATGGCCTCCGAGACGGAGAAAACACGACAGCGGTGAACCGTGTGGGAAGACGCGGCAGCCCGAACACACAACCAACCCTTTGCGTTTAGCCGCACTCTCGGTTTGGCCTGCATGATGCAGCTCGACGACGACGGCGTTGGCGACAGGGGAGCTGGCCATGTACAAACAGACACATACACAGACACACACGTATATATAGACAATTCTCTGCTCTTGAATTCGTAATTGATACACCCTCATTCCTATTCTTCTTCTCATCGTTCCGACGTCGATAAAATTTTATTGACGATCCGCCCTTCGCCGCAATTGAGGACAGGGAAAAAAAATACCCACATTTTTCTGCCATGCCAGAACTTATTGCTAGTTTCGTATCGAAACCATCTGACCTAGTTTCTAATTATGAAATCCATAAATTTATTCTCAAGCTTTATATTCGAATGAATTTTTTTAATTAACGTTAATGATGTATAATAATAATAATAATTATTATTATTATTGATAATATTTTATTATAACGACATTAATAATGCTAATCGTAATTAATACGGCTAATAAAATTAATATCACTCGTTCGAATTATTTCCTATGTAACACGACTTCGACCGTCAATATAACAAATTATAATCTCTTTAATTCGAAATAAATAAATAAAAGTAAATAAAGAAAAAAGAGCGTTTCCCATACAAACAATCCACCGACGAAAAAAAAACTGCAAACATGAAAATTGATCAGTCATCGGGCCATCGAGCTCGTTGGAAAAATCCACAACTCCCGCGCATTATACGAGGCACGCGCTTGTGTCTTCGAACTTATTTGTTCTCTTTTACACGGGCGCGAGCGCGTACGCGTTTCCTTCGCTCCCGTTCCTTCTCGAGGACGTCTTTATGTCCACACGCGGCAAGAGGGAGAGACCGAGAGAGAGAGAGAGAGAGAGAAAACCGAACGAAAAAAACGTTTGTAAAAAGAAAGAAATTAAGAGCCTTCCCTCCCCGCCCCTCCCCCTCCTCCCTCATCCCCCGTCCCACTTCGCGGCGGAGTAGACGCGAGGTGGCACACGCGCTCGCTCGCGCTTGATCCCCTCTGATGAGGGCGAAGTAAAAGCACCCGCGTCGTTCTGCTCCTTCTTCTCCTCCACCACCACCACCACCTCCTCCTCCTCCTTCTCGATCTCCTTCACAACCGCGAGAGCGTACAAGACTAAGAATAAGGAGGTGAAGGAGAGACGATAGAGAGGACGGAGGCACGAGAGGAGGTGGGTAGCAAGGTGCTGTTGCTGCTGTTTCTGCTGTTGCTCCTGCTGCTGCTGCTGCTGCTGGTGCTGGTGCTCCTGCTCCTGCTGCCGCCGTGTTGCTGATGCCAAGGTGGCCGTTGGGGCAGCTGATCTTCGAATAGCAGCAGGTGAATGCGGGGACCGCGCTTGTGAACATTTCGTATAACTATATTTATTAATATATATATATATATATATATATATGAGTAGAGTTATACGAAATGTTCAAAAATATATATATTTTGAATATTATACTTATACGTATGTATATTTACGGAAAAGAGTGATCGATATATGTAGATCGCCGCGTATTACCGAAGCTCGATGCTCGCGTTCGCGTTATATATAATACGAAAACCACGTGGCTCGTGGCGTTTAAAAAGGTGTTTCGTTATTGTTACCATGGGGCTCTCGCTCATCTCTTTTACATCGCGTCATATTCTTGAGCCTCCTCCTCCTCCTCCTCCTCCTACTCCACCTTTGGCTTACCCTCCGGCCTTAAAACGAACCTCATCCCTCCCGCGTCTTCAACCCGTCCTTTTCTTCATCGCGAGACAACGTCGAGAAACCGAAGATTCGTAAGATACGGGGAGTTTATCCACGCTCGGGGCCCGAGTAAAACTTCTTCACACCTGCCACGTGCTCTTTTTTTTGTTCTTTTTTAAAGGGGTCGCGAATTTTGACGCGCGCGCCCCCGTTCGATAACTATAAAATAACTATAAAAAATTAATTACGTAACAAAAGATAACGAGATCATTCGTTTTTTTAAAATAATATCGATGCGAAGAGAAATAACGAGTTTATTTTTCGCGAGTTTAATTTTACGTTCAATTTTTCAAAAAAATCGAACAATTCTTTAGCCAATCGTTCGACTTTGCCTCCCTCGTACTTTACGAGTAAACAAATTAGCGTTTCCCTGCACCTACGCTCAAACTCCTGTCCCGTCCCGTTTTCTCGTGTTTCCCTAGTTTCTTCCCCACGAGCTTGTTCCCTTTTTTTTCTCATAGTCGTGTGCATGAGGGGAGGGGGGTGGTGAGAGTATTAGCGACAACGACACGACGGGGTTCGTGTCGTTGCTTATAAAGTGGCATAGGGGCGCGTCGGCGAAGGAGGCGTAGGAGCGAAAAAGAAAGAGAGAAAATGACTTCCTCGATCGCCTCTCGAGCCGAGAACTCCTCGCGTTCCCATCGCGTCCTCCTTGCCCACGGGTTCGCTTTCGTACGTTCGCGCGGCCGTTTACTCTCTCTCTCTCTCTCTCTCTCTCTCTCTCTCTCTCTCTCTCTGGGTCCTTCCGTTGTCGCCGCTTCCCATGGACTTCCTAAACATTGACTTCCTCGTCGAAGCTTGCCGCGGCCGGCAGATGGCCTATTAATTCGAAGACGACCGTACGACTCGCTACGAGGAGAACTTCTCTCTTCGTTTTACAAGACACCCTCCCCCTCCACCCTCCTCCTCCTCCTCCTACTCCTTCGCCCGTTACCGTTCACTTCGTCGAGTCTCAACCCCTCGAAGACGCCCGTCCATTACCCCGCGCACTTGTCTTTACCACCGCAACGACCGTTTATTATCCTCCCTCTTTTACCAACTTGGTTGTTTCCGTTACTTCCGTCTTTTTACGAACCAGTTACGTTCACACGCACCCAAGGCTAATTGCCCTAATCGCATCGAGAATTTTAATGACTTTTGATTTATTATTATCGAATTTCTACCTCGGACTTTGTGATTTTACTTTTTATGAGAATGATTTGAATTTTTTGGATATGAATTAATTGATAATAAATCGCATAATTAGCAAGTGTAATATTATTTGATAAGCAATTTTTATTTTGGGCGATAATTTTATTTTCTGCCATTTTCTGTTGTGGTAAGAAAATTTTGAAGAAATAAAATGATTGTAAAGAATAATAAAATAATTAGTAATTATTGAATAATTAATCATACGGTAGAATAATTGACAAAAATTAATGATTTATTCGACGATAAGTTCAAATTGAGAAAACGTCAGCGAGCTCGATCCTCGATTTGCGTATCGAACGGGGCGAATTTGATTCTCTCCTTCGTTAGGCGAGACGACGATTTTCGTAACGTTAATTAGGGGACGAGTATGAGACTCGTGACAGCAACAGGTTGTAGTCACGGATTTCCCGGCGCCAGAGGTAGCGATGAGACATTGAGAAAGAGATAGATACAGTAAGAGAGAGAAAGAGAGATAGAGACAGAGACAGACAGAGGGAGAGAGAGAGAGAAAGAAGAGTTGCAAGTGGTCAAAGAATTCACTACTGTCCGTACGAATCGTTGCTGCTGGCTTGCTCACGTTGGTGTTGCGGTCCACGGGAGATCTCGAGAAGATGCAAGGTCGAGATGAATCTTCGGAATGAAATAAAGGGGCCACCGAGAGAGACTCTTGGCATTCCCTCGGCGTACAAGACAGAAGGAAAGAGAGAGAGAGAGAGAAAGAATAATCAGAGAGCCAAAGACAGAGGTTTATGTATATATATATAGATATTGAACGAAGGAAGATATAGTATAGCTGAAATGGAGATAGGATCTCGAATGGCTCCCGTCTTCAGCGTGACTGGTAATGCTCTTCGAGAAACCAAGAAAGAGCCAAAGAGAGAGGGAGAGAGAGAGGGAGAGAGATGAAAACCCAGAGGGTCTTTGATAATTGCCGCCTGGCCGTATTTACGCTTATGTACACGCAGGGCCATGAGAACTCACATGACACGGTAACTCGACCACGCATCCCGCATAGAAGTGTTATAAAAGTGGATCGAGAGAAATATCGTTTTGACGTTTAATTACCCTGTTCCTCGTTCCCGCACTTTTTCATTTTATTCCTCTTTTCGCCGATGTCCTGGCTCGTCTCGGTTGGTTTATAAATCAACGTTCATTTTTCATGCACTAACTAAGAAATAATAGTAACGATTGTTTTTCTTAATCAAGAATTTATTGTTTTTTTTTTATCGTTCGAATGGAAATTCAAAATAAAATATTTATTTGTAACTTTCGATAGAAAAAAAATGATTCTTCCGTTATAATTTTGTTGTTTGTAAATCAAACAGTGGCAAATCTTTCTCCATTCACCGGACGAGAAAAATCATCCCTTCGTCATCCTCAAGGTCTTCTTCCTTTCACCGTTCGCTTATTATTATTTTTCTTTTTTTTTGACATTGTAAGTCGGGGATGTGGAGCAAGAAGGTCGAATTATCGATAGAAAAAATATTCTTTCTAGGCCCGGGTTGAAGAGAAAGAGAGGGTTCTATAGTTTGGTAACAATGGGTTATGTCCGCACCCGCACCTATGTACATAATAACGTACGTTTCGCGTAAGAAGGGAAGTGAGAGGTGAAAGACGAAAAAGGAGGCGCGGACGAGAAAATAGCGTGAAAAAGCCCAGTGCAAAGGAAACTGGTTGCCACCTGATTCTATACATACATCATACATATATGTATATATAACGTATGTTCACAATACGTGACCGACGGGATTACGTAGGCGCCCTTGGAATTCCCCCTATAGAGGATGAAATAGACGTTGAATGAGGTCTCGAAAAGGATAATATCCGTTGAAGAAAATGGGAACGAGGGCGAGAGTGCGAGAAGCAAAAGGGAGGAGGCGAAGTTAAATTCGAGACGAAAGATTTTTTTCCCCGATCTTATCGAAATAATACGTATAAATCATAAAAGATTCATTCCTAAACAAACCATAAGTCGAGAAAATAATTTGCGATGAGAAAAGTTTCGATCGATTTCTCGTCTGATATTTTTAAATAAACATTTTTAAAATGTTTGAGTAAAGTTTGGACGTGATTTTATTCCCAGGTGTCTTTCGTATCGGACGAAATTTCGTAGATACAAAATTCCACGGTAGAGATCGTATTCGGTTCGCGTACAGTAGACGCTCTCTCTCTCTCTCTGTTGGCGTCCACCTGTTGCCCCCACCATCGTCGCGCGAACGAGGTAGGCGCGCGCATGGGGCCTGCGCGGCGGGGTAGCGCGCAACCCGCGGCGTGGCACACGGGCGGTTGCGCGCCGCCCGAACATCTCCCGAGGAGACGTCGATGCGCATGTACGCGTCTCTCGCGTAACGCAGGCGCACACACACACATGCGCGCGCACTCGGGGATGAAAAATATGAAAAGCAAGAGAAAGATGGATAGAAAAAAATGAGAAGCGAGGGGAGATAAGAGGGAGATAGAGTGATCGGGTGAAAAGGATCGCGACGCACGCGTCGACTGCGCGTATCCCTGCAGGGTGTACGCGAGCCGTGCCTCGGCTCCCGAAGCTTTTCGTCCGGCTCTTCGATTGCCTCAATTTTTTTTGTCTCGAAGAAAAGAGAGAAAGGGTTCGAAGGAGAAGAAGGGAGATCAACGGAGAAGAAAGAGTCGGAGGCGAATGAGAGAATGAGATGAGACGTCTATAGTACGACGGTAGAGAGACGGTCAGCAGGCAAAACGAGTGAGAAAGAAATATAGTTATAGGGTGTGTGCCTGTACACATTTACAATGAGAGGGATAGTGGATGAAAAACGAAAATAAAAAACGAGGGGCTCATGAAGATGAAGAAGAAGAAGAAGAAGAAGAAGAAGAAGAAGAAGAAGAGAGAAAGAGGTAGAGAAAAAACGATAAGTAAGCCGCCCCCAGCAGAGCACGCAGCCTCCGTATACTTCTCTCGTCCTGTCCCACGCCCGAGGGTACGCTCGACTCGTCGTGAGTTCCTTTTCATTCGCCGACTCGACAAAAAAAACAAAAAAAAATCTCCCCTCACCCGTCTTCCACAAGCGAGTCGAGTCAAAGACCAAAGTTGTTGATACGCTTGAAAATATTGTTTTGCAACGGTACGAGATTAAAAATAATAATAAAAAATTCAATGTTTTTCGGACGTTTTTTTGTTTCTTGCATCGATAAAATCAACGCTAAAGCGCATTTATTCGGCTCGTGCTGAGCGTATTTTGGTCGTATGTTTTGTGTCAATGACGAGAGCATGTCCGCTAATCGACGGGACGTCTCGGCCGAAGGTCAAGGTCAACTTGACTTCCGTGGATTTCTCTTGACGCGCGTCTTCGTGTACCCCCACGAAGACGCCTCGTGACCCTCCCCTCCATTCTTGATTCTTTGTCTCCGAGCGCGTATACGCCTCCGATACGTTTCCCATTATCGTCTGCTCTTAACGGACACCCCGGGGTACGAATTATCCGCGACTTTGTTGCAGCGAACTTTGTCTTTTTTTTCTTCTCGTTGTCGTAACTTTTTGGTTCGTTACAGACTTCGGACCAACGACGAGCCGGGAGAACGAGAGCGAGCGAGAGAAACGCGATTTCGTAAGACGATTAGATATGACGCGAATGTCTCGGATACGTCGAAGGATCGTTATTGGGGTTATAATGTTTTTTTTTCTTTTTTCTTTTCTTTATACGATATAACACCGCGAGAAATATCGCTTGGCTCGCTGGGAATAGTATACTTGAGCCGGAATGGGTCAAGTGGAACGACCCATTTTCTTATCAGTAGAAAATATTCATTTTTAAACAATCGGCAGAAATTGAACTTTTTTTGTATTCTTTTTTTTTAATTTTGACTGGCTAATTGTGAATAATAAAAAACAATTTTATATCGTTGTTCCATGAGGCGGATACCTACAATTTTATCAGTACCGAACAAAGTTGGTGTTGAACGAAAAAAATTTGACCCCCCTCGAATCAAAAGTAACCGAAAGTCTCCGACGGTGTTTGGACCACGAGGGAATTAAATTGTTTTTCTTTCTCCTCGAAAATTACTTCACGAGTAATTATTCGCGCTTATTTTTCATACATCGTTAATTTGATATTGTTTCTCCTGGATTTTAATAATTTATTATAAAAATTAAAAAACAATATTAAAAATTTCATTTTTTTTGTATAGTAAAAAAATTGTAACGCGGTCTGTGCGCATACGCAAAGAGAGATGGTAACACGAACGATTCTCGGTTGGAAATGTCCTCGTGAAAGCCGTGTAGTAATTCGAGCCCTTTTTCGGCATTCCGAGTGACCTAATTGGGACCACCGGGGTGGTCGACGTCGTTCGTGCTACATGTCCTAACCGATGAGCACATACAGCCGCAAATACGAACTCGTACGAGCTTTGGCTTCTTCTCTATACGCTGGGGCAACGATTATACACCAAAACAGGCTCTTCTCTAATTGGACCGATTCATAAACGTACCGATTATCCTCTCCTTGACGCCCTCGCACTTCCGGTCTTAATTTGATTGTTACCCATAAAAATAAAAAGTAACAAAACAAAAAATGGCACGCTTAAATATTTTGTTTATTTTTCTTATCGTCGATAGACATCGCGTGGCTACTTTTGCGCGAGTTCGAGAACAGGGTAATCTATAAACAGGAGAGTTGTCTAGGCGGGAGGCGACGCGAGCGATCCCCACCGAGTTGCCGAGCGGGGAAGAGCCACGCGCAGTCCGGTACATACGTGTGTGCGAGAACTCGCTGGTATCTTCTTTCTTCATTTGCCTCTCCGTCCTTGCATACGCATATAGATATATAATATGATGAAAGGAGCAAAAGAGTAAAGTGGGGCAATATGAACCACCAATTTTTTGTTTCTTTCGCCAGAGTTCACATTTACTTCATACGTATGATTTTTCATCGGAAACATGCGATCTATAAAGTTCTTGCTCTAAATGGACCACTGAAGACAAAAAAGCACGTTCCAACAAAAGTCTGAAAAAATGGTTTCTTGGACCATTAATCAACTCCTGCGGCTCCTGAGACTATCAATTTTGTACGTTCACCTTCGCACACAAAGCTCAATAACAAATACTCTGCAGGAATCCCAAGCCATATTCATAAGACCCCAAAATTCAATCAATTCTGCAAGAAAAAATTGAAAAAAACCATCTTGAATAAAAAAAGATCTTAACTCAAAAAGTTCAAATTTTTCACCCATCTCGTGTCACTTTCGTTTGAGTATACGAAACAGTAACGATTATCAATTATTCTACGGTAAAATCGAAGAAATCCTGGTCCATCTCAGCGACGTGGTCCATATTACCCCACATTAACTCGTATACGCATTATAGCTATCTCTCCGTCTTACTCGCGAAGATCTTTACAACACCTGCTCTATCGTCTCGCTCGCACTCACGTTCCTTCCCGATCCTATCCCCGAGTTACGTGTCCACCGAGTTTATCCCCATGGAACGTAGAGAGGATCGAGAAGTTGGGCAAAGACCCTTTTGGGATTAATCTATCCTACTTTTTTTCATTTTTTATTCCTTCGTTCGTTCGCTTTTTTCTTTTTCTTCTCCCCGTCCCCACCCCCCTCGCCCGTTCGTGATCTCCGAGCGTTCCTTTACATCGTGTGTCGTGTCGTTCTGCACACGCTCGTCTCGGTCCTCGTCAATATGTGTACGGTAAGATGGGCGCGCGTGGAAGGACCGACCTTCAATGGAACTCGATCTTACGTCGAGCTGAGTGTACGCACGCCACGACGTCCCACACACCAAGGGCCAAACAGGCCTCTCGTACCCGTTTTAAGACTCTCTCTCTTTCGACTATGTATAGATATATCCATATATTTAGTTCTCTCTCTCTCTCTCTCTCTCCCTCTATATATATATATATATACAGCTGGTACGTATTATAACTACACATGGGCAACCTATACCCGAAGAGAATGCGTAAGAGCGCGTCTTCGAGGCAAGCCTCTATTACCTACGAGAGAGCCGAGCGCCTACTCTTCTCTGCCCTTATTTATTTCCTACTCATCTTCGCGGCCTGTACTTTTCCTCTGCGCTGTACCGTACATATTGGCTAAAGCTTAGACGTCTGTGAGAGAGTGTGTGTGTGTGTGTGTGTGTCCCCCACATGCCCACACGTGGTTCGTGCATCTCGGCTACTTTGCTACCGGTAATGATCGAACGAAGTACGAGCATTGTCTCGGGCACAAAAATCGGAAGATGAAAACAATGTTGTAGGTAAAAATAAAATTTCAATAATTAATCGTTACAATGTCATCGACTTTGATACAAAATTTTCGATTTTTTTTAAATTTTTTCGCATTTTTTTTATATAAAAGTTGTATAAATGTTTGAACGTACTTTGTCGTTTCGAAAAATTACATAAAAAAAACTGACGAATCTTTAATTATTCGCGATAATGCGAATAAATCAAAATTACCATTTTTTAACATTCAACCCGATTCTTCCCGACTTTCTTAAAGTTCACTTTCGTTAAATTATATCGTCGACAATTACGAATTTACGAGTGACAATGAATCTTTGCATACTTCGGGTGAAATTTAATAGCACGTCAACGAGGCTATAAAGAGTCAAAACGCAAAGATGCTTAATTCGATCAATTGCTCGGTAACCGGACGATAATTACGATACTAAAATTTCATAAAAATTAAGACCGTGTCAATGACTGTAATTTGTTGCGATACGAGAGTGGAGTGGGGCATTCGGTTACATTGTTGCATAATGACGAGGGCGAGTTTTATGATGCATCGACGCATGCAAAAAACGCGAAGTGAGCGATCTTCGGCGAAAGTTCCCGTACACGCACACACACGCACGCACACACACATAAATATATATATATGAAAGTATACATATAGGTGCTATTTTCATTTTCTTCGCTGGGAGCCAACCGAGTCTGAAGCGCACGCTTGGGTGGGGGGGTTAAGGGTGAGCGTGTAGTGGGGGGTTAGCTAAGGTTAGGGCCCCCTTCGCCCCACTCCTCGCGTCAGAGGAGACCGAGCGCCTCGCGGGGCCCCGTAGATATGCCCATGGCCGCAGCAAACGCCACACCATCGTCCCTGACGAGGGATAGAAGGAGAAAGAGAGAGAGAAGAGGAAAAAAAAGGGAAAAACGAACCGAAAACCCACAGTCGAGCCCAGCCGCGCGGGACTTCTCCTCGTAGTAGTCTCAGTTCGAACCCATCCTTGGAAACTCGCGGTTCGAAGCCGTCGTCAACCGAAACGTGCGTTCCGCGTGCGTGTTTTTTGTTTTCTTTTTTTGTATTGTTGTTGTTTTTCGGAACGTCTTCGACCGGAGGACAAAAACATTAATTACTATTATTATTATTATTATTATTTTACCATTAGTATTCACATAAGAACAGTTTAAATATATATTTTTAAGTATTTAAAGAAATAATGTTCGAAAGTTTTTTGTTTTGATGAAGAAAGAAAAAACTTTTATCGAAGTGGTAAAAGTCTTTTGAGACTCGGTGAAAAAAAAAAAACAAACAAAAAAACGATTTAACGTTAGTAAATTCGATGAGATTGTGATAGATCGTCGATTTCGGAAAAATCGATCGAGGTTTACGTTTCGCGGCGGCTGTGAAAATTTCCGTTGGAAAATTGGATTTGATATTTGGAAGAGACAGCGAGTGACAAAGCCACGTGGGCACGCTTCGATCAATCACGAGCGAGGACGCGTTATCGATCCGTCGACCGGTAGAGATCCGTCGATCGACGTCGATCGTCGCGTTACCTCGTGCGACAACGAGAAGAACGAGATATAAGTGCGAGAGAGAGGGAAAATAAAATAAAAATCAATTTGGGATTCGAGTTGGAGAAATTCTGTTCACGAATCGGTGACGAACGAGGATCGATCTAACCGGCTGATCCGCCGTTGGTAAGTTTTATTTCAATCACTCAAAATTTCTTTCTTTTCTCACGATTAACGATCTTTTTTTTTATCTCCGGGATATTTTTTATTTCGATAAGTTTTCGCGACCGGTGTATCTCGATCGAGGATAAAAGTTTGTAAAAACAAAGAAACAAAAAGATTTTCAAGAGAAAAGTTATTTATAAGTAGTTGAAAGATTTTTGGTGACGTTCTGTCAACGACGGTGTCGACAGATTTTATCGGCCAACTTGACGAATGCACTTGTCGCCGGAAGTTCGAAAGTCCCGGAGAATCGTATATACGAGGAACAGGTTGAATAATGGTCAGAGACGCCGGTGCAGTAAATATTTCAATCCCCCTATCCCTCCTCCCTCAGCCACTGTTGCACGAAAATATTCATGGCAGTGGTCGAAAGAAGAGGGTGAAAAAAAATTTCTACGTTTTGACTTTTAAATCAGTCTATTGCTATATAAATTTCGTCATCCCCCCCTTTTCTCTTTCGCTTTCTCTCTCTCTCTCTCTTTCGTTCTCCCTCACTCATTCTCGTGGTTGCCCGTCGTTCGATTTAATTAACGAAGATCGACAGGGGAACACGCACGAAACTCCTACGGGACAGATAAGACGCTGTCGGAGGAAACCCACAGCGGGGGAGATACCGACCGCGCGCTCAAACCTTTCTTGCGATCTCCCGAGAACAAAAAAAGAAACCAACAACGCGCACACAACGAACGAGAAATCAGAATCGTTTCTAATTCGAGAGAGGGAATCAATTCACGTCGATTTTTTGTTCGGCAAATAAATCCGGCTGTCCAGTTAGGTTCCTTTTTTTTGGTCGAGCTGTCGAATTTTTTGCGCTATTTTTTCGTAAAACAATTCTTCGTCAAGGTTTTTGATGTCTACGAGACATTTGTAGTTTTCTTTTTTTGAGTGATCGAATTAAACTTTCTTCGGGAATCGATTTCCAGTCGAACGGGAAATAAATCTAAATTCTCGTTTTTCATTTCACTCGCGATACTTTTTTCCAATCGATTCACCCTTGAATCGGGGTGAATTAGAGGGTTGCTCATTTTTTACAAATTTATTAGACTTTTTTTGGTCGGAGGGTATCGAGCCCTCGTCGAATCGGGAACAAAATTTGATTGCTCTTTTTTTTCAACCCCGATTTCGCACCGATATATACATGATCCTGTAGGAAAAGTCCTGTTCAAAGACACGTAAAAACTTCCCACAGAGGCAAAGTTCACCCCAATTCTTCGTTCGAACCTGGCGTACGCACATCTCTTTTTTCTCTCTCCATCCCCTTCGAGTTTACCATTATTCTCGAAAAGCCACATATATTTTACCCCAAAAATCTCGAGTCTCGCACACGGGGGTAAGGAGCAAGAATGTCGAACGACAAAAATAACGTAAAATCGTTCTCTCTCTCCTAGCTATATCGAAAATTCGCTACAGTGCGTAAACTTGGAATATGCTTCGAACTTGTAAGAATGAGGAAAACCCGAGAGCGAGATAGAGACAGAAAAACAGACAGATATACAGAGAGAGAGAGAGAGAGAGCAGCAGAGAGCGGTAGCACCGAGCAATAATATAAAACCGTGCGACAATGTGACCGAGGGGTGGTTGATGCGAGCGCCACCCCTTGGTGCACACGCTCCTATACATCCTACCTAGGTCCGTAGCGACACAAAGTCCGTGGGGGAGCCAAGGGATGTTTCATAGCGAAACATACATAATGCCCGAAAATTCGAAGCTCGAAGGATCGGAGGTAAAGGACGAGAGACGATGCGTTTATAGGAAGAAGGACGACCCCTGAGGATGGGATTATCTCGGGTCTCAGAAGCGCAGGTATCCTCGTCGCTGAAAACTTTTCAATCGAATCGAATCGTCGGGGGTCTTACAAACCCGATGGAGCATTTCTCCCCCTCTCGACCCCTCGAAACATTTTTCGACAATGTCGCTCGATGCAGAATTCAATGGGATTGCGCAAAAATCTCTCGTACTTTCCGAACTGGAACAAGGGGTGGGGATTCATTGTTAACTGTGTGGGAGGCCGACGGGGCTGGATTTTCACGAATAAGAGAGAGGGGACCTTGCGTCACACTTTCGTCTCGTATGAGAATTGTGCTGGTATAAGATTCTTTTTTTCTTTTTTCTCGTTCACGTCGTATAATAACATAAGCGGGATAGTGAAAAGCCGGGAAAAATAGAAGGGAGGAAAGTTGCGACGAGAACCGGGAGCCGGATCGATGCCTAGAAAGGGAAATATAGAGATTGGTAGAAGGAGGAGGGGGAAGAGGGGCTTTCCCTTTTGAGAGATCAACACCTAACGTATTTTTTCTGCGATGTTTGTCAACCGTCCTAGATTAGTGTGCGACATGCGCGAGGCTTCGTTCGGGTATTTCCCCCGTAGGATTTTCACACTTTTGCGAAGATCGTCCTTACGCTCGACCATTCCGACCATGAACTAATATTTGGCGATTACAATATTTTTCAAGTCAATATTTGAAAAATATTACGACAATAAAAATTGCTAAAAAATTTAAAAGAAACCACAAACAATTATTAAAAACCAATTCCTCTAAAATGATAATTCCAAAAAATTTCAAAAAATGTTTTTCTCAAAAAATAACAAAAGAGTTCGAAGTTCGCGTTCTCGTAGAAAAAAAAAGAAACAAACGGTTGAGAAATCGCCAATGGACCTTTGGGATCCGCGCGAGTTCGTTGCTAAAGTACGATCCGGATTTGTGAATCGAATCCGGTCAAGTCCGTTGCGCGAGAATCCTTCGTCCTGTCGTCTCCTCGATTTCGTTTATCACCTATGAACCTTCGAGGAACCGTTACGTTCTCACGTCGCGTCCTTGTCTGGTCCACCACGAGAGCCTCGTCGAGTCATTCGAACGGTCTAGTCTAATCTCGACTAGAGACTAGACAAAGGAAAGCGAGCGCGATGGAACGAGGAACGCGAGAAAGTGGCACGAGGGTTGGTGCCGAGACTTTTTTCCTACGGGCCGGGACGAAAGGTCCCGTGGCAGGAACGGGATAACCGGTATCTCGTCGCAGGACCGTTGGTCGGGAATCGAACGACGTCAAGGGTCGCGCGCACGCGCAATACCGGGCTCTAGTTTTTCCATGGTAGCGTCCCAACTCTCCTCTCCCTTTAATGCAAAGGAAGGGGGAGGGGGAATGCCGGAAATAAAGCTCGAATCTCCATCGCGTGCTCGTCCGTAAATTTTTAATACCACTTGGGGTGTCGTCGGTCGGTGCTCCTCGCACCTCCGAGCTAACGCCGGTAGACGAGAAGAAGACCAAAAAAACGATAAAATAAAAAAATAAGGGATGGGAGAGAGAGAGAGAGGGTGATTGTTCATTCGTAGGCAAAAAGGGCCCGGCCGAGAAGACAGGTTTTCATTTATGGGCGCGTATGGTAATGACACGACGTAAGTTTTAAGGGCCAGTGCAAACGGGAGATAATGGAATAGCGCAAAGGGGATTCTATTTCTTTTCACGTTTTGCCAGTGTCACGAAGGGAGGTTGAAAAAAACCACGTGCGTCCACGAGCTGGAAAACGACTGAGCAACGTCGGGGCAAAATTTGCATGTTTTCGGCCCGCGTCTCTGGTCTTTCCCATCGCGAGTCCCGTGTCGGGAATCGCGACGAAGGGAACGTGTTCTCCCGTTACGGGAATTCCCTCGCTTTTTCTTTATCACATATTTCTAGTTAAAAAAATACTTTAATTTTCTTCGCAGTTTTATAAATTTCTTGATTTTTTCGTCCTCAAGGACAACGGTTTTGACTCATTTTTTCAAAAATTTGAAAATTATCGTTGCCAATTTTTATTTGCCTATTTTTTATTAGTTTTGCTGTAAAGTATAAAATAAATTATACGCCCGCGCTCGACGTCGAAAAAAAACGATATTTTCTAAAAGATACGAAAGATCGGACGAAAGAGAGAAAGAGAAGGAAAAAATGGGTCTCGAGACGAGACAGGACTTGGAAAGTGTATGCGGGTCGACGTGAATTCCGTGGCTCGCGTTTCGTCTCCGTGGATCCTGGCGGGGGGTTAACCCCGCATTGTAGCTAATTGCGGCACGTCGTGAGGTTCTCGCGGGCGGTGCATGGAAATATAACTCTTCGGTCGTGGTGGTCTCTCTCTCTCTTCCTCTCTCTCACGCGCGCGCGCGCGCGCCAGCGCCATTGTCATTCGCGCCCGCACCCCCCAACGAGAGCTCTCGCCGTATATCGTAGGAACGAAAAACTTTCATCGGTACGAGGATTGACGGACAAAGGCAAGAAGTACGAGACGAGACCGAGACGGAAGTAAACCCTGCGGGTGGTGAGGCGAAGGCAATGGAAGAGGAGACAAACAAACAAAACAAAAAAGAAGTAGGGAAGCTACAAGGGCGGTCATTTTTGCGAGAAATGGAAAACTCGAGGTTGGTCCAACCAAAACAAGCATTGTTCGTCTTTATGGTCTGTTTTGGGTCCCCTGCGAGTTTCAGTCCCTTTTAAGGAATCTCTCATAGGACGAAAAATTGTTTGCCCACTTCTCCTTTCCTCCCTTTTCTTCATCGTTTCTATTTCTCGAATTTTAAACGGTCGATAATGATTCTTATTATTTAGTTTTCATATTATATCCGAAAATCAATTAATCAATCGATTAATTGGACATTTCTTTAATCCACCATCCAACCGTACGAGCTTTATAAAAAAAAATTGATTTTTTTCTACATCGAGTTCGTTTCCTTCTGTCCGAGTGGAAAGAGAAAGAGAGCTGAGCGAGTGACGGAGAGAGATGCGAGAGCGAAGGATAGAACGAGAGAAAGAGAGGGAGAGTGGGGGAAATCCTTCGTGTGTGGTCCAAACAGGCCACTCTCTTGTACGGCAAGGAGCAGCAAAGCACCACCAGCGGAACGGCACACCAGCAGCAGCAGCAACAGCAGCCTCGGTCACTCGGAAAGGTGTCGCATGGTGTGTGGTATCCCAGAGTGTCCGAGACTCGCCCGTCTCGTACCATACCGAGTGCTATAGTCCTGCGAAGCTTTCAGGACTCTAGCGCGCGCGCGTTATCCCTACGCGAACGAAGAAACGATGTAAAACGAAGAAAAGAACAAAATGAAAAGAAAAAATACGTCGTAACGTTCTCGCGTCGGATGAAAAATAAAAAGAGGAGACGACCCCCCATAGGTGTCATGAGAGGTCTCGCCCTTTTCTCGTTATTTCAGGAAGCAAAAAAAAAGCTTCCGGGAATTTCGCAACTAGACTTGAGAAAACAAATCTCAACAATTATTATCATTATTATCTAATAACTTAAATTATCATTTTTTCATTATCGCGAAGAAGTTTTCGTTTACTTTTTTTGTTTTTTTTTCTCAAAACCACAGGAGGATCTTAGTGAATGGGCGAGAAGCCCTTTATTCCACGTGGGAGGTCCTCCTCGCATAGTCGCGTCTCTCCCTCTCGATATGGGGAGAATGCGGTGGTGTTGTTTTTCTTTTTGGTCGTTTTTTTTCTCTTTTTTCACGCGTCGAGAATCATTTGTCAATGTGGGTCCAGTTTAGCGATTCGTCTCAGCTTTATAGTGCCTTCATTGATCTCGTGCCGGAGAATGCTCGAGGGGGAGGGGTAAATTTTTTCGTCCCGGGGAGGAGGGGTATGAGAGATTCGAGGCTCGGTTTCACAGTCTTGCCACTATTTTACACCGACCGGACGGAGAGACGCGCGGGGAGAGGAAAAAGAGAAAAACAAAACGATGGAAAAGAGAGAGGTGTGAAATTCGTGATTAATTATCAGCCGTCGCGTGTGTGTGGGCGGCAGGACGGAACAAAGATTCCATCTTTTTTTTTGTCCTTACGAAATTCTACGAAAATTACGTTCCACCGAGGAAATGAACAATTTGGCAAAACAAAAAAAACTTTTCTCACCGTTTCGTCCAACTTCGTTTCGCTCACGAATATATACGACGGAACCAGACACTTCTGGCAAATATTATTTTTTCTCCCTTCGTATCTCGTCCTCGACGTTCCGAGGGGAAAGGGACAAAGATCCGTATTTATTTTTTACCTTCGCAAGGGGACGAGTTACCCCCAACGATCTTCGAAAATTCTCCACTCGTTTGAGTCCGCTCGAAAATATTTCCAACTGGAATTTTTTTAACTACCATTTATATATAAATCGTAGTTTATAATTTTCGGTATTGTCTAAAATATTTCCTATGTATGTGTGGACAGAGAATTGCCGTTCGAGAGAAGTTCTATACTACTGAAACATCGATGTAGAGTCAGAGAGAGATTGAGAGAGAGAGAGAGAAATAAAAGGACGAGGCAAACGGCGCCAGAGGCCTATTAAAAATCATCCTTTAAAGAACGAATTATGGAAATGAGCGGCGGCGTCGGTGGCTGTATCGTCGTCGCGTATACTTTACTCTTCTATACTATATGTATACATAACACACGCAGGTATATATATATGTATATATGCGTATGTATTCATGACTTCGGAGCACCCGAGGCAGTGCAGCTTCGTTGGGATTTCTCTCCCGAGAGCTTCTTCTTCTTGTTCGTCCTCTTCCCATATTAGAAAGAGCGGAGTCTGAGCGCGTTCGCCTTGTCGAAATTACAGGTTGACTCCCACTCGTCTTTGGATTACCACCCGTGTCCAAAAAGGGTCCCGCGTTATAGTGTGTTCGATCCCTTTTCGTTGCGTTGGAAGAATGCGTCGAGATGTAACGCGGATTTTTCAACCGCGCGTATATCTTTTCTTTGATTTTCATCGGTCGCTTTGGATTATTTATTAATCGATAGAAATGATTCATTTGATTTTTGGGTAAATGGAAGATTGGGCGAGTTGAGTTCGAGTGAAGATTGAAATAATATTGAGAAATAATTATAACTGAAATCAAATCAAATTCGCTGTAATTCCTTTTTTATCAGTATTGTAGATTGTCGAATAATTAATGTAAAAATGATATAAGGAGTGATAAGATATATTGATAGGAATGAGATAAGTTTGAATTAAAGAAAAAAAATATGTTTCCGCCCGGGATCGAACCGGGGACCTTCCGCGTGTTAGGCGGATGTGATAACCACTACACCACGGAAACCGATGATGTTTGCTCAGTTGTTTTTACAGGTGCAACTCTGACGACATCGCTCGGAAAGAACAATATTAAATTGATGTTGATTAATGATTATCCTATGGAACAAAATAAAACATAATCGATTGGTATAATATTAATCGGATGAATAATTGGGGATAAAGAAATCGAATAAAAACCAACAAATTGTAAAAAAAAGAAAAGAAAAATTCAATTTGCGAATTCATTTCTTACTCGAGATCAAAATTCTACGAAACTATAAAAAAACAGTGATAAAAAAAATTGATCCGAGCAAGAACAAAAATGTGTTTCCGCCCGGGATCGAAACTTTTTTTTTTAATGTTTATTTATTTTTCTTGATCTCCGTCTCGAATTACAGGTAAAAATAAACAAAACCAAAAACCTTATCATATATTACAATATTATTTTGTATCCTGGAAAGTATGGCTATTGCAGCGTCTCTCGTTCCTTAGTTATACATAGTCTTTTCATTCTCTCTTTATTGTGTGTACTTTGCTTGATTTTAATCAGACTAGTTCTCTGTTTTTTTTTTAAATTGGTGGGAAAAAGAAAATTATAACAAAACCACCTACACCATCTCACTTTCGACTTAAAGCTAACTTAATAATAAATATTTATGTACATATTTACAGGGGTTTGACGAATTACCGTGCTAGGATTCATTCGTGTCTCCGGTCTGCGACACATTGTCTTTCTATCTTTTTTCTTTATTTTTATCTCTATCGACGGGCTCGCGCCGTTCTTAGTCGCGCTTCCGCTATTTTCCGCGCCTTTCTTCTTTTCAGCTCCGTCATATGCGCTGAATTGTCTCCGATCCACCAGTACTTTGCATCCAGCCGGTGGAAATCCTCCTCGTCCCTTTTGGGGATCGCGGTTCCGTACTTTAGGTTGCGGTTTCCTTCTTTACTGTATAGGTCTATTTGTATACTCTTGTTAGCTTTGTGTCTACTGCGGTGGTACAGCGTCGGGATGTTTAGCTCGTTTTGTATTAATCCTAAATCGTCAAGGTGTGTGAAAGTTTGCGGTTGCAAGTATCCTTTATTTGCGGCTGTGTATACGTCATTGTTTATCGTCGTTAGTTGCTGTATCTTTCTGTTGTCTATGTCCGGTAGTTGGCTGTAATAGTCTCTCGTCAGTTTTATGATAAAGTTGTCTATTCTTGGTATGTCTGCTGTGTCGTATAGTTGTTTATTGGTTATGCTCCTTGTTTTGTTCCCTACTTTTTTTCTGTACAGCCCGTGTGCTGCTCTTAGGCAGCTTCTCTCGAAGCGCCTGATTTTTTCTGCCTGGGCTGCCCCGAGATTCGACCAGACCGGACATGCGTATGTAAGTATTGGGCGGACCAGCAAGAGGTAGCAGATTACCCTGGCTCTGTTGTTTATTCTGCTGTCGTGAAATAGCCTCGCTAGTCCTCTGTACGTGTTCCTAGCTTTCTCGAGCTGTATGTCTGCATGTGAGAAGCACCTTACGAGATAATCTATATTCATCCCCAGGTACTTCACCACTTTTACTGTCGGGATGGGTGCCGGTTCTCTCGTGTCAGGCTTAAAAGTCGTTATTTTGAATATCTCGGCCTCGATCCTTTTTTTCCGAGATCAGTCTTGACGGCTGTCTGAAGAGGATCGTCTCGCACTTCGTCGGGTTGATGCGGAGGTTCCACATTGTGTAATAATTGCTAACTTTATTAACTATTGTTTCTAATTTTGGCTGAATTTCTGCGGGGGTAGACCCGGCTACGTAGAAGATTGTGTCGTCGGCGTAAGCTATTGAGAATGTGTTGTTGTTTTGATTCAGTTGAAAAAGATTGAGTATATTACATGTATATATATTGAATAGTTTCGGCAAGTTTACTAGTCCCTGGGCGAGCCCTTCCAGTATATTGAACGTTAGGTTGGAGATTGATGTGCCATCCCAAATAATAAATGTTCGGCCTGTTAATAAGCTCCATATCAGCCCGACCAGTTCCGGGGGGAATTTCTTCTTCAATAAAATGTATATCAATCCGTAAATCCATACCGAGTCGAATGCTTTCTCCAGGTCGATCAGCGTAGCACCAACCATTTCATAGTTAGCCAGGTGGTTGTTCACGTCTGAAAGTATCTTGTGTATCGCGTGCACTGTTGAGTGGTTTCGTCTGAACCCGAATTGGTTATCGGGGATAACTTTTTCTTTTCTCGAGTGATCCTCTATGGCATTGCTCAGTACCGCTTCGTAGACTTTACTTATGTTTGGCGCTAGGCTGATCGGCCTGTAGCTAGCAGGTTCGTTCTGCGGCTTTCCTTTTTTATGAACTAGGATGACCTTGGCGTTTTTCCATGCATCCAGAAAATATTGCTAGTTTATAGCGTTATTAAAAATTACTACGTAATCCTTAATTATTTTGGGCGGGAGGTGCTTTATCAATACCGTTGGTATTTCATCTACCCCCGACGACGTCTTATTTGGAAGATTTTTGATAATTTCTGTTACCTCGGCTACCGCGCAGAAGTGTTTTGCACTTCCCGGTACCGTGGTTGGTGAGTTGGCTTTATTATCGCGGCTGAACGTTACTCTTGTGCTGTTATTGTTTCTGTCATTGGTATATTGGGCAATAAATGTGTCTACTGTTTGGTCAATGACTGTTTTAAGCCTTGTGTTCGTGTTTAGATATCTCGGGGAGTTGATTGATTCGAAATACGCGCCTATTACGTTTAATTTATCGTTGTCTTCTATAATATATTCTTGTTTATCTACTATGACTAGGTTCTGTTTGCATTGGCTTCTCAAAAAAAAGTGTCTGTCAGATTTTTTAATTATCATACTTGGCAAGTCTTGTTTCTGTTTGGGTCTAAAGATTTTGTTGATAACTGGGAAGAATTTATCCTGGTTTCTGTAGTCTATTTTATTGAATATTTTTGTCCAGTGGGCTTCCATATTTTTTTTATTTCGCTGAGAATCGCTTCTTTGACTGTTGCCAAAGTTTCTTTAATGAGAGCTATTATTCGTCTGTTGTCGGTTTTCCTTTGCTTTTGTAGAGAGTGAAGAATTGTTAGTAGTTGTGATTTTTTCGTGTTCGTCGATTTTTTTGTGTTCGTCGATTTCTCGTTTGCTTAAATTTCTCTCGTTTGAGATTTCTAATTGATATTCATTATTCAGGAATCTAGTGAATATTTTCCATTTTGTTTTTTTGTAAAGCGGACTCGAAATTGGGATTGTGTGCGTCAGTGAGGCTTGAATCTCTACTTCCATCAAAATGGCTCTGTGGTCGCTGTCATAGGTGATTGTGTCTAATTTGTCGTTGACCAGGTTCAGGAGCTTGAGTCTCGCGTCTACGATAGCGATGTCAAGAAAAGTTTGCGCTGGAATAAATGTCAGCTCAGCCGGGATGTACATTTTTGATTTATACCTCTGAGCGTTCTCTCTCTCCCAGTTTACCAAGATTCGTCCTCTCAGTCTGTCTGTTCTGTCTCCGAAGCTCGTATATCGGGCGTTATAATCTCCGGCAATTATATAATAAGTGTTGTCGTCTTCTAGCTTTAGTTTGTCAAATAGTTCTTTTAATTCAATCAAGAAGTCACTTTCCGATTCCACTTTGTTAGTTGCATAAATACTACCTATGTATATTTTTTGGTTCGCAGTTATTTTGAGATGCACAATCGTGTACTCTACTGTTTTATTTTTTTTGAGCTCGGATAGGTGATCTTTTTGTAAGGCAGTCCTTTTTTTATTACTTTATATTTTTTTATATTTGATTATTCGTATTGGTTCTCGATATTGTTAGTGTGTTACTTATTTCTGAGTGATTTATTTGTGATTTTTGATTTATTTGCTCGGTCGCTGCTCGTGTCTCGGATTGAGGTTAGGTTACCCATGTGCCTCGATCGACGGTCAGCGCCATACTCCCGGGATCGAACCGGGGACCTTCCGTGTGTTAGGCGGATGTGATAACCACTACACCACGGAAACCCGGGATACCCTACGACTAATTTTTCAAGGTCTGACTTTGATAACAGCCCCACAAAAACTGAATATTTGCATTAAAAACAATCACCATAAGTACTAATTAATCAATTACCATTAATCGATCAATTAACGCTTCATCCACAGAACAAATAAAAAATTCAAAGTTCGCGTCCCAATGTAAAATCCTAATCTTCTCTTTCCTCAACGCGATCGTCATTAAACCCTGAACAAAAATTCAAACCCCGTCTCGTTCGATCGTTGGAATATTAATTAAGTGACTAATTGTCGTCAAGGAAGGTGGGAGTAAATCGACGAAGCGAGGAGAAATTGCGGTAAAAATAAAAGAAAGGGGTACAAGTCGTGTGTTTCGTTCGCGGTAGTCGAAGACCGAGTGGATGTAGAATGAGAGGAGAAGCATCGGAGAGAAGAAGAGTCTCGAGCGTTGGCGCGAGGAAGCCAGGAGAGTCTCGGACCCCCGCCGTGCTCTCCCGCTGCGACCGGTAGCCATCCTCTGTCCCGTTTGTAATACGTATTATATGCATTTATATATGTATATGTATATTATACATACATATATATATACATATATATATATATATATATATATATATATATATATATATATATATATATATATATATATATATATATATATATATATATATATATAATACAACGTTCAAAGAGAACTCGAGCAACCGAGCGAAACGTTCTCGCTCGCCAGGCGCACGCCATTACAATATTAATATTCCACGTCGTCCAGCGACGTGATTAATCGGCCCAGAGGAGAGCCCGAAGGACGTCCGGGAACTCGATCCTCTCTCGGCTACTCCTTCCACGTATAACGTACATATACCGATATATATACGGCAAAGTCTCTTTTTTTTCTCCCAGAGACGCAGCAGCTCGGTAGTAGACGATCAAAAGCATTTAATTAGACCGTACGAAAGAGAAAGAGAGAGAGACAGGGCGGGGGGGGGGGAGAAGAAGCAAGATTTAATTAATGAGTTATCATTGATATTTGCATGTGGCCCGTAACGATGATTTTGTTTCATCTTACATTTTCTTTAGATTAATATCATGAAGATATTATCACATTTTTCCTATCGATATCACAAAATAAAAAATAAATAAACATTACGAGCAACGATGCTATAGTGTGAACAGAAATGAAAAAAATATAATCCGGATTAAACGAGAGTTTCCCAGAGATTTATCCCACGTGAATATAAGAATAATAATAATAAAAGCTGTTCGAAACCACAAAAACGTAAGCTCGTTCGATTTCAAACGATTGATTCTTCTATTACTCGGGTATAGACATTTTTCGTAGTACTTTATTTTCAAAGAGGGTGATAAATCTCCGGGGGGCTTTTCTCGAGGGTGTCGAAGAGAATTCCCACTTTCGTTCCTTTTGCTGCGAAGAGTCGGCTGTTATGTGTTATTTTCTTTATGTATATATGTATATATATGTATATATATATATATATATCGTGTCTCTGTCTCTGTCGATCGTCTCGTTTCACGCACGCAAACCCGTAGCGATCTCAAGAGTGCTCCGGTTTCCAGAGTTCCCGGCGTGGACTCTTCGTCGTCTCCGACTCGTCGAGTCACTCGTTCTCTGGCTTCTCTCCCACGGCTCTTCGGGGGGGCTCGTTTTCTCTCTTTCTCTCTCTCTCTCTCTCTCTCTCCCGCACTTGAACGCGAGACCACTTCCTTCGCTCAGCGATACTTATACTTTGCTCTCGTTCACGCTCCAACCTCTTCTCCATATACTCTCCCTCGTTTTTTTCTTTTTTTTTGTCGCAAGAGAATAAAAAATTCTCGCAACCGACAGACAAGAGAGAGAGAGAGAGAGAGAGAGAGAGAGAGAGAGAGAGAGAGAGAGAGAGAGAACCCCCAACAGAGCAAGTAAAATTTCAACCACCGGAGGATTCTCCCGCTGCGCGTATACACTTTTCTCACCATTTTTTTATTTTTTATTTTAACTTTATTTTTTTTCCGTAAATAATGAAAAAAAAACACGAACTCGATTTATTTTACGAACAAAGATTTTTTTAAAATCGTTCAACTGCGAGATTGACGATAAAAATGTAAAGAATGAATTAAATTAAATTTTTGGATTAAAAATGAATTCTAATAAATTTTCTTCGTGCATTTTAATTAAATTCTCTTCGTGCTAAGATTAATAATTTTTCAACTAAAGTAAATTAATCTCACGAAATAAGATAATAATAAATACGAACGCACGATTTTCATTAAACAAATCATTTATTCGAGTCATTACGATCTTCCCTCGTGGCCGGATTCTCGTCGCAACCGTTGCCACGGACGATTCCCCAAAAAGGGTTACGACAATTTTTTGGCGTTCCTTTCCCATCTCCAGCTCGCTATCATTCCCGGGATCTCAATCTGTAAATGTAAGTGAGAATGAGAAAGAGGAAGAAGAAGAAGAAGAAGAAGAAGAAGAGAGAAAGAAGCAAGAAAGAAGAAAAAAAAATAGAAAAAAAAAACATTTACGAAACGACGAGGAACATATTTTCTCGAGTTTAGAGGCGCGCGAGCCGCAGAAGAGGACCCGACTCCCAAGCAACTTGGGTTGCTGGTGGTATTTCATTCCCTTCTCCCCTCTCTCCGCCCCCTCTCCACTCACTGTCTACCTGTTGGTCGGTCTCGGCCGGCAGAGAGCGCGCGCGCAGGCGCGGGCGCGCGGCTCAAGGAGAGATCAAAGAATACGCGCCGACACACCGCGCTCTCTCTCTCCCTCTCACTCTCTCACTCGCTGTTCGCCCGCGCACATGATCCGCGGGGTGTCATGTAAGAATGGCGGAACGGGGAAAAGCGCTCGTCCACGCAATAGGAAGAGATCGTTCGTTCGTGGACGAGGTACGAGATGAGAACGAGTCGGTGAATCCCCCGAAAGAGAGAACGATGCGAAGAAGAGAGGGAGTGGGCAAGGGGGAGAGGCTGGTACCCACATTCATTAATACGTCCGGCCGCGAAGGACGCTGGGGGTATATAACAAACACGTATACACATATACACGTAAAAACCACCGCTCCTCCCTCTAATAGACGAAATAGAACCACGAAAAAGTTTCGTCTCTTCTTCAATCGTTTTATGATTTTTTTTTCTTTTCTTTTCTTTCTTTTTATTATTCTTCGCGTTCTTCTCTCGCTCTCTCTCTCTCTCTCTCTTCTTGCTCTTTCTTTTTTTTACTCCCTTCGTCTCACCACGTGGGAGGATTCGACGCTGGATGATGACGCGCTGGAGCCAAATCGCGAATACGGTCGACTCGTCTCTTCGCCCGACTCGTAATTTCTTAACTTTTCACAATCGTCTTGTTTCTCTCCTTTATTCCTTGTTTTCTTTTGTTGTTGTTGTTGTTGTTTCTTTTCGAAACCCTCGTGAAGTCATAAAATTCGGATCGATCCTCGTAATGACGGTATGATAGAGAGGGAAGAGAGGGGGCGGGGGGAAGAAGGACATTCGCCGAATTATCTTCGAAGAGTCGTTAAGATCGGAGTAATTGATAAGATCGTTTAGAGACGAGAAAGAGGAAAAGGCGAAAACGAGGACGAGACGACGACGACGACAACGACGAGGAGGAGAAGATGAGCAGATCATTCGTCGAGTTAAGGATCACGGTCCTCGCATGAGAATGAGATTGGGACGACCGCGTACAATGGTTCTCGTGTTTCACCGGTCAGAGGACAGAATTTTTTTTCTTTTTTCTTTTTTTTTTCATACTCCGCTTCTCCTCACCGAGACAAAATCGAGAGAAAATTTCCTATCTACCGTCTGGCATCGTGAAACAAAAGAAAAGTCTCGGGTCGACTTTTCTCGCCGACTGTTTTTTTAAATTTCTTTCTACTCTCGCTCGATCGAGCAATATTTTTCTTTGTTTGTTTCTTAAGGAAGTTCATCTGGTACCGAGTTAGTCAAAACAAAAATTGTTATGACTAGCGTAGTCCGTTCAATAAGTTTGGCAACGCTGCAACCAGGCGCGACAGCGTACCCTGTACAGCTGGCATATGTTAGGTTAGAATTTTTCATTCCATGATTCACGTCGACCTGCTTCGACCGCGTTTGACCATGGAAGAAAATTCGAAAAAGAAAACGTTTTTCTGGAAAGGCAAACGTGTCACTGAAAAAGTGTACAATTCACGAGCGCGACAGGTGGAAGTGGGAAAAGTGTTGATTTCAAAAAGCGCGCGGTTGCGACGTTGCCGCTATGACATGCGGCTGGAGTAATATGGAGGCTAACATCTAAAAAATCAGTATTTTTCGAGACAAATTAATTAATTCTAAAGCTCACAAGAATCTAATTGATTTAAGAAAGCTATCCAAGGGTTCTCTATATATTTTTGTATCCATTATAAAAGTTTCATTCGAAATCATTTGTCAATGGTTGCAAATTTCAGGTTTATAAATGGGAAAAACACGACAATCCATAAGAGACCATGTTAATTAAGAAAAAATTTATTTATTAATTGCTCACGAACAAAAAATCCGGAAGATTTGAAATTTGCACAGGTGACTTTTTAGATACTCATAAGTGTACTCGAATTGTTTTATCAATATCTGTTTGTTAATTCGATCATCAGATGAACTCCCTTAAATAACAACAAATAAGAATAATAATTTGAATAATACGAGAATATATCTTATAATTAGATAATATTATCTTTATTATCGTTATTATTAGCAGTCCGGTCATCGGTCGTATCCGTTTTACCCAAAATCAAAAGTGTTTGGTCGGGCACCTCGATGATGTCTCTTGAAGCATATGAACGCGGTCGCGAACCCGGTAACTTTCCTCTTCCCACATGTGTTGGGCGGAACGTGATACGCGACTGACGACAATCCGTATCGAAATAATAAACTTGGGGGCCTCCCTTCGAGACTCGTGCCGTCCGATCGATCGTTCGATGAACCAACTGAAATAAAAATTTATATCTATCTACCTATCTACTTATATATATGTAAGTAGATACATAGATAGATATAAATTAATATTTAAGTTGGTATATATATATACTTATATATATCATTGTATAATATATATATAGATTATACAATGAACCAATTGAAAAATATATGCATAAATCTCATATATATTTACACATATAAATACGTATAATAAGAAAGACATACCGCGAATCGAGTCACGAGGTCGTACCGCGAGGAAAAAAAAATTCAATAAATTCGTCTTATCTAACGCGTCTTATCGGGGTGATCGCGTAGACGTTTTTACAGCGATCGCAATCGAGACCCCCCCTTGCGTGCGTGTCATATCGCGATCGCGAAATCACGTCGTAAGTCGTTCGTCGACGTCGAAATAATAAGACGCGCCCGAACTTTTCTCGATCATCTTGTATATACGACAATAAAATATTAACGTCCGCGATCACGCGTCTCGAGACTTTATTTTGGAATTACATTTTTTGTTTTTTTGATTTATACGTCAAATGTTTATTCGCTTCCCCGGACGACGACGAACAATTTTATTAACACTAAAAACTGTTTACCCGCAAATTTGATAAATATTATATTTCGGAGGGTGTAGAGTGATTTTTTGTTTTCATAATTTTTTAATCCTTATTCTAATTTTCTTTTTTCAAGATCAAGCGAGTTATAAAAAACGCGACCGCGAATTTTCGTAAAGTTGAATTGAATTCGGTAGGCAATTGTTTCTATGAAAATATTGATTATTTCTGGAATTTTGCAACATTAACAAAAATTTTCAATTTCGTTATTTTTTTAAATCGATCGATAAGCAATTTTCGTTCGATAAACGAAAATAAAAAGAAAATAAATTAATTTATTAATGACAAAGGGACGAAGACACGTGCGTAAAAAGAGAGCGAGAGAGAACGAGAGGTTCGACCTTGCCCGAGGCCCACCGTGGGTTCTTCCTTCACATCGAGGAGGGAGCCCACTAACCGCGCATCTCTCTACACATCGCTCTTCGCGATGGACCATCTCTCTCTCTCTCTCTCTCTCTCTCTCTCTCTCTCTCTCTCTCTCTCTTTATCTCTCTCTCCCCCTCTTTTTCTTTCTCTCGTTGCCTCCAAAGATCATAGAAGAGACCGAGAGTGTGGCGAATTCGCGTCACCGCGTGACGCCCCCTACTACAAGACCGATACAAGCCACGTGCACACCTTCGTGGACCGAAAAACCACGTTTTATCGCACCTCTCGCTCTCTCCGCCTCTCGTTCTCTCCCCGTCATTCTCTCGTTTCCTTGCTTCGCTCGTCATCGTTGTCTCGTTTCTCACCGTCTTTCCGCGTGTGGCAATAATTTCCTTCTTTTTTTCTTTACTCTTTTTCAATTCTTATTTTTGGCTTTTTATTTTTAAATCTTTTTTTTTTGTTCACTCGAGAAACCGGATCTTCCACTTTCAAATCGTGCTACGATCGCCCTCGGATTATTTCTCGTGTTTATCGTATCAATTCGAACGTTATTATCTGTTTTTTTGTTCCTTCGTACGAAAATTCAATACCGATAAAAGAAATCTTTTTATTTTTTTTTTGTGGGGAAATTTTTTTTATATCTTTGTGCATTCTCGTAGTCTCGATTGGACTTTGAGAATGTTTATTTTCAAGAGTTCGCGGTGACTTCTTGCCTTCACGTGGCACGAGAAGAAAACGTGAAGGGAGTGGTAAGGGGGGGGGGAGGTAGAGACAAGTGGGGGCATTCGCCGCGAGGCAAAAAAAATTGGTACGGGGTTAGGCACGTGCGATTGAAAATTTATGTGGATGTTTTTTTCAAATACTCCGGAACACGTCGACCCACGTCCTGACTGTCGCGCGCGTATTTTACGAGCCCGCAACGGAGTTCGATGCAAATATTGGCAGTAAATGTTTTTTTTTACATATTTTTATTTTTGTATTTTATTTTATGTTTTTTATTCCCTTCATTCGAGCTCAAACACATATATTTAACCACGAAACGTCAATGAAAAACGTCGATCGAGTGATTTTCTTGATTTTATGGTGAAAGAATCGAGGAAATCGTGAGAAGCGTTCGACTTCTCACGTTGGATAGATAAGAGAAAGATTACGAGAAGATATTGATTTGACCAAAAAGTTATTGCGTTTTTTTCCATCGGGTTGCACGGCGGGGGAACGAGTTAGAAACGCGATTACTTTTTGGCCGGAACGTGTATATATTTTTGTTTCGAACGGGGAAAGTATTTTTGAATATTCAAATGTTTGACGGTAAAGAGCAGGCTACGTTTCCTCAAAATTCGAAAAAAATCGAAAAAAAAATTAATCGAGCTGAAAAAAAAGGCGAAAAGTATCAAAAATTCGCTCGATGTATTTATAGTTTGCACAATTGCGGCGCGTGAAATTACGTCCGCGTTCTCCCCCATTTGTGTACGAGCGCTCGATCTTGCAGCGACGGGGAGACGTGGAAACTTTCGAAATCACGATTTGCCGATAACTGACCCTCGATAAAATAAAAAGTACGGATCGCCAGCCAAAGTTTCGTAAAAGTGAACAAAAAAAAAACAAAAACAAAAAAAAAGAATAACGCGTAAATGCGACAATTGTGACTAACGTAATGGCTAATTGGGTCGTTTCGCAAGTCGACGCAATTCTCGCCCCCTCGACCCTCAACCATCTCCGTCGAGTCAACAAAAATAGTTGACTCTTCGAGAGAATTCGCCGAGCGAGGACTTCTCGATTTTCCCGAAAATTTATTGTTTGCTCAACTCAAAAATCGCGTTCGTTTTTGTTTACATACGAGCACGTTGACCTCGTCGAATTATATAAATAAAATGGCGGATATTCTAAAAAACGAACGACTTATTTAAATTACAAAACAAAAAAATATTCGAAAAAAGACAAAATTTAGTTTTTGTCGAAAATTCTCAAGATAAAAAAAAACGATTGCATACGACGAGTTTGCATTCATTCAAAAAACGGTTCCTCAATGGAGCTCGAACGAGCGAGTCCGTGGACCAAAAAAAACGAGTTTAACTTCGTTTCCTCGCGTTCGCGAATTTCGTACGAGCGAACGTTTTCGTCCACGGTAACAATGAACGATAAGACTCGACTCGCTGTTTCGGATGACAAATAAAAAAAAGAGAAAGGCGTTTTGGAAAAAGAAAAAAAAATGATATTTCCGTCGTCGTGGACGGTGTCGAATTTGTGCCAGACCTCGAGAAACGATCGGTCTTCTCGTTGCCCCCTCCGGGTATACCGGGCGCATATGCGTCTCGTCGAGAGATAACAAATGTCTGGTACGTACACTTGGGACTTTGATCCCATTCTCGTGCCCCGTGCTGGTGGTCGCACTGCCCGGTTATTGTTCCGGTAGTTTCTTACGAATCTCGCGTTTACCAACTGCCCTCTGTGCTTGCTCGTTTCTTTAACAATATTAATTCGATCGAATAACACGGTTATCGATTAATTATCAAATTATTCATCATCGGTTATCGTTCATTATCAATGCATAAAAAGTCAGGTGATAAAAAGAATTAAACGCCTCTCGTCGGATTTACAAAAACTCGATTAAAATCATTATCGTTATGACAATAGAATCAATTAATTATTACTGATTCAATTAATTCGATTAGTTCAGTAATTAATTATCAAGAATTCAATTAATTCTATTGGTATATTAATTGATTACAATTAATTCATAAATTCATTAATTATTCATAATATTTTTAATAATTATGCCCAAAATTTAATAGATCTAGATCTATTATTATCCAAATGACAAATTATCCAATTGCTCACCTCGACGATAATTCAACAATGGAACAAAATTCGCGCGACCCGTCGTAAAGCTCAAAAATCGATTTTACTCGAGCTCCAAAAAACAAAACATCTTTTTTAATTCAACTGAAAAACATTGCTATCGAACGAAAAAGATCGTACTTTCAAAAGTACTCGAAAAACGTCGTCAGACACTCGACATCCGGTTATAACCAGATATCACGAATTTTTGGGTCAATCTTAATGTCACTCCAGAGTTCATTCGTCGTAGCCTCCAGCTACATCTAACATCTCCCGCCCCCCCCCCCTCCCTCCCGCCCCTTCCAATATCCCATTCTCGATAAACACAAATTTTATCGAATGAGAGCAAACGTCGATCGCCTACGAAACTATCGTTTCTCGCATCGTCTCGTTACCGTTCTACACTAATTAACGGACATCGTTCGTAACGCCCAAAACAATATTAAAGCTACGATATTCGCCCGAAGAAAAAAAAAAGCGTTAGCGCGAATTCAATCGCTTTTGTCGAGAATAAATCCGTTTATAGTCGATGGGAAAAGTAACGAAAAAGCAAAAAATCTCAAACCGGTTCGAACCCAGTTTTTCCCACCCCGATCGGGTCGAAGACGCGCGTAATATTATATATAACGAGCTTCGACTCTGCTGAAGGATAGAAATGTGAAAGAAGAGAGGGAGAGAGAGAGAGAGAGAGAGAGAAACGATAATACACAAAGCACATAGAGAAAGTGTTCACCCGAGTTTTTCGTCAAATATATCGTCGTGCCTCGTCGATATCGTTCTTATCGCTTTTTGTATTTGCATCGACCCGTGGTGTCGCGTCCCACAAGAAGAAACTTTCTCGTTTCTCTCTCCCTCTATTTCTCTCTTTCTCTTTCTCTTTCTCTTTAAGAGAGGGGCTCTTACTCTCTTTCACTCTCTCTCTCTCTCTCTCTCTCTCTCTCTCGGACTCTGACGATGTGACGAGCTTAACGAGCCTCGTGGTCTGCAACCATTTTCTACAAAAACCGACGCGTACACCCTCCTGCTCGCTCGTCTCGCGCGGCTCGTTACTCGTCATACTCTCGTAAACATGCGCTTTGCCAACTGAATAGTTCGCTTGCGAGAAAATATGGAAGAAATATCATAATCGTGAAAAAAATAAAAATAAAAAAATAAGCGCGGCAAGGGAGGGGGCGGGGCGATGGGAAGAAACAAAATCCGCCTCGTTTCCCTCGGTTCGGCGTCCGTAGCGGGTCTCTTATCAGCGCCGCAGCGCCGTCGAGCGAGCGAGAAAAAAATGAACTAAAACGAGCGCGCGGGAGGGGTGACTAAGCGCTACGATCAAGACGTAGGAGATGATGGAGTAGGAAGGGGAGGGAGGATGGGGAGCGAAGAGGGGGAGAGGGGGCAATGAAGCTTCGCGAGAAACGCGATTAAGAGCGTAACTGTATAAATAAGAGGGCACGAACCGCTCGAACTTTAGTTCGACGACATTCGTCTTGGCAATATCATTGCTGTTTCCTCCCTCCTCCACTCTCTCTCTCTCTCTCTCACTCTCTCTCAATCACTCATTCTCGCAATTTCTTCCTCTTCTAAAAATTTTGTTCCTCGATCGATCGACCAAAAAGTCGTTCGATCGCGATTCTGCAAGAATCACTAGAGCGTGAAAACACCCTTGAGCAACAACAGAATAGAAAATAAAAAGAGGGCGAGAGTTGTAAAAAATAAAAATTTTTTAAATCTTCCAAAAGACCCGAAGTTCGTGTTTTATTTTTTTCAAAGTGTTAAACGAAATCGACGACCGACAACTAACGATCATGGAAAGCTCATTTTCCTAGCATTCAATAAATAAATAAATAAATAAATAAATAAATAAATAAAAATTCTCGTCTCGCGTTCGCGTAAACATCTTGAATTTCGAGTTTATAATCGAAAAACGGCCCAGTGTACGAGACCAACATCATCAACACCACCACGCGCTCGTTTTTTTTAACCGCAGAAGCGCGATTCCTACGACGAATTACGACGAGGCCCAAAGGCTTCGTACTCGATCGAACCAACGGTCAATCGGTGTCAATCCTGTCTTACGAACGTCCGAGTGAAAAACAGCCCAGTTATGTTCTCCATAGAATACAGCAAGCAATTCCTGAGCTATCGCATACTCAAGTCCAACCGTTTCAAATATATCTGACGATACGAACTCGGACTAAGTGCAGTAGCGAAAGATATTTATTTCGATAAAAAAAATACGAAAAGAGGCAAAAAGAAGGAGCAAAATTCTATCGTGCGCCGGCGAGAATAATTTTTTCGTCGTTCTCGTTGTTTCTTTTTTTGTTGGTTTCCTCCTTTTTCCCCCGCCGTCGCGGAACCGCGAGAGTGCGCGAGTGCATAGTTTTTTGTTGCGACGAAAAGAAAAAGAAGGGAAAAAAAGAATCGAACGACGTGAGGCTTGTGTCGCGACTGGCGAAGCTCAGGAATAAAGAAGGGAGAAAAAGGCACGAAATCGCGGGAGAGAGAAAAAAAGTTGTTTTTTTTCTTTGCTTTTCTTTTCTTTTTCTTTTTTTCTTACGAAGATAAAACAAAAACAAACGAATCGAAAGGCGCCATCTCGAGAGAGATACCAGCAAGACCTGGAAAGTCTTGTCGGGATTAAAGACGCGAGACACGCAACGACCGCCGGTGGAACGAGCGGCAGCATGAAAATATCAACGACCTCCGATTAAAAAAACAAAACAGACGCGAATTTATCGAGCGTTTTAAAATTCAAAATAACAAATATATTATTTGGGATTTCGACGCAACGAGAGAATAGAGAAATATCGAGGAAAGCATCATGAGACTCAATTGATAAGAGACCGGCTGAGACGGCTGATATTGATTTAAAACAAAAAAAACGATAAAACAACAACAATAAAAATCCTAATAGAAAAAAAAATTCTTCCCTCACGGAAGATTATCCTTTGTCCGAAAACTACGATTAAAAAATACAAGAACAAGAACAAATTTCACCTTTACGAGACGAATTAATCGCGTTCTCTGACCATTCGACGATCTCTGCTCGTTTATTTCTTCCTCTTCTTCTTCTTCTTCTAAAATTTTTCTGTTTGTATAAAAAGTTGTAAAAGAGCCAAAAAAAATAGTCAAAATGATCGTTTACGTTCCTGGCAGAATGCCAAGCCACGTTGGTCCGTACGGAGCGGCTCGTTATCCGGGCACACTCCTTGGCGCTGCGGTACCGAGTTACTACAGCACGACGACCGGCTACGCGACGAGCAACGACAACAACCATCATCATCATCATCATCATCATACGTCGAGTCCGATAAGCTATTACACCGCTAATCTGAGTCTTCAACAAACATCCCTGGAGCTTCCGGTTTGGCCGCGAAGGATGCCCGCCGAGGACGAGCTCGGTAGTTCGCAAGCCGCCGTTCTCGGAGGTCTCGGTACGTCACCGAGCGGTCTGACGAGCGGCGGACCGCCGAGTCCCGCTCACAGCGACTCCGACGCCTCAAACTCGAGTCTCGAGCTCGGCTCGATAAGGAGGGGCGAGAATGCACAATTGAAATGCAGGTGAGTTCCTTTAGGTGTCCTGATTTATGCTTTGCAGGTATCGCGAATCGATAGATCGATCGGTCGATCGATCGATCGAACGAACGAGGAAGAAAATTTGATCCATCGATCGATATATAATCGATTAATGGAGAAATCGTTCGATTATCGAATGATGTATCGATTAGTCGACTACGATTAATCGATCTTTGAAAGATTTGTCGATTAATCGATCGATTAATCGAGAAATAAATGATTAATCGAGTCGCTCGAGTTTGATAGAGAGATCGAGAATTAATTATCGATCGGTCCATAATCGACTCGATCGACGATCGTTCGTAATATGGGTTTTTAATAAACAGTATCGAACCAGCGGTATAATTGAGTTCGTATGATCAATAGAAAACGGTTGGTTTAAATTTGGAAAAATGTCGTCAATCGTAGTACGTAATGATGATAAGTAGATTAGTCGATATCTGAACACGTGTCGTACATCTTGAGATCGCGTGTTACAATGAACGCACCTTCTTGCGTTGAAGAGCGGATCTCGTTCGTATACGTAATTCGCGACGTTCTCGCGCGTATCTGATAAACGCACGAAAGTGTGGGTTGAGCGATAGTGCTGAGGGGACAGAATCGTCCCTGAGCTATATATATACACAGGGTGTTCGGCAACTATGAATACACAGAAGATAGTCGGGTAGTTGACGTCGGTACGAGCAAAACAGTTTTTTTATAATTGTCCTACGATGAAAATTGGCCGAGATATTAATTCACAAAGTTTAAAGGCTTAAACGACGCTATCGAGCCCCCTGGCGGTTGAGTGACGAAACAAAATTATTTTCCCTCAGCGCGTCGTCGTGTCGTTGGTTTATTAGCAGTTATTTCGTCAAGGTCTACAAAAAAAGCGACAATTCGTGGAAAAAAAAATGTCCCGAGCGGGACTCGAACCGGCGACCCCGGTATTTATCGACAGGGTGTACGATCACATTTGTTAGGTTAGGTTTCAAATTTCTCAACTTTGAGAATTAATATCTCGGCCAATTTTCATCGTAGAACAATTTTTAAAAAACCGTTGGACTTCTACCGAAGCCAGCTATCCACGTATTTTCTGCTTCTTCATTGTTGCATGACACTCTCTATATATATCCACTATCAGTACTACGTGTATAGTGTACTTGAGATTAGCAGAAGATACGAGGATCCACGCGCACACATAAATACATATAAATAAATTGTGTGCGCTCAACAATGAACGAGAAAGTAAAAGCAACAACGAAGATTGCGCGCGTTTTACTGCGGATATTACCGGGACTAGACGCACTGCAAGAATTATCACATTCTTATCGCTGATATCGCGACAGTGGCGAACATTGAATGCGATCGAACGATGGAATATCATGAGAAACGTCTAAAATAAACTTACCGTACGAATAGTGACGTCGGAAAAAAAAAGAATTCAATTCGCTCGTCACAATTGACGCCGATAGTCTTTTATCCGTGTTGCACGATCACGAGCACTAAGAACGATAGACTTATCTGGCCTAAAATCTCGTACTTAGGACTTTGCTATCGGGTTGCCGGTGATCGATGCTTCAAGAATGTTCCAGTTAGAAAAATCGCGGTCACTCGTTCGCCCTAGTAAAGATTATCGTGAAAACAAATCTAAAATATAACCTATATAAAATTCAACGTATAATAATCGTTCGATTTTCCATTTGATACATTGTACATTTTATTTTTTAATGTCTAAACAAAATTATTCGATTTTACGAGCTTTATCGCTGGAACGCGCGGCATTCGCAGCCGGGAATGACGTTCGTTACAAACCGGAGGAACGTGACGACGATAGCGTCGGCTCGCGGACGAGACGGAACGTTGAGAAATTTAATAAACGAGAAGCCTCGTTGGTTGGTCACGCCTCGAGCATGTGAAACCGAGAAAAGATATCGTTCGTCGAGCTATTTTCCCTCTTATCGTCGTTTCAGCCTCCTCCCCGGCCTCGTTTGTTTTGCCTCAATAATATTGGCGCGATAACGTCTCGTCACGATTTCGTACGCAGGTGCGAGAATTATGGAAATATTCTACGTTAATCAAGGTCCCTGGAACGACACTTGTACATACAAAAGTTCATCCTCGCATCCGTGTTCATTGATACGAAAATGCGTCAAGCAATAAAAAAAAAAGAAAAAAAAAGAAAAAAGAAATAAAGAGAAAAAGAGAGAGAATAAATAAGAAGAAATATTCTCTCACTCATCCGCTTCGACCACGTGACGCTTCTCTCGGCTCGAATCGCTGCGCAGTTACGGATACGTTATTCTCGGAGAATCGTCGGGCTTGGTCGTTCGCGAGTTTCCAATTGAGAAAAATTGAACGACGAGGTCGTCCGTTTATCTTCATTTCTTCTTGGGCTATCGGCACGACGTGTCTCGAGAACCGAACGAATCACAGGGGTGTCGTTCGTGATGAAAAATCCATGTGATCGATTGGATGATGAAGAAAAAGTTATCGACGCAAATTGCAGGGGACAAAATCGTATTTATCCTTGATCCTCGCACGACCAACCCGTTCATTATTTCGTCTCTTTGCGAATCGATCGATCACGCTTCGCGCGGTGTCGAATAATCTTTATATTTCATCATCGATGGACTGAAATAATACTCGTTCGTTCACATTTACGACTGTGAACTCGTACCGTGGGGTCAATAGACGAGTCAATTGGTCCCTGGATTGACTCCAATCGAGAAATATCGAGACGCGTAAAAATGCCTTTAAATGAAATAAACAAAGGTCTCGCTGACGCAAATCGAACGATCAATTATGTATCGGGAAGATACGAAGCTATTTGTTCAAACCGATAACCGCGAATGTATGATTTCATTTGCTTACAAAAATAACGAGGAAATACGTCGAGAAAAGTTTGAAGAAAAAAAAATTTCAAAAGAGCGTTTTTAAAGTATTTAAAACAGACGATTACCTTCGTAATGATTGTCCGTTAGAAGTCTCTTTTATTAAAGAAAATATGCAACACGTTTGGACGTCCTGTCGTCGTTGTGAATTAATAACAGTCGCGTTCTCGTGAAATTCCCAAGACGCGTTTTCATTCAACGTTTCTCCGTCTTTTTCCGGTTCGGTCGCTCCGGGAAACTCCCCAGTCCTTCGCGTTCGATAAGACAGCGCCGAGATGTCCGTAATATTCATTGTCGGGCAACGGAGCTATTAAATGATCGTCCGCGAGACTATCTAAGGTTTCTGAAAGAAGGAAATCAATCAAAAGCTGAAAAATCTCGTTAGTTTTACAATTGTAATAAATATTATTAATATTTCACCCAATAAACACGCTGAAAAAGTCGTGTCTTTAAATATCCCTTTTCCTGCGACGAATTTTTGCGCCGTGTAAGCCAGAGCCACCTCTCGAGTCACGTATTTACGTAAAATTGCCGTTACATTTTTCGTCACCGTTTTCTTAATGTCGTATTTTTGGTAAAAGCTGTGAACCTAGAAACGAAGATTACGATCGAATGACGAAAAATGTCGAATTTAACATTTTTCTCGTGCCTCAAACTCACCAGAGCCGTTCGGCAAGCTTCGTCTTGCGCCAGTCGTAAATCGAATTTCAAGAAGTCTTCTTTATTCGTAAAGGGCAGCTCGAGCTTGTATTGCTTTTCGAAAGGTGCGCGCTTTGGTCGAGTTCCTTCTTCGGTAAGTCGTTCGAGTACGGCGCTCATGTTATTCACGGCTATTGTCAGTTTGCTCTGTTCATGAGCAAGTTTTTGCATGCTCTCGAGAATTACACGCAAAACTGAAAATCGTACGACGAGCTTAAAAATTCGTTTGAAAAGAAAAAAAGGGAAATAACAAAAATATTTCTAAAAAAAACCATTTGAGTCCGTCGACGAAGACATCCAGGGTGTTTCCTGCGGCAAGTATGCGGAGGAACCTTGCAATCTGCCTGGAAGTTATCGATAAGATTCATAATCATTTCTATTGATTATGCAATAATAGATTTGGTAATTAATTTACCATGTAATTAACGGTTAATCGTTACTTCGTGGATTAATTTTCTACCAACTTTCAATGTCCGTGACGAAGGGCATGGCGGATGGCAACGTAAGTTGGTGGTATGAATCCTGTTCGAACGAATTGTGAGAAGCGACGGAAGAAGCTGGCGATGACTTGAGCTCGGGGACCATAGCGGTGAAATCGAAACCCATTGCTTGTCCCTGTGAATGCTCTCCGATCTCAGCTTTGTTCGAACCATAGCGATCATCTGGCAAAGCACGCTTTCTGTTTCTTGTATCATTAGAAGCGGATTCTTCATCGGAAGAATCGATATTCTTAGTATCAATACTGTCCGAGTACGAAACCTTCTCATCGGTTACTAAAAAATAACGAGGATTCAATTCGCGAATGTAATTTACGTTAAATTATCGAAAAGCAGTCTACCTTTAGATTTACGTGGGTTGGTTTGTTTTTCTAAAAGCTTCTGGACACTGGCTCGCTCAACGCGATTTCTTCGCACTGTCTCACGATTAGCTCGTCTTTTTTCGATATCCATTTTCAAAACCGAGACGATTAAACGTCGTAAAGTAAACAGTTGGAAGAAAAGAATTAATATTCTGTATTAAAATATCAAAATATTGGAGGTTATGGTAGAGCGTTGATTCACACTGCGTACGCAGAAAACAGTGGCGCTGTCATAACCCAACCAGCTCCTCGTCAGGCTACCGTGCCGAATCCCGTTAGTCGCGCAGGCGCTGTTCGAGCAGCCAATCGCGTACGCGTAATTTCCTTCAACTAGATCTGACTGGATTCCGACCAATATCTTACGGAAAAACCTAGATAACGAAATGCTAATCCGATAATGGAACAAAATCAGGCTATTCCGTCGCAAGACGACGGAATGATTTTCTATTTTCTAAATTTCCGTCTGTTTCGATATATCTAAAATAAATATTGTACCGGAATGTAGATTAAAAATACAATCGTATGTGTTTAAATCTGTTGGGAAAAAATTCAACAAAACTCGTATTATAATATTATTAAATGAATATAATATGTAAAAATATTAGAATTCAATGATTTTTTAACATTCGCAATTTTTCATTGTTACAGATGGCTCAATTGCGGAAGATGGTTCGCGTCCTTAGAACAACTGGCAGGACACGTTGCAAGACTACACGCTGGACCCGGGCCCGGTGGATTATTCTACTGCGGATGGGAAGGATGTGCACGTGGCGAACGTGGATTTAACGCAAGGTAAAAAAAAGCTCTCAAACCTCCTAATTAATTTGACTAATTTCTGACACGAGTCTACGATGAAAAACTTTCAAGATTAATTTATTTTACAAATTTTTACAAAATAACTTTTTCTTTTGTCACAAAAGGTACAAGATGCTGGTCCACGTGAGGACGCACACGAACGAGAAGCCTCACCACTGTTTCCAGTGTGACAAGAGTTTCAGTCGAGCCGAAAATCTGAAAATACACGCCAGATCTCACACGGGTGAACGTCCTTACGTTTGTCCAGTCGAGGGTTGCAACAAGGCTTACTCGAACTCGTCGGATCGTTTCAAGCACACGCGTACACACGCTGTGGACAAACCGTACTGTTGCAAAGTACCAGGTTGTCCAAAGCGTTACACCGACCCGTCCTCATTGAGGAAGCACGTCAAGACTTATCGTCACTACGTCAACAACAACGACAAACTCCAGGAGAAGAGTTTCGACGAGAACAACAGCAGTCAGGAAAAAGGAAGATTCGACGTGACGCCAGAAAAGCGAAATAGCACGGAATCCGACTCGAAGAAGGATTCGAGCATCGAGAGTACAACGTCGTCCAGTCCACGGGCGAGCAACAGTTTCGAGGAACAAAGAAAATTCGTCGAATGGAACAACATTTACAATCTCCAAGAGCAGAGGAAAAAAGACGTCGAGCAGATAACACCGACGAAGAATTACGAACAAGACACGAAACCCTGTTACCCGATAATCTTTGGCGAGAGTTACTCGAGGCCCGAGAGAATTCAACCAACGACGATCTACGCCCCGACGAATCCCATCGTGAAGGATCGCTCGGCAACGAGCTCTCCCCAAACGAGTCCGGTACACTCGTCGGAAAATATTTTGCCACGAATAGGAATGCAATCGACTCCGATTAAATCCGAGCAGGAATTCATCGAAAATTCTAGTAAGAACACCACGGTCGACTACAGAAATATCGAGTCGATAGTAAACAGCGCCCCCTGTAAAAAGGAACCCGTAACTAACTGCAATCCAATCAGGCACTCTGTTATAAAACGCGCTGACAATCTCAAGATGGAAGTCGTCGAGAGTCCGAAAGAAGATACGAATACGACGAGCGAGGTTTGTTGCTGTCGTCACAAGTGTTGTGTCCACAACGGTGAAAATATCTTGGAAAAAACCAAGATACTATCGGATCTCATAATGAAAACGCAAAATCCACTGTTTCGACATCTCTTGGGGACGGTCGATCTGCGATACGAATTACGGAATATGTGGACGAATATCGGTGACGAGGCGTCGAGCGTGGTGGTCGGGGAAGATTTGAGGGTTAAGGTCAGCGACGAAGTCACCGAGATGGAGCAAGATCTTCCACTCGATCTTACGATCAACAAGTGAGGATGAACGAGATCCAGGGATTTCGCGATCGACATTGCCAAATATCTATCTACATATATATATATATTCTACATATAGATATATATATAACAAGTAACTCTCGCGCGCCTATCAGCCACGCGCGAGCTTTTACTCCAGGGGGGATTGTCTTAGCTGGTCTACGTCTTCGTTGCTCGAGTTCGGCTCGTACGAATGTCTCGGGCAACGATTACCTGGAGAGCTCAGTGTTTTTGTTTTATTTTTGTTTTTTTTTCGGATCGTGTCGCTCAATCTTGAGATCACGTTGTAAAAAGGAAAACGCGAAAATCGAGCCAGATTTAAAGCCGTTCCGTTCTGACCGGATCGCAAAGCCAAATATGTTATTCTAGTACGTCGCCGAGTACGGCGAGGACCAAGATGGACGACGAGAAAAAGAAAAAGAAGAAATGAAACATAACCTTAAATCAGGGAAAAACTTCGTATCGCACATCGAAATACCGAGAGTTGCTCAATTGCTTAAACCGTTAAGTTTGTCGTCTTCGACCAATGTTGCCTTTCAATTCGTCTCTCATTTTTCCATCCCACGAGTCTCTCCTCTCGTTTCGCGTTACCTTCCGTTACGAGCAAATAACCGGAAGGCTCGCGAGTGTACATAATTAATATTTAATCGAAGAAGAATGAACAAAGAAAAAAAAACATTGTGTCTTACTGGAACTCGTGACGTTGGTCGCCAATCGATTTGTTTTTCGTAAGCGGGCGTGTTCGCGAGATTATCATCGAAGCTCGGAATCGCGATACGATATTTTATAAAACAAACGACGAAACAAAGATTAAACGCGTTGCCGAGCTTCGAGGCTCGTCCGCTCGCGCCGTGTGTGCCATTGCGTGTATGTACATATATGAATCGTGGTGGGAAGGAGGAGAGGGACGGGGGGGGGGGGGGGGGATAAAATGAAACAAGGAGCGATTAATCGTCCAAAACCAAAAGTGCCTTGCCACAGCGTGGCGTGAAATGATAATCGCGAAAGAGCTTAAAGGGGGTTAAAGTCGACGAAATTGTTAAACGATGTGAAGATATTCAATAAAAAGAAACAAAATGAATGAAATACATTATTTATAGGAAAAAAAAGGAAGAAAAAAAACAACAAGAACAGAAAGAAAAAGAAAACACATTATTTATTTTCTCTCGAGACCCCCAAGGATATTTCCTCGTTAGAAACTTGATCCAGGATTTCTCGAGGATTGAATCCATTCTGCCCGCGCGGCGGATTTCTTACCACGGATAAGCCGCCATCTTGCGTCGCAACGAGGAACTATTCAATGGCTTTGAGCATTCTCCGCGAAGCTGGAAGATCTGGACGATGGAACGACTTTGCGAAGTGGGCGTTTTTTTAATGCGGCCACGAGAGAACTTTGGACGTTTTTTTTTGTTTTTTTCATTTTTTCTTTCTAGTCTTCGCTGTAGATCGTCCTTCCTTTTTAATACCAAATTTCTCGTGTTAAACGTGGCTCGAAAGCGTTTTTTTCTCGTTTTTTCTTCTTCGAATCTCATTTGAGACGATCGTTCACGTTGAAATGACGAGCGACTCTTCCGATACCCGGCGATCGTTGAATTCTCGCTCCGTACACCGATTTCTAAAATGTTCATGATCGTCCGATTCTCCAACCTCAAGATATACTGTGACCCGTGAGAAGATCTCCCATTCCTGTTTTGATGATTTTCAAAACTTCCAGATCGGTGTTTATCGTGTCGATGAGCTGCGCCATGCCCTGTTGTTCCATGCTCAGGTACTATAAAGGAAAAACGTATGATAAAAAAAAAGAAGAAAAAATTTGTACATAATAAAAACGAAAAAAAAACTATTGAACATACAGCGCTTCGATAAATCTTACCACTTTGATATCATCCTGAGCAATCGGATCCATCGTGTATCTCTCCTGTATCTGCATGTCCACGTGTCTTCGCATTCTCAATTGCGAGAGCATTTCACTTATTCTACCTTTAAATTGAGTCGGTGCGCTTATCTGCGCGTGCATAGCTTCGAATCTATTTGTAAGAATTTCTTCCTCCGGTTGAAGGGAGAGACCGACTTTACGCGTGACTTCCTGACGTACGAGAACCTGAAGAACGCGATGTTGAAGCTCCAGTAGAGATCTTCGATGTTCCTTGAGTCTCGCTTGAGTAGCTGTGTGTTGTCTCTGTAATCCTTGTATCCTCTCAGCCGCCATGTCGAGAAACGCTCTGTGTCTCGCAGTTTCTTCCTCCTGGCACTTGAGTCGATTTTTCACCTGCTGAAATCCTATCATCGGCACGGGAATGTACATATCGGGATTTGGATTGTCCAGTTGAGCTTGTTTCCACAGTCTCGGATCGATCGAACAAGGAGGATTGTCGAGATATTCTTTAAGCTGAGCAGGCTCGAGTTTTACTTGGGCAAGAATATTCTCAACGCCTATTTGCGTTAATTGTTGCTTCTGAACGTTTTGCGAGAGATACGAGACCAATTCGTTTGCCGGTATCTTTCTCGACGAGCCGGTAACGCCTTTTTCCGAAACGTAAATCGTGGCTTGACTCTTCGTCTCGCCTATCGATTTAACACTATCGATCGTTACCGTGAGATTTGGTTTATTGCCCAAAATCGCGTTTAGCGAAGCGATCAACTGTGGCTTACCGTCCTTTATCTCTTGTTCCTTCTTGTTGAAATACATAACTACGAGACCGTCGTTATTGTCCGCGTTTGGCATGCAACTGTAACCGATCGCTTTGAAACGACAGAGAGGATTTTCCTGCGTGAGCTCGATCGGTTGGGCATTCGCGGAGTAATAAGCTTTTCCCGTTCCCCATAGCGCTTGTATAAGATTCCATCGACCTATCATATTGTCCCGTTCGTCGTTAAATAATTGACAATTAAAGACCGCGTTGTAAAGCGCTTCGGAAATAGCGTTCGCGGATTGTTGCTGCTGTTGCGCCTGTGTCAATTGCTGCTGCGGCTGAACGAGACCCGTGCCAAAACCTCCGAAGCTCGTTCCTGTGCCGAAACCCGCGAAGGGTGTATTCGTTGTGGCTGGTTTAGCTCCGAAACCTCCGAATCCACCGGAAGTACCGAAACCCGTTCCACCGGTGCTCGTAGCTCCAAAATTTGAGAAAATACTGGGCGCGGTGGTCGTGGCTGTCGAACCGAAATTTCCAAATCCTCCAAAACCCATGGTACTCGTAGTTGCCGGTGCGCCAAGTGTACCGAAACCCGTTGAACTGGCCGGTGTGGTTCCGAAAGCTGAGGTATTCGTTCCAAACCCAAATGTCGTGCCAGGAGTACTGAACGTACTCGTGGTCGTCGACGTCGAGCCGAATCCTGTTCCCGCCGGTGCTCCAAAGCCAGCGGTTGTGCCAAAGCCCGTTGTTTGATTCGCCGGTGTACCAAATACACCGAGCGTCGTTGCCGCTGTAGCGGGTGTGCTAAATCCAAAAGACGGTGTTGCAAAACCCGCTGGAAAGGGTAAAGAAAAATCCTCCAATTTTTTGTTCATCTTACTACGTGACAAGCGAGCATCGTGGCGAGTAAAATGTTTTTTTGTTTTCCAGTCCGTCACACTGACGTTTGCGTTTGCGATAGGGAAAAAAGCTTGTTGGGGAAGTAAATTTCAGGAGATCGGTGAGGAATGCACCGGAATCTTGCGTTCGAGTGAATTCAAGAATTGAAAAATTCGTTATCGCTCTCGGAAATGTTGAAAAACTGGCGATTCGTGCCGACGTGTGGAACGAGAGCGTATTTGAATCGTACGAAAAAAGCGGCAATTTCGAACGTCTGATACGAGAGATATCGCACGATCGATAATGTTTGCGAATTACAAACGTAATTTGCCACGATCTTACATCATGGGTACGTTGTTACGACGACGGGAAGATCCTGAATATGCCACGGAAATGCTCAACGAGATAGGAACAACCGACGCGGTTATCGGAGTTTGTACAATTTGACGAAATTATTTAGAAAAAAAATCAAAAAATCAATCCGAATGGTTGCGTAATAAATATTAAAAATTAGGATGTTACTGCCGAGATCATGATCACTACAATGGGCAAAATACCGGATGAAATGTACGAGCTCGATGAAACGAGTATTAATGGCATAACATCGGCGGAAGAAGTAAATTCTGAGCCTGAGACGATCGAACACGAAAAAGTGACTAACGACGGAGTTTCGGGATTTGCCGCGCACTCTACGCTTTTCATCGTTTTGCTTGTCGCTCTGTTGGTGTTAATCGTGGTGTGCTGTATATCAGCTTGCGTTATAGCCAGGGCGAGAAAAAAGCATGGGAGTTCTAGCGATATGGAGTGTGACGCAGATTGTCGAGGAGCTAAACAACCTCTCATCAACTCTGATAAAATGTCCGAGACTACAACGAAAAGTAGCGCTGTCTCTATGAGACATTGACTCGTTAAAAATCTTGAGTATACACAATGATTCACCTGTAGCTATAGAGGAGCAAACTTCTCGCAAGCTGCGAGAAGGATCATGAATTGCTGTAGTACACGCTATCGAATAGAATTTGAGTTTCGCGGAGCTGTGAATAGTCAATTTATGTTTTTCACGGAATATGAGTGGATCGTGTCGAGAAAAGCTTTGCAAGGATGTTCAATGATGAGAAAAGCATGGATTTGTGACAAGCAAACGGCATGACATAACCTCTATAATAAACAATTGAAATAAACACTCACCCGGTTTGACCGGAGTTGCTGCGGTGGAGGTTGCTGATCCAAAACTGAATGTTGATTGTGGTGCTGGTGCGGCTGCACCAAATCCGGTACCGAACGACATTTTATCACGATTTATTGTATTATTACGATGCACACTCAAAACACGAAACAACGACTACTGCGGATCACGCCATCACGCGTAGGTTACCCGCCGAGTTCTCAAATCGCTTGGTGCGCATGACCAAAGCGATGTTAGTACGCGAAATGTCCGCTAGAACGCCGCTCGGGTTTTCAAACGAAAAATCGTTTACTATATATGTCCTTTTGTTTATATGCACATATGTTTAGATGGAACGCGCGTAAACAAATTGGAGATATTAATTGTCATGTTTTAGAGCAATAGTTTTATTATTCACGATTAAGCGTGGGGCATTTTCGATAAATTTTATATTTCAGAAACTGTAATAAATTTTCCGATTTTCCGAGGTCGCCGTGTATACGTACATTGTTAGAGTTTGCTTTCTTCCACATTATGACCAATACGTTTTTAGCGTTTATGGATGTTATATAGTGGGAATCCGTGGTTAATCGAATAATCTTTCTTATCTCTTCACCAATCTCGATTAAGATTATAACACCGAAACTTCGTGCCTTAACCTTGGTACCATGAAGTTTATCACCTCCGTGCACTGTGTTAAACAAATGACTTACGACAATGGCCGCTTTCCAACGATGGCGCTGCGGATCAAGCTACCCGACTATTCCGCTAGAGCGCTACTTGAACGATTTAAACCAAGTTTCTCCTCCAAAATACTTTTATATCGCTCCGGATGGGATTTGCTCACAAAAATCGACAAACGTGATGAGTATGGTTTGGGCCAATTACTTTATTCACGTTTTGACGTGGGCCGCAAAGGAACGATGCAGCGTTTCGGCTTTTTCGATAAATTTTATGATTCAAAAACTTGAATAAACATTTTCATTCCCTGACTAACGTATATATATATATATATATATGTGTGTGTGTGTGTAGATTACGATATACTTTCTTCGATTTTTTTACAAGTTCTCTTATGGCATTTATATTTATTATTATTACTTGTTTGGGCAATGTTTTGCGCGCCGCCAGCAGTGATTGCTAAAACGCGGATATCAGCACTGAAAACCGATTTTTTTTCTTCTACTTACTTATCTCGATTGAACTTACTCGCGTAGTCGTACGCGATCAACCCTTCGCGGTGACGAACGACAAACGACTGAACAATGGCGACTGTCCGGTATTGCCGTAGTGAACATCAACACTACTTTGCGCGCCACCCACGGCAAACATTTGAAACATTACACGTTACCAATAAAGGGTTGATAAAATTTATCGAACAAAAAACGAGTATAGAACGAAATTATAAGATCTAAGGTACCTCCAATTACTCTTAGATCTTTCATTGTAAACCAATTGCGTTTCATTCACACGTGAAAAGAAAACATATGCCCACAGTCCGACGATTCGTACTTTTTAAAATCCGTTTAAATTTTCAAACGGATTTAAACGTATGACATTTATAATACGCATTTAAATAATTTTCACTTATCGACGTAAGAGAAACGATAAAGATGAACGAGTATTAATCATTAATTAATATAATAACTATCTCTCTCTATGTCGTTAATTTAACTTATAGCCTCTTGTGTTTTATCGATACATTGCTTTACGTTTTAATAATTTCGACGTTGCACCATGATCAGCCGACGTGGTCCGTCTCTAGAATCAGAAAGTCAAAAAGGACGTAATTGAAAATCTCATACTGGATATTTGCGCGATTGGCCCATTCATAAATAACCGCTGACCAGGAAAATTGACATTATTTTTCTTAAATCTTTAGGACGTTAAGCTATTATTCGTGTTAATTATATTTATAGGATCGTTTAGCCAAGTAAGACTAGAAAATAGTACAAAGATCTTTCGTATATGAACAAGGCATTACCTCATCAAGACTCCCAAATTATTTATGAATGGTATTTTTGTTTAATGGGCGTTTAAATCTCGTTAGAATATAATTATCATCATCATCATCGAATAAAAAAAACTGTGGCGAAATTAGCTTTAATATCTTGTTTCTTTTTATACTCGTAATAACGTAGTGCGCGTATAAAAGAGAACGTACGACGAAACGCGGAACAATTTGGGAGGAGACTTCATGAGGTGTACATCGAGATTTGTCTAACGAGATTTAACTGCAATAGTCTTATCGTTACTATTCTTTATACGCTAAAAAACGGAAGACGGGATGACCGAAAGAATATTATATGTATATTATATATAATTCGTTAAAGAGTTTATCCCTACGCCTCTTGGGCCCGAGTCGCGTATTCAAAATATACGTCGTAGGTACTGAGTTTCGTTAATAAAATAAAAATCAAACAAAACTCATGAATATTTGTTGCCGATCGTTGTAAAATATGAGCACACAAAAATACTTTTAGGCCTCGATATTAGTTAGTTTCGACAACCACGTCGTGTGATAATTTTGACATTTACACATTTATACAGCAAATATATAGATTTTTATACTCTAGTATTGAATATTGTGAATAAGCAACGTGTCAACGTCGAGCTCGTTCAACACTGTAGACAAATATTTCACTTTCTCTCTCTCTCTCTTTCTCCATTTCATCGTTTTCTCTCGATTATCTTTAATAAAATCCAGTAGGAAATTCGCGTAGCTCCAATTCTCGGAGCAAAATCTTTCAACTACTTTTGATTCCTTCCACGACTAACGGTATTAGAGCGTGTTTCCTTCGAGAGAAATAATAAAGATTCTCCGTGAGCTTTTTCACTGATAAAAAAATTATCGAGCTCGATAAAATTGGAGATTATCGTGGGGTCCCAAGTGTTTGTATCAATGAAGGCAAGGTGTGTCGAAAAACGCGTTACGTTTTTCTTTTCTTTGTTACTGTAAATTTTTGGATTCGAGCTCGAATTTAGAGTTTCGAAAAGAAGATCGTTATCGTTGAGTAGAAAGGGACGTATTTAAAGATAGGACTCGGAGAATTCAAAGTCGGAAGCCGAGGCACGAGAGGATCTCGTGTAAACGGATATACCCCCACCGATTGCGCTATCCGAGGTTCCTTCGCCGGTTACGAAATCAGCGATTATCAAAGATCCTTTTGCACCACCTCCTCCTCCGATTACCATATCGCGAGCTGCCAATTTTTGCTTCAGTACTTTGATCTTCTCCTCTTTCTGTGAATTTAAACAAAAAAAATTACAAATCTTTCATTTTTTTCACATTTTTTCCATTAAAAATTCTTTTTTTTTCTTTTTTTTCATATTCACGTACCGTTGCTATTAATTTCTGTAGCTCGTCGTTTTCACTGACTAGTTTCTGATATCTCTCCTCGTCCTCCTTGGACATTCCAACATCAGGATTATACTTGGACTCGGCCTTGTCCTTGGGGTGTCGTATGACCTCGATTACTTTCGGAACGAATATCAGAGCCATACTGAGGAAACAGCAGAATATTATAGCAAGCGCGACAAACGTGAAACTCGCGTCTTGCTGACTCGCGATGACCATAGTGACCGGTGCTGTTATTAGACAAAGTACGACGACATTGTAGATCGACATTCCGACGTATCGGGAATCGTTGATCTGCTTCACTTTTATGCTTCGCGTCTCGTAAGCGAGAAACAGTCCAAATACGAGAACGACCGCTTTGTACCCATAAACCAATCCTAAAAATAATAAATAAACAAGGTTTGATTAAAAGACTTAATAAAATTTGAGAAATCCTCGCAAGTTTGGAAAGATTCGTTTGTACCAAGCCACACGCTGTTATGATTACTCTCGCAGTGTTCGAGTTCCGGTCGAATTCTCGCGTCGTCGTCACCGTACGGTGGTAATTCCAGTGGAAACTCTTCGATTTTTCTTTGCAGAGGATCCAGTCCTTGCCAAGCTCCGAGAATCACGAAATCTATTGCCAAAAGTGCGCTCACCATCGTATACAATTTCCACGGTTGAATATTCTTCTGAACCGATGATACTTTCTGTTTAGCCATAAACAGCTGAAGGAGGAAATATCGTTATTACCGAAACTAAGGAAAAGTGTTTATTTCGATTCGGGACTTTCGTACCTTGGCTTGATCGGCTTTGGTTTTCGTTGTTAGACGATGAACTCGCCATACTTTGCTGAACATTGCGCCAAAAGCGAGGGTAAAACCGATCGACAGCATCCACGCTCGTGCCTGACAAATTCCAGCGTATTTCTCAGGTTCGACGAATCTCCCATCGGCACCGAGCAAAAATACCGAGATGAAACAAGCTATGACACCAGCCAACATGATTGTATTGCAAACGGGATGAGACGACTGTATGACCCTGGGATAAAATTCATTAGAAATTAGAAAACGTTGCGATTGATAATATTTTTAAATCGTTGCAAAAAAAAAGAACCGACGTTCGATTTACCTTCTGTGCCTGTTCCAAATATTGAATATTATCAGCAAAATAGCTATAACTATACCCGATGATGATATGGCTCCCATGCAAATGAACAATGGTAAGGAAACCATTCTCAATTCCGTTCTAACGATCGTTCTGTCCTGAGGAACTTTCGCTCCGATCCATCTTTCCATATCTTTCCACGTAAGATTGTCGCTCTGCGTATCGTAATATCCCAACTTTACGTATTTTCCATCAATCACTTGCTCTATCTGCGTCAGAGCTATCCTATCGCCTTGAGAACTGAATGCAACGTAACCCTGAAGGAAAATAAATACCGTAATAGAGTGGAATCTTTAAAAAAAAAAAAAACAATTATTTTTGGGACTTACGGAGATTCCGAGGAATTGCGTCGAATTTATAGCCGAATAAATCTCATCGGCAATTTCTTTCTCGGTGTAAGTAAAGTTCTTCAAACTTTTGCCGGTCTTGGCGAGTTTTTCCATAGTTTTATTGAACGCTGAAGAGAGAAGTTCGAAAACTCGGAATGTTTCAAATTTTTTACGATTCATTTGCTTGTGTTTTTTTTCTTCGACTAACCTAACGCAACGGACCAAACAGCGTCGTAGGCGAGCGGAGCTTCCTGATAACCCTCGGGATATCTATTGTTGTCGATATCGTAGCCATCCTCTTTTAGCATTTTATTCAATCTCTGCCGAAAATCTTCCGAGGTCATGCCACTGATGGTCGTGTCGTTATTCTGATTCCACATGAGCGCTTCGGTAGTGAAATGTCCCTCGGCTGCTTGTCTCATCTGTTCCTTGGTGCAAGTTATACCTTCCTTGTCGAGATTTACCTCGAACCAATTGTCCTCGTACCAACCGATGAAGAACCAGACGTAACTCTTGCCGTAGAGATTCTGATGATAAACCTCGCAAAGTACACGACGCGCCGCAACGACGTAAAACAATCCAACGATTATTCTTGCATCCTGACGACGAAGATTTCTCACCGCGTCCGATGGATCCGAGAGAAAACTCTGACGCGTTACTATCTCGATTCCAGCCTCTTTGCAACGAGCCTCGAGATCCTCGACCGTCTGAAATCGAATAGCGCAAGGGAGTTTGAATTTTTTTTTGATTATTTTAGAAAATATTCGAATTCTTGCTTATTCTTCTTTCTCTCACCGACATGAAGACTTCCTCAGCTTGCTGTAAAATTGCAACTCGAGACCATCCGAATTTCTGTAGTAATTTTATTCTCGTTGGATTATGAACGGTTGCGGAAGGATGCGTTCTGAAGAGAGTCGGAAAGCGATTTCTGTCTGACAATGCGGGCGAAGATGCGCCGTAGCAGAGCTGAAAAAAGGATGAATGAACGACGAGGAAAGTTTGTAGGAATTGTTTTTATGTATATCGCGAGATCTCTGCGCTCACCACTACTAAATTCCACATTTTCGAAGCCTCGGCGACCGTTGTACAGACCGTACTGCAACCAGCGAGTAGCATCAATTTTTGAGGAGGGTTGTACAATAAATCATACATGACGGAAGCTCCCAGACCTTGCTCGCACTGTATGCACGAGTAAATAAAATTAATCAAAATTATAACATAAACCTTGCGTCGTAATAAATTGTGTTACTCGCCTCGCTGTCGTTGGAGTGTAAATTGAGGGTGAAACCCGGCAACAAGTTTTTTTCCCGATTGACGTCCTCGAGAGCAAGATTCGCAGCGGGCATGCAGGCCTATCGATGAAATGAGGAAGAAATTAATAAACGGTATAGATTTTTTATCGAACAAACGGAAAAATCGATACTCGCTTGACCACCCTGCCATCCGCCTTCACCCGCGATTGGAAATATTCCACCGATATGTAAGACATTGTCATCCGATGGTGGTAACGACCCATTGATCGGCCACGCGATCGACAAAATAACAAAAAACCACAGCATCTTATCCATTTTTCACAATTTCCGTGATAAATATGTTTATCAACGTCTCCTGGCGTCGTTTATTATTGAAAATGAGATCAGATACGTCGTAAAGACTCGACGCTGTTGAATATTTTCTTATAAATATTCATTTCCCTGTTGATCCGTTGGAAAATTGGAAAATCTTGGCGAACTCTTGATCCATGTACGTCGATAAAGGGTGAGTGTAAAAACCGTGCCGAGGTCGAGTTTGGCGAGCTCGAGCACAATCCACTGAATTTCACAAAATACACCCCATTTCTTCAATGTTTATAACAACTCGGTTAACGTTTGGAATTTTTAAGCGTTCGTTCGATGTAAGTAGTAAAAATTAACACCCTTTTACGTGTACAAAATGATATTTTCGAAGCGAGGTACGTCGCGTGCGAGTCATATTGATTCCATCCCCGTGACCCGAAAGGGCTTTTGTAGTGGGGATGAGGGTGGTGTTCTCAGCCAGCAAGGCTTACACACAAATTTCTCTTGCTCGAGATCAATAAACAACACTTTTGAACAACAATGTTGTTTTATTAAATAAAGCTCGACACAGTACATATGAAAAGTATACGATTAATCCTCGAAATATAATCATGGTTCGATAATAAAATATATAAACACTCGTTAGCACCTACATATAACGATAGATATTATATCGATCGTAATAATCGAGAGACAGAGGTAAAAAACAAAAAATGATGCTTAGATATTTTCTTACATATTGTTGATATAAGGTTATTTCTTCAACCACCGAATTCTTCCGAAAAAATTGTCCAACTAGTAATTAAAATATAGAAACTCAAAGAAATAAATTTTGCATGCAGCGATGGAAGAATCATCGGCATTGATTACAAATTGTTGACCGCGATATCACGAGGTTGATATTGAGGTTGGATATATAGCGGATCAGCTGTTTGCTTATTGTTGACGCGATGGCCGCCGACTGAATTCGTTCGATGAACGCTCGTTAAGTTAACTCATTCTTCGGCAAGAAATTAAAGTATAATTTACATAATGGCTGTGCAACGTTCTATGCCACAGAGCAAAGAAGCTCTGTTGAAATCATACACGACGAGACTAAAAGACGATGTGAAATCAATGCTGGAAAACTTTGAAGGTACCGTACCTAACCTCACTTTTACACACGCTTATTTCCCCCAGTTTTTAACCGGTAATATTATTCAATACATCGCCCTAACGCCACTCTTTCATCGATATTTAAGAAATCGTCAAATTGGCTAAAGGCGAAAATGATTCGCAATTATCACGTATGACCCAATGCGAACAGGATACTTACGAAATGCACGTTCGAGCGGCGAATATCGTACGAGCCGGAGAATCATTGATGAAACTCGTCTCCGATATAAAGCAATACCTGATTCTAAACGATTTTCCCTCGGTTAACGAGGCGATAGCGACAAATAGCAAATTATTCCGAACGAAACAAGCCGAATGCGATCAAAAATTAGCTTCTCTCAGGGACGATATGGCTGCGGATCTCTACGACCTCGAGGAAGAATATTACACCTCGATATACAAGTGATCCTCGGAAAAATGATCTGTAAAAAAAACGGACATGGATTCAAGCATCGATCGGTCGAAAGACACATTGCTCAATCGTGTGTTAAACCGCTCTCTCAAATTGTATCATATTTATTTCAATAAATGACAATAACGTTTGTAAATATATTCGTCTTATCTCCGTCCCGTAAGATTCCTTCGAATAAATTTCGATTGTTATCAATTCTGTTTTCACGTTCACTTTTCTCATTTATTACTTCGATAATTTGTAACACACAGATTATACATCGCACGATACTTCTAGCTGGTAATAAGTATATATATTTAATAAGGGTACATTTTTTTCTTTTCTTTTACATGTATTCAATATGAATTCAAAGTTGATGGAATTATTAAACGTAATCTTATGGATAATACTAGTAAATCTGCATTTTTCTTTTCTCTCTGTTTCGCTCGAAATGCTTCGATCCTTACAATTTCACGATCGTCTCTCCCTCGCGGATTAACGCAACGATAATTTACACGGAACTAAACGAATAAAAAATAAGAAAGGGAAGAAAAATACAAAAAAAAAAAAAAAAAAAAAATTAAGAAGAAGGAAGCGATCGTTCGTGTTGTATGAGCGGTCACGAATCTAAGTCACATAGAAATTTTGGAATGAGTTCGCGTGATCCAACCAAGTTCACGAGAGCCTTGGGATCTCCGTCGCGACGAATTCACGCGTAACTTTACGGATTTACAAGAACAAAGACTCGTGGAAAAGACAGTACGAACAATTCGAATGTTAACGAAAAAATATCACATATTAAGGGGAAACGGGACACCCGCTGTCGAGGTGCAGAGACCAATGTTTCGAACGACATTTCACGTTCGATACTTTTCCAATCGGTCTGACCATCGACGTTCAATAAATTAGTTCTCGATCAATTTTCCGTTCGCGCGTCGAACACAACGTATGTTTGCAAGAAGGTAACGTAATAATAACGATACAAAGAAATGCACGAAAGAGAACAAACAAAAAAAAAACAAAAAAAAAGAAGAAGAAGAATGATTACACGTAAAAAATAATGTAAAGTTTCTTCCGTTCGTTTTCTTCGAGACTAAAGCGAAGACGCCTTCGCGTTCTCGATACTTTTAAACGCTACGCAATAATTTAGTATTTACACAATTGGAGTTTCCCTTTTCATTATCTCGCACTTAAAAATTAAACAGTTACAGACAAATCAGGCTTTCCAAGCTCCTCATTTGTATATCGCGGGTTTTACTTTTTCTACCCTCGCGCATGCGCGCGCGCGTATTCTTATCCTGACGCGTTGAAACAAATTCTCTCTGGTATTTCTTTTCACTCGTTCATTTCTTTTGGTCCTCGTCCAGATTTTAAGAAATCGTTGTCGACGATGAACATAACATAAACGTTTTTTTTTAAATAAACTTTAGAGTTCGTTTACTCTCTCTCTCTTTAACGAAGTACGATTTGACCTTGCACGAGACCAACACGACGGACATGCCTTCGAAACGATTTGGAAAATACAAAACGTGGAATGATTACACTTTTTTCATACGACGATACAATTCTTACAATCGCTGTTCTCGTTTTTAAATTTCTTCTCGACATTCGGGAAAGAAAAAAACGTTCATTCAAACGAAACGAGGCGACGTTATCATACATTATACATTAAATGTTAAATCTTAGTAGACTTACGCCCTACTTTTGGCAGAAACAAAAAAAAACAAAAAAAAATCTTCCCTACGAATTTATCCACGCGCGAATGACGAACAATTTTTACGCTTTTTTCTTACTTTTATTCTAATAACTTTTATGTCTTTTGTTTCGTTTATTTTTCGGTGTAATGTCTCTTATTAATTCTTAGAATTACGCTCGAGTCTTTTACCCGGTAAACGGTCGCTCAGCTTTTGGACTCAATATCAAAAAGGCTTCGAAAAAAAAAAAAAAAAAGAAAGACAATGATTAACTCAGTCCTCGCGCTCAGTCGCGTTCTTTCCCTCGTAGTTATCTAACGTAATAATCCGCATTGTAAAAAAGACATGGAAAAAGGGCAGAGGGGTGGAAAGTCAGCAGCGTAGCTGATATGCTTTTATTTATCATTTTTTTACGATTACGCCACGACTATATTATTTGGCGGGCCTTAAACAAAACGTTCGTTCGCAATTTGACTTACGACCAAAAAGTCTCACGGGCTCTCTCTCGGCAGTTTTTCGATGATACATTATATTTTTCATTGTACGCGGTGTGAAGTATCGTTTTTTCTTTCGTTCTTTTTTCATTTATGTTTTTCCTCTCGTTCGCTCGTTATCCGTTACGAGTCTTTTTATCGTCTCGTCCCCTCCCCCGTTTTTTCATTCTCCTCTCACTGTTTATATCTTCCCTCGCTCGTTTATTCTCGCGTTCGCGATGCGACGACGACGAAGTAAATGCATTTTTTAACGTGGAATGATAACTCGATTACGCTCTGGCTCTTTGTAATCATTACTACGAGATTTTTGTAACGATTACTACGAGCTTTTGTAACGATTACTGCGAGCTTTTCGTAACGTTTGCTACGAGCTTTTCGTAACGATTACTACGAACTTTTCGTAACGATTACTACGAGCTTTTCGTAACGTTTACTACGAGCCTTTCGCAACGATTACTACGAGCTTTTCGTAACGATTACTACGAGATTTTCGTAACGATTACTACGAGCTTTTTGTAAGGATTACTACGAGCTTTTCGTAACGATTACTACGAGCTTTTCGTAACGATTACTGCGAGCTTTTCGTAACGTCTACTACAAGATTTTCGTAATGATTACTACGAGCTTTTCGTAACGATTACTACGAGCTTTTCGTAACGATTACTACGAGCTTTTCGTAACGAAAGAGCGTCTCGTACGATTACAACGAACTATGTCTCGGTGTGTTTCATCGCCTCGGAACTTTTCGCACCGGAAGTTCCAAGGAACGCTCTGTCTCGCGTTGTTGGTAAATTGTCTCAAAACTTCGGCCATCTTGGACGCATCGCAGAGAAGAAGAAGTTTTGTCGGTCGTCCCTCGAATGTCGACGAGCGAAATATTCGCATCTCAGTAGAGAAGATCGGCCGTCGCTTCGGCACCCCAAGCTGCAACGTCCTCGTCGAATTTAAGATATTCCTCGTTGTCGTCGACCGGTCGTTGTTGCTCGCTCGTAGTTGCTGGTAGCGCCGCAGGCGTCGCTGTTCTCGTTACACCGAGCTCGAAACCCTCGGACGTTAGATCGACTTTGCTCGGTGTGAAACTGGCCAGACCACCCCCGCCTGTTTAGAGAAATTGAACAAACAAACAAAAAGCACTAGCGTTAAGCACACTACGGACAACTACGTGAGACAAGCGTTTCGATTCTTAAAGTGAGATACTAATCGGGGTAGTCGCTAGAAGGTAATCGCACTATCCAACGCTTTGATCTCAAACTCTCGCAAAATTCATCGCGGTAAAAAAAAAAGCAAATGCGATATAAGATCTAAAGAGGAAGTCGAATAAACGTAATCGTACGACTAGGAGGACGTGGAGTAGGGGGACTCTAGGTTTGGTGAAGAAAAATAACGAAACTAGACCAACGATTCCTCCGTGGGATCGTAGTCGAGGAAGAGTACCGGTCGGTTCGAAATTTTAAAAGAACTTCTCGTCTCTGGAAACAAAGAGAAATCGAAGAAAAAAAAATAGAAAGGAAAGAAAAGAAGAATTGTGTAAGTTCGGGCTTTGCGACATTTTTTTTTTTAAATCTATCTACATTAAAATATGCGATTAAGGAAGGACAACGTGGAGAAAAATAAGCTCTTTATCGTGATTTTTTTTCACTCACTCGATACTTTTCGATCGTGCTCAAATAAAGATATGTTATTCCACATACATTAAAGTAAATTCGAGTAAATTTTTACCGAGAACGAAACAATAGTTAAAGTACAATAAATTTTTTCTAGAAAACACGTTTTTCGAACTGGTACGGACGATAACTCCAGTAATAATAGTCGGATACGTAAAATTTTTGCACGTATTTAAAAAAAATTGTAATAGCTATCGTCAAGCGTAAAAAAATCATCAAGACAATTAATAAAATTCATGAAAAAATATTTATTTTTCTAATTTTCAGTGTGGTCCTGCCTTAAGCGATTTCCTATCGACGATTATCGGCGATTGATGAAAACATTACAAAATAAATTGTATAATAAATTCATTTGGTCGATACCTGATCAATGCTTACCGAGTAGAGCCGAGGACATCGTGGCGGCGGAACTGGTCGACGAGGATTTATTTCCACCGGGCAAGGATTGTTGTCCCGACGATGACGACGATGACGACGACGACGAGGACGTGTCACCGTCGACGCTCGTACCCTCGTCCTCGAGCATCGAGGCCTCGCTCGGATATTCGAAAGTTCTCGTCGCTGTGTCGTCGAATTGTATTCGATGCTGTAACACAAAATCGATAATTTTTCATTAATAAAAAAAGAAAACGAGTTTTTTTCCCTTTTTTCTTTACAAAATTCGTCGCTGAGATAATTCGACGTGGCTAATTTATAAATAAATGTGCTTTTATGAAAGAAGTTTAAAGAGAGAGAAAATAAAAAGAGAAATAGAGGGAGAGAGAGAGAGGAAACAATGCCACGGTTTGTAGCCCCCGCATAACAGTAACCGGTCACACTAGTTGACTTTTCGGCTGCGTGTTACTACGTCATTTCCCTCTCTCGTTCCTTTCGTCTCGTCTAGGCGACGCCACCGTATAAAGAAGAAACATGCCTTCCTAGAGAATCACGTAGCACTTAATTTCCAAGCTCGCGTTCTCACAGTAACAAAAAAATCGAAAACTTTGCCAAGAATCGACCGATCGATCGACTCTGGACTCTTTTTTCTCCCCCACATACAAAAATACATAAGAAAAATTAATCGTACAATTTAAATTTAAATTTGAATATTTCTTTCAACGTAAGAAATTTATCCTTGAGACAGGATAAAAATAATTCCAAGCCTATCGAACCAAGATACACATCATCGAGAATATCCGTTCCGCACCGAGATTTCTAGCCGAGAGTTCTTCTCCCCGGACGAGATATATATATACCTCGTCGCTGGAATAACTTTCTGGTTGGCCGTGCAAGGAAAAACGAGTCCGTATAAGTTGGTAACCGAGATGGAAGACGATCGAGTCCGTGAGCTCGTCCTACCGATTCCTGGATATCCGACGATGATCCAAGTATTTTCTCGTCTCGAGTATCCTCGATTGGCGAGCTTACCGAACCCGTGAATTAAATTCAATCCTCTCCCTCCGGAAAGAAGAAAGACACTCGACGCTTTTGCGAACCAGTCGTCCCTGTCGAAGCGTCCAAGAGATCGCTAATTTCCATTCGCGATGACGATCGCGTCCGTTCGTGTTTTCTATTTACAGAAAGACGCGTCGACGACGATCTTTGAAACGATACGTGCATGACGGAATAACAAATAAGTCGAGGAAGAGAAACGAGAAACGTCCTCTCGCTATCTTCGTTCACCAAGGCGCAAGATCGTTCAGAGATTACGATTAAAAAGTTGGAGATATCGATATCTTCTTCCGAGAGAAAGATTTCAATCGGACGATAGAGCATGCTCGTTGTCGTCTTTGTGGTCATTGTCGTTCCTACACGCTGGACTCGCAACGATTCGCGAGAAAATCTTTTAATCTTTTCTCGCTGAGTTGGTCAATATAGTTTTACCGATCTTATACTAAACCGACGTCTCGTCCGTAACAGTACCGACGATTATTTCGAGCAACGGGCACGGACGACGAGCCAGGCTCGAGGCGTCTAATTATTTGTATACCGTTCACTACCGGCCCGCGAGGATAGATCAGCACGTTTTAAATACCATAATAACAAAAGAAAAATCACTAAATCGCAACGTTTTTTTTATCGGTATGAACAGAAAATGGGGAGGTTGAGATACTTGGGCTTGGGGGGAGAAATATTGTTGGAGGAAGAATGTAGAATTCGAAAGATAGGAGTTTGTTCTTAATTTAAGAAAAATTGTCATTCTGGATTTAACTACATGCAAAATATTAATATTTTTACAATTTTTATCAGATTTTTCAGATCAATTGATAACGATGCTATGTATATATTGCTTATCTACTTCCTGAATTAATTTTCTCAACTTTCAACGTTTTTCTCAGTTTATAAAAAAAAATCTCAGTCGAAATTTACAAAAATAAAAAATATATCTATATTTTGTTTCCTCTTTTAATGAGAAATTCAAGATAAAACAGATAAAAGCGTAAATTCATCGAGGGGAGGAATTCGCGGTTCACGAGCGATCGTGGCTTCTTAAAGTGAGTATAGTATCTCGACTCGACGACTACCGGTTCGCGTCCTTTACCCACCGATGGGCCCAACATTTTTTTCACCTCGTCGTCGATGCGTCTACATAGTTTTTTCTGTTTCTCTCTCTCTCTCTGTCCCACTCTTTCGTCGACTCTCATAGCCAAGAAAAGAGTAATAGACTCGCGACCGTTTTCATAGAATCAACTTGAGAATCTCTCGACGTACTCGTCGTCGGACTCGCCCGAGACTAGACGCTCTTCGATCTCGTTTCCTCGCTCTCGCGTGTACCAACGCGAATCCATCACCGTCCGCAGCTTCGTACCTCGCGCTTCTCTAAATTCCATTCGCCATAACGAAGACGTTTACGATATCATTACGACGAAATAATGACAAAATGAAGAATTTTTTTTTTATTTTCTCATTTTTTTTCTTCTTTAAACAGTTAATCGAACCTCCTCGTACCGAGCGACCTTGGAATCGATCACGTTCTCTCTCCTTCCCATCTGACCACCTACATACCAAAAATACCAAACGACGAAACCGGTCAAAGGTAATAAGTTTAACGATCCGAAAAAAAACGAAAAAAAAAAATAAAAATCTCCCGGCATTAAATTCGAACGGCTATCCTCGATTCTCTCGTCGCGATGTTATCTCGAGAACGACTGGGGCGAACGGCGAAAGAGAGCGAGAGCGAGATGAAAGACGGAGGGAAAGAGAAAGAGAAGAAGATGAAGACGAAGAAGAAGAAGAAAGAGAAGAAGAAGAAGCCACCGGAGTATCATCGTCGGCGAAACGGCAAAGTCCCGTTCGTTCGCGGCGACTCCTTTCCCGAGACTCCTCGTTGGTGCCTAGATAGAGAAGAACCTAGCCGTGATTACGGGGCTAGATACGAAAAGAAGCGAGAATCAACCGATCTCCTATAAAGCGACGTCTCGGCAATTTTTTTTTGTTTTTTTTTTTTTTTTTTTTTTTTTTTAACAACCTGGCACGGTTCATTGCTCGAGGAGGAAGAACGAACGAAGGAACGAAGAAACGAAGAAAAAGAAATTAAAAAGAAAAAGAAATCTGTTAACCCGGTCGGGTTCTACGATTCCTGGAAATTAACGTTCACGACTTGCGTGGCTTTGCTTTGCTTTGCTTTGCTTCTTATCCCCCACCCTCATTTTCCTATCTCACTGTGCAACAGACTCGGTGCATCGACGGTGAGTTAAATAGCTGTATAAAGGTCGCGAATTACGTCGCCGAATGGTATACAAGGATAATAACAGAGCGAATAACGCGAGGCTGGTTTTACTCGTCGACGTCCGTCTTTATCGTCTTTCGCTATGACGGGATATTTTTTTCTAATTTTGCTTTATTTTTATTTTTTTTTATTCTTCTTTCGTTCTCTTTCCTGCTCTTGTCCTACTCGACGACGATTATACCTGAGCTTTGTTTCTCTCGTGTAACACGAGTAGTAATTTGCTTATATACTCGCGTGCTTTTATTACTCCAACGGAAAACAAATTAATGGACGGAGCGTGGCGGCGATATAGCGAGTTTCCACGTCTTGCGATAATTCGAATTTTCTTGTTTTCGTGGATTGCGGAATAATAAGGTGGGGAGGGGGTTTGTCGTTTTGTTCGAACGGTGGTTTTGTACATGTGGGGTTTGTTTTTGTGAGTTGGTACGAATGGGAGTAATCGAAGGAAGGAGTAGGGGGAATTAGCCGAGTTTACTATCGCTACCGTTATTTCCTGGTAATTGCGAGGATGCGCTGCAATAATGTGGGCACAGAAAATACCTAGGTAGTTCGCGTTGGCAGGAGCAAAACGATCTTTTTAAAATTGTTCTGCGATGAAAATTGGCCGAGATATTAATTGTCAAAGTTGAAAATTTTGAAACCTAACCTAACAAATGTGATCGAACGCCCTGTCGATAAATGCCAGGGTCAGCGGTTCGAGTCCCACTCAGGACACTTTTTTTCCCATAGATTATTGCTTTTTCTTGTAGATCTTGAGGAAACAAGTATTAATAAACGAACTACTAGTCGATGCGGCGAGAGAAAATAATTGTTTTAATCACTCTTTGATCGATTTTATCTTTCATCTTCTTATTACTATTTTCATCGCACGATAATTTAAAGAAAAATCGATTTGCTCGTATCGACGCCAACTATCTAAGTTTTATCTGCGTCTCGATAGTTGCCTAACACTTTGCATAAGTATATAAAGATATTTCTATACAAAATATAAATGCACAAACGCTATACCGAGCTGTTTCACCCTAAAACTAAACAATTCCTAAAACTATCTCACCCGACGAATTAAGCGAGAAATTATTCACGATCGCGGCAAAACTATAAAAAATTCCCTCCAATTACATTCACTCTCGTTATTCAAATATCTCCAATGCGTAATCGCGTCTCGATTCGCGAGCTCGCTCGTTCGCGCGTAATCGTCGAGTGGCAAATTAAATTTTTAAATAGCCTCGCGCATACCGACCTGATTGGACGATTTCGCAACGAGGAAATCGTTCGGTAATAGATAAAGATCTATTATTAAACTCTCGCGAGGTGACGCGGAAACTTTTCGCGATAAGATAACAATTTTTCCTTTGATTTTCCATTTTTTTATTCCCTTCCAAAAAAATTAAAAAATCTCCAAACAAAAAAATTGGAAAAATACGAGAAAAAAAAACAAACAGGAAGAAGATAAGGCGTACGATCGGAGCTCGTGATTGTACATGGTCTAGGTGTGTTTCCGAGAGTCATAGACCGTCCATTATTTTCCACAGCGAAGATTCTCACGTGTCACGCTACCGATTGAAATTTATACCTTGTACGAGAGAAATCTACGTGTGTGCATATATATATATTTATTTCATTGTGACCGACGATCCGTGCACGATCGTTCGAGGGCCGAAACGTTCTCGCTAAACGTGCAATTTCTCGGGGAGGACGTACCGAGGCGACGATACGTTGTACGTGGACTCTCGTTCAAACTTTATCGAAATATCGAACGTACGTTCTGTCGGTAAGACAACGAGGATTCTTACCCGAACGAACTATGTCAGTCGGTCGTGACTTCGTTAACGAAGCCGTTTAGAATTTAGAGCTCGGACTATGACGATTTAAATTTTAACGGGGTTGCAAGGGTTGGCCTTGCAACCCTAATCTACGTACGCGTGTATACTTTCTTATTTTTGAGACTGGATTTTCCAGCGACTTTGGAGCTTTGAAAATAAAATTCATTAATTTTTGTATTTTTTTAAATTAAATTGTTTCTTAATTAAAAAAAATTGTTTCGTTTTTTTGGGTAGAAAGTTATTAAAAAGGGAGAAAAAACATATCTTACGGAAAATCAACGTTTTCACGAACTTCGCGTAGATTTATTTTGAATAAAAATCAAATTCCCGCCGATTTTTTCAATTTTCGAGTTCGAGAAATTCCCGCGAGGGTGCGTTTCGTCGAAAATCCTAATTTTTTCCCTCATTTTCCCTCTTTCAACGATAAATTCTCGTAAACAAAATCGTATATTTCCAGTTTGAAACATTTTTCTTTCAAACGAATTCCGTTAGCTTTCATTTTGCGCCGTTAAAACTTCGATAATCAGCGATACGCCGAGTCACGATGGGATTCTCGAGTCGGGCTCGAGGAAAATAAGCGAGACCTCGGGTTGGTTCGCGAAAGAAAGAACGAACGATGCGACCGATTTCTCGGTCGGAAATAAAGATCGTCGTAACGACCAACGTTTGTACCTCGTTCGAGTTTACGATAAAATCGACACGATAAAACCAAAACCTCGGCGAGAATATGAAAAGTTCCAACTCCTTCTCCTACCCCACCCCCATCCCTCGCCCCCTGGCGTTACAACGATCTCGAAACGAAACGAGATCGTAAAGAGGCAAAATAAATCGTTCGCGACATTCAAGTTCCATAGTTTCTCGCCTCGAGGCTGTAAGAGTTTCACGTCCCTCGTCCCATCACACACGCGTTGCAAAAATCGCTAAAATTTCACAATAGCGAACTGTGCACTCGATCGTTAAAATCGTCGGTTAGAAATAAAGATAAAAAAATAAATAAAAAATTACAATTAAAAATAGAAATAAAAAATAAAAATTAAAAAAATTAATCGAATTATAAATCATCCTCGCGTCATTTAGTCCATGCAACGATTCTCATCGATTAATCTCGCTGACCGAGTCGTAAAATGTGGGGGAAAAAAATCCTCGATGCACAAAATTTGCTCATCGAAAAAGCAACAAAAAACAAAAAACAAAGAAAAATGATACATGTTTCGAAAGGATTTTTTCGAATTCCTCAAGTAAGGGGCAAATTGGGCAAAATATGGTGGGGGAGAGAAAACGAGATTCCTTCGTGCGGGATGGTCGCGCGCGCAGCGTTCCCGACCGCCGGGACCAAGAGCTCGTCGCGTATCTACGAAGTTGGTCTTCGACGGTGAACGGTTGAATAATAATATAGCATACCGCGATGTTGAATAATAAATTATCGTGAGGAATTCCACGGGCCACCAAGAGCCGGCGCATTCGAGCCTAAGCGTGTATTCTCGTTTGTGTGTGTGTGTGTACGCTTCTACTCGATGCAGCATAAATTTTTACGAAAGTTTATTCGCTTACGAAAAATATATACGATGGTTAATTCTCGTTGAGAAGAAATTTAAAAAAAAACAAATTTTAATCGAAAGAATATAAAAATTTTAAAAAAATGCATATTTATATTTATAGAGACATTTTAATACGAGAATATCTGGAACATGGGGATGGCCGATTAGTCGATGAATCTGAGAAGAAACGGTAGATTAAACATCGAAGCCACGGATAATCGTGTTACTCGCAAATCCTTCGAGAGAGAGAGAGAGAGAGAGAGAGAGAGAAAGAAGTCCGGAGAATCTTCTCTGGGAAACCGTTCGAGACACGTTCCTCGTGCGATGGACCGTAAGGACTTTTACTTGCAAATACTCGTCGGCTTTGAGAGAAATATCTACGCTCGGATGGTCGAGCGACGCAATAAAACGACTATTTTATATTAATTTGATTATATTTTACATTTTATTTAATTTTTTTATTTCATATTTTACATTTTATTGTATTCTTTTATTTTATATTTTATTTTTCCTATTTAATTGTGATTATTATGTTTTATTTTTCATTCCGAGAGCAAACGAGGAGAGAAAATATTGCCAAGTACCTACTTGGTACACGAAACAAGCGTGAAACAATGCGCAAATTTTTCCATCCTTCGTGGGAAAGTTGAGGAAGACGTTCGACGCAATTCTGTGCACGCCCGTGCGCGCCTAAGAGAACTTTTGATACGAATCAATTTGAAATAAGGCGCGGAAGCCGAGAGAAAAAAAAGAAAGAGAGAGAGAGAGAGCGAGAGAGAGAGAGAAGTAAATAAAAAGAAAAATAAGAAATGACTCAAGATTGTCTCTAATCTACGTGGACTAGATCAAAGTTATTACCATTTTCGACTGAAACAACATTAAAAGTTCGCACGAAGTGGAAGGATGAAGAGAGAGAGAGAGAGAGAGAATAATGGCCGAAGCGGGGAAAAATACCGAGAGGAATATATGGAGCGTCGCGAATATCGAGACTGTCGTGTGCGCGAGCGATCGTTTGTTCCGCTCTCGAAGTCAAATAGACGAGAAGCGAGCTATCGGACTGACGAGACCAACCCCCTTTTCAAAATGCTCGAGGCGATCTCGCAATGCTCGACGATTTGTGGACACAAATGGAAGAAAACAAAAACAGGTCGAGTGTAAATCGTTGAAACAATTTTTTATACGCTCTTCTCGCATTCTAACTATTAATATTTTTTTGCCATTGTACGATATAACGCTTGAAAAAAATCGTGTCGATTTTTTATCAAATTTTACTTCTATTTAAAAATGTTTTTAATTAAATTAAATTTTTTATTTGTTTTATTTTTTTAGGGTATGATAAGGGATAAGCCATCTATGATGAAGAATAGGAAGATATATTTATCGAAATCGTGCAATCAATCAATATACTCCAGACAAAAATTCGAGTAACTAAATTACGTGTATTACGAGAGTTTATTACATCGAGTCGTGATTACACGTATCGCGTTGTCACGTAATAATAGTAATCGAGGTACGAGCACAGTTTCTAATCGTTCGTGCATCGATCGATCACCCGAATCTGCCGCAATCTCGCACGACTTTTTCACCCTGTAATTTCGTGGTAGGATCGACGACGAGGAATTCTCCCGAGTGAAGAGAAAAAGAAAACGGTACCTGGCCTGGCGTCTCGCAATGCAACGAGAGGAAGAAAGAATAAAATGTGAAGAAAATTTCCCATCTACGCGTCGCTCGACCCTTTCACCATTCTCGCGCGACCGCAACACTCCGCGGCAGCAATTATTGTTTTTTCCCACGAAACAGGGAAACCTTGATAAATCTCTAAAATATTCATATTTTTACAACAAGCTTGTCGTTTCGTATCGAGAATAATACTTGGATTAACGACAACTCGTACGATCGATCGGATGCGAACGGATTACGAATTGATTTTGTTCCGTTCGGATCGGTGAACGTTTTGGCTCGAAGCTCGGTCGATAACGCCACGACGTCATAGTTTCAATTTTTTTTCTCTTTCGATATTACCGATCGAGTAACGCGCCGCTGCCTACTGTTTTTCTTTTTCTTTTCTTCTTCTTCTCGCTGTTATTGTCGTCGTAAAAGAAAAAGGTGTAGCTGACGAGCGAAACATTTTACTCCGTGGTTTTCCCAGGCATCTCTGTTAACTCCACGTTGCCACAACATTTTAACGTCGAGGTTACTCTCTCTCTCTCTCTCTCTCTTTCTTTCATTCTCGTTTCAGCGCCCTCTCCCTCGGCCTACTCGAGTTACGCAACGCTCCCTCTCGTGGGCCGCGCGCTATCTAATTATGATAATAAATAGTTCAAGCGAGTCGGTGGCGTTGTTCGACTTTCTTTCACCACCGCGCAACGACGATACCGCAAAGTGACTCGTACCCCACCTTAGACGGTTCTTTTACCACGGTACGTCGAGAATTAAGAAGGAGAACAAACGGAAGAAAAAATAAAAAGAAAAAAATTAACTACAAAGGGGATTGATAGAATTTTGAATGAATTCGTACCTTGTGATTTCTCGGCTGTTTCGAGAGATTGCTACGTCCGTTGATAAGAACGTTGTCATTCGTGAACGAGACGTCGCAAGGGGATGGTGGACCACCCGATATTTCCCAATCAGAGTCGTCCGTCGTCGAAGCGTCGAGCGTCGCGTCTAGCACGATCACACCACCGTCGCCAACCTGAAAATTAGATCAACGATTAATAAAGTTTAATCGATTAATTCATAGAACGAAAAAATTCGTATTAATTATAACGTTGAAAAATAAATCATAAAAACCGACGATTCCCAGGTCATTATAATTCAAGTTTTTAATCAAATTCCGAATTTCTCACGAGACAAACAAAAAATTCTTCGATTAAAAAAAAATTGAGAATTTTTAAATCATTGAGAGATCGATGAAATAAAAATGTTACAGGTATGAACGATTCGTGGAGTTTCTTGCGCATCACCAAATATTTGGTCCGAGCTAAAAGTTGCTCGGTTCGTCGGTCGAATCTGGTGGCTCTCGTCGAGGTTGACAAACCCTGACGCGGTTCGTATCGTATCCGGAAACTGGTTTTGTCAAAGCGCACGTGTGGTGTTACACAGCCTCGTCGTACACGACACGACTCCGAGCTATTCAAAGCGCACCGAGAGGAGAAAGAGAGAATTAAAAATAAAAAGAGCGAGCGAGACAGAGTCCAAAGGGAGAAGGGCAACGGAATTCCTGGCTCTGATTTCGTTCTACAATCTTGATTCGTGCTGGACATCGTTGTCCATCGTTCAAGGTCGCTCAAACGAGAAGAAGTCAAGTGCAAACAGTGAAATTTCCATTAGACCGAGAATCACCAGTCTGGCACACTTTTCCCGCAAGCTTCTCGTTTGCCATTCTCAAATATCGCGACGAAACGACGTGAAACTCGTGAAAAATTGCTTCGTGAATTTTTCGACATTTTTATGAATTTTTTTTTCATTCTTCTTTTGAATTCTTCGCAAAGAGTGAGAGAAAATTTCCAACGTTCGTAGGGAAGGGTGAGGGGTGAACTTGCGCGAGACAGCTGCGAACACTTTGCGAAACTTTGGTCGGATGAGTATGAATGAGAGAATTTTTTGGAAGAGGCTTCGAGGAAGACCGTAACCATCGGGACACAATGGACGAGGACTCAAGGGGCTTGGCCAACCGTCGAGCCAGCCACCAAACATATACAGATATATGTATATTTATAAAGAGAGAGTTACGTTAGCTATAACTATATATATTTTGCGTTCATATCCCTCAGGACGGACACGCACGTTGGAATTTTTCCTCCCGGCATGTCGACCGACCGGTCCACCTCGAGGCACGCATATACGTTAACGTGTATGTATATATATATATATGCGTATTCCCGGGACTCTTTTCATTCTCTTCTCGAGCCCTCTATTATTTTCACTCTTGAAATTCTTTTATTGCCCCTCTTTCCTTTATAACCTTTTATTTATTTTTTTTTATATTTAAAAAAAAAATTTTTTCCTCTCAACGCGGTTTCACCCAACCGGTAATTTTCTGCATCCAGCGGGGGACCCACGCGCACGCCAAGTTCGATAGAATTTTTCCTCGAAACGAATAATAATGGAAAATGACATATCTTCGAGATTCTCTCGATAACCTCGACGACGATTGCGAGGATCGTGGTCGAGGTAGAAATTTTTTTTTTTTTTTTTTTTTTTGAATCAAGGACTGGGTACATTTCTTTGTTTTCTTTTCTTCTGCACGTCGCGTTCGTTCCTGAGACGAGAAAACGTTACGAAATTTTTCCCGATTGCGAGATAATAAAGAGAGTAACCCAAAGTTTGTTCGTACGTTCGTTCGTTCACCAGTGCACGAGCTTTTCTTGAATAATTTGCCGAGTGTCACTCGGTGAATAATTAATTCACCCGCGACGATGCAATTAATCGCTCATCTGTACATACACGGCGTGTGTGGTCGCGTGGTAGAAAACAGCGAGAAAGACACAGAGAGTGAAAGAGAGAGAGAGAGAGAGAGAGAGAGAGAATCGGAGACGCATGTGATACGAGGAAAAAAGAAATAAAAAAAATATGTTCGTGCGCAAATTTACAAGGATTAGGTTGAATAATTTCCGTGTGCAACTAGGTTGGAATGGGAAAATTGTTGTCCCCGAGTATTTATGATACGCGTTTGCCGGATGGAGAAAGAATTCGTTTGATCGAGTGCGATGTTCGATAATTTTCTGTAGTGCGAGTGTCTCGTGTCAGTTTTGCAGTTGTGAGAAGAAGAAGGGAGGAAGAGAGAAAGAGAGAGAGAGCGAGATAGAGCGAAAGAGGGTAGAAGGACGAAGAGGACGAAGAAAACGTGGAGGGCAATCGATTCCGGCTCTCCCGGAGCGCCTTACTTGAGGAACGAGATATCCGGTCGTTCCCGTGGACTAAACTCGAAGAGCCGGTTCTGTTTCGTGCCTGTTTATATATTTATATACAATCCTGACCCTATATATGTTTCTTGGGACAAAGGAGTCTCTCCTTGAAAAAAAAAGCTCCTCGCCACGCGTTACCGAAACGATCGTCACAGCTGCGTGCAACTTTAAGACCGAGAGCGTCTACGACTTCAACAAGGCGATATTTTTCTTCAAATTGCAAAACAAAACAAAAAGTTTCCACGTAAGAATAACACGAATTTGCGAATTATTCTTTAGGTTGGATGAAAGATAGAGAAAAGAGGGAGAGAAAGAGAGAGAGGGAGCAAAAAAAGATTTATTCGACCGGAAGTAGCCGAGGGTGAGGACTTTGATACTTTGATAAATGTGTTTACAGTGTAACACGGCGCGTGGAGTAAACGAGGCGGCAATGAACCCAGGACGAGGGTAAGGGAAGAGGTGCGTGACTCCTCATGAGAAATTCCCAGGACGCGTTTTTCTATTATTTCATCTCTGAGAGCGAGAGAGAGAAAAAGAGAGATAACGAGTGATACGTTTTAAAACAAAACAGAGACATTATTTTTACCCGCTGGAACTGACACGACCTTGAATTTCATTTATTATTTTACATCGACGAAATTATTCGATATTAAAAGACAAAAAAAATACAAAATTTTTTTAATTAAATTAAATCATCTCGCGATTTAATTTGATTGATTTCCCTGTCATTTTATCAAAATTGTTCGATTTGAAAGGAAATCAATAATCGTTCGTAAATCGATAAAGATAAAGAGGTAAAAAAGGTTGATCGATTTGATAAAGATTCGTATTTCGTTCTCCTTTATCATTATTATTATTATCTTCATCATTATTATTATTATTGTCATCGTAATAATAATATCGTTCGATTCATTTATTTTTCGGTATCGAGTTCAACGCCGTGCGTCAAACGAAAGGAAAACTCGGTTTGAGGTCGAGACGCACATAATTTCAGGGAGACGCAGGAGATACGGTGGTTGTATATAGCGTTTATGCAAAGTCAGGCCATCTTGTATAACGCCTCGTGTGTGCGTGAACTCGTTCGTGTATAGCGGATTTTTTTTTTCTTTTTTCTTTATTTTTTATTTCACGCATTTGACTCGACATATTTATGTATATTTGCGCGTATATGTCTGCTAATACAGGGGAGAGGGTACGAGGTACGAGGGATGCGTGTGGAAGAAAAAAAAAAAAAAAAAAAAAAAAAGTAACACATCGGAACAAAAGTGACCGGGCGCGACTTCGCAAGGTCTGCGCGAGAATGAGAATGAGAAAGAGAGGCCGGATGCCCGGCACTCTTTTCGAACTCTTCAGGGAGGAAGGGAGACACAACACTGTAATTTCTAGTCGAGATTTAATGGCGCTGATTACAATTTACGCTTCTCTCTCTCTCTTGTTCTCTTTCTCTTTATTTTCCTCTTTCTCTCTCTCGCACTGTGACGGAACACACCTAAATCCAGTCGATAATATTAATTTTTTCATCTCGTAATCGAAATATTTTTTTTTCTGGCTGCGGTCAAATACGACGAAACCGAAAATTCCGATTTCTCAACTGAATTTAAAAGTCTTGGGTCTTCGTCGATTCAACGTTCGCCTTTTACATACGATTTTTACGTAATACACAAAAAATAAACAATAAATATTACGAGTCATGTAATAATCGAATCCCGTATAATAAAATCTAAATTTATAAAACATCGAGATACAACCCGAGGACAATAATAATAATGATTAAGAATAAATTATTATCGAAAATATACGAAATTTGTAAATATTCGTTATAAAATACTGTTTTTTTTGTTTTATTTTTGTAATTTTTATTTCTATTTTTCCGTCGCGTCTGATTTATCGCGCGATTCGAGACGAGACGTAGATTCGTCGTTTAGAGTGGGCCGAGAGACGCGTGGGCCTTAATAATACGAGGCATGATTTTTGTTCCGTTTCCCCGATAAATAATAAGGCGTTGGAGACGATACGGCTGACTAGTCATCCAGATGATTCAAAGATCTTGCCCCCTCTCTCACCACTCCCCTGACCCCTTCCACCCCTTGCCCCCTGGTGGTGCGTCACCGAAGTTGTCGCATATTCGCGTCCGTTCGACGATGTTTTAGCCTTCTCGTGAAACTCGACGCTCCTTTAAGCTCGCAACTGTTTATGATTAATCAAAGAACGTTAATTAATATTTTGATCGAACGAACGATTGATATTTCAATCAAACAAAATTATTCGACTCGTTCGTCTTAATTCGAGCAAATTTTACGGGAATTAGTTCACAGGCGAGAATTAAATCGACACGGTTGTCGAAAACTCGTCCCGGAACTTTGTCGAATAAATTTCGCCTAGCTCGTTCCGACGACGTGATGAAAAAAAAAATTGATAGAAAAAAATCATTTTTTCGCGGTTAAAATTTGCAAATTGACGGGGTAAAATAAAAAATTGTCTCGTAGACGAGCAGCGCGACCCTGGTTCGACCTACGAAGGACGTTCGAGGTCAACGAACACGAATATTTTCTCGCGGTTTTACGACTCGTTGAACCCTTTCACGGCGTGTTTTTTTTTTTCGTGAGCAAATCGTAAATTGAAATCTGCGAATAGCGCGCAAACGACGCTCGTGATTTTATCGTGTCTCGCGTCAGTCGTTCTCGTACGCAATTTTATCTCTATGGACGTATATACATAGGCTTACGTGTATATATATATATTTTAGCATCGAGGTTTGGAAAGGTGATAACGGATGTCGAGAGCAGCGTTGTCTAGTTTCTCGTATCTACCCCGGGGCTAGTGAACGTGAAGAGAAGAATTCCGCCTAATTTCGTTCCTGGGGTTTTTTTTTATTTCAATTTTTTTTTTATCTTATTTCTGTTTTTTGTATTTTTTTTTCTTTGTATCTTCTCTCTCCCATCTCTCGCTGGTCTTTTTGAAAAAATTCTCGTCGATCATCAGACGGATTAAAAAAAATTGATAAAAAACCGTCGCATTTAGTTAATTAACGGTACAATCATGCTCTTCGCGCATGAACTTTCGTCGTGAAAGTACGAATGAGACAAAAAAAACAACGAGAAGAAAGGTGAGAGAAATCCAAAAGCGAGCGGGTTAAAAATACAGGAAGGAACGTCCCGAATTCATTTCCTGCGTGCGCGTGCGTCACACGAGAGACTCGAGAGGAACGGGCGAGATGTTCTCGGTCACAAATTTTCTTACGAAATGAGAACGTCTCGATTCTTTTCAAAATTTATATAAGCTTGAAAAAGAAAGAAAAAAAGAAAAGACATTAATCGTAAATTAAAATAATTGTTTTTTTTAATTTCGCTATTAATTCCTTTATCTCGCTGGAAACTTATGCAAGATTTTTTTTTAGAAAGCCAAAAAGGCGAAATAATTCTGCGCTCGAGGATTTTTATTTTTATTGCGTCATTTTTATTCGAATGTAAAATTCGAAAAATGCTTTTTTAAGAAACTCGTCGCGGTGGTAAATGTGTCGAGGAGAATTGGAAGAGGTGGGGAAGAGCTCAGTGGGTTTACAAAAAAAAATGACGCATTGGCGATATCGAGTGTCCACAAGTCGAACGAGGCTCTCGATTACCGATCGATAAGAGAGCCCCCTTTTTCTTCATGCTGGGAGTGAGTGAGTCAGCATCGATAAGGGCTCTCTCTCACTCCCTCCCTCTCCAAGAAGAGCTCTCCCTCTCTCTCTCTTTCTCGAGACAACAAGCAACATGTTACTGTATTTTTTTTCTTGGATCAAATTCAAGCCAGTCGTAGAATTTTCTTGAGTAAGCTGCGATAACGTACAAATACTGTTCGGGAGCGAAAGGGAGCGAGGTGAGAGGGGGTGAGAGACGAGAGAGGATTAACCTTTTAACGCGTCGAGTTATTGGCCAAGAGGCAACGCGGAGGTTTCGCACAGTGCTGAAAGAATTATTGCCCGTACGAACCTCGTGGGATTAATTTATTATTATTATTTATTTATTTTCTTCTTTAATCCATCGTGCGCGCTCGCGTTTGTCTACCGTGGATTAAGAAAAACGCGCAATTTCCTTCGTCGAGCGAGACGTTTTACACTCGTTACAAAAAACAAAATAATTCTGTATAATTTTTTTTCTTCCCAGAGTTTATAAAGATATTCGAACCAAAAAAATCGACACTAACCGTATTTAAGAAAAAAATAAATCGCGATATTTAATTCTCTTATAAAAGTCTGAGAAATAAAAAAAATTAACATTTTTGTTTCTTATTCGAAAAATCGATATCGAAATATTTAGTCGAAATATTTAGTCCAAAAAATTGACACTAACCGTATTTGAGAAAAAACTATAATCGCGATATTTAATTTCCCTATAAAAGTTTGAGAAACAAAAAAAAATTAACATTTTTTTTTCTTATTCGAAAAATCGATATCGAAATATTTAGTCAAAATATTAAGTCCAAAAAATCGACACTAACCGTATTTAAGAAAAAAAAATCGGGATATTAAATTTCCCTATAAAAGTTTGAAAAATAAAAAAAACTAACATTTTTTTTTATTCGAAAAATCGATATCGAAATGTTTAGTCCGAAAAAAAACATTCCATAACGCGTTTTTCGCGTATAGATAAACGATACGCGAATCGTATCGTAAAAGAGCGGGAAAAGCGACTGTTACGCCAGCGTGTGGCAAGCGGCGGTAACAAGAGGAGTGCGCGCGCACACTCTCGCGCGAAACAATAAAAAGCCGTTGAGAGCAACGAGCGAGAGCACCCGGTAACAAGGCAACGCGCACTACCGAGGTACCATTCTCCCCTCGGATGATAATAATTAACCAGGAAACTGAGCGCAGCGTTAAATCTGCGAGACGAAAGAGCGATTTCGAAAAAAAAACCGCTTCCCTCTCCTCCTACTCCACTCCTCTCCGGTCGACGGTTGACCATCGTCGCTCGTTTCCAACTAAGGAACTTTCCTTTTATTTAAAGTCTGGTTTTAAAGAGCTATTAAGGGAAGACGACGGTGAGAGAAAGATAACAAAAAAATATGAAAAAAAAGAAAGAAAAAAAAATACAAATAGCTAACATAGTAAATTTACTGCTATGTCGTTTTTTTTCTTCTCTCTCTCTCTCTTTCACTCTATCTCTCAACGCCGGAGGGAAGTGACGAATATTTACATCCGAGAGGAGAAACTCCTTATTTATGTGTGCACTCGGAGAGATTTGTTGGCTCGGGATTTTTGAACGCTCGGTAATTTGTTAATTATGAAAAAATATCGTCGCGAACATAAGAAGAAGAAGAAGAGAGAGAGAGAAAAAAAAGAGGAAGCTGAGGTTTTCCTCGCGAGGAAAAAGGATTATCTTATTACCAGTCGGAAAGTTTCTTCGTGTGTTTATAAGCTCGTAATACGCATTGTGAGACTGCTGTTGTTGTTTTTTTTTCGTTTTTTTTCTGTGGCTGAGAGCGGATACGAGAGACCGGAAGTCGGTCTCGATAATGGCAAAGGCAGAGAGGAACGAGATAAAGGGCTGGGGGAGAATTGCGAAGGAGAGGTAAAGAAGGGGGATGGGTGAGCAGTATGAAGAGAGGAGAGGGGGAAGACGATGCGGTAGAATTGCATTCATAAGGTTTATACGGCGCATGCGCGTCGTGGGTTATCACGGTCTTCTCTCGCGCGCGCGCAACGGGTCAGGCAGCGAAGGGTGGGGGGTGGGGGCAAACAGGACGTCGTCGGTGGCTGACCGGATGCTTCTGAAAGCTCAGCGTGAAAGTCCACGTACGTATTTACACATATGCGTGTGTGTGTGTGTGTGTTTATGCGACGAGATGAGTTAAAGCGATTTTTTTGTTTGTTTGTTTTATTTTAATTTTATATCTAGGGAGGACAAATATGCTTGTACTTTGATCTTGCTGAGAAGCACGAATTTCCGTTCGTGTTTCTCGTCGCTACGTCGTTTCGGACAATCTGATAATGCGTAATGAAATTTTCATCGTTTTATAATCACGATCCTGAAAATAAATATATTATCGTCGCGTTAATCGAAACGCAACGTATGTTCTTCGAAACAACAAGAAGGACAAGAAAAAAAGAATTTTGGAACGATGATTCTCATCCAATCGCCTGGAGTGAGGAAACATTTTTTTTTTTTTTTTTTTTTTTTTTTTTCAAAGTTCGAACGTTCGGAATTTTTCCGATAATGAGAGTAAACAATAAAACGACGACGAACGGAAACAACTCGAGGAATTATTTAGCGATTTCGATTTTTGTTTTCCACCTCGATTCGTCAACAATCGAATTTGGGTCGTCGACGTGACGATCGAGCGTTGTTGTTTCTTTTTTCTTAATTGATATACGTATATAAAGTCAAGGACGATAATGCATCTTTTTTATTCACGATACAAAAGACGCTGACGGTTGATGAAGTTTAATGTGTGTCATTACGTCGCACGTGCGTTTCGACATGCGCACCCCCCCCTGCCGTCAAATATTTTGTTGACAATTCTCTGAGCCCGTGTGTTGTCATACCCAAGTTGAAAGTCACGACGTAAAGAAAAACCTAAGACTATAATGTCTATGGTTTGAGAGAAAAAAAAAGAAATAAAGAAAAAGAGAGCAAGAGAGAGGTCGCAAAGGCGTCTCTCGGGTAACGTGGATAAACAGACACGAGACACGTTCGCTAACGTTGCAAATCTATACGATACGTATATACGCATAAAACTCGACATAACCGTCGCCAGTTTGTCAAGTCAGAGGGGTTCTCGCGTTTCTCGCCTCGTGTGTTTTGAATATTGAGCATTGCTTTGAAATTCCGTGTCGTCCCTCGGCCTGTGTACGACACACACGGGCGACTTCATCGATCAAAGCCAAGAGGGGGCGCTGCTTGTCGTATCTCTCGCACGTTTCTCTTTACACTTTTTTTTACGGGTGTGCGTGCCTGTGTGAAACACGCCGCACGATTTTATTCCTCGTACGAGACGAGAGCGAAAGAAAGTGAAAGAAATCGTATCGCGTTTTATTCGAAACGAATGCCGTTTGACTTTTCCGACCGGATCGCTCGTATTCGTACGTAATGCTCGATCGAGACGAGATTTTCGTATGACAAATGAAAAAATGTAGAATTATTTTTATTTTGAGAATAATACAAAAAAAAATCGGTTTATATTGATAAAATAATAATTATTAAAAATAATAATTAAAGAATGTTGCATGCGCGATATGTTTTAATTATTACCTTTGGCTCTGCAACGCTTTCTCGGTATAAGACGCTCGGATTTTCATTGACGAATTAAAAATGAAAATAATTCTAATTTTTCATAATATTAAGAAAATTTGCGGTCGTTGTTGTAAAAATAATAATTAACAAATTTAGCTTTACACGCTTTCTTGATATAACACGACAGTCGAATTTTCATTGTAAAATAAAAAATAAAAATAATTCTAATTTCCCATAATATTAAACAAATTTACGGACGTAAAAAAAAATAAGAATAATGTCGTATACGCTCTTACCTTTGGCTTTTCGCGCTTTCTTCGTATGATAAGACCGTCGTTCTCGATGTAATCGGGCACGTCCTTGCGATTGCTGAAGTTGAACACCATCGTATTGTTCGCCTGATTCCAGGGTTTCGTGTCCCACAGACCACCTCCACCGCCAACCCCAACGCCACCTGTACTACCGACCGGGCTACCGGTAACTTTCTTAACCGGTTGTATCTCGTCCGCGCTCTTCAAACTGACGACAACTTTGGTCGGTTGTTCGATACTTTTGACCCGATTAATAAGATTTTTCTCGAGCTCGCGATTGCTAAGATTTTGCTGTGGTATCTGAGTCTTGGTCGAGACCAACGGTCGTATAATACCGATCTGTTTTTGAGGCGGTGACACATCGCTCTTTTGGCTCCTTATCGTTTTGCCCTCGTTCGTAGACGGATAAGAGGAGCAGCTCGTGGCGCTTCCCGCGTTATTCGTCGTGGACGTTTTTATCAATCCGAGACTCGAGATTGCACCTATCGGTTTGTTATACTCGGGAGTATGCGTGGTTAATCCCGGGCTGGATGTACGTTCGTGCGTTCGCGCGTCCGAAAACTTATCGGTCTCGAATCTATCGTTCGTGCGGATCGGATGTTCGTCGCAGGAATCCATCGACATCGGCGACGAGCAGGTAGATACGTCGGTGGGAATCGGCGAGGAGACTTTAGTCTCTATCTTCGAGGGATCGACGATAATATTTTTCGTCTGCGCGAGTTGAATTTTTTGACCGTTAGGGGACAAACCCGGTAGGTAACTTTTACCGATCGAGGGCTCGTCGCCGAAATTGTACTGCATCGTACTTCCGGCTTTGCTTATGTTCTCTAACGCGAGTTTCGAGATCGTTCTCGTACCGTCGACGACCTCGTCGACCTTACCGACCTCCGGCAAGGTAGATTCCGCCCGGGGCTCGTTATCGACCGAGGCCTTCGACCCGTCCCCAACGACCTCCGTAACGCCCTCGCCTATCTGTCTCGAATCCTCGAGTTTCAAGAACGAACTTCTCGCCTCCCTCCCTTCGTCTCGCGACTCTTTCGCCACTTCCGGCGTCGCGACATGCACTAAACCTTCTTTACTAGGACTCGGGGGTGGACGCACGGGGCTTGTATTTTGTCTCGTTAAATCTCTCTTGGGCGACGTAGGGACGCCGGGGGAGGTTATTCTCGGCGAGGGTATCGGGGTTACCGGCGGCGACTTAACGAGACTCTCGTTGCTTCTGTTGAGCTTGGTCGATAAGGAAGGCTCGGGGCTCGGGGAGGGCGAGAATTTGAGCTTGTAAGGGGGCTCGGGGGACGCCGTAGGGGTATAAGATTTTTCGATCTGTTGAAACTTACTGACGACGCTCGAGACCGATTGTACGATCGGCTCGGTAACGACGCAATCCTTTCTATACTCGTCGAGGGAATCAGCTTTTTCGATTATCTCCGCGGTGGGTTTAATAGTCGGTATTATCTTCTTAGGCGAACTCGGCATTTTCGTATTTCCGTTTACGAACGGTTTCGGCTGTATCGGTGGCTTAGGCACGACCTTCTTCATTACTTGAGCCTTGTACGTGTCGTTTATTGTTTTGAAGGTCGCGACTTTGACCGCTACCTCGCCCTTGGGCTTGAACTTTTTCACGGAACCCTCGAAGAGCCTCATCGTTGTCTTGACTAGATCCGGTGGTGGTCTCTCCGTCTCGGCGAGCAACGGCTTGATCCTCTTCGGTTTGTTTATAGCTTTCGGTCTCTCGGGATCGGTGAGTCGACTCTCGATCTTCACCGTTGTTCTATCGATCAGTACAATGTGATCGTTTACGGGCTCTTGTCTCGGACCAACGATACGATTCGTTTGTAACACCTCGTCGCTCGCTGTCGGAGTGTTGTATCTCATTAGGGTCTCGACACTTCTAGCACGTTTCATCGACTCGTTGCCGCGCGAAGCGTTTCTATAGCGATCCATTTTTGGCGCGACACCCGGCGAATTTCTCTTGGCGTATTTTCTCGCCGCTTTGTCGTTCTGCTCGTCGTCGCAATCGAGCAAATCCTCGAGACTGGCGGCACGCCGAAATCTTTGCACCGACGCGCGGGTCTTGTTCATCTCGCGTAAAGTGAGATTGAGATATTTACTCTTGAGCCTGTTCACTATACCCGGACCGTATTGTAACTCTTCGGAACTGTCGCTCTCGCACTCCTCGCCGAGAATCGTTTTTCCATTGCCCGATAGTTTCTTCGCGTCGACTATCGAGATTTTGTCGACTCGACTGTTGCGCGTTTGTTCGCTCGGATATAAACAAACGCCCGATGTTTTCTCGTCCATTCTACGTATTATTCTCGAGGCTCTGCCGCGATTCTCCTGGTCCGAGTCCTGCTCTCTGTTCGTTCTCTTGTTATTGACACCGACACCGACACTTACACCACCAACACCAACACCACCACCACCACCACCACCACCACCGTTCGCGTAATTTTTCATCGTTTCCTCGTTCTCGTAATTCTCGAAATCCATAATACCACCTCGCTCGACAACGCCGATAATCGTCGTATGATTATTGTTTCTCGTCGCGTTGAAGTTCGGAGCGTCCTCCGAGCTCGGACACAGAGACGAGGTATCCGTCTCGAGGCGCATGTTGCACACGACTGACGAAACTCCGATGCTGCTGGTGCTGCTGCTGCTGTCGATTACCCCCACTACGACATCGCTCACCGCGAGACTCTCGTGGGATACAGTGGCGCCGCACTGCGGTTGTCCGCGCAACGACAGCAACGATGTAACCGGGAGTTGATGCTGTTGCGAATGGCAGCTGCTTGGAGAATACTCCGAGCAACTGCTAATACTGTCGGGCGTTCGTGTTCTCGTCGCTACACACGATGCACCGCCACCGACGCCGACGCACTGCTGCTGTTCTTGGGTTACGTTGCCATTGCCGCCGCTCGCAACGAGAGAAGAAAAACGCTCGACCGGCTCGCCCGTAATTCCAACATCCACTGTACTACCGTTATTATTCGCAAACGCACCGGTCACGGCTGAACACAATTTAACACTCGCTCCGTTGCTCGTCAAAACTTTGTTTTGCTGTCGTCGCCTCTGTATCAGATCTCTCTTCCACTGTGGCACCGTGCTACCGTTGCCACTGCACTCGGTGCTACCGTTCGCGGAGGCCATGTTTATACTCCGAACGAGACGTCTGCTCCGACGTTTCGGCTCTAACCCGTTTTTCTCGCGTTAAAATTCTCGTGTCTTGTCCCGGCAGACTGCAAGCTCGACGATATTTTTCGAGAATTCCCGCAAAACGAGACGAGCTCGCGCGAGATCTCGTTTCTAAGATCTCACTTCGCTACGCTGCATCGTCTCGTCGAAACGCCACTCACTCACTCACTCACTCGCGCGCTCTCTCTCTCTCTCTCCCTCGAGGTCTATACAAATACACGCGCACACACACACACGGCTTCACCGTTCGCACCGATACTGACGTATCGACTATATGTAGACGACGTACGTCACTTTTTATTCGCAACCCCACGTAGGAGACACACAAACACACACATACAGGCGCGAACGTTAACGATCGTAATCTCGTTGAATATTTTTCAAGAGACGTTCGCGGGCCGGTTGTATGTCACTTGGGTGCTTTAGGTTATGAACCCATAGACGCGAGCAACTTACCGGGCGATCCGATGGAAGAAAAAGCGAAAGCGCGCGAGACGACACACCTGTCCCCCCGTGTGCGCGAACCGAGAAGAGAGAGAGAGAGTATCGTTGACGAATTACGAGACGGAGTGAGAAAAATGCGACCGAGAGACTTATCGCAGAGAGAGAGAGAGAACAACACACGCTCGTACCTCTTAACCGAGGCCGGTCGAGCTTCGGCCTGTGTGAAACGCGAAACGCGCGACTCGAGTTTGCTTCTCGTCGGCCCAAGCCCGACGGCGCTAGGCGCTAGAGTTGGCTCTTTCGGTCTATCTCCCTCTCTCGGTCGTTCGCTCACTCTTTCGACTACTACACCAGAGCGTTCATTCCTCTCTCTCTCTCTCCCTTCGGCGCACGGAGTTCTCACTCAAACGCCCTCTTCCCCCCACGACGCGCTCGGGCCTTAGCGTAGCTTCGAGCTGCTCTCCGTCGAGCGACCCTTTCGCGACTCCGACTCTCCCTCTATCGTGTGGCGGTTTCTCGTACTGCGTCTCGGTGCCTCGTGCGTGTTATGCCCCGTCGCGAGATGTCGATGTCGTCGTAGTCGACCGGCGCACCGCTCCTGACGTCAGATCGTGCACGACTCGATAGCTTTGCGACACGATAAACTTGTCTTCTTTTTTTATTTTATTTCCTCTCTTCGTCTTATCGAATAAACACACGCATGGTGCATTAGCCTCTGCTCCGTGGTCGAGCGAGATGAGCATAGTCGGGGATATCGAAACGTACTACGCGTCGACACCGCGCTACAATACGACGGCTTAAGCGCGCGCTCTCGAAACGTCCGCGTCATGTATATAGATATACCGCGGCACGGTGTAATATCCGCTCGAGGCAACGTGGGGAGCGTCGACGACTCTCTCCCACGAAGATTGATTGAAAATAAAAACGGGTCTGTGCGGAACGATACGCAGCAGAGACGGAATAATACGCGGACGATGCTAGTTCAAAATCTCGATAAAAACTCGATTATTTTATTGTTTCAAGAGAGAGACAGGGTAGCGCTAGATTTCAAGGTCGTTCGACGGACTTTCATAAGTAAACATCGACAATGCTTCCCTCTAACGAGTTATCCTGGCGTAACCTGTTTATACATATGTATATTCATAAAAGAAACAACATATACATTTTTCTTCTTTCTAGTTTCGATTTTATACTAGAATTAGAATAAAACGTGCGAGTTTGCCGACCGGCATGTAAACGACACGCTACCTACGCATAACTCGGGATCACGAGGCGAGAACGCGGAGCGATAACGCTTCGTTGTTCGGGACTTTTACGAAATATTTCGCATCCTGTCACTGACCGAGGCGAATTAGAGCGTGCGACAACATTAACGAGTACGAACCGCTCGACCCTGAATCGCCCCGAATAGTATAGGGAGGATGCGAACACTTATCGACACGTCTCGTTGTGTCCGTAGAACGAGTTAAAACGTACGAGTTTGCACTCGTCATGAAATCGATTGGATCATAAACGCGGAATAATCTCGAAAGTCCTCGAATCTCAAAACCCACGGTTTGCAAATTCGATAAGTAGAGGGGGGGGGTAGAAAAAGAGATATTTGACCACGCCCGCGAACGTACCGTCACTCTCCCTCTTTCGTTGTCGCTCCCCGGATCACCGAAGGACGAGGACGAGGCCTTCGCGCCCTTTCACTTTCATCTCCCGTGTGGCCTACAAGATGAAATTCATGAAATATGTATCCCTCTCTTACCCCTCTCTCTTTCCCTCTCTCTTTCTCGCGGACTACATAGAGAGTATTTGCTCTTGCGAAGTGTACAAGCCCAAGAGAGAGAGAGAGAGAGAGAGAGAGAGTGAGAGACGCGTGTTGCAAAGATATTGGACGGGATTCCAGGAGCATGGCGTGCTAGCCATTTACCTGACTCCTCGACCAACTCGTTCCCGAGATTGTTTGCACGGGTCGTGCGCAAGCTATTTATAGTTCAAATCGTCGAGCGACGGACAAATTCACCGTTTAATGAATTATATCATTGTTCCTCGTACGACGCTGGGAGGAGACAAAGAAAAATTCATGTTTCTCTTTTTTTTTCAACATGACAAATAAAATTTAGAAGAAGTAGAATTCTTGCACCGAACGAGTTATATATATTTTTTTAAATTTGCAATATAAATAATGGCAAGAAAATCAAGATGTTTGTGGGAAAACGAGTGGTTGCACAGCGCGAGGAGTGGCTAGGGAATATACAAAAGATTCGGACCATCGGCCAACCGAGATGCCACGAGGGAAAGTTGGCGAAGGTAATTCTCGAACGCGGGAAACCGATGGTTCATCAGCCACCGCGGATCGTGTACTCGGTGATCCGCGATTCATTTAGCCAAGACCGATCGATATTTAATCGAGGAAGGGAGCTAGCTTCTTTGGAAGAAACAACCGGATCGCGACGACTTTACGAGAACTGGTCTCGAAGCTGTACTGTTTACGCGCGACACGGCTCGGTTCGATCGATAATTTTATCAGTAAAAGCGGTGAAAGGTGTTCGGTTGCGATTTCGAACAATCTCCGTGTGTACCCATCGTGCCGAACGATCGATTGCTCAATCGTTCGTCCCGGTTTTCTTCCACACCGTGCCTAATCACGGTGTGCAACTCGACACCACCCAATTATTCAGAATTCTTTGGAAAGCTTTTGCCTCGTTGTACGTAGCGAATTACGATATTCGTACGTCCTAATAGCCATTCGAATACGTTCAAAACTCGTGCTAAGGAAGTGGCGGACGACGGGGACAGCTTTCTGCTCGTTCTGTATTGCAGTGTGTCTTGTCGAAGAGTGGGGAGGGCATATGAGTTTTGTACTGGAACGCCGGTATGAAAACAACATGGCCGACAACAGTTCGCGACGTGTACCGAACCAGTCCAACGACGAACCGGTTTGAAACTAGTTTTTCTTTAGTTTTTCGAATTCGACGTTCGACGATTTTCTTCGAGTTTAGTAACTAGTGACAGATACACCGGGCGTTAATTTGTTTTACGTCGGTGCATCGACGAGACACGATTTCAGAAATTATGGCCAATCGCCAGTCGAACGGTAAGAAAAAACTTTACTTACTTCACTTATCGTGTGGTAGTATTAAAGTATTCGGCGTTACGAACGATCTTGCAGATTTTATATTTTACATGTCTCGTGTGTTTCTGTGTGTGTGTGTGTTCTTTTCGTTACAGGGGTGTCGGACAATCACATAGAAATTAAGATGGAACCTTCCGTTAACGGATTCGGTGACGACAATGAAAATGGATTTGTAGGCTTTGACAACAGCAACGCAATTCCTTCGATAACGGAGGTTGGCTCGTTGAATCTTTGGACCAGACACGCCACCGCGTGTCTCATATCTCAGTACAAAAAGTATCACTCGATGGTGGGACAAACTAGTCGCTTGAGAAGCTTGCGAGAAATGTTCGAGACTATCTCGCTGGAGATGCAACAATTTGGATTTTTCTTCAGTCCTCAGAAGTGCGAAAATAAATGGAGGGTACTCGAGAGAAAATACAAGAATCTTGTCTTCAGGGAGAGACTCAAGAAACCTGGACGAATAAGAGATTACGGTCATTGGGAGCACAAAAGAGCGTTGGACGAAATATTCAATGAAAAGAAGAGACACATGTACTTGGAAGAGAGCGATTTTCCTCCACCAAGCGGATCGATTAAATTTGCTCAAAATATCGTCAAAGATGTTGGAAATAACGTCAGACCGAGTCAATCCACCGAGGCGCTTGGAAATGTCCCTGGCAGTCCTCAAAAATCCAAAGAAATCACCAACAAAGTCATCCTTGCGTTTCTTGAAACGTTTCTTACCGAGATAAACAAAAAATTTGCTCAGGCCGAGACGAACAGGGACAGAAGACACAGGGAAGAAATGGATATGAGAAAGAGCGAATTGGAGATACAGACGAAGCTTCTGAAGCTTAAGGAACAAAAGATGGAATTGCGAAAGCGTCAAATCGCTTCCGCCGTTCGGCACCTCCAACTTCTGGAATGACACGAAGTATTTCATAGAAGACTTATTTTCATATAATGAACGAGATAACGTTGTACAGATAATCATTGATATACCAAAACAGAATTATATTCGAGCGAGTTAATCTAAATAACCTATAAATCGTCGAAGCGCAATGCGACGAAAAATATGTAAGAAAGTAGTACGATTCATGTGCTCGAATGGCGTTAATTTTAATAAAAATGTTTTTAAACATTGTTCAATATCGTAACTCACTTAAAATCCTGTGGTACGTGTTTCGAATATCTCGGACACGGCCCGAATTCAAGTTTACGCAAAATTAGTTTAAATCGGCCAGGTGGCGCCATCTTTCGGATTTTTTCGGAACTAGATAGCTCCGCAACATTCGTGGTAAAACAGTACACAATAACATAACCTCAAAAAAGCGTAATAACAATGAATATAGAAGTTCTTTAAGGGTTACATTTTCGTCATAAATATGGAGCGTCTGTTAGAAGTCAATAAGGAAATGTGCGAATGCTACGCTCAGTCTGCCTCGGATATCATATCCAACTTCCGTAAGTCTTAATTGTTTCCACAAGTATCTACATCTCCGTACCAGACGCCGCAGTTCGTTATATCTGTACAATTTTTGTTAGACGCTGACGAGCGTGATGAAATGTTGACGCGTTTACGAAGCGAATACGAAAAATTTTGCGCGCTCGAAGAAGAATTGAAAACCGAAAATAGCATCGCCCCGGGTATTTTAGCGTCCTACGATGCAGAGTGTGAGACAGCGGACGATTGGAACAAACTCTTGAAAGTACGATAAAATTTCCATTACTCATTAGTTAGAAATAATGCGATAAAATATGTTTCTACTCGATTTAGCCCGATAAATCGTCATAAATTTTATACAATTTCCAGGAATACAAGACTCAGGTAGCTCAGATCGTTACGGATGTTTCGAACCATGAAAATCTGAAAGAGTTCGATCGGATAGTGCAGGAGCTCAAAGGTAAAGTTTACACATCGATTTCTCGTCTGAAAAAATTGTACGAAATATTTTTTATCAACAGAAGCCGAAGGCCAAGACGCCGATGACGAGGGTGATGATAACGGCGAACTAAAAGTAACTCGCAACACCACGAATTTCATTGATCCGGTCACAAAAAAGCGAATGACCGATCCAGTGAGAAATATTATATGTTCGCACATCTACGATCGTACCAGCGTCGCGGCGTTGCTCAAAATGAATCGAAACTCGCTGTAAGTGCAAAAGCGTTATAAAAATACTGTTCTAAGAAAAAAATCAACGACTGGTAATCGTCTGTAACGTTTCATTCGCAGCTGTCCGGTTCCTGGATGCAAGTCGAAGGAACCCTTAAAAATGATAAACATGAAAACGGACATTGTGACTAAGACTTATCTGCAAAAACATCCGGCCTAAATTTGTCCAAAAAACAATGGTGAGCCGAGCGTTACGACAGTTTGATAAAGTTGTGCCAATTACTCCCTGCCAAACGATATCGTTCCATTCGTCCACGATCGAAGTACACACATTCGCGTCATCGAGATTAGTGAAATTCTTCACTCGCGCAGACGATCACTTCGTCATTGGGACTATCGGCAGCGATTCGGGCAAAATGCCAAGAAAAAATTCTCAGAGAGCAAAAAGATAAAGAAAGGAAAGACGTAAAGAGACGAGACTAAAACGTTACGGCGTGACGCGTACAATTCTATTTCTACGTATCGTGTTTCTCATGTATTATTAAACCACTGTGATTTTCTACTAATCGATTAACGAATAAACGTTATTATTTCCAAAATACCGAAACGATTAAATATATCGAGTTCGAAAGTAACGCGACGAACGGAAGAGTTGGATGAAAAAGAAGGATGCAACGATTTCGTCACGTTGATAACTTCGAATCGTTGAAGATTTTATGAAACGTCAATTTATCGATTATTGAATTTTTTTATATCGATCTTTACGGAAATGATGTTAATTCTCAGGCTATGTTGGTATTGCGACTTCTCTTAATGCTCGTCGTAAAAGGTGAACATTACGACGCGAGACCCGTGCAACTACGCAAGATCCTTGGCGAAGAGTATTTTCCCCAGGAGGAAGATAACGCAGCGGCATGGAACGATGCTTATTTCGATCGTATATTCGGTTTGGAAAAGCCTGAGGAAATGCCAGCGGCATCGACAGACGAGGTAAAAAAGACGGAGGATATTGACGACGACGTCGAGGAGGATGAGGATTTAAACGACGAAGGAGACGCCGGTGATTCCGCCGATAGCGAAAAGGTGGAAGAGGAGGTGAATGAGGAAGACGATGAAGGAGAGACCGATGCTCCCCCTGAATACCACGATTATGGTTAGTATCTTTTTATCCATATTTTTTTTCTTCTCATATCGTTTCTAGCCGCAATACGAAAGATCGTCGAAACCCCTTGCGAGATACGATCGCGAGAATCTCGATGAGAATAAGCAAGGGAGAAAAGGAAATGCCGACGATTCTGGAAAAAATAATATCGCAAAATCCCCAAACGAGGAAGAGGAGTGCGAGCTCGAGGCTACCGAAACTTTCATCTACTATGATTACGGTGAGAGAGAGTTGGGCAATTTTTATTTATTCCTTTATTCAAAGAAAATTATCGATAAACGATTGGTGGATAAAACTCATGCCCAACTCTCCGTCGAAATGTTAATTTACTTCGTCCCTCGTTATCGGAGAGATCGCGCGATTCATCGAATTCATTATTCCTCGCAATTTTCTAATACCAGCATTGTGTATCCCTTATTTTCTAGATTCGACGGAGTCGAGTGAAGCGAGCGAAGAAGAGGAGGATATGACTTCCGGTGAATCACGAAATATTCGAAGAATCCATGATTTTATCGAGCTCATCGTTGTCACGTGTTTTTTACTTCTCGTTGTATGAAATCTCGCTCTGTACGATGACAAGATCACTATAGGTTATAAAAGATCGTGAAAAAGAAAAAAAAATAATAATCTACGACGATTCTACGATACGAGATTCGCCATGGTAACGGCATCGCCTCGCTCGAATATCAATCTTGCATGCGCCGCCGTCGTTCCTGGCATCTCAATGACGCGAGTCTGTCTCGCTTATCGAACTGTATACTTTATAATACTACACTATATATAAACTCGATATCAAAGTTGCGTTTGTTATGCTACTATATATCACGGAAACGTAAACGAGTTTCTCAACGATACATTTTGGTCCTCTCGTATTATTTTAGTATTACGTCATCGTCGATATCACGACCCGTGCGAAGATCTTCGTGCCAAGATTTCGGTGTCTCGCACACGTCGTGGACGAGAGATTCGATTATAACGTCTTCCTTAAGATTACGTCGTGCGTTAAAAACGTGCCCGAGTGCTCTAGGTCACGAATATAAATTAGCCCGACTATTTTTTTTTTTACTCGCCAGCGATGAAAAATTCGAATCTCTTCCGCGTTCGCGAGTCCTCGAGAGCCTTGACTCGTTCTTCTGGAAGTCAATGACCTCGCCAATCGCTCGTACCCCCCAAAAAAAGTAGAATTCTAGCGTCGGATATGAGCGATTTATAAATTTACGTTGAAAATGTTGGTTGGTTTGAAATTTCTTCCAAGATTAGGAAATTCGTTTCCGGGAGACTTCCGGTTTTCCGTAGGACGAAGGTGAAAGCTTTTGAAAATTCATACATCCGTTGGTGGACGGAAGTTTGCGAATGAATCTTCCGAGAGGAGAGAAAGAGACGTCTCGAACGGAGGAGATAAGGTCGAAGATAGAAGATGCCTTTGTATCGTCGATGTCGCGAAGAGTGGTGTGCGAGAGAAAGAGAAAGGAAGAGAGAGAGAGAGAGAGAGAGAGTGAACGAGGGGAAGAAAGATCGAAGGGAGAAGAGAAAAGTGTACGAAGTTGGTAAGTACGGAGCAAAAGTGTTGTTGTCCCTCTCGATTTGTGCTTCTCCCGTCCGGCTCTGTGCCTCTGGACATTCGCGCGCCCTGGTAGTGTGCGAACGAGGCTTCACCGATTGCCCTCTCTACGGGATCACGTGGCACATGAACGCGACGTGGGGGGATAGAATGGCCGGCTCTCCCGTAAGAAACACGACATACACAGTCACACACATACACACACACATGCATACGAGCGTAGTACACACTGCGAGGCGAGGCGAAAGCCGCGAGAACCGGAGAGTTACGTTCTAGTATTTTGCCCTGGCGGTAAAGCAGCGTTTACTCTCTCGTCGTGAGTCTCTCGCGCGAGTACTCGCTTTATGTACACGAGAGATATACACGGTCCCCGCGCGCGAGTACAACTCGTAACACGATACTTGTATATCACTGTGAAAAAGTTTTTGTCCTTCGGCTCGGTACGAATTTTCCCAGTGGCGCGTGCGCGATCCTCGTACATCCGATGTACGTGTGTTTGTTTGTGTGTTTTTACTCCTCGTTGATGCATTTTTACGTATCCGAATGAGAGCGCGGCAACGAGAATAAAGAAAGAAAGAGTCGGGAGGTTGCAAAGAAAAGTCACCAATACCGGGTGACGTTTCACATGGTATCGAAATACGAGCGAGAGCACCACCTCGTGCGACCAGACAACGCCATGTTGTTCACCGTGTGTTGTTTTTCTTACGAAGGAAGAACATACCGATTAAACAGTTGGATCGAATCTCCGGTGTATTAAAGAAAAAAATCGTGCCTCCTTTTCATTTCTAGCCTTCCTAATCTCCGATCCACGGTGCTAGTTCACGCTCTTTCCCACGTTAACTTCGACCGGAAATAATAGTGCGCGGTTTTCGATCGTGTATGATTTATTTCTCTCTACGGTTTGTGTGCGTGTGTGTGAGTGTGGCGTGTGTAACGCGAATAATACAAAAATTAAAAAAAAGAGAATTAAAGTTTGCGGTGCGTCTCGGACGTTTGCAAGGTGCGACAGCGTTGCAAGGTGGCGGAGAGTTGGAAAGGCATTACTATAGTACTGTAAAAGCAACAGAGAGCGAAGTATTATAAAAGCCACAGTTTGGTGGTATAAGCGCGAGGGAACGCCGTGCGCGACGAGACCTCTCCGTCGGCTCTGTGACCGCTCTTACCTCTGTGAGTGCGTGTGTGCGCTTGCGTACGTGTGTGCGCGCCACTGCGTGCGCGTGTGTGTGTTGCTTTTGCTTCTCCGCACGCCGTGGGATCGTGGAATGCGCGCTGACAGGTATCCGTTCGCCGTGGTGCAGTCGCATACGGAATCGTCTACGCGGTTTTCCCTATACTCTAATGTAATAGTTACTTCTTTAAAGTCCGTCTACGTATATATATATACATATATACACGTACACGTACGTAAAGAAAAACATATAAGAGAGACCGATCTTTTCTTCCATACCGTGCGTTTTTTACCGTGTCTATTTACTTCATCGCTCATCCGTCCGCCTCCTCGTTCGTTCGTTCAGTCACCATGACTATCTCCCTGTATATTATTTTTCTCTCGTTTCTAGCTCGATGTCCGCGTGGGCATCGAGTACAAGTTTTTTTTTATTTCTACGTTTGGCCGACCACGCTACCATAGGTAAAGCCCGCGTGTCCTCGCGGCGATACTCGAGCGGCGGGAACGCGCGTGCGTATGACAGCCGTGATTTTTGACGTAGCCATTCGTCACCGTGAACCGAGCATAACCAAGTTTCGTAAATTTTCATAAACAACGTTGAATAATGCGTAATCCGAGGAATTACGCGCGAGCATTGCTGGATGACAAAAAGCTGCTTTATCTAAATATTCGCACGATGAGTTTTCGCGCGGGGCAAACAGTTTTGGCACGATCGTAAATATTTTAGCTAGCTCATCTCGTCGCGCGTGCCTACGTGTGTGTAATACTACACGTAGTACGAGACTGAATTTTCCGCACACTTTATTTATCGCGCTGTATGCGCCGTGGACGCGGATAGGCGCGTTTGTCGCGGTGCATAAAGCAGACGAGCGGTACGTGACGGCGTCGACGTGTTTGTCGCTCTCTTTCTCTCTTTCTCTCTTTCTTTCTTTCTTTCTTTCATTCTCGTTGCACCGTTAGATTTTTGCCTCTACATTAATTATTTACCGTCTATTTCGTGGTATATTTTTTTCTTTTTCTGCTGACTATCGTCCAATCTCGAATATCTGTCGTTCGCGGTAGGAAGAAGTTCGAATCAGCCGGGTACTCGCGGAATACGAGCGCGTCGCTAACTACACGCGCGCTATGAAATATAATCGCTGCTCGTACTCGTCGATAAGAAACGCGTTTCTCGATAAGACTCGTACTCCCCCGCTCATATTCGTTTTTAATAACAACGTAAACATGGGCGTGCAAAATTTTTTGCACACTATTTATATAAACAAATAAATAATTAAATAAATAAATAAATATAAAAATGCATATTTATTTATTTATTTTTTATGGGCAAATTATTTATTCACGTAGTCGCTTCCTCGTGCGAATCTCGTCGATTCGCGTATCCCTTTTGTCCCGATAACCCCCGGAACGGTTATCAAATTTCACCGAATATTATTCGATACCCCCGCTCACGGGTATCGTCGTTCGTCATCGTCGAGTTTACGATAATACATTTTTCACGATTCGCCAAATATTTTTTCGCCTATTTCAAACGTTTCGCGACAAGATTATAATGAAATAAAAATAAATTTTCAAAAAGTTTCCATTTCAATATCAATAATATCGATAATATATTTCTCACACTATTTCCCAGCAATGAAAATGTAATTCAATACTATCACTATTATTTATTTATTCATCTATTTATTTATTTATTTTAATATTTATTTATTTATTTATTAATGCCTTTTGCAACACAAAAACTAAATTTTCGTTCTGAAAACGCGTATTACGATCTTCCGGTATTTAAAAAACCCTCGCGAACTATGCAAAGACCAAAATCGTCTCGTCCCAAACGCCTTTACACAAAAACATAAAACATACACGTAGTAAATTCATCGTATCACGAATCCCGAATTTCCATTCCTAGTTTTGCATCCGAGAGCGGTGCCATTAAGTATTACTCGTTACGAGTGGCAACCCGGTCTCTCGTACGTTGCGTGGCCCAATAGAGTGCGAGAGAGAGCGAAAGAAAAAAAAGAAAGAAAGAAAGATAGAGAGAGAGAGAGAGCTCCGCGTGTGTCAATGCCCCGTGTCGAAAATAACGGGAGTGACGAATACGCGAGGGAAGAGGCCATAGGAACGAAAAAGAATAAGAGAGATAAAGAAAAAAAAAAGAAAAAAAAAAGAAAAAAAATACGCGAGCCAACGAGCTCGGAGCGCGTTGGAATGAAAGAAAGAAACGCGAACGATATATACAATGGATAGGAGGAATTAATGCGAGAGGGCTCTCTCTCTCTCTTCCTCTCTCTCTCTCTCTCTCTCTGCCTCTCTCTCTCACGCACTCGTACGTGGCTTGGCGCGGCGCTTAGCCCGAACTGTTTACGTTCTGTCAGCAGCATGTTCTCTCATCTCTTTTCCCAATCTCACGCATGAAATTTCATTCGAAAATTCAACTTTCTTTCTCATTAATCTTCCCAAGTCCTCCTTTCTTTTTTTTCCCCTCCCACCGCATAGACGATTTTCGTACAAACATAAAAAAAAGAATACCAACCCGAAGAAAAAAAAACTATGAAACGTTTCATTCATTTATTTATCTTCCAATTTTTTTATTTTCTCCCCTTCAATGTTTTTTCTTTTTTTTTCGTTTAATTCAAAGCTGACCAATGTTCTCGAGAATGAGAAGAAAGCGAGGAAGCGTGCGTGAGAGATAACGAAAAAGAAACAAAATCGAGGGGTAAAAAAAGCGAGGAAAGAGGGAAGGCGTAAAGCCTGGACGAGAATCAACGAAAGAGAGGATGAAGCACCTCGTGGAAAGGCGGAAGAGGGGTTCACAGTTCGACGGAGCGTCTAACGATCGGGCAACGGGGACGATTGAAAAAACGACCGAAAGAATAAACGACGCGGACGACGGGGAGTCGAACAAGAGGGAAGAGTCATCGAGTCCTCGTACGATAATCGTGAATTCGTGGAGAAACGAGTATCGCGAACGAAGATGAGCACAGAAATGGCGTCGTCGACGTGCGTTGGGACGTCGACGTCGTCTCATCGCGTCGGTACGACGTCTCGTCAAACCATTGTTTTAAACGCCGTTACCCCTTTCGAAAATTCATCGTCGAACGTCCTAACGACCACGACGTCGACGACGATGACAACAACGTCGACGACGACGACGACGACGACGACGAGGAAGAACGAAGACGACGAACGAATCGCGAATGTCGACGTTAATGTCGTTACAGCCGATATGGATCTCGTCAACGGGCCGAATCCGTGGCTTCCTGCCTATGGCTTTCAGCTACAGCAACACAATCAACACTTTCAACCCACGCACGAGGATCTACGGGCTAATGGTTCGTCTCTCTGTCACTCGCAGTATTGTACGATAATTCGTCGTTAGACTGTATCGCCACTTCGTCTCTTTTTGTCTCTCTCTCTCTCTCTCTCTATCTCTCGCTTTTGTAGTTATTATTTTGTATAGGTTTTATTTTTATGCTATTTTTGATCGATTATGAGGAATTAAGGCGAGGAGGATGGTATTTTTGAAATGGTAGGAAATATTTGAAATTGGGTCAAGAATTTTTGTTGGGAATAAAATGCGGTTGAAAAATAGATGAATTGTTAAATACAGAAATTCTTAAATTCAAATAATCGCGGTTGAACAAATGTCGTTTTGATAAAATATCGGCTTTATCGGAATTTACCCCGTTTTAAGGGTAAGTCCAATGGAGATACGAAGAGATGAATAAAAGAAAGAAAAACGCCCGAAGTTAAAGAAAAACCGGTAAAGAATAAGAAGAAGAAGAAGAAGAAGAAGAAAAAGGAAAAAAATCAAGATCTAACCAGAGCCCTGAATCTCGTTAGACTGCATCGTCGTTTCATCTCTTTTTTTCTCTCTCTGTCTCTCTTTTGTGAATATGTGCAACTGGCACAAATTGTAAATTTGTTAATTTGCGTATTTGTGAGTTGTGCATTTACGAGATCGCTACATTGTCCTATAGCTTGTCTCGGGCATAATAAAATATATCATCATCATCATCATCATCATCATCTCTCTCTCTTGTAATTATTATTTGTAGGTTTTATTTTTATGCTATTTTTGGTCGATTATGAAGAATTAAGGTGAGGAAGATAGTATTTTAGAAATGGCAGGAACAATTTGAAATTGGGTCAAGAATTTTTGTTAGGAATAAAATGCGGTTGAAAAATAGATGATTTGTTAAACACAGAAATTCTTAAATTCAGATAATCGAGGTTGTACAAAAGTGGTTTCGATAAAATATTCTTTTTTTGGGGAAAATAATTTTTTTAATTATAATTTTCCATCTCGAGAGTCACTGTAAACTACTAAATGCCTAGAATTCTGGTTTTAAGATAATACATTTTACAAAAATTGCATTTGAGAAAATATATTACTAAACGATTTTATTCATGTTGGAAAAATACTTTACAAAAACATTTTTTCGAACAAAAAAAAACTTTGCAAACAGGAAAAAAGATATTTTTTCAAAAAACCTCGATTCTTTTGTAAAGTTCGAGTCAACTATGCGAGAATTTACCAAAATTGTCGTCTAATCAGTGTCCACCGGACGTAACGACGAAATTTCTACTTTCCGAATGTCGCAACATTTCCCTAACCCGTAGAATAGTTCGTACACATTTTTTTACGACAGTTACGGTCGTTGCTCGCGTCGCACATCCTCCTCGCATCGAGTATCCTCCTCCTCCTCCTCCTCCTCTTCGTCCTTCCCCATGTTGCGAAAGTATACGGTCGTTGTGCATGCGAATGCGGTAAACACTGTAATACGCCGGTGCGTAGGCTTTATCGGAATTTACCCCGTTTCAAGGGTAAGCCCAAAGGAGAAACGAAGAGATGAATAAAAGAAAGAAAAACGCCCGAAGTAAAAGAAAAACCGGTAAGGAAGAAGAAGAAGAAGAAGAAGAAGGAGGAGGAGAAGAAGAAGAAGAAGAAGGAAAAAAATCAAGATCTAACCAGAGCCCTGAATCTCGGAAGATGAGAGAGTCCGAAAAGTTCTCACGAGATCTTGGTTGGTGAGCGTTTGATAAGCTTCGATGCTTTGCACACACGTCTGGGGTGTGTATTCGCACCTTTAACGACCGGATATTCCCGCGTCTGTGCTCCCGGCCTAACGCCGTAGGAAAACACAAAACGATGCGAATCTTCTATCTTCTTCTTACTCACGCGTAACGCGATGCTTTCCATCGATAAGCCAACCTGGCCTGATCGTGGCAAAGAGAAGAAAAAAAAAGGCACGCCTCGAGCCTCTCACGATTTTTTCCTAGACCATGCAAAAAAAAATTCCAATAAAAATACGTAAATTAAAAAAAAATTGTAGAAAATTAAATTACAGAAAGATGTTTGAAAATAATTAAATTTTAAAAATACCTCGCTCATCTCACTATCTGTTTCTAGACTATCGAAAATAAATAAATACATAAAAATGATTGAAACAATTTAAATTTAAAAAAAAAACACTAAAAAAATTGATTTAAAAAAAAAGTCTGCGACACAATTGGAAACTCGCTAATGTCCAATTTTTTGGGAAAATATGGAGGCTCGTAAACGAGTGTTTAGGTAACGCGTTAACACTCTGTAATGTAAACAGCGCGTATAGAACCTCGTATTTAACAAATCCTTCGGACAAACACCTCGATAATTTTTCTTCTTTCTCTTCTCGCTATATCGTTCGTGCGTGATTGTCGTACACGCTCCAGATACGTCCTAGCGCCGATAAAATGAGTTAATATCCTATCGCAATATTATTATGATATATATTCCGTACGTTCGTATTTTAATTATTCGCACGGTCGTACGCAAAGATCCGCGAGACTCGGGAACGTACAACCAACCCGGCTCGTAACGTAATGCTGTTTGCATATACGCCGTAGGTGGCGCGCGCGTTGCACATACTAATGAGAAAATCTCCGGAGGATGTTAATGCCACGGAGAGAGGATCTGGGTTACTTTCTACACCCACACCCGCGAGAGAAACCTTTGCAATCGAGTCTATCGAAAGATTTATTCGACCGGTATTCAAACTCGAGATGAAGATAGACGATAATCTCGATCGAATTTCGATTTCGATCGATTCCATTGAAATAACGTGCTCTTTTTTTTCTTTCTTTTACTAAATATTGAAATTATCAATTTTTTATTAAGAATTTTGATGGGAAATAATTTAATCCATTTCATTCAATTACAATCTTTTTTTCTCCTAATAAATATTCCGTAAGTTGGAACTAGTTTTCTTCTATTTTAAATTGACTCGAGGAAAATTAATACCACCGGAATTTTCGATTTGAATCGACTCCACGAACGCCAAACAATTTTTTTTCCATTACGATATAAAATAAATAAATCCGAGTAGAAAATCTCACAAAAAAACGGGAATTGGATTAGCAGCGTCGATCGCAAAAAAAAATGCCCGCCGAGCGTATTATCGCGTGCGGTACGATAGAGAAATAAAAAATATATAAAAAAATTAAAGAAAACCCATAAAGAAAAAAAGAGCATTCCCGACGTCCCGACACGCGATTTTTCGCGAGAGAACTTCTCGTTGGTATACGACTCGTGCGAGTTCCCCGGACGCTATATCCCCCCCGAGTTTAACTTCTTCTTCCACGCCGCGCGATCTTCCTCGCCGATCGAGAAGAGCCCGGGCCTCTCCTCGTATAACGGAATAACTCGTATAATGGGGGCCCCGGTCTTTCTCGGCTCGACCACCAACACCACCACCATCACCACCAAGCTCCTGTCTCGTACGTGTATCGTTCACGATGAGTGTACTAGTCGCGTTGTATCGCGGGTGTGCATGCATCGTGGGACGCACGAATTCTCTCTCGTACGTTCAACACACGGCTTGTAGCGATGCGAAGAAAAAAAAAGAGAAAAAAGAAAAAATTGTAACATGTATATATAGACGTATGGATAATCGCAGGATAGTAAAAGAGAGGAAGAAGTAGCGTATGCTCCGCGGGTGGAACCGTGGTATCCTGTCCGCGCTTTTAGTCGTGGGCACAGCGAGCTCTCGCACGGTGTTCGAACCGTTGAAACGGTGTAACGATTTGTTTCTCGTCGTTGATCAAAATATTCAAGGTCAAACGGGGCTCGAGGACAAAAAGCGTTCGAAGGTCAACGGTTAAAGTCGTACGCGTATGGTCTTTCGTCTCACGAGTCGAGTAACGCGATTCTCTATTGTATACACTTGTATGCGTATGTGTTTATATATAGCTTTATGCGTATGTGTGTATATTGTAAAATCGTGCGTGTATATTCGTCGGTTGTTTCGCATCTTCGTTGGTGGAGGTCGCCACGACCTCGAAGGCCTAGGCACTCCGTCGTCTCGATTGGTTTCTCCTTCGACGAGATCGCGAGGCCAACAGAGAGCAACGACGAAGCTACGGAGGAGATCGTGAGGAGTACGTACGCTATCAACGTGTGAGACAAACCGTGCTTACTGCGAAACTCTATTGCCCCGGCTTCACCGAAACGCAATTTGTCTCGCATGGGCCGTCGCGTGGCTGATTGTGAGAATCGCGCGTTCCGACGACTTTTTGTCCCTATGGTTATTTGAATATGTACAGGGTGTTGGGAAAGTATGATGATATGGAAAATAAATAGGTAGTTGAGTTCGGTACGAGTAAAAGGGTTTTTTTTAAATTGTTCTGGGATGAAAATTGGCCGAGATATTAATTGGCAAAGTTTAGGAATTTAAAGAACGCCATCGAGCCACCTAGCGGTTGAGCGATAAACTAAATTATTTTCTCCTATCGCGTCGACTCGTCGTTCGTTTATTAATAGTTATTTTGCCAGGGATCTACAAAAAAAAGCAACGAACCGTGAAAAAAAAGTGTCCTGAGTGGGACTCGAACCCGCGATCCCGGGCATTTATCGACAAGGGTGTTCGATCGCATTTGTTAGGTTAGGTTTCAAATTTTTGAACTTTGAGAATTAATATCTCGGCCAATTGTCATCGTAGAACAATTTTAAAAACGTCGTTGTGTTTCTACCGACGCTGGCTACCTCGGTATTTTCTGTGTCTTCATAGTTGCTTAACACTCTGTACGTATATATATTTATGTACGGTACAGAAGTGGAGAGCGCGGGCAACGCGTACCTCGTCAACTCGCGAAACGCACTATGTATAGTCCGCGGGTATCGAGCGATACACCACCTGTTGCTGACCAACGGCAACGCAGAACTGTTCGGGCTTACCTGTTGCTCGTCTCAGACTTTGAAGAGAAATCGCACGACCTTTTTTGTTTGTGTTCTCGCTGTTTTTTTTATTGCCTCATCGAGCTCGTTTCGATGCTTCCGGCTATTTATAGACGTGGCTAATATATACAAGCCTGACGTAACGTAGGACTGTGCGATGACTCAATGGAATAATTATCGCCCACTCTTAATGAAAAAATAAAAAAATTTTAAAAATCGCGATTTTTTTTCTTTTTCTAATCAGAATTTTGATTTTCGATTTTTCTGGTTGCATCTCCGGATAAAAAGAATTCCACGTGGGACAGAAGGAAAAAAATACAATTTACAATTTTTCAACATGATTATATTCGCTTTTTTAATATCCGATAACGCAGCTTTTTGTCCGATTAAAAAAATATATAAAAATAATCAAAATAATCGTTATTCGAAAATCCCGGATTGTAAAAAATTTAAAAAAAAGGTTCTAATCACCGATATGGACCGGTAACATGCCTACCGCGTTTAATATTCATACATCTCTACACAGATGTATAGTAGGTGAGCAACAGCGAGTCTCGTAAAGGAATCCTGGCTCTCTTTGGAGCGTGAAGAATCCGGCACTTTCCTGGCTCTCTCGCGCACCATCAGCTTTCCTCGAGTTTTCTGTTATGGTATTATCCTCGTAGAAGCTGCGTGGCAGGCTCTACGCACCAGCAGTGAAAGAGAGAGAGGGAGAGGGACTTGTTCCTCGGGGAGACGAAAGATACGAGACAGACAGAGAGGGAACAACAAAAAAAAAGAAATGTGCCGAGACAGAAAACGATAACGTGTTACGCACCCGGAGCTTTGAAGTTTATTTCTATCTTTGTGCGTCTATCTCTCGTATCACGACGACACACGTCGTGACAGTCGACGAGACACGCGCTGACGAATAAATTATTATAATTCGACTCCAATTTACCGTCGTCGACAACTTGATATATTTTCCATTGTGACATGATTCGCATGGAAATATCTGCGAAATATCAATTTAACTTCTAATGCAAACAAAAATGCATTTGGATTTTTTTTTCATTGCATTCACATTAAAATCATGAATTCAAGTAAAATTATGAAATTTTATCGTTATTTTCTATACTAATAAAAATAATAATTGTAATAATATATCTTATTTTTTATTTTTGTTACCTTGCGAAAATGTTATGAAATTAATGTAAATTGATTTTTGTATATTACTTGAGATTGCCATAAAATTATAAAAGATTATTATTTATGCAACAACAATAATAATAATAATAATAATAATAAAGATACTAAAACAACAAAATATTTTTTTTGACTTTTGTTCCATTTTATAAATTTGATGAAATCATACGAGTTAAGAAGAAGATCGTTTCCTTCAACTTTTCCACGTACAATCAAATGCATCTGGCAATAAGTAAGCGCAATTCATTTTACGTAACTCCATGAGTTTTCCGGAATTTTTCGACCTTGCACGAGCATCCACATATACGTTTCTGTTTTTTTCTCTCTTGACGATCATAGGTGTAACAATCATCATTACCCCGGACGAAAGAAAATTCTCGCGCGTGTATCTCGCGAGACTTCCGTCGAGCAAAAATTATTTAACGAGTGGATTAGAAAAATAACATCGTCGATTAAACGTTTTTCTCTCTCGCTCTCTCTCACGCATCGTTCGAATTTTTGTTCTCGCGCCCGAAGTAATTCGATACCGATCGATCGTCTCGTCTCGTTCATAAAATTCCAATTCTTCTCTCTCTCTCTCTCTCTCTCTCTCTCTCGTAACGAATCGATCGACAGCTGATCGATACACCCTCGATAGGAAAATATTTCAGACCTCAAAAAAAAAAAGGACACGATCGATCCGATCGAACGATCGATTTCATTACGAACCGTCGTCTCGCGAGTCAGAATAAAAAAAAAGAAACAAAGCGGATCGTCATTCGATCTCGAGAATTCGCTAATTAACGATCGTCCTCTGACTCGATCGACAATTCGTTTCTTTTTTTCTTCTTCCCACAGCGCAATCTTCATTCAACGCATTATCACCGCGTTCGTTTCTTCGAGCGGAACACGACTCGATCGATTCCGCGTAATATACAACGAGAGTCAACGGCCATTTTATATGTATATATAAATTTTATTTATATAACAATATATATATATATTTATACAGGACTATATATATATTTGCACGACGTTGTATATATCTATGTATGGGGCATTCCACCCCAAATCACTATTGTTTATTGACACTATTTAGCTTTCGCATCTCCCACTTTTTTCCAAATTCTTTGTATCATCCTATTCAAGACCTTTCTCAAATCTTGAAAAAAAAAGGAAATTCCAATTTGTCCGATTATTCATCAAAAAACGTAATTTTTCAAAAAATTTTATCTCTCGAATGACTCGGTAAAAAAAATTGAAAAAAATCATACAACCTAGACTCAAACATTACAAAATGTGCAAAAAAATTCAGAACAATCGGAAATGCCAAAGCTAAATAATGTTCGATTTGTCGTGGAATGCCCCATATATATATATATATATATATATATATATATATATATATATATATATAGCGACGTGTAAATACAGCTAAGAGCAAATCTGTCGTAAATTTTTCCAGCAGAGTTTTCTCAGGCCGTCTCCTGTCTCGTTGCTTGAGGATAATGTTGCTCGGTATTCTGCTCACCGAGTAGTTTATTTCACGCTAGGAATCTATGAATTATACATCAACGAGGGGTTATATCTAGATCGCGAGAGGCGAGCTTGGGAATAAATGGGCGTGGATAAATATATATCTAGGCTTATATATATATATATATATTTATATCGATCTTTTGGAATCTTTGGAATTCACTTCCACCGTACCTGACGCTTAAAGACCCGACTTCCTCTCAAACTCGTCAACCCGGACGATTTCTATGCATCCCTGCTGTGCGCCAGGCTCTATATCGTCGCTCCGGGTGTCGTATATCTCGTGCAACGACGAACGTCACGGGAGAATGAGTCACGAGGCGCCGTGTTCTATCGTTAAATAGTTACGAATGTTATTTTCATGACGTGTTTACGAATGCACGACTCGGCGAATTATCTCGTTCGATCTGTGCGTTTCTCAATCAACGCGAGGTTTTTCTGCGTCGTAGAAGAAAAAAAACATCAATCAGTAGTAAAATCTCGTTTTAAGAATTTTAAAGTAAATTATTATTTACTTTTTTTTTTATAACATGGAAGAATTAATTTTTCTCAATAAAATATTTCAAAAAGAAGGCAACGTATTTCTTTTTTTTTATATTATTGAAAAAATTCGATTAAGATTGTCGATTAATTTGTCGATAAAAATAAAAAATATTGAATTGTTTGGGAAAACTCGCGGTTGGAGTTTTGCACAGCCATATGTCTCGGTCTCGTAGTAAAACTTTGTTTCCTCGAGAGAGAGAGTGCGCCCCGGTCTCTCGGCGAAAGTGAAACGGAAGCCGCGCCGATTCTGTCCGCCGTAGAGAAGCGTACATGATATAAATGTGTTGATCCATATATACATATATGTGTGTGTTTGTGTGTGTGTATGAAAGCGAGTTTTACACAGATCCGAGTGCTCGTCGTCCCCTTATCTCGATTAGAGCTCGTTAAGGACTCTCTGTTGATTATACGTCCGAGCTTCTCCACTCGTACCGGCTCGTCCGTTTGATCTTCGCTGACCCCTTCTCTCTCGCTCTTACCCCTTCCATTTACTGACCGAGCAACAGTCCTTTTCTTCTGTTCCGCTCTTCTTAACTAAAGATCCCCGGTTAACGATAACGAAATTATAAATTATAAATAACAATAATATGAGTAAAATAATTTTTAAATATGAAATTTTGATAAATTTCTTGTTCTTATGTCGTTATCGCTAAATTGTTTTTTTTTTAAATTTTGTTTTTGTTCTTTTCGTATTTACAGATCCAGCACTCGTACAGCAAGGGGATTTTCTCGAGACGATACTCGAGGAGACCTCGGACGATTTGCAGAGCGATTCCGATCGTAGCGGTACCACGTACTGGCTCGGTTCGGACTCGGAAACCGAGAGTGTTATTCACATTAAAGCTAATCATAGAGCCGCGGGTAAGACATTTTTCGCAATCCATTAAGATAATAATAATTATTATTATTAACAATTATAATAATAATATTATAATTACTAATTTAATATTAATTATATCTATTAAATAAAAAAACACGAACATCTGTTGATCAGATTAAATAAATCGTTGTTTAACACCCCGGACCGATCGTCGCGCCTGCGAATGCAACCCGTTCTAACCGTCGACACGGCCGTACGCTCGGTTGCATAATCGCAGGCGCAGCGTGACTCCGCGCCCGATCTCTCGCCTCTCGCACCACATCTGTTTCTCTCGTTCGTTACGTATTGTTTGTCTTCTTCCCTTCCTCATTTCTCATCGCGAATTCAATTAAGTCTTCGAACTTGGATCTTAAGAATTGTCGCGAGCATCTAAATTTGCATGAATGTCGTACAATACGGAATGATGTACACTCGTCTCTTCGAAGGTCTGAATTAATGCCTCTCAAGCTGCTAAAATTATACCGACGATCTGCGTAGTTGAGCTCGCTTGTATGTACAGCCGGCTGTGCAATAGCACCAATAGCACCAACGATAGCCAAGCAACTACGTTACTAACCCACTGGATTATTCCCATTCACTCGTCGTGTGGTCTGCGAAACTTTAACGATCGCGTGATCCAACCGTTAGTACAATACTAAACTTAGATCGTTGGATGCCCTCGCGCTACGTTTTTCTTGCGTCATATTACTGATTACTCGATGAATTTTCTATCTCGTACCGTTTCCGACATAAACTTTCTCGAGCACCCTTGCAACCATGCCCGAGATTTATGCTTCCGGTATTCCGTGTTTATAGTTCTTTGCTTCTTTTTTCATTAATTTTCTTCTTCGTGATTGATCTAACTATATGTAGGGTCCTGGATTAATTTTCATTGTTCTTCGTTAACATTTCATCTTTGTAATAAAAAGATTTTATGGGCGCTGGTGCTGCCACCCTGTGGAAGAATTAAATGGGAAGATATACAGAGTGTCCAACTTGGACAAGAGTGGAGCACTGGGTGACCCGTTTGAAAATGACGAAACTTAAACCGGATATTCGGCTTGAACAAAGGGAGGGGGATGTTTTGTTTGAAATGAGGGAAACATATACCGGGTGTCGTCTGTTCAAGGTCATATAAGGAGTGTGTGTATGGGCACCTAATGTACATCAATGCGTATAATTGTAATGAAAATATGGATTAAGTTCAATTATATTTGTAATATTTCTGTTTTGTTTGTTTGTTTGTTTGCGTTTCGTAATTGGGAAACGGAGAAGAGCGTCCCGACGGTAGTGGCAGCGAGTGTAATTCCGTAGTGCCGAAGAAGCGAAGACGTCGAAACGCGAGTCAGGATCGCGATGCCTCGATGACCTTGACCGACGAGCATTGGACCTCGCCACGTTCATCGAGGTCCTCGGAGTCCTCCTCGAGGTCTTCCTCCTTGTTACAATTCGAGTCGCTCGAGCGAACCTGCGCGACAGTGTCGCCATCTGGTTACAGTTACGACTCCCTCGAGTATTCGAATCGTTCCAATTCCCATTTTGAGAATACCTCGCCGGACAGCCTCGAGGAGGATTGTGACGAGGACGAAGACGAGGACGAAGACGACGAGGTAACTCGTGGACAATCACGGTTGAACGGTTTTCCGGACGTTGCGAGAAACGGCTTTGGTAAACTGAGACCGTACAGAAGCTTCGAGAGCCTCGACACTTGTCACAAGAGCGAGATCGAGACGGGGAACGATCTCAGCAACGGATTTTCCGCCTCGTTCTATTCCAAGACCAGCAACGATCTCAGCGCTCGTGGACGCATCAACGATCGAGGTCAGAGGTGAGTCTGATCGATATGCTACGATTTCTCTCAATTACTCTCTCTCTCTCTCTTACCTCGTGACTTGAATATATTTTTAGTCTCCTAATTATCTTGGCTACTCTCGTCGAATTCGCTTCAATCTCTCGTTTCCTATTAAAAGATTCATTAATCGATAAATCTCTGTTTTAATAAAAATTCCAAATAGTCTTGTTTTACGAAATTTGATTTCTTTATTAACGGTTTATCGATCGATAATTATGATTCGAATGAATAATAATTGTAGGAAAACTAACGATTGAAATTAATGAGACTTTCATTGGCTCTTTTTTATTCGTTAATGTAGAAGAAAAATTGAAGAAATTAATATATCAGGGCGTGTTGTCGTATTTGTTTTTGTCGCAGAGAATTCTGGCGAGATACCGATCAGTACGAGGAGGATTACGAGTACGAGGACGAGGAGGAGGAGGAGGAGGAGGAGGAGGAGGAGGAGGAAGAGGACCTCGACGACGAGGTGGAAGGTCGCGAGAGGCGCGAGTCGGGAATATACGACCCTTACGAGAGTCGTATGGGCGTCGGCCTGTTGAGCTTCACGGATTGCAACGTGCCGAGTTACTCGACGTCCTTGGACTTTCGTAATACGATAGATCTACGAGAGATCGGGATCGAGACGAGGCGCGACGCGGTGTTCGATGATCTAAAAGCTTCTGGGCAAGCTTCGAGCTGCGCCCTCGGTGCGTCGGCGTCCTCGCGACTTCTGCAGACGACGCGTTTAAATATAGCCGGTGTGGTGGACGGTTGCGGGGTCGGCAGTGGCGGCAACATGGCGGGCAACGGTCTCGGCAGCAACGGTTTCCTCCAACATCATCGTCATCATCATCATCATCATCATCATCATCATCGTCAGCCTCACGCTTCTCAACAGTCGCACCAGAATCAACGAGGGTGGAGCAACTCGTCGGGGTTTAATTTTAGATTCACGGATAAGTCCCGCAGCGCTCCCAGTCTCGCGAGCTTCGTCGACGAGTCCAACAGTCGCGCAAGCACGTCCGGGCGTTCGCCACGTAGCTCGGATTATTATCCGGGTGCGAGTATCGGTACGATATCGTCCTCGAGCCTATTCGAGAATTATACAAGAGTCGCGAGTGTCCCAGTCGACTTGAATCTTTGCGGTAGGGACGATAACGTTAACGATAACGAGGAGGACGTCACAATTACGAACGATAATGTCGATGAGCTCTGTCGTAGCGATCTGAGGATACACGAAATGGCGGACGATTCGGGTTTGAGCGCGCAGAGCTCTATCGAGAGTTCCAAAAGTTCCGAGAGAACGAACGCCTCGTCGTCGTCCTCGTCGTCCAAGTCGCGTAGTCGACGCGATGAAATTCACGAGGACAGTGAGAATGCGACGGTCGTTGGGAAACCGTGCGTTCGTACTCGGTCGGTAAGGACGCAGGTACGTCCCGAGGTCACGGGGCTCAACCTCGAGGAAGCTAGTGTCAGTGACGTAATCGCGAATAACCAAGTCGACGCGACTGCCAAGATGCATTTGGACGAGAATTCCATTCGAAGTTCGAACGAGGAGGCCGAGGACGACGAGGATACGATCGAGGAAGCCAGTCGGTCGGGCAGTCCGTCCCGGGATATCGAAGCTCCGCGTACGACGGTCAAGACGCAGGATCGTGGCAATAGCAACGTCCTCGAAATGGCAATGGCGATGGAGAACGATATCGACGCCGTTGTCGACGAGGCTATAAGGCAATTCAAACGGGAGGTCGAGGAAGCTACCGGTGCGGCTGGCAACACCGCCATTTTGGCCATGGAAGCGATGCAGAGACTGACGAGTGGAAAAACCCGACAGAATCGTCGAGTCAAGAACAACGCGAGCTACGAATTGGCACAGCAGTTCGAGATCGACGAGAGAAATTTTCACGACGCTGGAAAAATGGCCTCGTGCGTCGAGGACGAGGTCGAAGGTGCTCCCAGCTCGCCAGGTGGTTCAGGGACGAGAAAACGTGTCTTGAACAACGCCAGTTACGAGCTAGCTCAACAATCGGATTACATTAAAATGTTGCAATCGAACGCGAGACCGTTTCAACGGATGGACGCGTGTGACGAATTACCGGAAGTTCCCAGGCCGACGATAGCCTGCGGTGTGAAAGTCGCCGATTTGGTACGCGAAATGGGCAACGAACCTGGCTCGTCCGTTGGAAAAAAGGCTATTACCGCGGTCGAGATCGTCGGGTGTGAAAAAAAGACGAACGATGTTCTCGTCGCTTCCAGCACCGATCAACGAGTGCACGCTGACGTTGATCTACGCGATAATCACGTTGTATCGCGTCCCAAGAATTACGACCAGCAGCCGCAGCAGCAGCAGCAGCAGCAGCAGCAACAGCAGCAACAACAACAGGATTCGCTGATGGGCCAGATAAAAAAAAACTCGGATCTATTTTCACTCTATGGAGAAAGTGGTAGTAGCGGTCTGGGTAGAACGCTGGGCAGGGTGGAAGGTGATCAAGACGACGAGGTGGATTATCCCTGCTTGGAGACCAAACCTATTCTCGATATAAGCGATATTTCTGACGTTGACGAGAATTCAAAACAGCGAAAAACGAGAACGACAAAGAAAAGTGAGAACGAACAATACGAGCAGGAAATTTCCACGAGTGACAACGAGAGTAGTGCACGTGGAATGTCCTTCATAGGTGACTTTTATCCTCAAAAGAGGAAGAACAATCTAGCGAGAGTACAAATATCTTCAACGAGATCCGGGGAAGACGAGAAATCGGCGAAAAGCGAGACGATCGATACCGGCGAGTTAAACAAATCGACGTATGTAAAATCGTGCGTCGATCGAGTCGGACCGGCTGGGGAACGTCTATGGCGGGTCGTGGTAGAGAAACAGGAGTCATCTTCTTCCACGCCCTCGGATCGTCACGAGGAGGAGGAGGAGGAGGAGGTGTCGGGGGAGGGAGAGGATTCCATCGAGTCGGTGGTAGTTCCGGAATCGGCCATAACGGCGTCACTCTCGGTGGTAGCGTCGCTGGAAGGGAGAGCTTCGGTGGATCCGATCGCGGAGAGGGGGAAGGAGGAAGCGCAGAGGAGGAAAGAGTGTGCGTGTGTCGAGACCGGCAACGGAGCTCCCGACAGAACAGACGCTAGTAGTGTCCACGCTGTAACTCCAGCAACGTCCCCACCGCGTCTAATAAAGCCCGATCGCGGCAGTGACGGTAGTAGCGAGTTGGAATGGAACGGCGAGGAGATACGAGGAGCTGCTAATGCGAACAACGACGACGAGTCAGTCGTAGCGCGACGCGAGGATAAGAACGATCGGGACGTAGAAATTCACGACGAGTACGAGATTAACGAAACGACGAAGAAAACGAAGATTTCCGGTAACGCGGAGATGTCCGCGACCGCGGCCAAGAGGCTCGCGATGGCCTCGTCACCACCGAGGAACAATAACGAGCATCCGACTATAACGACGAAAAATGATTTGACGCAAAGAAATATCGGTCCTGTAACCGGTAGTCCGATTAACGAGAGGAAAAAGGGCGGTCTTGGCGGTTTTTTGCAGAGATTTTCGCGATTACGTTTCAGTGGTAGATCGAAAGTGCCGCGTTCCGAGGTTACCAAGAAAACGTCCGATAGCGCGACCTTACTCGTTGGCGACGCTCCCAATAAACGTACGATCGGTGGTAAATTGATCGACGAACAGCCCGGTACCACGAGGAGGAAGAACGAACCGGATTATATCATAATACCGCTTCACGCTCCCGAGGACGAGAGAAGGGGTGAATTACAGGACGAGGGAGAGACCGAGATCAGAAACAAACCGAGGAGATCGACCGATTTGGAACGTAGCGCTTCTTGCGCGAGGTAAGAAAATCGATCGTTTTTACATTTTTTGCGTTTGGGTCTTAATGGCAATTGAATTAATTAATTTTGCACGAATTTTCGAACTTTTTTTTAAATAAAGGCTGATCGATAATTTAACGATAAGAAAATTATTTTCATTTGATATATTATTACGTTTTTTTTATTAAATTGGTTTCATTCAATTACTAATAATCAAATTATAAACAATGAAGTAATAATAATTTGAAAAAAATATTCCACGGGGGTAGTTTAGGTGGTATTTGCATATTATTTTAATTATAGTTGTAAAAGAAAAGAAAAAGGTCGATTATTGAATTTCAAGCTAAAGGCAATAATACAATGTCGGAAATGGCTGTACTAAAACGATTAACGAGTCTCGTTCCACCCTCTTAATCTTTTGTCTATTTAGCGATTGTGTATCATTTATTAACACTTAATTGACTCTCGGCCATTTGCTTTGTTTACACTCGAGTTGCACCGAACAAGACGACGTAAACTTTTCGCTCGCGCCCACGGTGCCCCAAGACCAAGAGAGAAAGAGAAGGAGAAAGAGAGAAAGAGAGAAGGACGAAGAATTTGGAGTTTTGCCAGAACTATACGAGACGAAGTTACGGTGCTCGAGGGAATAACATAGTCGTGAAAATTTTGACGTCCCGTTTTCCCAAGAAAAGCCACTCGAAACAAGCGGAGGGTTTTAGTAACACGAGCCAAGTTTATCCGTAGAATTCGAGTTATACGTACGAAAAGGCTTCTTGTATCATCGCGTATACACAGAGAGACAGACATAGCGTAGCGTCGTTTCTCTCGTTAGCCCCGAGGAAACACAACAAGGAGGTCAATGTAATCGACGCGCTTTCGTAATGGCGGACGGAGATGGCGCTGTGCGCGCTCGAGTCGAGCGGGACTCGAACGCGCAGCGCGCCACACACGTTCTCACAGGCGCATGCGCACGGACGAGAGCCACGAGAGTTTTACACCGCCTACACACACACCCGGCTCTCCTTTTCTCTCTCTCTCTCTCTCTCATTCTCGCTCGTTTGCTCGTGCCGACGCTCGCTCGCTCGTTAGTCAATCGTCCATTTCACTTTAATCTCCCTCTCGTTCGCTACACGATTTTATTCTCAACAGTCCTTTTTCTCTCTCTCTCTCTCTCCACTCACACGCTCTTCGTTGTACTTGGCTTTTAAACACTTCGAGCCTTTGAGCGTACCATCAACCACGACTTCCTCACAAAAGCTGCACGCTTCGATTCCGCGTACAATTTTAACGTTATAAATTAACGTCGTACTCGAGCATCGACCATTTTTCTTAAATTCTTACTAGGATTTTTGTATTTTTTTTTCTGTTTATTTATTTTTATTTCTATTACGAATGAGATAAGGGACGTTTTCTTACAGAAGGAGTTCTTCTCTAGTTCCGCGTATGAATTCGCTTTAATAAATTATATCGTTCGACTAATATCGATATTTCTTTTAATTCCGGTTATCTCGATCGACGCTCTCATCCGGCGAACGGTGGATTATGCGGCCGGAGGCGTTTTTCTCTTATCTCTTTCTCTCTTTCTCTCTCTCTCTCTCTTTCTGTCGTATACACGCGACTAATCCACGACTCTGCCAGTCGCTAACGAGATATATAAATATAATGTATTTACACGATCTATATATATATATATATATATATATATATATATATAATATACTATACTCTATATATATGTATATATAGATATATATGTATTTCGGGATTCGTCGCCAGTGGTGGAACGTAAACACGAGATCCCACGAGTTCCAGATCCGTTAATACATTCGCGATTGGTTTACTGTCATGTACGATATATGTTACGGTGTATGTATGGGTCGTTCCGTCTCGACGCGGCCACTTTCTTTTTTTTTTTTAATTAAATAAAATAAAAAACGATAATCCGATTAAACAATTTTTTTTAATACTCATATACGTCGTTCGTAAGAAAAAAACGTCAGAAGAAAAAAAGAAATATTGATCTTCCGTCTCGGGATAAAAATGTAACGCGAGTCTTACTTTACCAACGGTGTATTTTCGCTATTAAAAAAAAAATTAAATTTTTTTTTTAATTGCACTTGAAGTTCGTTAAACTTTGTTCGCCGCTGGGGAAAAAATCCTAAGCCGGAAGTGGCTGGATGCAAATTTTTCGAATAATCATTCGGGAAGTAATTTTACCGCGAAACAGGAAACTTGTCGAGGTGTGAGAAAGACGCGAGAGGTTAAGAAAGAAAAATGAAGTAATTTAGTTAACGCGGAATGTCCTATATAATAACGTGGAATACCGTGAGTACGAGTGGCGAACGCGTACCCGTGAATCATCGACTGCGAAATGTGAGTCGAGTACGTGGAGTCAAGCAAGGGTGGCGCGGGGGAAAGAAAAAGAAGAGATAGAGGCGCTTACTCGGGCCACGACCTTTGCCACGAGGATGGCTCACGGTGACTCTCGTGGTTGGGTCTCTCTCTTCCTCTCTCTCTCTTTCTTTAGCTCTTTCTTTCTTTCTCTCTCTCTCTTATTTTTCTGTTTCTCTTTCTTTCTTTCTCTCTCTCTCCTTCCCTCTCTTTATATATACATAGATACATCGAAGGGTAACTATATATGAGCAGAGCACATTGAAAAGCGCGAGAAAACACGTGCACGAGAACCTCGGGCATGCACGACCAAAGTCGATTGTGAGTCAAACACAACACACGGTAGAAGTAGGCAGTCAGCGGCGTTTCGTCGCGTTCCTTGTTTTCGCGTCGCGGTGACGACGTCGCGAGGCGAAACACGAAGAAAATTGTTCGTTTGTGCTCGCGGATCGTGGGATCGAACCTAAAATTACCGTCGACTCGGGGGAATAAAGTTACGCGTGGGAATGATTTACAATGGCCACCTGAACGATATCTGTGATTATTTACAATCGGCCTATCTCTCGTCAGTCGCGATAAAAACATCTATTATTCTTTCGTTTCGTGGCTCTTCCTACGACTTATTTTTCATTTTCGACTCACGATTTTGAATTATTACTTTTCTTCTTCTTTTTCTTTTTCATTCTTTCCCATCGAATTATGAGTCATGATTTATTAATACGAGTCTCGGGCTCAAAGTTTGCGAGGTTTGTGAGACAAACTTCTTGAGCTTTGTGATAATTCAAGGGCGAAGAGGACGTTTCGATTGTTCGCGGACACGTTCGCACGATATTTTGATCTTGCGCGACCAGAATATAGTCGCGAGTGTTTGTCGTCGAACGGGTAGGAAAATGAGTCACCGAAGATGCGAAGAGCACGTGTCCCTTATTGTCGTATTTTCTTTACGACTTCTTGCTACTCACGGTTACGAATTATTTCGCGAGAGAAAGGTCCTGTATGGCGCAAACTTGAGACGAGACAGATGTTAAATTGTTTGCGCGTGGGAGGTCTCGAGGGACTGCGGACGCGCAGCTGAAATTTAGTCGGAGTCGAGATATTTTGTTTAAACTGTGTGTTTACACTTTTTTTATCGCGAAATTGTGAAAAAATCGGAGTTGGAATGTGATATTCGTGTTGTACGGGAAATTTCCGATTTTTGTAACCACCCCCGAAAGTAAATTAGATCGAGGGTGTAAATTTTGTTTTCTTCCGAAAAGGCTTTAATTGGAGGTTACGGAATCGGAAATTTCCCGTACAACACGAATAGCACGTCGCTATGCTCGGCTCGTGGCAATTTTTTCATTAAAAACTATAAAAAGAACATAAAAAATGATAAATTACTGTTTTCTTGGAAATCCGAGTTTACAAACGCTCGTAAATACGTGAGAAACATTATTCGAGTTACAATTTGCGCATTATCATTTTTTCTTTTTAATTATCGTTGACTTATGAATCGTCGAAGGATTCTCAAGAGCGAAGCAATGAGGCGCGTTCCGCTATAAATTTCAAGCCTCGTTTGAGCCTTAATATAAACGAACATTAACGAACTCTCATCCCGATATAAATCGTTACATTAATTACAGTATAGAAACAGCACTCGAGATCTCGAAAGGCTGGTGCTTCGATCCCATAAAGTGTCTTACAATTAGGTAGCGGGTATAATGTATCAAACCATGCTTTATGAATGCCTATGTCTTCTCGCATGAATATTAATCTCTTATCGCTCCAGTTTCACCATTAACACCACGATCTCTCTATGTAAAATACCACAATAACAACAATTCTCACAAAATTCCGACTGAATAAAATAAAAATAAAAAATAACAAAAACCGTTAAAAAAAAAAGACAAATCAAACCGACCGTCGCAAGTAGAAAATTCGTGTAAACTTGAAACCGATCGAGTCGTCAAAAGAGAGGAGGAGGAACAGTTGCCAATATTATCAACGGACGAGTCGCGTATCAACGTTATCAACGCGGAAGAAGCGTCGAACTGATAGAAAATGAACGTTTTCCACAGTCCAAACGGGAGGCCGCCAGTGTCGAGCAAGCCACCTTTACCACCGAGTCATCATCAGTCGTTAGCCGGCGGTGGTAGCATTGGTGGTGGTGGTGGTGGTGGTGGTGGTGGTGCGCGTAATATCGGCGCGACAGGGTCATCAGGGCGATGCGGAAGCGCGGGGGTCGTAGGTAATACGCGTCGGCGCGCAGCCACGGATCTGGGTAGCCCGGCTGCGATCGAGATGGCGAAGGCTCGTGCGATGCAGGCAAGCCAAGAGCCGCGTCCGGTTGGCCTCCTCGAGACCGACCTCGATGCCGAGCCGGTGGTCTCCTCACGTAACGTCAACCTGAGCGTAAACGGGGCGTCGGCTTCCAGCCATGCCGTATCAATCGCCGCCGTTACCAACAATAATTCGTGCAACAATCAAGCCGGCAAAAAGACGCGCAGCCTCCTCAATCTAAATCACACGAGTGGCCGTCAAGGACGCGACGTTAATCATCATCTCGCTAACGAGAACGAGCTACGCGTTCCACATTCGCCCGGTACCGGCGCGAGAAACTCCACCGATCATCAGGATCATCACAATTCCGTTGGTACGTGCATCAATCAGAGACCCCACAAATCCATGGAGTTCCTCCTCGACAAGGAGAATCTTCATTTCGTCAAGGTGAGTCGTCGAATCGTTATGTTTAAATATTTTTTTCTTGTTTATTTTTTTGTATTTTTATATTTTTATATACACTTGTTTTTATTTTTATATCGTTGTACGAAATATTTAATCGGTTATCAACGATTGATCGAGATGAAGAGCAAAACGAACGTCGCACTCTCGAGAAATTCAGCGTATCGTTAAATCATATTTTTTTACAAATTTTTATCGATATTATTGATATCGATAATATCGGACGTTTTTACGGTTGCGTATCGGAAAATTGATAAGTGATGGAGATAACGTATCCGAGAATAATAGTATCCAGTGTAGACCGAGGTAGTGACGACGTATTTGCAAAACAGGTTTTTTTTTTTTTTTTTAAATCGAGAATATTAATAAATCCGTTAATTAATCGTTGCTCAATTTTCTTACGTTCGACACTTTATCAGTGATGGGATTCGTCCAAGTGTCATGGTGGTTTGTGCTGCCACGCAGTGTCTGCTCTTACGAATTTACGTATCTTTCTCTCTCTCTCTCTCTCTCTCTCCCTCATCCCCTTGAGTTCAAGGTGAAGGTGGAGTTCTCTCCCGGCCCTTTTGCTCTCCCCTATGGATTTTGTGATTGGCCGATGTGCGAGTAATCGAGAATTGTTATAATTTTTCACCAAGTGCGTCGTACGAATAAAACGTCAATACACGTCGATGATAAACGAATCGACGAAAGAGTGATTTTCGAGAGAGATCGTCGAATGATTTTTTATCTTTATCAGGGATGGGGGTGGGTGTTTAAAAAGGGTCGATAAAGAACGAGATGTTTTCGTCGTCTCGTCGACACGAGCCGAGTCAACGATATCGTCAGAATTCACCCTCGAAGAAAAACATTTGTTTTCATCCCTTCGCCCTAACGGTAAAGTTTCCTCGAAAGTGCGAGTTTCGATCGATGACAAAATTCAAACGAATTACATTTTTTTAATTAAACCAACGAGAAAAAAACGTGTAAACTAACTATAGTCATTCGTTCGCGTTACAAAAATATTAATTTAAACGAATTGAGGGGAAAAAACTAGAAAACAACGTCTACGTAGAGAGAGCCGCAAGATCTTAACATAATTGTCTCGACGAGAGTTTGCCCGAGTTTCCACGACAAAGTAGAGCGAACAATAATCTCGGGTAGGGTGAAGTCTCCTCGCGAGATATTATATTGTAAGGGAGGCGGGTGTAAAACTCGACGCACAATTGGATTATAAGGGTGAGAAGGAAGAGGAGGCGGAGAGGAGAACAACGAGGAGGAGGAGCAGGGGCGGGGGGAGGGTAGGTGATAGAAAAGCAGCGAGGGTGTATCGACGAGTGTCATCGGTGTCATCGCTGGTTTAAAATGGACGAGAGAAAAGCTCTCCATGTTCCACATACGCACGACCCTATATAGTTCCGGCGGTAAAAAAAGAAAAAAACATCAAACGTGAAAAAAGAAAAATATCGTTTGAAGAAAAAAAGAAATGCGCTCACGCCCGAAGAGTACCTTTTAGCTCGGATTTTATTTTACACGCTGGAACGAGAGTGCTACGTTCGAGTGTCGTGTACGAACCGCGAGATCGAGAGACGAGGCTTTTTTTTTTTTTTTTTTTTTTTTTTTCTTTTCGAAGCGACGTTCGATCACGACTTCCGGCGGATGTCACTTCCGTCACTGGTCAGTGACATCTTGACCTTGATATTCGACATTAACACGACGAGGATTTGTTTTTTTTTGGGGTTCGTTAGCGATGGAATTTTTCGGTGATGAAAAAATCGCCGATTTATCGATTAACGGTTGTAACGATTTTTATCGTCGAGGGATTTTTCGATAGACGTCACTGGTGTTGGCGACCTTTGGATCGATCGAAATTTTCGGGGAATATTGTTTTTCCACCGTGAAGTATCGGCAACGACAATTTTTTTTATTTCTTCTTTTTTTTTCTTTTCTTTTAAATTGCTCCAGTTTCGAGCGTGAAAAAAAATATTGTGAATTTGAGAACCACTGTAGGTGCAATCGTACGAGATCGATACACAAGCGGACTCGTGGTAGCACAGTAGAAATTCGTCTCTCACGCTTCGTCAGGCCGAATTTCCTCCCTCGTGCGATTCTCGTTTGTTCTTTTTTTCCTCCTAGATTTTATTTTTTATTTTTTTATTTTTCTGGCGCTTTTTCTTTTCATCGATTGCCTCGTAATTTTTCGTCGCGAGCCGTTCGCGCGTCTCCAATATCCGACGGATCGAGACGGGACGTAGAAAAAAAATACCTCGTAGCTTCGCAGATTCGATCAGGCGTTTCTATATATGTCTTCGATCGAGGCTGTAGTCACTGGAGGGTGACTCGTGACCAGGTCGACGTCGTCCTCTTCGAGATCAATAGCTCATCTCGATGGAGTAGGAAGCGAGAGATTAGATCTCACGATTTTTCTCGACCTAGAGGGAAAAAGAACGAAATAAAGAGCAAGATAGATAGAGAGAGAAGAATAAGAATAAGAATAAGAAGAAGAAGAAGAAGAAGAAGAAATTCTCGCAAGTTTTCACGAGGCCTCCTCACTCCGGAATTTTTAGATTGCCGCGCGAAGGACGAACGAAGATAGCGAGAAAAACAAGAATTCCCTCTCTTTATTACGTTTCCCCCACTCTTTACCGGCTCGCTGCCTCGCTACCCCCACTCCTCTACGGCTCGCCCCCCTCTCCCCACTAACAGCTCTACCGCGCTTCGCAGTCACTGCAGGACCGTGGATGCACGAAATTGGCCAAACTTTTCGACCGGTCGGACGGAACAACGATGCATAACAAAACTCGTAGCGGGACAACACACGCGCTCTGTTTTCGTTAGATAAAACCTACAGTAGGGAGCCATATAGAAATTTTACTACCGGCCATGCACGCTAATATTTTGCCTTGCCACGACATTGCTATAGAAACGTGTAACGGTCGGTGTATATAACGACCTAAAGAGAGAGAGAGAGAGAGAGAGAGAGAGAACTACGAGGCTCAACGAATCGTAGGGAAGCGTTACACGGTAGGCTGGGTTATCGCGACCTTCGCGCCTTCCACGACCGCAAGAATGGCTTTATTTTGCCGTAACGTAGCCAGGGCAACCGTTTCTCTCTCCAATTTACCTTTTTTTCCTTTTTTTCTTCTTTTTTTTCTCCTTTCCTTGCCTTTCCTTCCTCGCTTTCTTTCTCTCACTCGCGGCGGTCATCAGTGTCTGCCCCGTACGCGCTACTGCAACAAACTGCAAGCTTTCTCGTAACGTTACGGGATTAGTACAAATTGGAGAGTAGAACTCGATGCACGCGCGCCTCGGTACGTTCTACTCTAACTCGGGTAATCTTTTTTTTTCCTTTTTCGACTCGCTTCCTTTATTTTTCGTACGTTTGTTTCTTTCGTTCCTTCTCGTACGTGCGATTGCGTCGAGAATCGACCAATTGGGCTCTCTCTGTCTCTCGTACGCTACAGGGTAGTTTCTCTCCCTTCGGGCTGGGCCATCGCCTGATTACTCCTCTTCTTCTTCTTCTTCTTGTTCTTCTTCTTCTTCGCCGCCGTCGGCGAACGGACAGTGGCGCTATTATACACACTCTCATGAAGATAGCGTTCTTCTTCTTGTTCTTCGATATTTTCCATTCCACTCGCTTCGTCTTCCAGATGCGATCGGTACGATTCTCCCTCCTTCTCTATCTCTCTTCATTTTATCTCGTCGAACGTTTTTAAACTTTTGTCATCAATAATTTCCTTCTTTGAAACTTCCTGTGCTCTATGAGAATATTAGCTGGAAAGTCTCGTTCTCTCTCCGTCTTTCTTTCTCTTTGTCCGCTTCATTATTCCATATCCTCCATTCTTCGTACTCGTTCCGGTGCAGTCAAATCGCATTCACGAAGAGAGAGACCCGTTTCAATGTTTGTTATCTGTGTGTACGTGCAAAGACTTTGTGCTCTTTCTCTCTCTTCCTCCCTCTCTGCCCCTCTCTCTGTCTCTTTCTCACTCGGTACGTCCCGAGTGCCCTTGGTGGTTCTCTCGCTCGCCTTTTGGGGAGAGTTAGATGAGTAAGACGAACCAGTCTGGACTCTCTCGGACTTTATGTATATTCAAGCCAGCGCACGCTGCAATTTCAGACAGTGGACTCCATTGTAGTCGCGAGATAGCGGACTCTGTACCTTCTTTCTCTAACTAGCCATTCTCTCTCTCTCTCTCTCTCTCTCTCTCTCTCTCTCTCTACTTCGTTTTCTTGAGTCTTCAATTCATTGGCGCGGTAGACGTCTCTCTACTCTTCTATCATAGTGAATGCAACTGTATATATGTATAAAAGTAAATAGCTTGGAAATTCGCACTCATCGTCGTCGCGTTCTTCATGGACGTCGCGAGACTCGTTCGTCCCCCATAATGGTACGTATACGGTATGGTAAACAGAACGGTGGTACTTCGCGATGGAAACAAGAAGCCAATGTACCCGTTGATGACGAAGAAGCCATTCATTCCGTCGTACCGTTTGTTTAATGTCAAGGTTCGCGTTGTTTTTATTTTCTCGACGTGTGTACACTGTCGCCATCTTGCCCACTGCGCGATGCACTTGGCACAGGGAGCTGGCGCGTCGATCGAAACAATTTATCGACGATACGGTCGTTTTTTTCTTTTGAATTTTATGGGGGTGGATTTTTTATTCTCTTCTTTCTTTTTCTCGAGTTTCCTCGAAGGAAATCGTTCGAGGAAAAAAATGGAACGTTGGAGGAGTTTCTACTTTTTTTTTTGTGTGAGTGTGTGTTTTTTTTGTTCTTTTGTCTTTTCGTTTTTTAGTCTCGTTCCACGGCAGACGGCGCGTTTTGGCCGACCGGAAACGATTCCAAAGCCTGGCACGACGCCGAGCGCACTCCAGGCTTTTCCTCTTCTCTTTTTCTCGCTTTCTTTTACCTCTCGTTTCAACGAAATTTTGTCCTGGAACCGAAACGAGCAATCCGGCTGCGCGGAATCCCGCGAGAGATACGCGCCAACCCTTCAACGTAAAGTCGGCCATACTTTTTTTTTATACCCCCAAAACTTTGGCCGTACCCTCTCGACATTATTTCGCCACATTTTCCACCACGAGACTGCTCTTTGTCAACTTTCCTTTTTTTAAAATATTTATTTAATTCCACTTCGAAAAATCTTTTTTATCTCTACATATTCGAGCTTCTAAAAATCCTCATGAGTATCGAAAAATATAAATGGCGCGTATGAACAAACGATCCAATAAATATTTCCCATTTTCTATAAAGAAATTATCTCTATTCCGCCAGGAAAAAAAAGAAGAAACACTTTTTTTTCAAAATTCAACCTGAAATTTGTTTTCCCAAAAATAACGAAATTAGGTCGCGTTCTCGTGAAACTTGGGTACTTTCGTGTCTCTTGTTTTTTATGAGTCGAAAGAAAAAAACAGTCGTTTCGCAGTTACCGTGAAAAGTAAACCTCTCTCGCGATACGAATCGCTTTTCGTTTCGATCGTTTCGCGAAAATTGTCGAGGTGGGCGAAACGAATTCCAGAACTTTGCGAGTCAACGAGCGACGATAACATTGTCGAGGATACGACGGAGAAGAATGGAGGGAAAAATACCAGAACGAGATATATGTGCGTGCCGATATGTCGTGTATATATATTTTTTGTTTCTTTTTTTTAGAGTGCAATATTTACACGGAGAGAAAAGTCCTACAAAAATTACCATGCTTGCTCTATAAAGCGTGTGCAATCGACATGTGTAGGAGATTTTCTGCGAAATCTTTGAAAAATTGGTCCGAAGCGTTAGAATGTTTACCCAGAGAGTACGATAAAAATTCGGAGGCAGCATTCTACACTTTACATTTCTATTGGAATCTCCGACTCTTTAGTGTAAACCAGCAGAAAAATTAATATTGCCCCGGTAAAATTTCAGATACGGTTTAATAGAATTTCATCTGTAGCAGGGTAATTTCTACGATATTTTGATTATAGGACAGCATGGTAATTTTTTCTAGAATTTCGTAACAAAAATTTTAAGACTTTCTCTCCATGTAGATAAATGGCGGATTCGTGTGGTATTACGTTATAGCGAGTCCTTTTTTTTTGCGGGACTGATTGTTTCATTCATCTCGTCGAGAGGGATTGCGCCTGATGGTCTGCGAGAGAGGAAGAGAGAGGGGGGAGAGGGAGAGAGAGAAAGAGAAAGAAAGGGGTGGCTGGGATGAGAGGGAGAAAGGGGCGAGAGGGGGATGAAATGCGTCGAGGGACTTAACCTCTCGTTCTTCTCAACCCCATTGCGCTTTTTTCCCCCTCCGACCAATGAATGAACGCGAACGCGAGAGAATACGCGAATTAGGGGTCGCGCGATTTCCGCTCGCAATACGGATTTTACGCCGAGTCAATTTCGAACGATTCTTTAACAATCCAACCGCGCATAACTTCGCGCACAGTCGAGGAACAAAACAATGTCTGGATGTCCCGCGAAATCGACACGAGTAGAGAGACAGGGGGTGGGGGCAATGTTGTTCGTCGATGTTTCGGGAAAAACTTCGTCGACGATTCGATATTTCCATTATTTCTTTTATAATAATTTTTTATTTCGGTTTCTTGGATTCTCGATCCTTTATCGATTTTTTGATAGAATTTTAATCACGGAAATACAGGCGTGATTAAATTAATTTTCGTTCTTTCGTTCTTAGAACATTTTTTGTTGGGTAAGGAAAATTGTTTAACGAGATTTTATTTTCTGTTTGGAAGAAAAATGATTGTAGGAATTACAATAAAAGGAAAAAAAACAGGGAACGTATCGCATAATAAAAGTGTAATCAACTGTGTCAATGATGTCAGCGTTAGCTACTATGACCTCATTGCAACAACGCGCGAAACAGTCATCGACCAACGGGGTAAATTGTTTCCGTACGATGCGAGAAGGGGGCAAAAAAATTATAAAAACAGTAAAACTCGTAATAAATTAAAACGTTCCCTGTTCGTCGAGAAATACTCGGATCAATTTTTTAATTATTGTAAAATCAAACTCTTCCTCTAACAATTTTGGAGAAAGTTAAATTTTTAAGCCATTGACTTCCAGGAAGTTCGATCGTTCTCCATATTCACATTAATGCTCTCTGCCTTGATTTGAGAAAATAATAGCGATCGACTATTCCTTCTGGTCGTAGGACACACGTTGTATACGTATCGTCTGTGATTTTTTTTTGTTTCTTCTCATTGGGGAACAGGGTGGGTTGGAGAAGGCGAGGCAAGGTCGCCTTGTAACGCGAGAGGATGTAATCATGCGCTCCAGACTCTATCTCGTATCGTATTTCCTGGTATCTCGCGAGACTCGTAATGTAGAAGACGGTACATATATGTATATACGTATAATATACGAATCAGAGTTAGAGAGAGAGTGAAAGAGAATGAGGAAGAGGCAGGAGGGTCGTAGTGAGGTTGAGGCGTGTAGAGAGGGAGGGTAGTGAGTACAGGAGAGAGGAACGAGTTCGACAATGCTCCTCTGGTTCTCCCTGTGCCGTATTGATCGACGTTATAGTACACGGAGCGCGCATACAGACACGCGCGAGACCAGAGCGGAAACTCGTCGGCCCCGAAACCCTCTCTTGCCTTTCTCTCTATCTATCTCTCTCTCTCTCTCTATTCACACTAGCTCGAAGCTGCTTGCGGCTTCCTGCAAGCTCTGCTTACACTCCTCTCTCTCTCTCTCTCTCTCTCTCTCTCTGGGTCTTTCTTTTTTTTCGAGAGAGAGAAAGAGAGAATTCCGACAAATCGTACAAGTCCCAGAAGCGATCAACCGACTCTCGGGACTTTGGGCGAGACTTTGAATAATGGAAAGTATCGAGCTGCGGAAAAGTAGCCGCGATTCGATTCTATTCATTCGAAGATCCCGTGGGGTATTCGGTGCGAAAGGGTCAGATTTTTTTTTACGACCGACTATTTTGTCCGTTCCTTTTTATTCTTGTTTCAACGTTTGTAGTTGAGTCGATTTTTTTCCCCTTAAACTCACGACCACGAATTATGAATGTTACGATTTTTTTACGATGGAATTAATTTTTTTTCATTATTGATTTGTGCTTAATTAATTTTTGTTTAATTCGAACTTTTTTCTCGAAAATATCTTGTCCGTTTTTCTTTAGTCTGTTAATTAACCTTAACTACTTTTATTAATTAATTGATAATTATTTATTCAAAAATTAATTGACAATTATCTATGCGAAAATTAATTAACAAAAAAAATAGTCGACCGGACGAACTCGCAGCTGGACCAAAGTGTACCACGCGACAGTGAGAGAAGAGTCGAAAACGTCGAGTTTCCGTTTTATTATTAGCGGGTCGCGCATACATTTATATATATACGTATATACATATATACGTAGAAGGTTGAGAGATCGTCGATGACGCAACTGGTAGCTGCGGCAAGAGGCGGCATATCCGCATTACGACTAGGCGTTTTGATCGTCCGAGTCGTGGTTGATTTTGCATTGCGTAAACGAGACGACGAGCTCCGCGAGCCTGTTATTCAGCCAGTAATAGATGTCACGACACGAGGGGCACGTACGACAATGTATTCGCATAATTTTTCTCCCAGTCGAAGTTCGCGAAAACAAACGATGAATTTTTTCTTTTTTTTTTCATTAAAAAAGAAACTTACCGTTGACGCAAGAGATTTTAACGAAGAAAAAACAAAATTTCGTTTTTCACCTCGATCAAGTTGTTGAAAGGCAATTTTACCGTCGTATATAGAAACGTAGCGTGGATAATTGGATCGAGTTGAAACAACTTTCTTCCAGTTGCGCCCATGTTGCACCGCGCATCGATATTTACAGACCGAGCCTTGACACGAATAGGAAAATGTCCGCGTTCCACTTGCATTCTCGTTACGCGGGCTGATCGATGAATTATTAGGTACGAGCCCTCTCCGTTCGAGAAGTCGATTAATGGCTAGGCGCACGTCATATCGAATCGTCGCGAGAGGGATGACTTTTACCACGGACCTCTCGTTGATCGATTTTCGTTGCCACATGGCGTGTCGAAACTTTTTCTGGACTTTCGGTGAGAAAGAGAAAGAGAGAGAGAGGGAGAAAAGATTCGCGAGAATAAAAATTGCGCGAAAACTTTTTCATCGTTTACAAATTGTTTTATTCATGGGCCGTCGGTTCGTAACGGTGTCCGCCGGTTTTGTGGGACCTTGGAAAGAAAAACATTCGAAAGGGAAACTTTACGTCGTCGCTCGGCCAAGAGAAAATCAATTTTCATAAATGTTCTATTAATTGTAGGGTATTAAAATGTAATCGCAGCTTCGATCGCAATTAATTAAATTTTACGCCGATTTGAAGATACGATTCGTTACAATTACAAGTTTAATTAATTGATATCGAACGGGTAATAATTCAATGAAACTTGATTTTTTGTAAATCAATTTTACAATTCATCGTTTCGATCAATTAAAATCGGACCGAGGGAGAAGCTTTCGAGGAACTCGAGCGAATTTCAATAGTCGAGGGTTTAAGTCTTCGACAATTTTTCAAACAAAAACTGGTATAGCTGAGAAGCGTGTTCAAAGTTCTGCCTCGAGAATCGATTAATCAGTCGTATATACAGGGTGTTAGGCAACTACGAAGACATAGCAAATTCCCAAGTAGTCGACGTCGCGTCGGTGTGAGCGAAACAATTTTTTTTAATTGTCCTCTGATGAAATTTGGCCGAGATATTAATTCGCTAGTTACAGGTACAAACAACGTCATCGAGCCCTCTGGCGGTTGAGTGATAAAACACAATTATTTTCTTAAAAAAAAACCATGAAAAAAAAAATGTCCCGAGCGGGACTCGAACCCGCGATCCCGGCATTCATCGACAAGGGTGTTCGATCACATTTGTTAGGTTAGATTTCAAATTCTTCAACTTTGAGAATTAATATCTCGGCCAATTTTCATCGCAGAACAATTTTAAAAAAACCATTACACTTCTAGCAACGCCAGCTATCTAAATATCTCCTCCGTTTTCGTAGTTACCTAACACCCTGTATACGCGCGCTAACCGCCCGTATATGCGATACCGGCTGTGCTACGACGATGGACGACAAGTAGTGGTCCATGTATTATGTACCCTGAGTCACTATATAGTGAACGCCCTCGCTTCTCTCCTAGAGTCACATTCATACATATATATATACGTATCTATATGATCGGTTCTGCTGGTATTCCGACGCTCTATGTATATATATATATATATATATATATATATCGATGGTAAACACGAGAAGACCTTCTCTTCCGTTGAAGCTGCTTCTGCTTTTCACTCGGTAAAGTCGAGTTACCATCGCGATACACGAACATCGTTGTAGCTGTACATGAACGAGGAGAGAAAGATCGGCAGTCCATGAGTGAAAGAGGAAGAGAGCTGACGTATTATACACACACACACACACACACACATATATATATAGAACTCATTCCAGGGAGCATCAGAGCGTCGGAGTGATCGATCGCGCCGGGTTAAAGCGATTCACCGCTCATTAACTTCCTCCCACCCCTCGCCGCCACTTTCATTAAAGCCGCTACGGTTGCACGAGCACGCGTTTCTTCCTTATGTACGTCGATTCACAAACACATATATATCTATATATATTTTGTCCTATCAACGACAAGAGACATTGAGGACTCGTCGCTATAAAACTCGAGTCCCTCGCGTCCTCCTTAAGGCGATACTCGAAAGATCGATAAAGCCTCGACGTCGAACGAACGAAAAAGAAAAAGAAAACATAGGGTAAAAACAAGATTGTATTGAAACAAACGAGGCAAAAAAATAGCACGAACGAAATCCTAGAACGGGAAACGTCGAGGCGATAAATGTTGCGCCGATTTCACGTCGTAAAAAGTTATACGTACACCCGCCCTCGTGTATAACCATCGGTGCGATGAGTGGAAAGCGTCGAAAATATACTTCGCGTTTAAAGCCTCGGACGAAACGACTTCCGGTACACACTTGTTTTTCTTCTCTTCCTTCTCTCTCTTGTTTCCGGTTAACCAAATTCCATAGTCCCGTCTCGTTAAATCCTGCCGTAAATTACTTTTACAAAACAGTACCGGGGTGAAATAATTTTTTTTTTTTAATTGAATAAATAATCAAATTAAACGAAAAATTAATATCGTTTTTAACGACCGCTCGGCATTAAGTAAACGTCGGGCGTTCCTCAATCGCTTGGGGGGGGGGGGGGGGGGGTATAACTTCCCACTGAAGAAGCTGGAAATGCGGGCGAGGAGGGTACTTTGCGCAAAGTGGCGAGTCGAAGCGTCTGAGAGCGAACGTGTGTCGTACGAAGTATGTAAAGAAGAGGGGGAGGGACGAGATGAAGAGAAGAAAAGAGAGAGGGCAAACGAGGATCGACCGGTATTTGCGGTACATAGCGAGGCTTTACGAATGAGGATTGCATCGATGAGGAAGCGAAGTGAGAGGCGCGCGCGCGATCCTCGTGCCACCACGCGTTTTTGCTCAAACGCACAACACGAGAAGAGTCGCGATGTGCATAATACGTATAGTCGATAAGGGTGAAGAAGGAGGGATGAGTGGCAAGAGGGCAAAGGGAGACGGGAGTGTGGGAGGGAGGGTGAAAGGAGAGAAAGAGAGGATTATGCGTGTGTACAAGAGACTCGAAGGCCGTTGTGCTTCACGGCGTATCTGCTATCCATGTGGGCTAAAGACGAAAGAGAGATAGTACGAATGCGAAGCGAGAGAAACGCGACGACGACGACGACTAAGCTCGCCCACACGTTACCAAGATTCTCGTCGCGGGCACGTTCTCTCACGAGAGCCTCGCATGATATTTTCCCTGTGCCGTTCTCTCGACGATCCTCGAAGATATAATGATGCGTTAGAGAGAGGGGGGAGGGGGCACGATGTAATTTTTTTTAAGAAAAAATTAAATTTTTGATTTTTTTTGGCTGCGTTAATTGAATTGCGTTATCGTTATTTGAGAAAAAAATTGTTTGTAAGTTGATATTTAGATATTTTTGGATGGCGAGCAAATATTTTTGGGAGACGTACAAAATTTGGACTCATTTTTTTTAAATCGCGAGTCGAAAATTTTATTTTTTAATTTGTCGATTAAATTGTGAGTCTGATTGAATAGTAATTAAAATTGTAGCCTTGTCAATACGACTACTCGCGATTGAGAAATATATTTCACAATTTTTCACTGTTTTCCATTTATTTTTAGTTTTTTGTAGATTAAACGTTGTTTTTTTTTAGACATCGTGCCATTTTATACCCCTTCGTCCCCTTTATCGATATCCCTAATACTAACTCGACATGCATGCAGCGGCTGTACGACGTCGAGCCAGAGACTAGAAAGTTGCAAAACAAAGCGACCGATCGTGTGTTTGTGTTTGTGCGACTATCTCTACGTCGTTCGCCCGGTTAACCAACCTACGATCTATCCACTGATTCTATACAACCTTCCTCGTCGTCGGTACGCTCTTGTCGAGAGGCAGCGGCAGCAGCGTGGACCGCGATTTATTTCCGACGATAAATCGATATAGTACATACATTATGTTATATATATATACATATAACGCTGTTCTATAGAATTTTATATATATATATATATATATATATATACATTTGTATAGAACAGACTATGTATACATATATCGTGTTCTGCAAGAAGAAACGAGCGGCCCGGACGGACACAGCCCGACGATTATCTTGACAAATTCACGCCCCTGTCCATCTCTCTTTCACTCGCTCACGTGTTTTACCCGTCGATTTTCGCTCATCTATTTCCGTACGGCCTTTATTTCGTCACGAAATCGCGGCATTACTCGGGCGATAAATTTTCCACCTATGCCCGATTTAATCCTCCCGGTCAATCGAGGTCCCTGATGTTTAATCAAACGATATCGTTTCTTTTCTTTTTGTTTTTTTTTTTACGATTCTCCATTAAAATTAATATTCACGACTTTGGCGGGAAAATTTGAATTTCTTGTCTTTTTTTTTCTTTGTCTCCGGTAAGCTGAATTAAACATTTTTCATGTAGCGAAAAAAAAGAGCACACATCTTCATGAATAATTAGGCTAATCGGATGAAAAGAAAAAAGAGAAAAAAAAGTCATTCCACGTTGCGTATATCTGTATATATTTGCATATTTCGAAACTGTAGTCGTTTCGTACGGTCACATATGCAGGGGGGAAGTCAAGTACATACGATGCCCGTTCACGGAGCGCGTATCGCGTTTCCGTTCGACCACGCGCTCTCTCTCTCTCTCTCTCTGGTGCGCGCGCATGTACTCGTATCGCGTCCACACGCTTAAATAGGTTAAAATTACCGTACGTTTGTTTCGTGGAACGCACGCACGCACGCACGCACGCATTCGCAAAAGGCACGCCCTATGGGGTGTCGAAGCGAAGCGAGGAACGCGACGATGACAACGATGATATGGAAGTCTCGTTCTCGTCTGTATTAAACGCGTATCGCACGCCCGTATATCTTTATATACACGACGGGATTGCGTTTAAAAAGCTGACCGAATATTGAGCAGCGCCGCTCGCGGCAGATTCTCGAACCTCTCGAGTCCGTGACGCGGCCAAATGCTAATTTTCTCATGGGCGAGCCCTTGATATTCAATCGGGATGCATCGTGACGAGGGAACACGCATCCTTTACGTATATACGTTTTCTTGCTTCTCGAAATATGGAAACGTAAAGGGAACGAGAAAAAAACGAGTTTACGGTCACGAAAGGGTCTTCAAAATGGTGGATTCTCGAGATCGTTGCATTGAACGAAATCGCTTCTTATTTCCATCTCCGGGTTTATCTTTAAATATTTTAGCTGTTATAAGATTCCTGCCACTTCAATTTTTCATAATAAAACAAGATGTCATCGAATTTTGAACGAGAGAGAGAGAGGTTATGTGAATTTATCTTGAGATGAACGAGTCGACTGTTTTACCGACGGATGGTAAAAATGCGACGAAAAAAATGTAAAAAAATTGAGTTTTATTTGCAACTCGAGCGCGATAAATATATCTAATATTCATCTATAATTGTAAGTAAGAGATATTTCAAGAAATCATTGGTTACACACGTCACGATCCGAGAGCCGGTAAATCTCAGCCTCCTCTCACGCACGTTAAAAGAAAAGCGATATCCGTCATTTTACATTACGCCTCTCTCTTCGCATGGACGCGTAGATTATTACGCAAGTGAGATGAAAACACGCGTATATGTATAATTCAAGCTGCCTCGAGGGCATTTCGAAACAGCTACACACAGAGGTCTCTCGATCATTGTTTTTCTCTCCCTCTCGCGAGACAGTCCGTAGAAGCTTCAGGGTCTTTGGCCTCGCCAGATGATGATGATGATGATGATGATGATGATGATGATGATGATGATGGTTATTTCTTCCCGACTCCACGCCAAAGTCTGCAACCCTCTCTCTTTATCTCGGTCTACTTGCTTTCCCCCAATTTACGTCAATCGACGTAACCCCGGCTATTACGAACGTTGAGCCGTTTCGAGAGGGTAACGAGAGGGGGTGGGGGCGTCAAGAGTAGAGAAATAAAGTGAGGTTATGAGGGTTTGAAGTCGTGAGAGAAGAAACGAGAAACGAGAGATAACGAAAGAGAGATGCAGTAATTAAAATGAACTTCCGCGAGTGTGGTCGACTGTAGGCATTTTACACACACGCGCCCATATATATATATATAGATATATATAGATATGTGTGAGAGACAGAAATTCTGACAACTCGTGGCTGTCCGCCTAGAACGCATCATTATGCAACGTTCCAACCAGACAGCGAGCGATCACGCACGCAACTCACACGTGCTCCCCACACGATGTTATATATGGGGCGTTCTCTGTCGAGTCAGTGATGTTTATTTTTTCGAAACTTTACAGATGTTTCCAATACTCTGTTAATTTTTAATACCCGTTCGAAAAACGTAATAGGAATTTTCTCAAAATTTTTGATCCATCCATTTATGACCTTTCTTTTTTTAAATAATCGAATTAATTTTATCCCAACTTTTAAGCGTGATAATATTTATATTTTTGATAAAAAGTCCACTGTGAGATATTTTTTTAAATTTACTTCTAACGTGTCTCGCCCCTTACTCCCCTCGAAAATTTCTTAACTCGAAAAAAGCAGGTCAAAAAAATTTCCCATAATTCACAAACTTAAATTTGAATTAAATCAACGAGTCGACGAAGTGTGAAGACATTTTTGATAATTTTTAAGAACAATGTAAACGACTTTACGTATGAGAATGCCTCGGACGTGTGTACAAGCCGGTACGATAAATAGTACGATGTACACCCGCCACAATGCCTTTTATAGAGTCTCTCACTGTCCCGTGATCGTGTATGGGGAGTACCCTCGACCTAAGCCCGAAGCGAGCGTCGCTCACTGACCGGTGGATGTGCCATGCGAGTTTGGTCGCACGCACGTATTTAACGTATGCAACGAATGTTTCCTCTATCCTATCACGACGAGGGAGGGCAGCGAGAGCGAGTCGAGAGAGGTTTTAGCTGGTGCATAAACCATTACTCTTGGAATCCCTAACGAGGGATCGAGAGACGAATGTGTCTTCGTATATATACGTATTACGCCTTCTCGACAGAGATACTCTCATTGTTTTTGCACTTGGTGAGTTTCTCGTAAAGGACTAAAGAAGTATACATATATATATATATAGCGAATACGTGTACCGTTAGAACTTTGTTCGGTTGGAAAGATACAAGTGGTTGGTCAATCCGCAAATGGATACTGCATGGAAATGAAGCGAGAATAAAGAGAATAGTAAAGAGAGAAAGAGAGAGGGAGGGAGAGGGACAGAGGGAGAAAGGAAGAGAGAGAGAAAAAGGTGGATGGGACAAGAAATGTTATGGCGATCGTATATATGCATGCATTTCTTACACGCGAGACTCGACGAATAAAACAATTTTATTGTCCGAATACTTTCTTCAATTAAGTTTATCGTTTTCTCCATTTTTCTCTCGGACGAAGTATCTTCGTAGGATCATCGTGCGGATGGCTTTTGTCGAACCCGAGGAATGCGAGAGGAAAACGATATATATGGGGAGTTTCGATGGAATGTCGCGAAGAAGAAGACGAAGAGACAGAGAGAGAGAGAGATAAGGGGTGGGGGTAAATTTCAACGTTCGACAGTTCGCATGCGCAAGAAAGAAAAACATCTCTTTACGTACTGGTTAAACACGAGACGTTAACTTACGATCGGTGCTACTTCATGGACAAATATTGAAAGAGAGAGAGAGAGAGAGAGAGAGATAGAGAGATATGAAAAGTTTTGCGACTTTCAGATTGCGAAATCACACGGCAGACTGTTACCCTGACGACCGTATCTCGGAGTTGGTAATTTTTTTTCCTCGCTCAACGTCGCGTCTGCCACTTCTCTCGAGCGGGAAATTGGCAAAGACGATTTTCTGTCTGGTTGTCTTTTCTTATCTGTCTCTATCTCTCTCTCTCTCTCTCTCTTTTTCTCGCTCACCCACTCGGGCGGACCTAGAGACGTCGAAATTTTTGAGCGACGTGAAAATCTATAAACTTTATACATATGCATAATATGTACGTGTACGCGTGTGTGTGTATATAATTATATACGATGAGACGAGAGGACGATAACTGTGCGACGATTCTGGGCGACGTTATAACCTCCGGTAGACTAACGTCCACCATACTCGAGGACGAAGTAGCCCTCGTCTTCGAGGTTAATTCTGGAAGAAGTGGCGCCGAGAGATGTTACTCGGGATCCGAGAATAAGGTGAATCAATTCAATGAATTGCTTTTTTTGTATCGTTGTGAATTATTTGAATGAAGAATTAATTATTTTTTTTAATTAAACTACGATGAAAAAAATATAATGCTATAAAAACACTTGTCTACATTTGCTTTTGTTCCTCAGTTGAAAATCAAGACTCGATTATTAAATAAACGAAATTTGATTTAATCGAGGGATAATAATAGTTTTGAATCATTATTAAATTTGTATTAATTATGAAATATTTGCATTCGTATGTCGAAGAATGTCGAGTCTTTTTTGTCGAGTTGTCAATATTTCATTGATGCACCGCGCGAGAATCGGAGCAACTTGATTAAAACGATACGAGACGAGATGGATAAGGATTATTTCGTTAAAAATTGTCGCGTTACGAGAATCTGCCGGAAAATTCAAAGAAACGATGATAAAAGGGGTCTTTTGGGTTTCAGAGCTTCACGGACGTGACGCTACCCAAGACGCCTTGTAAACACACACCGCTAAATTTGTACAACACGATGCACGCGGCATCTAGAGTTCAAAATCTTTCACAGTACACGGAAAGAGCGCGCATGCACACAAATCCGGCGTAGCTCCGCACGCCGCTGCCGGCCTAATTCTCTATTTCTCTTTCCCCTTGTCGCTGCTCCCCCCACCCCCGGCCTTCCTCCCCCCACCGTCGTCCAAAAAGCTCTCCGGGCTTTGCCTCGGTTTGCAACGGTTGAGCAACTCCCTCGTCCGACAGCTAAATTTATGTGTGATCCGTTCTGCCCACCTCCTCTTTTCCAACTCTTCTGTTTTTTTTGTTGTTTCCGGCTCGCTCGCTATCCCTCGTCCTTCTTTCGTTTCTTCAAATCCCGAAATAAATCCTATGATCTTTGCGGAACGGGCGAAACGACCACACGCGCCATCTGTCGGTATTCAACCGGCAAAAGTGGGCCTAAAATTTATTTCGCTCGTTCCAAGAATTAAGTTCGGAACGAAAAGAAGAATCGTAATTACTCGGCTATCGAGTATACCAAGGGGGAAATATTGGCGCGCTGTTACCGGAGGGAGCTTGTGTTCGGTGAAAACAGATGGCGCCACTTGACAAAGACCTTCCGTCGGTTTAGACGCGGTGCGACGACCACCTCGAAAACGCTTTTCGTAAATTCTTCGGTATGGCGCAACGGATCGGGACGAAATTTGGCTCGGTCGACGCAGAATCGTGGCAAGAATTGGCCGAGCTGAATTTTATCTAGATGGGTGGCCCTATGCAGGACAATTTACGTATCGCGTTTTACAAGTCTCTCTCTTTCTGTACGATCTTTAACCTCGACACTGCGTTTTAAAAACACTTTTCTCTCTCTGTAATGATAATGATGATAAAGTCTACGCCAATAAAAATAATACGGGACGTTTTAATTAATGTTTTCAGCCCCCGGAGAACGAGCTGCAAAAGGTTGGCGAGCGTGTGCCCAGCGAGCACGAGCTAAGGGTACAGAGATCGTTGCAGCGCCTGAACGTTCCGGACTGGTACAAAAATTCACCAGCGGCGCGCGATGGTTTTCGTCTCAAGAGACATTCGGACGCGTCGCAGCACGGGGGATGGCGATCCCTCGGCTCAAAGACAACATCACTGTCCTCCCTCTCGTCGTCTTCCAACCGGCAACCTACCACCGGTAAGATACAAATCTATCGCTTGAAAGAATTTTTGTTATTGTCTCGAGATCTTGAAAAGAAAATGAATGAACGAAAAAATATATGTATTTTTCTTTTCAATACAGGTGTTCTTCTTAGTCCGAGTCCAACGCCACCTGTATTCTCAAGATGGAGCACGAGTTTGCTGAACAGCGCCGGAAGTTCGCCAGCGAGTTCGGCAAGATCGTCGTTCAATCATCGGCAACCTTATCTCGGTTGGCGTTCGCAGGAACGTCTCGCGAATCCGCGAACACCGGCTGAGCGTCTGGCCCAGGGAATTTTACCCCAGCTGCAATCTACCAAAAAGGTTTCTAGACCTTGATCCACGATTTAAGCGAACCAAAAAAAAAAACAACGAGTCATGATATTACACTTCCCGCCTAAATATCGAGGAGTGAAGAACGAAGAAGAAAAAAATCGAGAGGGAGAGTGAGAGAGAGAGAGAGAGGAGAAAAATGAGAGCAACGTGGCTAGACATGACAATCGAGATTCGTGAACAGGCTCATAAATTATTGACGATCCCTCGAGCTAGCTGATTTTCAACGACACGTGCGAATCCCTGGGTTCGAGTCAAACGCGAGCCGAAAAAAGAGCTTTGTCATTGGGGGGAGAGAGAGAGAGAGGGAGAGAAAAAAGTCACAACAACGGTGAATTATTTATCAAGTTTTCGAGAAAACCGAAATTGTTGTTTATCCAGGGAACATTCGGGAGGGTCGAGATGAGGGAAGTTCGAATAATTTTGAGCTTTTGCGAGAAAGGGGATGCGCGGGGTGGTTGTTAGTATATCGATATTTTTGGCACGGATAAAGAAGCTCTGGCTCGGTCGCAAGCTCGCTCGACCGTACGTGACCCTTGATACCGAGACGTCGTCCGACCCCTCTCTCATTATTTTTTGCCTTCTTTGTCCAATTTTATTTTTAATATCTTCGCCAGACAGCGAGACAAAATGGCTTTTTTGCAGTCTGGTTAAAATTAGAGATAAGAGGGAATTGGTCGCGAGGCGAGAAGAGCGGCTGTTGCACATTTTCGCGAAACCCCTCGCGAAAACCCAACGAAATGATCCAAAAGAAGCAAAAAAAAAATCAAAAATTTGGCGAAGACGTTAAAAAAAATGTTTCTTTCTTTTTTTTCGTCATATTTTAGCAGCAACAACAGCAACAGACGAATCAGCAGCTCGAGGTGAGAAACTCGATAAAGGAGGTGACCTCGGCCATTGTGCATTACGTGCAAAGCGGTCAGGAGGTTGCCGGTGGTGGAAGACTCTCGCCTCGACCTCGACCCGACGATTGGGACGACAGGGGCGGTGCGAGATCCACGAGTCCGAGAGGTGAGCACTAAATCACCCCTCTGTCGGCGAAACAAAAAAAAAAGAGCAAAAAAAAAAATGTTTTCCACAAAATAAGAGAGAAAGAGAGAGAGAGAGAGAGAGAGAGAAAGAGAGCGAGCGAGATAAAAAAAGAAACAAAAAACGATCCCACCACCACAACCAACCAACCACCACACCACCACCAACCGCCACTATTATACTTCGCGAGGAAGGTAATTTTTTTTCGTTTTTTTGCATTCTATTATTATTTCATTATTTTTCTTCCTACATATGTCTTTCTTTATCTTTTTAAATTAATTTAACTGTTCATTCTGCTCATCGTTTTGACTATTTCTTTGTTTTCTCTTCATACGTATGTTACGATAGTCGTCGTTGATTGGACATTGGTAATGGTAATTTTAGTTTTCAGTCACCATTGGGTTCTTCTTATCACCTAACGTTTCCTGTAAAAGTCGAATTAATTTCTGTTTCTCTCTTTTTTTTCTTTCATCGCCTATAATTTTGGGCTTCGGCACACTAACCCCTGAGAAATGTTTCAAGCTCTCGATTTTTAACCAAGGACACGTATGCTGGATATATATATTGCGCGCGCGCGCGCGCGCGCGTGTGTGTGTGTGTGTGTGTGTGTGTGTGTGTGTGGGTGTGGAGAACGTTAAGGGCTGATGATAACGAGATATCTCATCGTTGTGGTATGGTTTACATGCATCTGTATGCACACGCACGTCAGGCTCGAGCACGTGATATCATCGACGACCTTGACCCATACACCCTTTACATTTTCCCCTCTCTCACGCGGATGGGGGAGTTATCCGCCTCCAGATACTCGAGGACGAACCAAGCGCTGGGAGAGATTAAAAAAGGCCCGAAGGGATCCCCGACATTGTACTCGGTGAAGCGACAGTTTTACGCCGGGAACGTTTTTTTCGTTGTTGTAATTTTTATTCTCGTAAAATTTGCGAATCGAGTAAACATAGTAATTAAAATTATTTTCTACGAATTTTCGAGAAGAATAATCACCTTTTTTATCTCGTTTAACAAGAATCGTTCGTACTTATTTATTATTTATCTCAACGACGATAAAATTATTCTTTTTCAGATATCGGAAAATTTTAAATCTTTTTTATTCGATTTTTCGAGCAACGGAAAAAAAACAAAATCTGTTTCTTTTTATTTTTTCACATTTTTGACAATAATTTCCGAATTATTCGTGCCAATTTTTCCTTCACAATAATATGATTTTGTATACGTCGCTATTTTCGTACCGCGTCCTTATCTATCGAGGGTCCACGACCTTGGTTCTAGATTTTATTTCCGGCGATTCGGGAAACGCGCCGAGTGCCCGAAGGTCGTAACGGGAGTTAGTCGCGAGACGAATACAAGAGAATCTCGATTCTGGCTCGCGAATAATTTTCCTCACTGGCATACGAGAGGAGAGGGGCGAGGAAGAAGCAGCTTTGTTACCGTCATCGCACAGAACAGCCTTTTGTCTTCTCATCTCCCTTCTTCTTTTTCACCGAGCTTTTCCGCACTGTACAAACGTACACGTAGCTAAAAGTGCAAGAAGCTAACGTATCGGATCGAGAGTCGGAAAGAGCGAGAGAGAGAAACAGAGAGACGTGGGCGAGGGTTGGGGGGATGCAGAAGAAGAGCTGCTCTCGCTTTTCTATTTCAATCTACGAAGCGTGGCGAGCACGAAGAACGGAAATAGCCTACCCTGAAATTCCGGGACGACCTCGTCGACTTGACTCACGATATCGACGTTGCACCCACCCTCTCCTACCCCTCACCCCTCCGGAGTTTAATCTCTTCTTTGTGTCCAACGCTTATTTTCATTCTTTCTTTCTTCTTTCTCTTTCTCACTCTCTTCTTCAACCCTCTTGCTCTTTCTTTCTCTTTCAATCTCGCGCTTGGGGAAATTCCGGACCGGTGCTATATCCTCGTGAGAGACTCCTCGTCGTTGAATAATCGGGAACTCATCTCGATGCATCGAGATAAAATTTCACTTATTTGATTAATATATTTCTTAATGAAAGGTATGAGAGTATTTTTGTGTCGGGAGATACATAAATTTGTCAGATATTAATAGAAATGATAAATATTTTATATTCCATCGATCGAAAGATCATTTTTGTTTTAAATATAAAATATTTTTGTTTGTTTACAATTGCAGTTAATTGAAAATTCACGAAGAGATTGGAAACAATTTTTTTATTCTAATCAAATGCTTAAATTTTTTCTCGATACATCGAATAGTAAAAGAAAAAAAAAGAAAGGCAATAATCGATGATTAAACGTGAAGTTTTGTGGCGTGAAACAGGGAGCGTGAAATTATGCTGGATGGAGAGTTCATTCGTGGGCTCGAGACCGGTCGATTCGCCGGAAACTCCGATGAGCTTGGCGACCGACACCGAATGTTGCGCCGGATGCAACGCAACGGGTACCGAATCGTGCAGTTGCGTTGATTCGGCGACGTCGGGATTGTATCTCGATCTAACACCGACGAGGGACGAGCCACAGCAGCGCCATCGTGCCGGAGGCGCGCTACAACCGCAACAACCACAACAACAACAACAACAACAAAAACAACAACAACAGCAGCACGGAAGTCGTAGCCTATGTCAATCGCCCTCTTCGACCTCCAATTATTATCAACAAATTCAACAACATCATCACGCGCATCTACAACAACAACAACATCAGCAACATCAACGACATCATCGTGGTGAGTTGCTGCTCGCCTAGCGGAAACTCCTCAACTTTTATATATATATATATATATATATATATATATATATATATATATATATATATATATATATATATTTTTCTCTCTGTATTCCCATTCCCAAAGTATCTCCTCAAGCTTCCCTTTAAATTTTTATCTCGCTCTACGTATTCTTTAAAATAAATCGACCAGCCGCGATAAATTAATCTGTCGTTCGGACATTATATCGCCAATCGAATTTGCAAAAAAAACAAAAACAAAGCGTGGGTAATGATTTTTTTCAAGGAAATAATTAAATAATCGTGAATTCTTGGGGTGAATATTAAAATTTGATTAGTAAATAATGATTTGTGATAATTGTTAGTTTCTAATCGATTTTAATACTCGAATAGAGAATCAACGATCGGATGAAATTAATTGGTTATTTTCTTTTTAAAGAAAAACGATTTTTTTCTTCTGTTTTCATTATTGTTTCGTTGGAAAAATCATTTTTTGACGCTTTTCTTTTGGTTTTTGGTTTTTTTTTGTTGTTAAATTCGACCGACGCTTCCTGGTCGTGGACGATTTGACTCGAGACACCAGTCCTTGGCCAATCTCGTCGCGAAATTGGCAGACACAATCGCGCTCGTGCCACCGCGTGCGACGACGAGCGATATGCGCTCGGGCGCGATTCCAATTTTTATTTTATCTTATTTTTTTTATTCTTCATTTTCGTATCGCGACACGGCCAACGGCGGCCACGAAAATTGTTATCCCCGAATTAAGAAAAGAAAATATATTATTATAAATGTATACGTATAGTTATGTAAAAACGTAATTTTTTTGGAAATTACGAGATAGAAATTGTTTTAAAAACAAAGAAAGTAAAACAAAAAAAATTACGCAACGTTATTTATCGCATTGGCTGTTAATTATCGCGTAGTCTCGGGTGCTCCAGCAAAAGAAAGTCCTCGCAAAGTCAAGTTTCCGTTGGGTCGAGTCTCTCGCGTCGAGTTTTCTTTCTCTCACGATAGTATTTTTCCTTTTCTTTCTTCTTTTCTTTTCTCGACTTTTACAAATTGTACATAAGAACAAGCCTCGTGATAAGATCGACGGTAGTCGAATAATTAACGAAAGAAAAAAAAAAGTAAATCGACAAAAAAAAGAACGATAAAAAAAACCACACACACGCAAGAAAAGTATGAGGGAGATGTCGAAAAAATATATATATAATAGAGATTATATATTATTATTCTCGTAACGATGTTATGTTTGATATAAATGTTAATAACGTGGGTGCTCCGCCGATAATTCAGTGGGAAAACGGGGAGTAAATTTTTTTTTGCAAATAATTTTGCAAAATCGTAATCTCGACGCACAATTCACGTCGATCTTTTTCAACTCTTGCCGGACTATCGGGTTTCAGCTCCATTCCATGAAAAAAAAAATTTTTTTTCAAGAAAAACCCCAAAAGAAATGAAATTCTCGTGATCGTGATTCGCAACGATCGTGTTCCGTTCTCGAAAAACTTTTTACACGTCAATTTTTAATGTTTCTATTTTACAGCGTGAATCTCTTCGTTTTTTTTAGACATAGCGTGGTCTCCGAGTTTATTATTTTCCCGCCGCCAAAAAAAAAGAAACTTTACCGCGTCGATGAAACAAAATAAAACAAAAAATCCCCTAAAAATATCAAAGATCTTATTCCTCTCCGCCTGTTCTATCCTGCCCGGCGCTAATTTTTTGTTCTGCTTCGTTATCGCGTTATAATCACCTTTATGTTTAATGTAAAATTCTTTTGTTTCCCGTCTCCAATTATTATCTACAAACGCATACACAATCATACACGTACACCCACTATATACATATATATTTATACATATATGTGTATATATATAAAATTATATTATTATACATACATTGACTATATATATAAATATAAATACGAATATATTTATATATTATTTTAGTAAAAATTCAGGATTAACTGTCCATTGTTTATGTGTTGCGGACGCGTTTGAATGATATTATTACGAATTTTAACTATTTTAATCGCGAGAGCCTTCGGCTCGCGAAATTTTTATTCGAGGAAATGGACATCATCGTTCGTTCGAACGATCAATTTCCGGACTCGAAGAATTTCGCGAACCGCTCGAATTTTCTTTTTAACGAGAAAAATAAAAACAATACATAAAAAAAAGAAACGATGAACGAATTAAAAAAAAAAGAACGAAAGTAAATAAAGAAAAAAAAACAACAAAGTATTTCGTATACTTATCGTTCGGACAGCAATAATTATCTCTCACCACATTGTAGTACGTATCCTTGTCAGAATAAATTATTGTTTGTACCTTTGCGTTTTCGCTTAGTTTCTTTCACCGGCTGTATTTATATAAAAAAAACAACAACAACAACAAAGATCACGAGTATAAAACCTCTTTTTTCAATATTTCTATTATACATATTTATCATTATTGTGTCTATTCACAAGTACGTTTCGATCTCGATTATATTTGCTTTTTTGCCAGCACGGTAAGTGAAATTCTTTAGTTTCGTCGCTTGTTTGTGTTTTGATTTGCACGTATCTGAACAACAACAAAAAAGTAACAAAGAAAAAAGAAAAGGTAAAGAAAAACAAAAAGAAAGAAGTACGTATTTGATTTAATCCCAAAATAAATCCCGTGGTTTACGTTTTTTTCTGTCTGTATTATATAAACCTTGAACACAGTAACCAACCACGATATAATAACGCAGTAAAAAAAGACACGTACACACACGAGTGCAAAGGTCACACGATGCTTCGACGATCGAACTACCAAAAAAAAAAAAAAATTAATCAGCATGTCCGAAAATAAAATAAAAAATCAAAGTACGAAAGACGAGACGAGAATTGGCTTTTAAAAAGACGAGTAAACGTCGAAATGCGAAAGCAAAGAGCCAGGAAAATGGAGGAAAAAAGAATGAAATAAAAAAAACTGAAAGTCAAAAAGCGAAAACTAGTCGTGGGAAGGCGTTGACCTTTGGAAATCGTTAGGATCGGGACAGAGCGAGGACGACGAGGCAATGGCTACGGCAGCTCTTCTTCGGAACAAACCCAGCCCTGGTTCCACTACCCTGGAGGACGTCCTTGACTCCCTCCTAGGACTACCCTCCGCTTCGCGGACCCCAAGCCCCGGGCCTGGGCCAATATCCGGTAGCTCGTCGATACGACATCATCGAACGTCGAATACCGTCTCAACGGTTGGTCAGCCGACGAGTAACAAAGCCGGGAAGAGCTGCAGCGACCTGCGCCAAGACCTCCAAGGTAGGAGGACTATGTAAGTTTCGGCTCTGACGATCCTCACTCTTTCGTCCATATTTCTCTTCATTACAATAATTTTTCTACTTTCTGTATAATTCGTCACGCGTAATTCATCGCATTTTATACATGTATAAATATCATAATATAAAGCATAATATAAATATGTATATCTGTATGGAAAATCTTCCGCTGTATATTATTATTGTACGTCCATACAAATTCAGCACCACAATGTGTACACGACGATCCAGTATATTCGCCTCGCACGCCTCTTATTCACGCCCATAGAAAAACAAAAAACGTACTGTAGGACGCTGTGTTACAGTTTTGTAGGTTATAAAGAAATAGTCGCGGAACGTAATTCGTAATATCTCCGAAACGGGGCGACCGATCGAGATAAAATCGAGCTCGGCCAATTCTTGCCACGATTCTGCGTTGGCTGAACGAAATTTCGTCTCGATCGGTTGGGCGATGCCGGAAATATTGCGAATCGCGTTTTCGAAGTGGCGCGAGCGTGTAACACTGCGTCTCGAACGCGGCGATCTTTTCCCCGGAGCGCTCTTCTATAGTCTAACAAAGTTTCTGTACTTTCCCCTCGTTTCCTATCCTTTTTCCAAACCTAAAAAGTGGATCTGTCATCACGAAGCAAAGCCGAGCCCGTCATCAGTTTCGCGAACCAAAAGCTACGCTAGAAATCGCAATGCTCTGTCAGTATTTCACTTCAGGAAAGTGTCAACCGCAAGAATTGGGTTTTCCTACGAAAAAAAATCCTGTGTCTCTTGTGCCCAGTGAGAAAAAGGGATTTCAAAATATCCCAATTTCGCTTCAATGTTGTATACGTAATCGTAATGATCGTCGAGCAGTCTTCATCGTTCTGACCTAGACCTCACAAGCATTCAGGCCACAATCAGCGCGTTATTAATATTTTTCTTTCGTTAATCCTACCACCATCCTTTCACCCAAGAAAATTCACCCGAAAAGCTTGTCGCTATAGTTCATCGCTAAAAAAAACATCGCATTGACCGATCCTCTCTCTTCTCTCTATCTCTCATGTTACAGTGTCGATATCGCTAAGAAAAAAGAACCTAACGATCAAATGTCGATTTGCTAATTACGTGTTCTTGTTTTCGTTATTCTCACGTTGTTTTTTTTAGTTCGTCTCTCGTTTTTCTTTTCACTCATCCGTTGTATATTCAAAATCCGCAGGTGTATGAATCTTCAGTATTTTACCACGTGAGTACTACTTCTGTCGCAGAGTCCGCTAGGGGAGGAACCCCAGAATCGCCGATCGGTACCGAGGGCGGAGGTGCAACGTCCTATTACGTCGGCGAGCTGGTACGTAGGAAGAGCGAGGGTAGCGACATAGTACCACCGCATCGTTCCTCATCGAGAACATCGAATTTGCGCAATCGACGAGTCTCCTTCGACAACGCGCAGAACACCAACGAGAACAATGCTGGTACCGGTGTGCCATTGGCGGAAAAGCTTGTCAGATGCCGAAACAACAAGTGCAATAACGCGACGACACTGGCCGAGGCGAGACGCGTCTACAAGAGTTGTCACAATTGTACGTGTCTGTATTGTTCGAGGGAATGCAGACGAGCTCATTGGCAGCGTCATCGTCGAACTTGTCTGCACTCAAGGGCGGGAACTCTATGTCGGCAGGTATTGTCCTCGGCGAAAGAGGATCCGGCGACGTTGAAACACATCTCGGCGTTGGCACAAAGAGGCTATGCCTCGCACGGACCAGGTGCCGTCAAGTGTTTCTTCACGAGTCCGGAAATTGCCGAGCAATTTGTCAGCAATGGTTTCGTCGATCTGGGCGAGCCGACTTACGTAAAATGGTCGGAACTGTTGCCTAGCGAGATGGGAGCCGAGCTTTACGCGGAGGTCATACGTCTCTGCAAGTCTTACAATCCTGAGACGAGATTGGTCCTGTACGTGGCGGTTTGCGTCGTCAGTGAAGTACCGTCCAGTGGTGCAGTGCGTTGGGAACGTCAATTGGTCTCGAGATGTGGCAAGATACGTCTGGATTCGTCCTGCAGACAACCAAACGTAACAGCCGCATCGACTACAGTCTCGCCTCAGGGAAGACAAGCGACAGCATCGCCCTGCAATATAACTCGTGAAATGGATTCACCGGAGACCCTCGTGCTAACTTCCATGCCCGGTAGCGATGGTCAAAATACACCGAGAAGCGCGCGAGAGATTGGCTTCACGAATATTCAACGACAGCTGAGACTACGTGGTGTCTCGTTGAGACGACACTTTCCTCAGGTTTACACGAAGCTCTGCTCTTACGTGGACGGTACCGTTGACAAATTCGCACCGGTCACGATATATCCGAGGGATCAGGCTTCCGGCAAGAGTTTCATGTGCATAATAATGCTCGACGCCGAGCCCGAGAGACTTCAATTATTGCCAACAGACTCGTCCAGGGTCAGAACCGTCGACATAAGCGTGGAACAAGAGTGAACGCTCGGGAGACGAAGTATCGTCGACACGTTCCAAGATACGAAGAATTATAGAAAGTTTTAGGGAATTTATATAGAGCTATATATATATATAAATATATATATCTCGAATCTATCGGTGCACGTATCAAAAGCTCTGCTACCAAAAAATAAATAAAAATTCTAATTATCGTACGTTATTGTGGAAGAAAAATGCAACGGGGGTTTGGCAAAGTCGCGGATATGGCTCGAGTCTAGGAAAAAGTAACGACGAAGAAACTCGCGGATGGGGCATCACCGGTTCTCGCGACTCGTCGAGGACGAAGAGAGAAAAAGGGTCGACGCGCTCGAAGAATCGTCAATGTGTTCGCTCATCGCCAATGAAATTCTTCACGAACGAAGCAACTTTCGATAATTCCTCTGGAGTAAAAAGAGGTCTAAGAAACAAGGGGGAAATCGGTGCTCGCGAAGAAATTAAATGACTCTCCGTATATTTCTTTTTCTTTCGAAAAAATGAAAAGAAAGAAAGAAAAAAATAGAAAAGCTAATGTTCGTTCGAGGATTAGACATTAGAAAGGTTCCCGGGGGTTTCTGTACCGTAGTGTAAACCGCTGCTACCATTGTACTACTCGTAACTATCTCGTAGAAAGGTGCTCACCTCAAGTTGCGCTAGAACGAAGCGAGAACCGCGGATATTTAAAAAAAAGAGAATTGGGCGAGCGCCGCCCAAACTTTAAAAAAAACGACGGTATATAAGCAGAGCCTTTCGAGCTTTCGTTGATATATATATTTATTGATTATTCATTAACGAGACGGCAAGATCGAGCGAGATATAAGAAGATTAATGAAAAAAAAAAACAAAACAAAAAACGGACGAACGCGCTATATAGAGAAAGACTTTAAGGGGGGAAACCAGTTTAGACCGATCGAAAAATCGTCTTTTTTTATTGCATGAATCGTTAGTATAACTATTCAAGAATATGTGGTCAAAATTTCAAACAAAATTCCCATTAGTTCGAATGCAATGAGCACTTAAGTGACCGCCCGTCGGTTCTGTGAAGAAGCGCACGGTAATTATAACGGAGCGGTCGCCCAGGCCCTTCTTTTCCAGCTACCTGCCTCAATACCGCTGTGCTATTGAATAATAGAAAGAGGGGAGTTTCGGCAGATGTTCTTGTTTGGCATTGGGTAGAACGTTCTCGAACGTTTACGATATTTCGACAGAGAGTCGAGTCTGGTTAGTTGAGCTCCGGCTTTCTTACCGAGAGTTTTCAAAATGTCCTCGTATCCGAAAGGTTCTCATGAGTCTTGCGAACGACGAAGTAGACCACGTAAAAGATCATTTTATGGAAATCAAAACACCAAGAGTGAGTCGAGTGTCAGTGAAGAAGGTGGAGCAAGTACGAGCAAAAGAAAACTTTCGACTGCTACTAGTGAAAATGTGATTGTGAATCCTATACATTCTTATAGGATCATCGAATTTTTCACAGTATTCACTGCTTTGTCGGACATTCTTATTTGCGGAAATTGTAAACAAAAAGTAAAATTTCAAGAAACTCAAAAACGTGGCCTTGGTTTCAAGCTTGTTGTCGATTGCCACTGTGGATCGAAACAAATTAATTCAGGTCCTTTAATCAACACTGGATTTGAGATAAATCGTAGGGCAAGGGCTAAATTTATTTTGTAATTACATGGACATTGGCAGTGGTATAGCCGAAGAAACATATAATGGAATTTGCGCTCACATCCACGCCGCTGCGAAAACAGTGTATGAATTCTGCTGTAAGAAAGCAGTTGAAGAAGAAAAGAAAGAGAACGAGAAACTCGGGAGACCTATTTCGAATTTGAAAATATCTGGTGATGGAACGTGGAAAAAAAGAGGATTCAAATCACTTTTTGGCGTTACAACCCCCATCGGATATTACTCCGGAAAAGTCATCGATCTGGTTGTACGAAGCAGTTACTGCCAATCATGTACATATTGGAAAGATAAATCGAAAAATTCAGCAGAATATATAGCATGGAAAGAGGATCACGACGAAGAAAGTTGTATGAAAACACATGATGGCTCCGCGGAAAGCATGGAGGTGGAATCGGTGAAAATGGTGTTCTTGGGATCGGAGGAACTACATGGTGTCAAATACGGCAATTATATCGGTGATGGAGATTCGAAGACGATCACAGCAATTCTAAATTTGAATCCCTACGGTAATGAACTGAAAGTTGTTAAAAGTGAATGTATAGGCCATGTTCAGAAAAGGATGGGAACTCGGCTCCGAAACATCAGGAAAGATAAAAAACTGGGCGGAAAAGGAAAATTGACAGAGGCGTTGGTGAAAAAGCTTAGATGCTTTGGAGCCAATCGCCAAACGGTTGAATTGAAACTTTCGTTCGCATTCTGCGTATGACCGCCTAAGCATCTCGTCAGCAGATCGTCTCTCGATAAATCTTCGTATATCGGAAGAATTTCTTTTTGAACGTCGGGGTGTAATGGGGCAGGGTGCGGTTCAGCCTCTGTTCCAAGTGCTTTAGCTTGCTGCCACTTGCACCAGCTATCTTCTCCCTCTGGACAGTTGTCGTGTTGTGGATTGTCGTCTGTGGATATCATGTGCTGAAAAGTTGCCATTATAGCCTTCTTCATGTCTTCGACGCTGTTTATATTTCTTCGAATCGCTAAGCCGTAGTACGTGCTGAGCTTTTTCACCAACGCCTCTGTCAATTTTCCTTTTCCGCCCAGTTTTTTATCTTTCCTGATGTTTCGGAGCCGAGTTCCCATCCTTTTCTGAACATGGCCTATACATTCACTTTTAACAACTTTCAGTTCATTACCGTAGGGATTCAAATTTAGAATTGCTGTGATCGTTTTCGAATCTCCATCACCGATATAATTGCCGTATTTGACACCATGTAGTTCCTCCGATCTCAAGAACATCATTTTCACCGATTCCACCTCCATGCTTTCCGCGGAGCCATCATGTGTTTTCATACAACTTTCTTCGTCGTGATCCTCTTTCCATGCTATATATTCTGCTGAATTTTTCGATTTATCTTTCCAATATGTACATGATTGGCAGTAACTGCTTCGTACAACCAGATCGATGACTTTTCCGGAGTAATATCCGATGAGGGTTGTAACGCCAAAAAGTGATTTGAATCCTCTTTTTTTCCACGTTCCATCACCAGATATTTTCAAATTCGAAATAGGTCTCCCGAGTTTCTCGTTCTCTTTCTTTTCTTCTTCAACTGCTTTCTTACAGCAGAATTCATACACTGTTTTCGCAGCGGCGTGGATGTGAGCGCAAATTCCATTATATGTTTCTTCGGCTATACCACTGCCAATGTCCATGTAATTACAAAATAAATTTAGCCCTTGCCCTACGATTTATCTCAAATCCAGTGTTGATTAAAGGACCTGAATTAATTTGTTTCGATCCACAGTGGCAATCGACAACAAGCTTGAAACCAAGGCCACGTTTTTGAGTTTCTTGAAATTTTACTTTTTGTTTACAATTTCCGCAAATAAGAATGTCCGACAAAGCAGTGAATACTGTGAAAAATTCGATGATCCTATAAGAATGTATAGGATTCACAATCACATTTTCACTAGTAGCAGTCGAAAGTTTTCTTTTGCTCGTACTTGCTCCACCTTCTTCACTGACACTCGACTCACTCTTGGTGTTTTGATTTCCATAAAATGATCTTTTACGTGGTCTACTTCGTCGTTCGCAAGACTCATGAGAACCTTTCGGATACGAGGACATTTTGAAAACTCTCGGTAAGAAAGCCGGAGCTCAACTAACCAGACTCGACGCTCTGTCGAAATATCGTAAACGTTCGAGAACGTTCTACCCAATGCCAAACAAGAACATCTGCCGAAACTCCCCTCTTTCTATTATTCAATAGCACAGCGGTATTGAGGCAGGTAGCTGGAAAAGAAGGGCCTGGGCGACCGCTCCGTTATAATTACCGTGCGCTTCTTCACAGAACCGACGGGCGGTCACTTAAGTGCTCATTGCATTCGAACTAATGGGAATTTTGTTTGAAATTTTGACCACATATTCTTGAATAGTTATACTAACGATTCATGCAATAAAAAAAGACGATTTTTCGATCGGTCTAAACTGGTTTCCCCCCTTAATACGATTAAGACAAAACGCTTTATCCCTCAGAGTCTGAGTGATCCGCAAAAAAGAAGAAAAACAAAAAGCAAAAAAAAAAGAATAAAAATAAGCGAGACAAGCGAGGAAATATACAAGTACGGTATTATATTAAATAGATTATTATGACGAGTAGAACTTCAATTAAATCGTTGCTGGAGCACGGTAAAAAAAAATAGCTTTTCCAAAAACGAATGAGAAAACGTTGCGAGCGCGATGCGTGGCGTGTGCCAAAAAAACGAACAAAAAACACAAAAAACAAAACGAAAGAAAAAAATATTTAGTCTTAACGCGACGAGCCATGCCAAAAGAAAAGGGAAGAGAAAAAAAAACAAAAAAAAATAATGCGTCTCAAGAATAATGAACCCGTTGTGAATAATTTCGATCTCGCGATTTGGCACCATCGCATATTTTACTTTTTAACATTCTCGTCTCTCCCTCGATAGTTCTCTATCTTAGCAGGACCAAGATATAGTTCTTAGAGTTTTAATCCTTATATACGTATTTTCTTTCATTTCTCGTTGTAAATTTTATTTCAACGTGTCGTTAATTCCATTCGTTGCCGGTGCTTTCGTCGATCAACGGGACGGAGAGAGGGTATAATAGTACTAAAAAAAATACAAAAAATAAAAGAAGAAAAGAAGAAAACCTGCAGTTGATTATTACTGTGTGCCAAGCTCCCCAATAAAATTCATACCGAGGCTCAATCGAATGGAAAAAGAAAGAAAAAACTTCTCGGGGCGTAAATATTGTATCGAGCCAAAGCGCCGTTCGACGCATAGAGAGAAAGAGAGAGATCGACAGTTATTCTTGTATGTAACGGATAGAAATCTACCGCCCGAACGATGAGAAGGAACGAGAGAAAAAGAAAAACAGAAATCTCGTTAATAAGCCAATTTGTCGTAACGGCGTAAAAATACGTTCGCGATTAGATTTTTGTCAACTTGTTTGTTTCGAACGCGACGGGAACGTTGAACTCGAGTCGGGAAGATAACAATTTTTAATTTTATAGCGATAAACTTCGGGAATTTAAGAACGACGACAAAAAGAACCGAAGGAAAAATCGTGGAATGTAACGAAGGAACAAAAGAAAATGAAAATGAAAAATGTCTTTATTTGTATATAAATAAATTTATGAATGAATTTGGAAGCTAGGAGAGAGAGAGAGAGAGAGCGGGAGAAAATGTGAGTAGATCGCGATAGGATTCGTGCGAGAGCGAGGAGAAGACATTCGTGTAAAACGAGTTTTTTTTTGGCGCATTCGTGTTGTACGAATATTTTTGTACAATACGAATTTTATGATATCGATAGCGCGACAGCGAAAAGCTCAATTACAATTGTATCGTCGCCACGTGTCTCGCACTACTCTCCTTAAATATTCTACGAATATTCGTGACTGAAAACAAAAATCAAGCCATTTTCCGATAGCAGAGGACAAAAAAATGTAAAAGAAAAATGCTGTTGAATTCTTCATAGTTCCTTTATCTGTCTCTACGAAAGAAAAAAAAAGATGAAATGAAAAATATTGATACGAAGAAGCGAACGAGAACGAGGAAGAGAATTAAAAAAAGAAAAGATAAAATCAAGCTCGACGTATTCAATGATTGATTATTGTATTACAAAATATTATAGCGTCTTATTGTATATCTCAAATAAATTATTCGTGTTGTTCGTCGCGTATCGGCCACCGGCGTGCGAGAGAGAGAGAGAGAGAGAGAGAGCGAGAAATCGTGAATTATTTGAATGAAAAGTGAAACGAAAAAAAAAGTAAACATATTTAAAAAAAAGGTCAAGTAGAGGACAAGAGTGTTTGTTATTCGGTTTAACGGAGATTTCGGGCGTGGTCAAACCACGTACCGCGATTATCTCCGAATGTTTAATTATTATAAATAAAAATGAGAATAATGATCTCTTTTTATCACGGCCGAGATCAAATCGACATCTATTAGCGATCGTGCATCTTTATATATATATATATTTATATATATTATACAATATATATATATATATATATATATATATATATATATATATATACATATATATCGATGGATTTCATTGATAGTAATATTCGTAACGAACTTGTGGGAACAGAGTGATGACGACCCTTTTTGTGTATATTCGCGTAAATTTTCAAACACTCCCGCGAGTTCCAGTAAAATCTCGAGCAAAAAGAAAAGAATATAAAAAAAAAGAAGAAAAGAAAAACTATAAGAAACGATCGTCGGTTGTATCGAATAAAAGACGCGTAAATATACGCGCGACGTAGTCACTCCAGTATCGATCCTAATCTTGTATCTATCGGTGCTATTGTGTGCTACCATTGTTTTCGCATCTGTGTATGTCTCAATTTTTCAAATAAAATGTTAATTTTATTACAATCGCATAAATCCTCGCGACTTCTTTGTACTTGTGACCTTTTTCGACCATATTAATGAGATTGATTTGTTTGTTTTCTTTCTTTTTTTAATAATTTAATTATACGAGAATTATATATGTAAAATATAATTACTCTCTATTATGTTAATAAAATATTTTCTTTTCGAATATATTGGCCAAAATGATTATTATTTGTTTGATTTTATTGATTTATTATTATTTTTATTATATTTCTTGTCATTTTTAAGATGATATTATTATTGTTTCGCTTTTTTCAAGAATTACAGTATTTCGACGAATTGCAAATGTGTTGTGAGTGTTTGGACTTACGACTTCGCTGACGAGAGGGAAAAGCCTTGGCGTTTTATCGAGTGAATGATATTTCCAGACGGTAGACCGATGATTCTTCGAAACTTTGATCTCTTCGAGACAGCTCTGCCTCGGAGATTTTTTCACGCTTCTTTGTAAAAACCGCAAGACGTACGCGACATGACAGAACATGGGCCCACACGTCTCATCAACGCTTTGACCGCGACTAAACTTTCGTTACAAAAGGAAATCATGGTGAAAGAGTTTTGCTTGCAAAGATCGGTCAGCCGATTATCATTGATATAAACTACATTTCAACCATCATCGCAAGTTTGATCGAGCACTACAATCACCACAAAAAAGGGGAACAACACGATTGTCCGACTACGTACACAAACCGTCGGACATTTTGTGCCGGTGGAGAAGTTTCCCGTGAGCACCCTGTGCATGTGATCGGAGCGCCCTTTCGACCCTCGATCAGTCGCACTCTAGTTGCGCGCGCAGCTCGTGCTTGCGCGGCTTTTTTTCACAAGATGGCTGCCGTCCATCGATCGTTGCCAGTAAGAATTTCCCTCGCTTCACTTTGTCCTTGATTTTCATCAAGTGTAGTAAAAGCCCGCAACGAAAATTTCTCAAGAATATGAAGTTTGATTAGTTCCACAACTACCGGAATGGTCATTCGCTCATGATCCTTACTTTTATATGAACAATATCATGATCTTATGATCCTGCTCGTTGCGAAGAGAGACATATCTACATTCATCAATGTATGTCAAATCCTGCGTATGCTTTTTTTGTATCAAGCAAACCTTTGAAAAAGTTCAAACCACCAAAGTTCGCGGATTATCGCTGTCCACCTGAGAAGTTAAATCATCAATCAACCTTCGCTATACGTCCTATCGGTCTCCCTTCGGGGAGGGATCTCCGAGGCATGCACAAGAGCTCCAATAAAGTAGTGAGTCCCGCACGAATATAATCGCCTTATTATTATCTACACGCTTTTCGCCACTTCGAACAGTCTGCGGGAGTGTTCGCGCTAATATTTTACCCCTAAATTTCGAACGAGTAAAAATAGCGCCTATTATTCCATCACCTGTTTTACCAACCGAGTATCGTAGCTTCCTACTCTCAATTGTTTCCAACCAGCACGTACAGTGTAGCAGAGGCCTCTGTTATTTTCCTCTCTTCATAGCGAGAGCACGAGTTCCCTTTGGAGTTCCGAAGTGCGATCATTTCAACAAATCCTTACGAACTAATTTGTTATTATTTATTGTCAACGAGTGAAATTCGTTTCCTCGTTTAGCACAAAAATTCGAAATTCACGTAGCTTTTATCCCCTTTGATATTATCATTGCGTCAATGATATATCAGGCTGCTTCGCACAGTGCCGGGAGATAACCTCAAAAAAGTGTTGCCGAGCCCACAATAATATTGCGGGCAGACGAAAATGTCTCGATTGTTCATACCGTTGTTAAATCAGATTCGTTGTTATCACGGTCAACGACCGCCGAAACATTGGATCCCAGAGGGTGTTAAATATGGATTGGTAACTTATTATCCACGGTAAGTGCAATTCTCTCAAATATTCGTAAACATCGATTAACGTTACATATTCCGAGTCGAAAAAATCGAGATTTGAAATCGCATTAAAATCAGCTGTATTGGCGAAAATAATACATGAAATATTTCTTATAGACACCCCGATCATAAAGATCCTCCAATTACACCGACGAAACTTCTTATGGTGCAACGAATAAAGCCTTATAAGGGCAATCCCTGGTGGCACAAAGCGATTCTCGATAAATTGAAACTCAACGATAAGGTACTCGCGTATAATGAAAAAACCAGAATCTTTTTCAAATATAAAATTCCACGATTAATTCTCTACTCGCTCTTATCGCAGTCGTCGGACATCGCAATTGTGAAAAATACACCCGAAATCTGCGCCGAGCTATGGAAGATCAAACACGTCATTAAAGTAACGCCTATAAAAACACCCGAGCAACTTCCGGACGAGAATACGTGCAGTACGTATCTTCACGAATATGGAAAATTATTGATCGGACCAAAAATCGATGCGGTTCGTGAAGAAGCGACGAAAAAATTCATAAACGATCCCAAGCGACTCGATCGTCCGACGCTCAACGACGAACTGAGAAAGAGATGGAATACTGGATGGAATCTTTAAATAATATATTCGCGATGATACGCGCGATGCAAAAAATATGTACGCTTCGAAGTAATAACAGTAATTAACAAAGATTCATAGTCGTTTGAATTATTCGACTTATTCTCTCTTTTTTTTTGTTTTATGGGATAATTCAACGAAGACGCTTGAACAAATAGTAGAATTTATTCGTACTTTGAGATCGACCTCTCGAGGCCCCGTTTACAACCTACCAACAGTAACGTTAAACTTTTGTATGTATGTTATTTTTTTTTGCTTTTTTTTTGTTTTTTTTTCCCCTCACCGTCGTTTCATCGATTGCACCGACGAGACAGGACAATGAATTTTTGCGAGATGCCGTTTATCTAAAATTAATTGGAAGATGAGTGCCGCGTTGGGTCAGTCGTGCGGACCTAGGTAATGACTCGAAATAAGAGACTTTAATCGCTATAATAAATAGCGCGGAGCTCCGAACGAGACCGTGAGACGCGAGGTTCGTTCTCGTTCCTTTCTCATCGCGTATCAATCTACGATTATGATGTAAATAGGGTTTTATTTATTTATTTTTCATTATTTCACTGATAAACAATTATAATCTAGGCCATTCTTTTTTCTCTCTCCCCGGAATATTCGAAAGGAGAGAGAGCGACGGAGATTGACTCAATTTTTCGGGGTTGGGGAAATAATAGACTACTCGCTGCTCATAGGCCGTTTTTTCATTCGCGATAACAAGGCTCGATCTTCGACGTAGCAATTCTCGTAATTCAATTCTCTCGTCGCGATTTCTCTATCAGGACTCTACGCTCGAATCCTTTCTCTAATTAATTTCTTTGTGTTTTTTTTTGTTGTTTCTCACTCTAAACGAGTCGCACTAAAGCGCTACGATGAAACGTAAGAATATTTTTTTACGGGGCCTCTATCGGAATCTTTTAATGAGAGATAAGGAAAAAATCTTTTCTTTTTGTTTTCTCTTTTTAATGCAATAACGCGAACATTCTGGAAGTCCTAGGTAATAATAATTGAGATTGACACAACGTTCGCGCATAAAGACCTCAAACCCTCATCTTCATCAATAATCCTATCGTGAATATTCTTAGCTACAAAAATCTTTCGTCTCTGGACGTATTGTGTCTGTGTGTCTGTGTGTCCTGTGTGTGTCGTTACGGTAATAATAAACTTACGGGCTAATAATAGAGATTGTATCCTGCGTTTTGAAAACGAGAGTGTGCAATATCTTTCATTCTCGAGCCGGTGAACGAGTAACGTCCAACGTCAGTCATTTCTCCGGTAACTCTCTCATTCGTATGGAAGTAGGCATATATACTCTCTCTCTCTCTCTCTCTCTCTCTCTCTCTCTTTCTCTCTTTTTCTCTCTCTCTCTCTTTCTCTCGAATTCCCACATAATATTCATTCGATTTTCTTTGCTGTCAAGCATTCACGCAGAATTGGATTTCCTGCGACTTCTCAATTTCCAGAATCTCCGGTCTCTGGAAGTGTGATGGATGGATATTGTGTTCTGCGGCTTGTTGTTCGCGCCACTTTTTTCAGGCATGTACATCTTCAATAATCTTGCGGCTCGTTCCTCCTGGGAACGATCCGCCGATTTCCCGCTGAGAAAGCCCAAGAGTTTGATGCTTCTTCGTCGGATTCTGAGACGAGTCAGAATACTCGTTTCTCGAGGTCCACCGGGCGCAGCCTCGTCCAAGCCTTCTTCCGAAACCTCCTCGAGTCTCTCCGATCTTCTTCTCAGTTCCTCGAGATGCCTGCGTCTCTCGATCTCGAGATCGAGCTTTCTCAGACGTCTCTTCTCCGTGGACGGACGTCTCTCGCTGAGGTATCTCCTACTGGAATCCGGTTCTAGCTCTTTGTCCAACGAGGAATCCCCGCTCGATGACATTCTTTCGTTTCTTCGAGCGATGGACTCCAATTCTTTCGTTGCATCCGCCTTTCTGGCGATACTCTTGGCTTCCTTGGTTTCCACGACACTCGCGCTTCCAATCTTGGATTCTTGCGAAGCTCGACAACTGCCGGAAGTCGTTTCCTCCTTGATTCTCGTGGGTGATGCGATCTTACTCGCAGACTCTTGCTCGTTCGCGACAACCTGAGCGCTGTCCTCGTCGACATCCGACAATTTTCTGTGTAGATCGAGAATCTTGCGACGAAAATCCTCGTCCTCCTGTCCGAGTTTAGCGAATATCTTGTCGCGCTCGTGTTGGCCGTCGTCGTCGAGTTTCCTCGATGTCTCGACCTGCAACCTCTGTCACCACCATCCGACTTGGTGCTTACCGCTGCCCGGTGAATCTTCTTCCTCGGGCAGTGGCTCGAGTCTACGACGACCGAGGAAACATCTCAGCGAGCCGAGGCTACCACCGCCACCACTCAGAAGCTGATCCATGCTTAGCTCGGGTAGACCGCAGTCGTCGACGTCGCTATCGAGACCGTCCTGATCGTCGTCGTGGTTCAAGCTCAGCCCGTAGTTGTCCTCGCCAGTTACGTTGCCGTTTGTCGACGGCTACGGGAACGTCAGTCACACAGCTCGGGCTAGTGATTCTTTTGGCAAACAGAGGGCAAGCGTTTTTGCAGTCATGCAGAGAGGCGTGCGAAGCTTATAATAATAGTTCAATAATAATTCGGTATGCATTATTTCATTCGTTCATAATTTTAGTGCATCTCATTGACTCTCTCGAGATTCAATTTCAAAGGTACTGGGGGATTATTCGTCGCTGGCGAATCAAAGAAAAGCGGATGTAATGTGGGTATCTACGCGAAAAAGGTTCCAAGCGTGCTTCTCAGCGCCAGTACCTTCCAAATATATTTAAAAAGTCCAATTGACGATCACAAGTGCTGTTAATATACCTACCGGACTGGCTGTGAAACTCTCGTCGTCGGGTCCACCGGACGTCGGAGTGCCCCAGATATCATCGCCCGACGTACCACCCGATGTCGTGCCCTCCTCGTCGTTCGCATCCAGAGAGAATTCAGTTCTCTCAGGTGGCACAGGTGGTTGTAACAAATATCCACCAACACCCTCGCTTAGTTGCTCGAGAAGGACCATCTTGCTCACGACGAAACTACTGGCTCTCGCGGTCCAAGCACGCAAGCCAGAAGGTGGCGATTCGAGATCACGATTATCATCCTCGGCTTGCTCGTCAAGATCGTCGTCCTGATCGAGGCTACTCATAGTTCCATATCTTCGTAGAGCTCTACGTTCGTCATAACCCAAAGAGAATCGAGATTGAAGAATTTCCATCATAATCAAAGAGAGTTATCGATTGGACGAAAACCAGAAATACCTGTAAGGTGGCTCTCCGTCGCAGTCCAAATCATCTTCGCTCCCATCTTCCGTATTTCCATCAGCGGGTGTACAATTCGAACTGTTTCGACCAGGACTATCGTGAGGACCCGTACGAAATCTGTGACTCGTGCAGAGATCCGGGGTCGGTGGTAAAACGGAAATTTTCGGTGGTAGAGGAGAAAACGGATCTCTGGGCAACGGTGGAGTCGGACATCCCGATCTGAAAGGTGAATTAATATCGCATTGGCAAGGATACCGATCGTTTTCTCGTCGGTCAATTCCGACTGATTCTCGATCGGATTAACGATATAAAAATCATTCGGTAGATGATCGTTCACCACCAGGGTGAGACTCCACCTGTGGCACCTTCTGCAAATGTTGATCGAGCTCGTTCCCGTAATGTCCTTGAGGGATCCATGAAAGAGACCACCGTTCTTTCTGCTCGCTGTAACGCTGTTAGATTTCACCGTACTGAGACTCGCGCTTGATGTCGTGCTCTGTTGTTCAACGTCCGAATTAACCGCCGTCTGTTCCTCACCGGTCGTTTCCGGATTCTGGGCAACTCCGCTCACAGGAGAATTCGACTTGGGTGCTCTAGCGGCGAGTTCTTCCCGCGTCCATTCTTCGAGCGGTATTTCATGATCCGGCGGTGGTATCTGATGAGAATTTCTCACCCACTGTGCCAAATTATTGCTGTCCGAATGCTGATTACCATTGGTCTTCAATAAACTATCGAGACACTCGCCGCGCAGTCTTTCTTCGTCCCGTTGTGGAGAATTGGCGGATGCGGGGATCTGGAAGATTCCAACGATTCAGGACGTTTTCGGGCAACGAAGACAGGAAGATAAAATACTTGGTAATAATTGCGAGACGACGACAAAATATCGTCACGAACTGAATGGCTGCCTTAGGAAAATTTGTATAAAAAATAGTGTACGATACCTGAGGACTAGGGGCCGATTCGCAGGCAGTCGTGAAGTTGCTACCAGTGAATGGACTCTCCTCGGGACTGCCGAGGCTCGGCGTACCCCCACAGCCTGTATTCACATAGATTCTAAAATAAGGATAGAGTTAGAGGGTAGGAACACACCGACGGACGGGTAAGACCAGGCCGATTACCAACGAAAAATAAAGCAAAGAAAAATAAACGAGAAAAACTGACTGTTACACGAGAAAAGCGTACGCGATGATTCTTGGGACTTACATCTGACGTTGCAAGAGATTGTGCCAGACCGCTTTGAGTTCGGGACTCGGAGCTCTTAAAACAAGAACTTTTCTTCGTGGTCTACCATGGGGACTGCAACCACCGCTGTGAACAACCTCGAGATGACCATTCTCGCTGTTTCCATTCGGCGTTATGGAGACTTGAAGTCGAAATTCCGTTGGTCTTTTCCTTACTGTGAAGCACGCCTCGGCGATGCTCGAAAGCCTGAGCGGTTCTTCGGTCACGAAGAGAACACGATCACGAGATACTCGAGCGAACACCAGAAGATCGGTGAGAAGAAGCGCCCAAGAGGGTTGAAGACGACGACCTTCGACCTTGGCCAGAGCTCCACCGAAGAGCCTGGAAAGTTTTTGAGTTAGCCAAATTAGATTGAATCCTTCCAATTGGGCAATGATCCAAGATTTATTAATTAAAACCAACCATTGTCTGCCGGGCATCGCGAGGGTGAATGGTTTGCATCTCGCGAAAACGAGTCGCGATTCGACTTCTTGCAAACTCAGTAAAGGCCTTCCGGTGTCTCTAGGTGGTTCCATAACACCCGCGTTCGCAGTAGCTTCTCTATATCCCTGCGATAGATCTCTCGCTCTTTGACAATTCCTCGGCGAGGCCAGACCCACCAGTCTCGTCATTTCTCTGAGTAAATTCGGATGGGTCATAAATATAAAATCTTCAAATTCCTTTTAGAATCTCTCGGTGGGTAAAGTTGGGATTAATTTTCCTACTAAAAAATTCATCTCGGCGTTGGCTCACCTATAGTGTTCAAGCGGAAGTAACAAAACACCGGTCAGATCTGGACGTCTCTTGTGTGGTACAGCAGGCTCGCAGACCAATTTCGCAAACGCCGAATTTCTTCTGAGTGCAACGAGCAAACAGCAGGCACGTTGCAGACCACTTAGATATCTTCTGTACGCGGCGGTGATTCTTGGCACGCGTGCCAAATAACACTCGTAACCACCGCCCACGTCTCTAATCTCTTCCGAGATTTTAACGAGTTCTTCAAGATTTTGGAACAGTATGTTGTAATCGGTGGACGAAAGTACGTCACGACGTTCGGCCAATGGCACGAGAAATCGTGTCTGGCCGCTCTTCATTGTCGACCAATAGCGCGTTTCGCGTATCGACAGTTCCTCGTCGGGCGAGGCGTCGGGTGCGAGATTCGGAAATACCTGAAGATTAGGACATTGCGATATCCTGTTGAGTGGCGAAACGACGACGGGATCCTGCTGGGCGTAACTCAACGACGAGCGTCTTCGTATCTCCGTCGTTGTCGTCGTCTGTTGCGTTTTCGGTTGTTGTTGTTGTTTTTTTATCCGGTTGGGGGTTGTTTTCGTTCGTTCGTTCGTTTTTATGTTTTCGTTTCATTCGTCATCGTGTTGCCAAGGCGAACAGCGAAAAAAGAACAATAGAACGAAACAAATGCGAAACAAGCGCAAATCTTGTTCTAATCTAACGACTAATTAATTTCGTGCAATACGATAATATGATTTCACGTATCGAACGAACAATCTTTCAACGATTCGACGTTCGGTACGAACATTTAGGGTTTATGGCAAAAATCAATGAAACACTCAATTTTTTTTCAGTTCTGAACAACACTTGTTGACAACAAAATAAAAAAAATAGTAATGGAACAAAATACAAAAAAAGAAAATAATAATAATAATAATAATAGTAATAATAATGATAAAACGATAGTGTCGCGACTCTCGCGCCGAGTCGCAGACTTGGTCGTGGTGACCTGTCGTTACACGCAGCGTTGGATACAAACAAAAATGAAAAGGCGAACGTAGAGAGGGTGAAAAATTTTCAGAACGCAATCAATAATCATTAATAATAATAATAATAATAATAATAAATTTTGCAAAGAGGATAGCTGAACGAGAGAGAAGAAACAATAAGCTCTGATAATCGCGCGAGGCTACACGCGGGCATATACAATATAATATATATAAATATCATCATCATCGTCTAATCGGCCAAGCGTTTTTCATACATACAAAAATATAATAAACGATATAAACATACTCGCAACGTAAAAGTTAAATAAATACGATAATAATAATAATAATAGTCTTCACGAGATAATTAAGCGAAATAAATATGTTTCAAGACGCAATCGGATCGTTCGTCGGCGCAAGAGTGACGAGAAAAGTAAAAAAACGAGCACGGAAAGAAAAGAAAAGAAAAAAAAATAGAAATAATATAAAATAATAATCGTAACTCGCAAAAATCGAAATAATCAAGGTAACACAGTAATTTTGTTTCTCCTCAGACGGCTCTCTCTCTCTCTCTCTCTCTCTCTCTCTCTCTCTCTCTCTCTCTCTCTCTCTCTCTCTCTCTCACCCCGACCATAATTATACGCGCTTTACTTTTTAGCCTCTGACGGTATGTTTGTTTTGTTTTTCCTTCCTTTTATCCGCGATTACACACTCACGCACATACGGACAACGATGACTGTACACGTTTCGTTAATAAATAATAAAAGATAATTATAATGATAATAAAGACAATAATAATAATAATAATAATAATAATAATAATAATAATAATAATAATAATAATAATATCGTTACAAGTATACAAATGCGGTGTGAGGAAAAGCGAGCGAAAGGGACAAACGCTTTAAAAACGTAGATCGAAATAATATCTTGCTTGGTATCTCATAATCATCGTCATTCTCTTATCTCTCCCTCTTTCTTTCTTTCTTTTTTTCTGGGACACTGTGATAAGAAAATTTCTTTTTTTTTTTTCATTTTAAACCAAAACGCCCGTACCGACCTCGGCGGTGAAGGCAACCGCCGGTGGTTGCGCCTGGCCGTTCGGATGATCCAAGGCAGGCTGAAGAGTCACGTCGGCGACGCTCGGTCTTTGATTGGCCGAATGAGCGGCACCCTTGCGATAAACCTCCAGCACGAGCTGATTCGTGGCTGATTGTATCAACGAGAGTATGTCCTCGCGTGGAAGGGTCACGACGTTGCTCGTATCGACGAAAACTACGTGGTCGCCAGGCCTCAGACCCGCGCGTTCCGCTGGACTTCCGGTGTCGACTCGTTCCACCCTCGGCGGACGACCCCAAGACAGGGAAAACCCCCATGGCACCTGAAACATTTTGTGTAATTTAGTTACAACGATATTCTCAATTTTTTCTCTCACATTCCATTCGGTCTCTCAACTTTGTACTCGAGATTTCTTTGTTTTTGTACTTTTTGTATAATACTTGAAATCTTTTCTTAGGGCAATTGCGTCTGAAATATTGTTTGCATCTGTGAATATTTAACAAATATTTCGTACACTGGACTCTTGAGATATCGGTCGGGCGAAGAAGTAATTGAAAATAATATGATTAAGGAGAATTAATTTCATTGGACTAACCTGATTAGGTCCGCTCTGTCTAATCAAACGCCTCGTTATCGTACACGGTGTTCGACCACCCCGGGCGGTAAATGTTGGATGTAGGGGTAGTCCCGTGAGCGGATCTAGCTCCTCGAGCTCGAGATAACGCAGATACGTAAGATCATCTGCTGAATTTGAATTGTTGTTGTCGGCCTGTTCCCCACCGTCTTTCGAGAGCGGCGGAGAGATCGCGCAATCTTGCGGTAGACCCGTGTACGGGGTGCTCGTGTTTCGTCCCGAGCCAGCTTCCAGAGGGTGCCATGTTGCTTCCTGAGCAAATATCCGCACACAAACCATGAAATTCGACGAACAAATTAATTCACTCTTTCGAATTATTGCGAATAAAATTATAATTAAAAAAAAAAAGAAAACGAATTCTTGTATTACGATAAGTGTGCAATCAGCAGAATCGAAATATCTTGAGGAGCACCCCCGCGACGAAGAACGCCACGCAATAAATCGCCACGACGATCATCTCGAGATTTTTTTCAATCAACGACCTTTTATTGAATTAACGTTTTAGTAATTTGTCACAAGGTCTTAGCGACAATTCCCCGAGCCCGAGAATTCGCGGATCCCGTTCGTCGCGCGTCCGACGAGTCGTACGACCAGAAGCGTTGTGCCTTCGGGGCCGAGGGTGGCAAAACGAAAAAATGCTTCGAGCAAAAGTCTCTCGCCACACTCGACCGCATCGGTGGTCGCGTGTAATCGGCTTAACCCTGACCTTGAGAGCGGCCAAGGGAAGACCCTCGTCAACCGGGTATTATCGTTCCCGTTATAAAATCGTTCCTCGCGGCGCAATTAAATTTCCACTTGTCTCGAATCCAAAATACATCCCCTTTGTCCAATTTGTCAATTCTTTTCTTGTTTTCTTATTTTTTGTTTTCCATATTTATCTTTCCATTTTTTTCAACCCCTTGATTAAAATTTTATCGATAAATTATTATTGTGTATGAGGTAGGGGTTGTTTTTAAGAAAGCGTGCGGGTGCGATAGTTACCTTGTCCTGGGCCAGGGGCAGGGGTAGAGTCATGCAGCCCAGCAGCTCGCTGCGCCTGAAAACACGCAAGAGTGCGGATCCAACGATTATTTACCGTTCCATTTTCACATTCTATCCTATTTAATATACACCGTATAATTATATATGTATATTCATGATTCGTGTTTATATCACGATTTAACGCTGTATGCACTGTTTATTTATAAGCGAGGCTGTCACGTGGTCTCGGTGGAGATTTCACGTACCAGGAAATTCCAGGCTGTTGCGAGCTTTACACTAGCAACGTTTATTCGTAGGTGGCACCCTCCTGCGGTAGTTTCGAGTTTCTACCACCAGAGCGCGTCTCGATCCACCAGGGAATACGTACGGGGCGTTCGGTGCAAAATGGAGCATAAATTAAACAAAAAAACGACGAAATAGAACAAGATGGTTCCATTTGGTCGAGCTTTTTCTTTCGATTCGACAAAAATTGTGATTGTTATTTTGATTTTTGGAAATTGGGACTTTTTTTAAAATAATATTTCTAGTTATGATTTTCTAGGGAAAATACATTCGAATCGACGTGGAATAGCCCGTACGAGAGAAAAAGCTTCTATTCGTCGAATTGCACGGTCGTGCCAAATTTCATCCCCTATCTCGGTGCGGGTGCACCGAGACGCTTGCCGAAGTAACGAAGTTTTTGCACGTGGGGCTCGTCACAGGATTCGAACGTTTGCGCAAGCGTCGTCAAGAATCGATTCCCCTCCCGCGCGCTACTAGCGAGCGAAAATTCAACGACTCGAGCAAACCTCGCGTAGGTATACTAGGCCTCGCTTTTAAACGTTCACTCACACTTTGGCAGGGTAACGTTGGCGAGAATGAGAGAATGAAAGAGAGAAAGAAAATAAGGGAGAGAGAGAGAGAGAGCAAGTGACAAGCAGTAGCAAACACAAACTCGAAGTCGAACGTTGGTTAAATCCACCACTCGCCTTTATTTTGCACCCCTTAATTAAGATAAAAAAATAAAAACGCGAGTTTACAATTTGGAAAAAAAAATTACAAAAAAAAACATCCTTCTGCTCAACCCTCGTCACTTTCTTCGCTCTTCTCGGTCTAAATGGAAAATATTTGTTCAACGAGAAGACGAGTCAACGAGATAAATAATGCAACGTTCGTAAAATCGATCATATCGATCTTTCTTTTCAAAGTCGTTTTTCTTTTCGGTATTTAGCTCGGTTGTATTTATTTTTTATTTAAAAAAAAAATTTCTTCATGACTTTCGTCTGTTTATTTACAAAAAGGATAATAATGTTTACCTCGCACGTCGATCACGGTGCCAGACAGCGATGTCGAGTGACGTGGCTTTCCTCGTTGAATTGTTGTTGGCCAACGAAGCGTAGGGTAGCACGAGTATCTCGTGAAAAACCGGATTTGGGGTTGCGCGATGTACCGCAGTTCTCTTGACCACCGAACCCTCGCCGCAGGGATTCTTCACGCTGGCCTTGACGTAGGCGTGTATCGGACCCTCGTACGTACGTCGAAGATCCTTGCAGCGTATCACTGCACAGCGTGGCACGAGAAAACAAACATAAGAATGAATAACAAATTTGTGGAAAAGAAAAATGAAAAAAAATAACCACACGAGGCAAAAAATCACACAAAAAAAGAAAATATATTTCGTCCTTTAACCCCGGGGGTGAATCGCGAAATTGCATCAGCACGCTCGAACGAACGGTGAAAAGACGCTGCTGATGGAATCTCGAGGGGGATGAAAGATCGGAAGAACGAGATTGGAAGAACACGGGGATGAACAAAAAATAACGCGAAGAATAATAGGGGTGCGAAAGTATCAGGAGCGAAATAAGGGTGGAAATCGATGAAAACATTTTCAAACTTAATAATTATTATTGGTCATAATTGTATCAATTTTTTTTTCACTATAATTCCAATTTTTTTTCGCAGAACTATTTTTCGCATCCGTTATTCTTTCGGATCGTGGACACTTTTTATCTTTTTATTTTCACCAGCGTAGTCGCGATTTTTCGTCAAGTTGTCGGAAATAAAGGATACCGGAAGGAAAAAAACGGTGGTTGAAAAAGAATGTGGAGAAAAAAAAATAACATTAATGTTTCTCGCCTCCGATTTAACGCGACTGGTCCACCCCGATTCGTAAATCCTTGGGCTTCTCCGCGAGGGTGGAAACAATCGAGTTCGGTTAATTACATAATTATTCCGTGGGCTCCTCTCCCTCGAACTATTCGCGTGTCTCTAACATACATATATCTATATATATAAGCGAGGCTGTTACAGTCTAGGTTTACAGCAAGAGCGCCGGGTCACACAGAGGGTAAGCCGGAGATTTTCCTCTGCCCGAGAGACTGTACCGACGAGGGCGCCTCTGCTCTCGCTGCATTCTCGCACAGACTTCATTCTCTCTCTCTGTTCTTCCCATTCGTCGCTTGCATTCGCAACAGCGCGAGCGCGAGAGAGCAAACGTCGAACGAGAGGATAGAGACCGCGTCTGACCAATGCGGCATTTACCTACTGTCGCGTCGGACCAAACCGTGGTTGTACTACTTGTCACGCGCTCTTTCTCTCTCTCTTTCTCCCCCGTTTTCGCGTTTCACCCGTAGCACTTATTCCCCGCTTCAAGATTTCGCCAGGTTCTTAATTCGACCTTGTTCCCAGACCTACGATCAAACCGGAAATAACCCTCAAATTTTTTTTCCTACCGAACGATATTATCGACTGTCTCGCGTAGCTCAACCCTCTATCTTCGCTCGACGATTTGTCCGACGAGATTTATGAGAGAAAAATATCTCCGATCGTCGTGAAAATTGGACTAGTTGTTCACGTAGGCTTGTTTTATCGTTCGATAAAGGAGTCGGATCGAAAAAATTTCATTTTCGTTAGATTCGTATTTATTTCGTTTTCTTCATTTTATTTCCGTATAAAAACGCGAGGGGGTAGATTTACTCACGATTTAACGAAGTTTTTTTTTGTTTTTGCGTGGTTTAAACGAAACGATGCACAAGGAGGAGAGAATAATTGACGCGTGCACGACAATAATCGAGAACGAATCGATGCGGTTAGGATTTTTTGTTATGCCTACTAACCGGAATCCGTGCGAGCACGACACGACGAAAGGGTCTGTGGGTTACTGGCACACGATTTTACGGGAGCGCCAAGCCACGGACGGTACGAAAGAGAGACAGAGAGAGCGGCGGGAAGGCAAAAGTGACGCGCATGCGCACCTCGTGCGCGTTCTCATCGTCGCGATATTCCCTTTGGACTGTGCGCGACTCGATCAAACGTACGCGGGGGTGGTTTCTCGCGACTACCCCTGTTTCGCTATTCTCTTCTTTTCTCTCTCACTCGCTCTGTCTGTCTTCCTCTCTTTCTCTCTCTTTCTCTCTCTTAGAACGAAACCGCGATGTTCAGAAGGGTGAGAGGGGACTAAAGGGTGATATCCTATCTCAGGAACGTGTCGATTCAATCGAGGCGCCCTAATTTACATGGAGCACCCTCTTCGTCGTTCACTGGCACGGAGAATTCGTCTATGACGCAAGTACTCGCCTCAGGCACGTAACAATTTTGAGCGAGAGCCCGCGTCGGTCAAGACGAAAAAAGGGGTCGAAGGGCGCCAAAATTACAATGGAAAGAAAGAGATTCTCGTTACAATTTCGTGAAAATTTATTGTATAAAAAAAGATCTTTTTTGGGTAATTCGTCGTTAGGCGAATAATTCATTCAAGAGGAGATTGACGGAAGTAACGATAATCGTGTGTAAAACTCACCCCGAACGTGAAGACTATCAGCGACCACGTTGCACTCGATCTCAATCGAGCCCCTCGAATCACCGGATCTCGGCACTTCGCTCTCGGGACTGTACTTGAGACATCTTCTTACAGTAGCGACTAGTGGCGCTTCCGGGGTATCGGTGACCGAATAAAGAAACGATTTCGAGCTCTGAAAATCATCGTTCAAAGAAGATTTCGGGCTCTCGATTTCCCAAGAATTCGTCTTTTCCGTATTTTCGAGCTCTTTACGTTCCTCGGTACTGTGACTGAAGGAGATTGTTTTCGAAACGGTGACCTCCCCAAAAGTCGAGTCCAAATCGGTTTCGAGGGCGAATTTTTTCACGTGACGATTGACCGCCTCGACGCTTGGCACACGAGTCTCGAGAATTTTTCTCTTGCTGCAAGGACTCAAACTGCGCGAGCGTCGTTTTTTACTCGTCGAAGTTTTGTCGTTGGTGGTATCGCGCTTTTGTCGCTTTCTTCTTATACCACGCTGTCGTCTTAATGTAAAAACTCCCTCGGAATCGCTCGGCGAACGAAACGCCCACGACATCGGCGACGGATCTTCCAACAATTGACTCGCCGATGATACCGAACTGTCGTTATGCGGAGCTTTTCCCTCCTCGACGAACCCCTCGTCCTCTCGCTCGGCTATCTCCTCGTAAATGTGCTCGTTACTCTCGACCCTTCTCGACCCACTCGTCGAACTTCTGGAATCCGTTACCAAAATTTCCTCCGTCCTCGTGTCCGACTCCTCGAGCACCCTCCGCCTCTCCTCCGCGTCCAGAATCAAAATCTCGGCCACCGTTTTACTACTCGAGTTTGACTCTTGTTCCCTGAAACGAAACGTATCAATTTTTGCAACTTCGATCGTTTCGACTTGTTTCTTTCGATCGAGTTTTCGCGTAACCATTTATTTTGATTTATACGCTTCTTTATTGGAACAAATATGCTTAGATACGTTTTTATTTTCTATTTTGAATTTTTATTCAACAAACAATATTTTTTATATTATATTTAAAATTATAAATTAAAAATGAGTTAAAAAAATCGAATTTCATGAGATGACAATTTTCAAAATTTTCATTTTCTTTCGTTCCAATAAAATGTAATCAATTATTCACATATTTTCACAATGAAGTTTATTAAACTCGTTTAATTTATTCCAAACTGTAATTTATTTCCTATCGCTAAATTGCAAAAAAAGAAAATTGATAAAAAGTCGATATTAAAAATAAAGATAAATTTTCGATTTTTATTCACCTGTTCAGAACTTCCGTGACCGTGTTGTCCATATTCTCGTATTTCGGTATATCCTGATCGATTCTGAGATGAGCCAATCTTCCAGCGAGTGGTGTCTGTTGGACCGAATCCTGTTTCCCAACTTTGTACGGACTTCTACCGTTACTTCCTACTTTCGTGTGATAAGGGGTTTTGCAACGAGTGTGAAGTTTCGTGACTTTGGCGATTTTCGGATGACACGGTGTCCTCGCGTATTCCGAGGCCAATTTCATTCTCGCGAATTCACGATTCTGGGCGAATAGTCTCGCTTTCGCGAGTGGCACGGCCTCGGCCTCCATCACGTCCTCGGGACTTCCGGCTACCGAGATTTGATGGAAAAAGTCGGACACGTGAGATTGAAGATTGGCGCGCGCCTCGTTCATCACGTTTTGAGGTAATTCGTTGTTGTTCGCGTGAAACGTTTTCGGATGACTCATTAGGAGAATGCTCGGATCGGTTGGTAAAGTAAGTGCCGTGGAGCAACGAGACGCTGCGCTACCCGGAAACAGCGTCAATGGACCGATGTCCGAGTCGACTCGGGGTGTACTTTGATAAAAACTCTCCGTTCTCGGAGATTTTTGGACCTCGGACGCTACCGACTGTCTCTTCGACGATCTAATGTTTGGTTTCGTCGCCTGGAAAATTAATTCGAGTGTGTTCAATTTTTTAAAATATTTCAAATTTAAAAAATCATTAAAACTTGATTGATTATAAAACGAAAATTATTCAAATGTTTCTAATCATTAGCGGACTTTAGTTATCTTTGATTTTATTTTGTTTTATCATTGCGATCTAATTGACTTCTTCTAATGAGAAAATTTATAAAAATATTAAAAATAAATAAATAAAAATTGACGGTTTTTAAAAAACGTTCTTTTTCTCACCAATATTGACAGAGTATTTTCAAATATTTATTTTTATCCCGATAACATATTAAATAATAATAATAATATTAATTCTCACGTGAAAATACGCTCGAAGATCGCTCCCGTGGCTACGGCAGCGTCTCCGTCGTCCGGGGGTTGGTTTGTTTGACGAATTTTGCGTGGCTGGTTGAACGTTTATCGTGGATCTCGAGGATCCGGTGGGCGGTGTGTTGGAAAGATCCCGAAAAGGCCTTCGCGACGACGTGTTGGACTTGCCGTTGTTGTTCATTGTCTGATGCGAGCCAGTCACCCCTGGATGAGGGGTTGAGCTCGCGGTCGACAAAGATCTCGATACCGTCCACTTCAGCATCTCTGCATTAAACACGAGTGAAATATCCGATAAGATTTTTATCCAATGACTTTTTAAATATAGGATTGCTCGCTTTTTCATATTTCACCCGACGAAGATAAATATTTTTCAAAATTAAAAATCTTTAATTTAAGTTTGTTTTTTAATTTTTTTTTGCAAATTCGTTCGATCATTTCATTCGTGTTCCCTCGGTCGACATTACGGACTATTGTATCCGCTGACCGAAAACGGATGTACCCTCCACCCTCTACTCCCCACCCCCTACCCCTAGCCCCGAGCCCCACGGGGGTGAGCGGCTCGAAAAATTTACGGCTGACGTGCCCGATTATCGACTGTCGATAAACGGAGACGCGTGTGTGTGCGTGCGTGTGTATGAAAACGAAAAAAAACACCCGGGCGAGGCTTCGATACAGCACACTCCACAATTTTCTCAACCGTGAATTTCACAGAGATTTTTTTCACTTCTTTTTTTCTTTTTTTCGTTCACGTAAAATACACAGGTCACGGTGCAGCTGCGGCGTATACATATATTTTTCCTTCATTTTAACGTATAATCGGATAAACGGCTTTACCGCCGTGGCGACCTTTTCGGCTCGAATTAATTGAAGATTCTTCGGAAGGAGGAACCAAAAAAAACGACGAGATAAATAGGAAAACTGAAAAATTGATCAATGGCAACACCTGTTCGACACCTTCGCCGTCTTGTACCGACAGCTGTTGCCACGACGAAAGGATTATCAAGGATTCGAATGAATTTTTCAAAATTTTCGTAGAAAACCAAAAAAATAAAACGATTAACCTATCCCTTCGAAAAATACAAATATAAGTCCGCCTACTTTTGTAAATTAACTCGTCAAAAATAAATATTCTAACGGAGAATCCAAAACAAAAATTATTTAAGAAAATTCAATATTTATTTGCAATAAATTTCAATCGAACAAATTTTGAAGAAAGAATCGGTAAACAAATTTTATAACCGCGTCAAGTCGCTCGAGTGAAAATCACACCTTGTTCCATAACTCGTTGAAAAAGAAACCCTAAAAAGGTGTCACGATGACTCGCGATTAATGACCGTAGAGAGTGAATATTTATTTTTATTTTTATTTATTTTTTCCTCCTTCGAACTATTTATTCGTCGCCACGAAGGATGAAACGACAGGTTCAATTAGCTATAACCACTACCCTTGCGTTACACGAGGGTGCCGTATACACGTAAATAAAACGTAGCAGCAGGTTGTCGATTGTCATGTTGAAGGTAACTGGCGTCGAATTTCTGTTCTCGTAACAGGAATCGGGCGGGTCGTTTGCAAGGAACGTTGTGTACAAACTTCGGTAACTCCCGCCTTCGTCTTTGATACACGCAGAGGTTAATTATAATCGTGCCTGGCCTATATACAGTAATAATGGTGGTGCGTGTATTCTCACATTCTCGTGTCTCTATATAGAAAAAAAAGGAAATAAAAAGGAAAAAAAAACAAGACACGTTACGTCGAAGACGTTGATGCGAAGACACGACCTCGCGCTATAACTATAAAGCAATACCGGTCACAATGGGATGCACCTGTCGTGGCATACGGGAAACACAGTGAAACAGGTGAAAGCCACGGCGTCTCGTCCTTCTCCACCTCCTCCTCCTTCTCGATGCTATTATACACCTGAGTCCTGTCGGTTTTACGAGTTAACGCTCGTGGTCTAGCGCAGGTTACGAACCGCTACGGTTACCGACCGATTGTCTCACGTTAAAAAGGGTCTTGACGAAATAACGACAGACATTGTCGAATTGACTCTTCCAAGAAAAAAAGAAATTGCTAGGAAAAAAAGCTGCCACTTTTTTTAGGATTCTTTGGACTAAAATCGTTGGAGTTCGCTAAATTTTTAGATCAATTTTTAGTACCATAGGAAAGTACGATAGAAAATAATTTAAATATAATTAATATATAATTTAAATTGAAATAAAACGATTGAATTAAAATTGCAATGAAAAAAGTTAATTAAAACGATAGAATTAAAATTGAAATAGCAAAGAGCATACCAATTTAAATACAAAATTAATTTGAAAAAAAATCATAGCCTCGTTTTAATAAAATCAATTTGTGGTTATTTTTCGGAATAAATCGTACGCGTGATAAAGCAAAAATCGTTGCAAATTACCGGGTATAATTGTAATGCTCGTGATCGAGGGGGTATGAATTCCATTGGAGGCTCGGTGCAATTTACTCCCGACATTTGCGTTGAATAATTCAACGTTGGTGTCGAGGGTTAAGCATTTCCGCAAAGCCCGACGGGAAAGTAATCCAAAGGCTCGTTAAGGTTTCGCGATTTCTATTATACAAGAAAAAAAGAAAAAAAGAGAAATTTAAAAAAAACACGAAACCGCACCCCTAGCAACTTTAATTCTCCTCGAAGAGGGTTTATATACCACGAAATAACGCGGGAGCGTAGAGGTCGAATCTCATCGTCCACCAAGTGCAATCTCCCTCGTTAATTTCCTGCTGAATATATTTCACAGCGTGAAAGTGCCGCATCGAACTCGACGTCATTGTCACGTCGGTGCCAAAACTTTTCGCAAACTTTGTCCCACGAGGGTGCGGGGTAGTTTGGCGTTAAAAAAAAATTGCATAATTTCCAGAAGACCGAATTCCCACCGTAAGCGAGAATCGAAGGCTCGATTGTCAAACAAATCCCTTTGTTCTCGTAAAACGACAAAAAAGAGAAACGAAAAGAGAGAGAGAGAGAGAAAAGAAAACCATCGTTCTCCCAGTGTTTTGCAGTACTCTCGCGAGACTCGACCCCGTGTCATACCAGCAGGTTTTAACTTTTAACGGTTCCTCTCAAAGGGGGGGCTCTCAGTCACTCTCTCTTTTTCTCTCTCGTACGAACTAAAATTTTTTGGTAAGTAAGAGAGAGAGAGAAAGAGAGCTCGTCGTATTGTGAGAAGTGGGTTGTAAAAATGCATTCATTTGCATACCAGGCTGTTGCCATGCCATGGCGCACGCGCACTGCGCCGTCCCTTTACTCCAGAATCGAGCCTGTCGATAGGCCCTTTTTTTTACCTGTATATAGTAATATGCGATATGTGCAATGTTATACATACATACATACATATATATATTAAAAACTTTACACACATATATATATATATATATATATATGCTATTTATATTATATATAAATATATATATATATTTATATATATAGTGTGAGTAGTATCGTTGGTGAAAAGACACGGGAGGGCACCTGCCCATATGGCGACAAAGATAGAGCACGAGAAAGGGAAATACGCGAGAGACAGAGAGAGAGAGAGGGAGGGTTGAAATGGCCCCAAGGGCCCATCTGGCTCGTGGAAACGCTCAACGCCACCGAAAAAATATCATCGAAATGGTAGATCTCGCTCTCGAGCTCGAACGCGGAGAGACGCACGAAATGCCACCCGCTCACTATCGTTTCTCGTGATCGGTGTTTTTTTTTCTTTCTTTAAGATGGACAGAGAGAGGGGGATAAAAGCCTTTCCGAGTATTTCTCCTTCCTTTGACTCCGTTTCCTTCCGTTCGAGCGTCTTCTTCGCGCGCACGACGTTTGTTTTCGTGGTCGGCGCACGTGCCACGCCACCGCTTCGTTCATCCACCTAACTTCTTCGTCCTTGTTCCTCGAGTCGCGCGCAACCCCTCATTGTGGTTTTCTACATTTTTTTACGTTTTCTAGCGGATAAATGTTTTATTTATCGAAATTCACCATGGGCGAGCTTAACGTTGGAAAATTATATTTTACATAATTATCCGATCGACGAAAAATTATTCGCGTCGTGGAGTTTTTCGTTCGGGGAATTTCAACCCTTGACGCGGAATGGGACTCGACGGTGAAACACAGGGTCACTGTTGAATAATGAAATTGGGAACAAATTTATGGATACTTTGCCAGGCGCGATATGTTAATCGACGCAATTTTGGTCGAGTGCGTCGATCGATTTTGGGACGTTGACGTTTTTTCGTAATTGAAATAAATTTTATTTCCGTTGTAACAAAATTTGTCGACTAATCGTCTTTCGTTTTTTAAACACTAAAAAAGTCGTCAAATTTCCTTCTAACTTTGACAGTAATAACAATTTCACCAAATTCAAATTAATTTTATGCAAAATTGTTAAATTTAGGTATGTATTTCGATCTAAAATCAAAATTTTGTAAATTGAAAAATTAATCGATTTGTTTGAAATTTCAAATAAATATCGATATTATTCCTTGCGAACCGTATCGATTATTATTATTATTATATTCTCTTTCAACCAACTCGAGGTCTCAATAGCCCTCGGGGTACGACGCTCTATAATCGTGAATGCGTTTGGCAAAATGTTCGCGCCGGGGAGTCCGTCGAGAAGTTCAATTGGAAGGAAATTAAAGGCTAGGCCTCGAGACCTTCGGGGTCCACGGGTAATATCGACAGCGTGTTAAAGAAAAAAAAACCTTTCACGAATCTCGAGTGCGTTATCGTTGTCCTTACACGCGTATTCTTCGTCCTTTTTCCTTCGAGGCTTGAGGACGTATCTGGATTGTGTATACAACGGCAGGGGGGGTGGGGGGGGGGAGCATTAGGCAACAGGTTGCCCCGGGGGTTTATTAGACGCTGCTGATGGCGAAATAGCTAACTCACGAAGGAAAAAAAAAAATATATATATAGCACGTACGCACGACAGGATCGCGTATAATCGTAGTTAGCGAAGCATGGGGGGGCCCCTCGAGTGCACCGCTACCCTGCACGTAAAAACTGACGTACCATGGATAAGCCCTAATGGTGAAGATTTGCATAATTGCGATACCGACGATAAATCGCGTGCGAGAGTTCACTCTGGTCTCCCCCTCATCCCCCCCCCCCCTCTTGTGCCCGTGTGGACTTTCTCCCTCTTGTTCCCTACGCTCGTACACCTGTCGCGGTGTATATAACTTTAATTAACCGATTCAATCGCATTTCTCGTATCCATAACGGTCGTGAAAGAAAAAAGTGTATCACGTGTCAATTTTTTTTTCAATTGGTTTGAAAAATTTGCCAATTTAATTTTGAGCGAATTTATAACAATATTTTGATCAAACGATGGTATTTTTTATGTCGCGAAAATGATGGAAATATATATTCGAATAATTAATGGAACAAAATTAATTTCCGATCGAAATTCTTTTTCTCCGTTGACATGTAAAGTTTCGCGAACCTACAAAATTCATCGATCGATCCCACATCGAGTTCCCAACCTTCGCATTTTATAATACGCCTTTGAAAAAAAAAGAAGAAAAAAAAAAACAGAAGAAAAAACGGGTTTTACGCGCCAGCGGCGAATCGCACGGTCGCGAACAGAAACTCGCGGACCCTCTCGTCGCGTTACTTTCCAACATGTAAAATTGTTTAATTCCTCGGGAGCGAGATTCGCGAACCAGGTATGGTCCCGCCAATGGAAAGAAAGAAAAAAAAGAGAAGCTTACGCGCGTGAGTGAGAGAACGTGACAGAGAGATACAGCGAAGAGGGAGAAATAAAAGGATAAATATTCGCGTTGGTACACAAAAGTGTGTGTAAAAACGTATGAGGAACGACCGTTGGTTCGCCTCTCTCTCTCTCTCTCTCTCTCTCTCTTCCGGCCTTAGTTCCTTTTACGAAACAGCTTTATACCCACCGTCCATCGTATACCATGCTCCTATGTATATCTATAGTACACGCGTATATAATTTCTCAACGTGCCGAATTGTATAGTAAAACGAAGAGAGAAGGCATACGACATAATACCTAGAATTTTATCCTTACGATGGACGCGTCGCGCGACGCGGGGTCAGGCCGAAGTTCGTGCGCGAAGGTTAAGGGATCGTTGAACGAACCGGGCGTAAGCAAAACCCCAACGAGGTCCTCTTTTTCGTTCGACGGTTCTCCTGTCATGAAAACGGTACGAAACGAACGAACGAGATCCTCGGCTTTGATTCGAAAGCGATACAACTATTACGATAGAACATACATATATATACACATATGTATATATGTATATATGTATGTATATAGTTCTATTCGCGGTAGAGACGAGGCGTAACTACCCCTCGACAATGAACTAAAATTACTCAGGTTTCTCACAGAACACGAGTAGAGTGGGGAGGGGGAGAGGAAGAACAAAAAAAATAAGAGCAGGAAGAGATAGTAAAAGAGTCTCGGAGGGACGAGAGGCGGAAGGCTCGACGACAGTTGGACGAAAAGCAGGTTGTCGAGTTTCGCTGTTACGTATTTTTTCTTTTTTTTTTTTGCTTTTTAGTCGACGAGACGTATGTATTTTTTCGTATCTATAGGACACTGTCATTCATCGACGAGTAACTACGAAGCGCCTTGTACACAGACATGCGCACCCCCGAGACACCCTCTTTTTCTTCTTTTTCCACTTAGGCTCTCTTACGTTTTTTTTTCTTTCATTTTTGTCCTTTTTTTTACGGTTGTACCGTTTTCGGTACGTTAATTGGTCTCGACGTGAGGAAGTAGACCGAGCGAGAGATAGAGAGAGGGAGAGAGAGAGGAGAAGCATGTGTGTGTGTGTCGTGTAGGGAGGTAAAGCGAAGAAAAACGCGAGAGGGTGGACAATGAGAAACTTTTCGTTCGGGACTGTCGGGGAAACTTTTGTCTAACGCACGCTGTGCTAACGACCCTCGAAATCTTTGTAACGGTTCGCGGTTACGCGACTCTTCTCGTAGCGGGCCTCGAGGCTTTCTCTCTCTCTCTCTCTCTCTCTTTCTTCTTGTCCTCAGGTAGATTTATTTTCGAGGTTTTGACCTGAGAATGGAAATGGCTCTCGCTCGCGAGAACCCTCGAATGAGACAATAGAGTCCTCCGGCGCCAAACCTACGTGGTTATATTTATAAACGAAAAGTTAACAAAAAAAAAAGAAAAAAAAGGACAAGGAATCTCATGGTTCGAGATAATGAGCATAGGGTCTCGTAGATACGGCGAAAGAAAAATATGGGATGTTTGAAGAAGAAGATCGAGAAACGGTCGAGCTGAAAGCGCCTCGAGCGGTGAAGGTCGGGACAAAATGAACTAAAAAAAAACAAAAAAACGTTAAATTTCACGAAAATACGACTCGCTAAATTCTAAATTTCACGATAAGATCGTGAAAATAATTTTTAAAAAGAAACTCCCTTTAAAAAAACCTCGAGGAGAAAAATCAAATATTTCTTCGACAATTTTGCAACGTGTAATTTTTCCCGGACCATTTTATTCCCTCTATCCCCCCCCTCCCCTCCTGAGCGCGCATTCGAGCGTACGAAATGAATGGAAAATCAAAGTAGAAGGGACCGTTGGTAGTACTCCGGTGGCATCTTCTTGCTCTCGTTTCATTCTTTTCGTATCTACGAAGCGAATAAAATGGGGAACGGAAACCCTCGCTCTACGGACCCGAAAATACGAGACTGTTTTTACCGGCTCGTGCCAACCGCGTTGCCATTGAATCGAGAGTGCGTTGAAAGAGATAGAGGAGAGATCGACCGGAGAAAACGATTCGTGATGATAAAGCGGACGAATGAAGAAAGAAGAGGACGCGGTCTCTAAACTCGTAATCGACAAAGGGCAAAATAAAAGTGGGCGATACGAGCGTGAATAAATGGAAGACGAGATGGGAGAGAGAACGAAAGAAAACAAAGATGGCCGCAGCATCGACGATACGGGGAAAGACAGATAGGGGGGTGGGGGTAAGAAGAAGAAGAAGGAGCGGAGGAAAAAGTGAAGAAGAGTCTGGCGGGAGTCTGCGCGAGGAATCCCAAGGACTTCGAGGTCCTTGGGACGAGTCGAGAGAGAGAGAGAGAGAGAAGAAGGAGAGAGAAAGGAACGAGACAGAGAGAAAATTTCTTTCGTAGCTTCGAACGCGAGACGAGATATCCTCCGGTTATGGCCCAAACGAGTTTTGTATTTTGCGAATCGACGGGGGGGGGGGAGGGTGTAAGGGAGGGAGGGTTGCTAGGCGGTGTCGAGAAAGAGGTGAATAAAGAAAAAAGAAGAAAAGATAAAGCAAGTTCAAGTCGTTGTACGAGAGCCATGAGCGAGGAGGATCGAAGTCTTTCGCAGGACCAGCGAGTTTTGGGACTTGGCCCGGCGGTTTTGGGGTGGCTGCCAGGGGTGGGGAGAAGGGGAGGGCAGGTGAGCCGGCTCTCTCTCTCTCTCTCGTTCTCTCTCTTTTTTCCTTTCTTTTTCATCCACTCACGACTGTACCTGTGATCTTTTTTTTCGTGATCCGACTTGAGCAACCTCGCAAACAACCCTTACCGATAGATCTTACTCGTATGTATTCTACATACGAGGCAAGAGACGTTTTAAGATTTAAAGCATACGTCGGTGGTAAAAAATAATGAACGCACGCTGTTAAAATATTTGCTTCGTCTTTTGTACCATTTTTCTTACCCTTTGAATTGATTCTTTTTTTTTACGTAACAAAAAATTGTTTGGTGACGTTTTTTTGGAAACTTCGCGTCTCCGATTTTTAGTACAATTTTCTAAAACAGCCATTTTGTATTTTTCGTCGCATTTTTTTAGCGTTTCTAATTTAAAGAAGAATATTTTTGTTTTTTAATTCGCACTTTGAGAAAGGTGAAGAGCCTCGCAGGAAAATGGTCCCTTTTCGTCCAACGTACCCCCTGCCTCTACAGCCCTTACGTTCACCCCCTATAACACGAATTCGTCGCTATAACTCTCAGGAATATTACCGGAGTCACGAAAACGTTCTCTACACCGGTCTATAGGTGCAAAATTTCGAGACCTTACGGATTTATATCGGATTGACCCTAGGGCCACGTTCTAAGTGCCATTTCTCTCTTTTATCTCGTTTCGTCTCCCTCGCTACGAGATTTCCGTGTGTTTGCGGATCGTATATCTTAAATGACAGGAGAGCACGAGGTAGCGAGAGTTACGCTAGGGAAACGAGAGCTACGTCGAGGAGAGAATAGAGAGATGGGGAAGGGGGTATATGAGAGCAAAGAAGGGGCGGAGGGGGGCGAAGCCATGAGGCTCCTTGCATCCCAACCGACTACAATCAAAGGTGCATTCATAGCACGGAGAACTCTCTCTCTCTCTTTCTCTCTCTGTTCGAGGAGAATATCTCCTGCTTTTTCGCACAAGAGGGTAGAAAAATGAGCGAGATAGAAATATCGAATTTGGAAGGGCGGGTAGAGAAAGAGAGAGAGAGATAGAAAGAAATGAGAGAGGTTAAACACGTCGTGAAGAGAGAGCTTAAGCGATCTCTCTCTCTCTCTCTCTCTCTCTCTCTCTCTCCCTCGTACTATTTGGAGCAAGCACACCTGCCTCAATGTTCGCGTGTTCCCATGCCACGAAATTTCTGTACCGGCTCAAACCTTCTCTCTCTTTCTGTCTCCCTTCTTTTTTTTACTCGTCGCGTGTATGTGCTCTCGCTCACGTTAAATACGTGTTGGTGTCCCCGCGAGAGAATCGACCCCCACACCCTTATATTTCCATGTGTCTTGGGCGCGACTTGTTTTTGGCAACCCGGTTTTTGCATATGTCACACATTCAAAGATTTATATACATATATATATTACCGTATGTATACATACACACGCATATATAAATATGTGTGTAAGGATACGACAAGGAGCAAAAGAAATTCACGGGTATAGAAAAGAGTGAGAAGAGTCCTGGTTTACGAGTCGTTTGAAGGGGCGGGCAAACGGTTGCGCGTGTGCACACACCCGGGAGTAGAGAAAGAGAGAGAGAGAGAGAGAGAGAGAATGGGAGAAAGAGACCCCGAAGGTGAATAAGGTCCTTGAATGAGGTCGCTCAGGCTCGTCGCCCAGTCTCTCACCAGATTTTCGCATGCCTTTCTTTTATCCTACGACTGTATATACACATATATACTTATATATATATATGAGTATGCGTGTGTAAAGGCGAATATCTTTTTTCGCACTCGCGATCGTTTTCTATCGGTTGTTTTATTTTGTTTTTTCTTTCATTCTTTTTTTTTTATATCGCTCCTCGCTGTGACGTATAACACCAGACACCCGAAACTCTTTGATATTCTTCATCTTTTCTTTGATCCGAGGGTGTACGCAGGAGTTAGTCGGCCGACCGGAGGAGACTAAAAAAAATAGAAAGAAAAGGCAATGGGAGAAAGAGGTATTTAAAAGCGAAGAGAGAATGGTTTGCGCGGGTTGGGGATGGGGTCTTGGGCGAAAAATCGAGAGCGAACAATGACGCAAAGAGGAATGGGCGAGCGAGACGAGAGAATCGAGGATCGATCCTGCGGAACGAGGTCCAGCCCTTGGAGAGGAATCGTTTAAATGGACGCGCGCCATCTTGAGATCCTCTTTTCTTTTTCTAGAGAAAGTTTTCCTTGCCGAATACAATTTTTCAAGCTTTCGCAATTCTTTTATAGTAATACAAAAAAAATGTTTATTTAATTTTTGGGATTCAATCGATTTTGTATCTTTTTATTTTGAATTTTTGACTTTAGATTGACTTTTAATTTTTGTTTACTTTTAATTTATTGACTTCTCCTGGCATTTAATTTTTTATTCTCGTCTCGAAAAAATTCTCATTTTATCTTGAAAATTTTGTTTTATCTTTTCTCTCGCATTTTTCGAGCAACGAACGGTGGTACGAGAGATTTTTTTTCGACGTGCGCACGGAGCCTCGAAGGAGAGGCGTTTGTATAGGATCCGGATTCTTCTCGTCGAGCTTGCCAACTTCTTTTTGTACTTTTCTTCTATTTCTCTCTCTCTCTCTCTCTCTCTCTCTCTCTCAGCTTTGCGCTCCAGGAGGCAGATGTATTCCGCGCATGCGCACACACTCGACGTTTCTTTTTCCACTTTGCGCCTTCTATTTTCGTTCTTTTTGGGTCTCCGAGGTCTTTCGGGCCTGAGACACATACACACATACGCACATATAGGCTCGTGCGACTGAAATTTTGGGACTCGCGCCAACGTCTTTGGAACATTTAGCCCCTTTGCGTTTTTTTTTCGTCCTTTTCTTCGGAGCTCCCACCGCGCGTGACACTTGTTCGTTTTTTTCCCTTTTTTCCCTATTCCGGTATAACACGCGCGCGCTTTATGTCGAGAGGCGCCAACGTTCGGACCGACCAGCAGCGCCCCGTAGTTTCTCCAAATGTCGTTAAAAATTTTACGACACGTTTCGTGCAATTTTGCGGCGACAACGACCACCACCCTTCTCTTACATACACCGTGGGATACTTCATATTTTGTTCTACACCCCCCACCCCTCCCCCTCCTTCTCTCGCCCTTCTGTCAATCTCTCTATTTCTCTCTCTCTCTCTCTCTCTCTCTCTCTCTCTCTGTCTCTCTCTCCGAGTCTCAACACGTGGTCACACGTGGTGAGCCCTAAGGGCGTTCGAAAAAGGCTCCATGACCGTTAAGATTCCTCGAGAGAGAGAGAGAGAGAGAGAGAGAGAGAGAGAGAAAGGGTTGCCCTTAATTTTTCAAGCCCTTGAGACGTTTTTTTTTGCTTTCTCCCTTAACTCTTGTTTCGACAGTCAACAACAGAGGGCAAATGACGATAAATGATTCTCGAGTCTCGTTTTCTTTTTTGTTCAAGGCAGGAACTCATCAGTTCTAATTTGTCGACAGTCGGAGTCAATCGGAAGATGATTTTTCAGAAATTTTTTTTTGTTGCTTTTGTTCGCTCCTCACTCCCCTAATGCGACGCGGCGACTCATTATCCCGAAAATGTTACGCAGCTTCGCGACCAACGTCTCTCATCTTTACACCTCTCGAGAGACAAGCTCAACACGTTTTTTTTATTTCATTTTTTTTTCGAAAGCAAAAACAGCTGGACTGTTTGTTTTTTTCTTGTTTGAATTCTAATCGATTATCGATGATAATCAATCTCACGAGAAGTGTCCCGACGAAGTATGAATTAAACATTCGCGACATTAAAAAAGGGGCACACGCTTTTTTTTGTAATCCAATGTAAAAAAAAATTATCGGCCAACGAATCAATTTAGACAATTTTCGAACAGGTCGAAAACGACAAAGCGGCTCGAATCATTCGAGCACCGAAGGGATCGATCATGTTTTTGAAGATGTCTCGACAAAAAAAAAGAAATTTTTTTTAAATATTTTTTCTCGCGCGAGAACCCATGGGAATCGCGATTTCTTCGAGGGATGAAAAAAAGAAGGAAAGAAAGAGTATAATTCGTCGCGGCTCGACGAGCATTTGCATGGGAAAATATATATGCGAAAAAATGTATAATAAAAGAGCGAAGTGAGATCGAGGCCTCCGTGTTAACCGAGGCATTGTGTGTCAACGGCACAATATACCTAATAGGAGAAGAGCGAGGTAAGGTCGTGAAATCCAGATCGCGATCGGATTAACATAGTGCCGGTCGTGGCGAATGCGAATAAGAAAGCGAAAAACGTAACGAGAGGCAAAAGAATGTTGAGAGAATGAGAGAGGCGGAGAGAAGGCAAATAATCGCACGACCCCTCTTACCCATGCGTGATAAAAGGCGCCAACCGTACAGGTAAGAGAGCACACACGCGGGATCTCTGGTACTTGGCCGTTTCGCGAAGGAATAATATGTAATCCATACAGGCCGGGGATACGTAATAACGCGCTTCTACGACCGCTAATCGATGCAACCGTTCCATGGATTTAATAAAGGCGAGTTCCTGTTTACAATCGAGAAAAAGTCGGTACGATTATACCCTAATACGAATCGGATCTTTTTTTAAGGGATGTTTATTTTCGTTAAACTTAAATTATCATCTTTTTTTGTGTAGATCTAAAAAGCTCGCAGTTTGTACAATTTAGAATATTTTTTATGAAGCGATGAAAATGATATAGAAAAATGTTTAATATAAAAAACATAATTTAATGTCGAAAAATTAATTTTTCGAGTTGAATTGAGGTAAGAAGATTTTAATCGTGTCTTCTAGTAATTAATTAACGTCGAAATTACAACCCTTGTTAAAAACCGCTCGAGCAACCCTGCGCCGTTTCGCCAATTTCAAAATTTCGTAATATCGAAATTTGATAATCCAAAATCCTCGTGATAAATCGACGAACTCGTTACTCACTCTCAAATTCCTGTCTTCACTGTTCGTACATCCAGAACTGATCGTCGTGAAAAAATCCTATCACGTTATTGGTCGTCGATGTTTTCTTTTTTTTTTCGACGCAACACACTCCGTAGCAAGTCCTTCGGTCAATGCATTAAAAAACGTAACGATCGACGGTGTGGAACGATTTTTTTGTTTCGATTAAATTATTAATAATAATAAAAAAATAAAACATATAAAACTATATCGGGCACTCCACGATTGGACAAAGTAGAGTAGACTAGAATGGTGGAGGTAGCAGCATGGCAAACCTCTCGTGCGCGAATCGTCGTTACGTCACGTCGCGGCAACGGCTAGTACTTGACTGACGTGGTGGGGATTTTTCGCGGGGCCTTATGTAGCCTCTGCTCGGTAGTGGGGGAAGAGCGACGCAGGTAAGGCCGGCGCGCCGGTACGGGGCCTGTGTCGCGGTAGCGCACCGCGCACCTTCGAGTCCCGAGCTTCCCCCACTCCGCCGTCTGGTCGCTCGGACCGAACCTGACCACTCGGTATAATTTCCAAGTCATAGAAGTCGTCGCGCTCTCCCTCGACGATGCGCCAAAAAGGGACGAGAGTCGATTTTGACAATAACGCGACCACGCTGGATGACTGGACGATTATTATTTTTTCATATTGGATTTTTTTGTCTTCCTCTTTCTCTCTCTCTCTCTCTCTCTCCATCATAAACTCTGAATTCAGAGAGAACCACTCGAGAATAAATTGCATAAAGCCCGAGTACATTTATACATACGGCTCCGCAGCTACAAAAATGATCTCCGTACCATCGAGGTCATCGAGCCTCGGTCCCCTCTAAGAATGATCTCGCGTTTCTCATTCAATTGAAATTTTCCGGTGGGTGGACCGATCGGAATATTTTTTTTGACCTACCGCTCTACATTTTTACGAGACCAGTCGCGATTTTGTAGGTTCGAATCTATCGATACAACGGAGGGTAGAAAAGTTTTGCAGATGGAAAAGACCCTGTTTGGATTAGAGGAAGGTTTCTCGTCGGGACGACGATTTCGAATTGGATTATTGGATCAGTTCGATGACAATTATGTACAGTTACTTTAAAGGCTGGAATAGGATTTGGCGCGTCTCTTTCCTCGTTTCCATTCTCGAGACTTTTCGAAGATTGAAAAAATTGGTAGAGGGATATACGATATTTCTTACCAGGCGCACGAGCCTCGCTGCATCCTCGAGTGATAGATAGAGAGAGTGCAGCCCTTGCTCTCTTTCACGAGACGATCGATCTTGAGCCTGTCACCACCGTAGAGAATCCTCACAGGAAGAAAAAAAATCCAGGTCTTCCGAGTTCCATTGAGCGAGCCTCGAGGTTTAGTCATAGATCCAGCTTTTCACCAAACGTCCCTCGTAGGTAAAAAAAAAGAGACTACCTCGTGCACGCTTCGACTCCCCCGCACGCGACCAAAGTCCTTCCTCCACGGAGTAAATAGCGGGTGCAAAAAAAACAACCCCTCCTTACCTTCGCAGCTGAAATCTTCTTTTTGACGCAAATGTGCAAGATAACTCGTGGCAAAGATGCGTCGACGACTCTCGACGTTTCAAATCAAATGGGGTGGACAAATGTTTCAATAAGATTTTTATTCGACAACTTTTTCATCCCCTAAAAAAATAAAGAACGTCGTTGAGAGCGTTACGAGCATTTTCTTTTTAGTGCGTTTTTTCAAAGAAATTTGATTTAAAAAAATTGAACAAATCTCTCGTCGGAATTCGGTCAAAATAAATTTTATTATGTCATCGTTATAAATAAAATTTCCAAGTCTTTGATAAATTTGTATTCTAAGCTTCTGTTCTTACGTCACTCTCGTGCCTAAAATCAAAAGGTCTTATTGTGTCGCGATGCGAAAGAGAAAGAAGGAGAATTCTTACGCTAAAAAGGCAAAGCCCAAGAGGTAGACCGGAAGTGCGAATTGTCCTCGTGGCCCAGGCGCCGTTTCTCGCTCTCGTTTCCGTCTCTGTGTCTTGAGCGACCGCGAGCAGTACAAAAGCCGTCTTGCTCCCTGTCAAATCTCGTTCTCCTGTCACACAAACACATACACAGAGACATACGAGAAACGAAAAAAGAGAAAAAAAAGAGAGAGAAAGAAAAATCTGGCAGCAATCTCACGGCCGTTGAACGTTGCAAGGAAGCGCTAATCCCGTCTCGCGCGCTGCAACGGGGCCACCCCATACCGACTTTTCGAGTCGAGCGAGAAGCCTGCCTAGAGAAATAAATCGGTCGAACCTCCCCCGCTCGATTCACCATTTTTTCCATCTCTCTCTCTCTCTCTCCCTCCCTCGTTCCATTCATCTCTCACCCCTCGTACCCTCTCGCGTTTACGTATATACGAGTCTCGTGCCCAAGAGGTCAAAAGGTCCAATTACTCAAACACGAATTTCGAAATGTAGTCCGCACAGTCGTGGCCCAGAAAAATTTCGGCAAAGCCTCGTGAAGCAACCGCACGAGAACATCGGTCTCTCTACTGGAGCGAGAGAAGAAAAAAAACCACCACCCTCGCGTATATTTTCGTAAACTCACCCTTGCCAATACCCAAGACTACTGTATACACTCTTGACGGATAGATCTCTCCGGCCACTAACCATTCAAGACGCTCCAACTTTTCCAACCCACGATATCTCTCGCCTCGGTTATTTGCGATAGAAAATGGAAAGAATGAGAATGTGGAGCTTCGCCGACAGATGGCTTCCAGCGTCCTCCAAAATCGATATTTCCTTCGACCAATCCTCCTTTCTATCATCCTCCTCCCACCCCTTGTTGACGCAGCTTCGCAATTTCCCCTTCGCGAGTCACTTCAATTATTTGATTTTATTATTTATAAAAAATAAATTAAAATCGAAAATATTTCGAATCGTTTGTCCAAAATCGTTTGACCATTACTATTTTCTGTCTATCTACGTTCCCGTACCACTTTCTGATGGGAAAACTCATGATTGATGTTCGGTCGACGCCTCGATACATCGACGCGACGTCAAAATCGATTTGTACTCGTCACTCGTGAACTCGGCCACGTGCTCGCCCGAAACGGACCCTTCGTACATGGAAAACGAACGTTCTATAAATCTGTGTACGTATATACATATATACATAAATCGGTCGCGAGAAAGGAGAAGCGAGATCGACTGTGAGTATAAGGGTGCGAGGTATTTTTATCGTTTGATTAATTTTTCTCGGTCTCGTTATGTACGAGAGAAGGACGAGAGGCGTAATGCACCCCTACATACGCCCATGAATCCCGAATATATCCCGCAAGAACAACCCTCGCGCGAAAACACGAAATTTTTCGTGAAAAACGTTCGAGGGTCGTGCCCCCTCTACCCTCCTCCTTCTATAACACACGAGCACGATACATTCTCGAGCCTCTTTCCTACTTTGTGTGCGCATGGACACACACAAAAAAATACACACCACCCGGAAACGAGACACGGGTGGTTTCGAACGAGTACGTAAAAGTAACAAATCGGAGCGATTTCTCAAGATCGAAAATTTGGGGATCTTTTGAGAATTTTCTTTTTTTTCTCGTCCTTCGAGACCGACGATTCGTTCACCGCGCTTTTTTTCGTTCTGGTACTTCGATTCTCTCTCTCTCTCTCTCTCTCTCTCTCTCGTTGTCCGATCTCGTCGGAACGAAGTGTCGTCACGAGGGAGACGGTTCGTTAGAAATCGATCAAACGTACCGTATTTGACGAAGTAATTCGATAAAAATTTTAAATTTTTTGGTCAAACGTGACAAAATTTTGGTCCCAAGAGCGAGATTTTTCTCCACGCCTGTTTATAAGCTTTTACCTATAGATCGTATATAAAACCGTCGGCTCTATTTGAAAAAGATTTTTGTGTGCACAGGTCTCGGATCGAATTATCGCCCGAATTTTCTCGCGGACTCTCCGTATGAAAATAATATAGATTCTCCCTCTCTCTCTCCTCTCGCTTTCCCTACTACCCCACCTTATTTTTGAAAAAAAATCCGCTTTCACGTAACGACACCAACCCTCGGCCACCGACTTATCGAAATACAGGCTTTGCAGCTCGGCAAATATTTTTCTTTTTTTTTTCCCGTACGAGACGAGCGGCATTTTCGTACATATTTTCGGTCAGTGTGAGAGAAGAAACGCGAGATTGGACCGTACGATGGTGCATAGTGCACCCTGACCGTTTCTCTTCCTCGTGTTGGTTTATTCCTGTTTATATATATATATTGCTCTTGTGCATTTATATGCATATAGAAAATATATATATATATATATATATATATACATAGACGTATGGGTATTAGATCGTCGCATTTCTCCGTCCACCGCGACGATGCTCTCGCACTGTGATGCATGCGGGACAGCTGCCGCATCAGTCGCGACGTCAACGTCGACGACGATTTTCCGCGCATGTGATCATCCTTCTCTAGTCTTTTATATATATATATACGTCATATACAGGCATTTAACAGCTCAGCATGAAACTCGGTTTTGTACCGAGAATTTTTCTTATTTACGATTAGACGCGAGCGTCGCATAAATAATCTATAAGTACGACGAAACGAAGTGCGGACCCGCATGTTATAAAGTACGACTGTTACAAAGGTGTGCTTTTAATTGAGCGCACCTTTCGTCGTGAAATAAAACAAAACCGGCGGATGAAGATCCGAAATATAAATTAATATTTTTAACTTAATTAAAATATTTATTTGATCTAAAACGCGAATATAGAATTATTATTCCCAATTTTTAGAGTAATTTGTGATTATTTATCGATCGATTAATTTTTCGATTAAATTTCATATTGTTATGTAATTAATGATTAATGTAACTCGGTTTTTTACCGAAAATTTTTCTTATTTACGATTAGACGCGAGCGTCGCATAAATAATCTATAAGTACGACGAAACGAAGTGCGGGCCCGCATGTTATAAAGTACGACTGTTACAAAGGTGTGCTTTTAATTGAGCGCACCTTTCGTCGTGAAATAAAACAAAACCAGAGGATAAAGATCCGAAAAATAAATTAATATATTTAACTTAATTAAAATATTTATTTGCTCTAAAACCTCGAATATAGAATTATTATTCCCAATTTTTAGAGTAATTTGTGATTATTTATCGATCGATTAAGTTTTCGATTAAATTTCATATCTTTATGTAATTATTGAGGAATATGCCACGAGCGCACGATCGAGCAAGCGCTCGGTCTCTTTCAATTTTTACCGGATCGTACAAATTGCGAGCGCACGCGGCCCCGCATGAGTCTATTTATAAAATATATACGTAGACGAGCGGAGGAAAATTCTCAGTAGGATATGGATTAACGGTCATGCGCCAACGAGTGACTGGTGCGCCCAGAAAGAACACAAAAAAAAGAAGAAAAAAACGAAAAAATATAAAATAGCTCACGCAACGTGGATGTCTGGTGCGTCCGTGTCGAGCCACGCGCTCCGACGTACGAGAGACGTTGACATATGTCAGCGAGTACGAACGATTACGCACCCGACACGCGCCGGGTATTGCCGGTAATTACAGAGGTCTAATAATCATTCGTGATCGTCATATAATGACTCGAACAAAGAAAAAGCGAAAAAAAAGAACGATACAGCGAAGTGAACGATTTCGATTTCGATCGGGTCGAAAAAAAAGAAAAAAAGGGACACTACCCCGAGAGAAAGGAAAAAGGGGTGGCGAATACAAAAATTTATTTATTATCTCCGATCTTCATCCGTCCATCGACATTATTTTCTCGTTTATCGGTACGCGAGCATAACGCGCACAATTCCAAGAAAACAAAACGTTTCTGCTTTATTTTTCCAAAAATAGGGGGATAAATAATACTGGCAAAAAAAAAATAGTGTAAATATGTGGATTTTACGAGACGAGGGGAGGAAAGTGAAATAGATAAATGGAGTTTTGGCATTTATGGGACGAGCGCGGTATATGGTAGAAAAAGGGATGTTTCGCGAGATACGCGCGCGTTTCGTCGATGAACTGGAACTAAATCAGTGTTTCGTTTTCTATTATTTTTTTACTCTTCCCTTTTCAGTCTCGATGAGCCCGTCATCATCGATCAAAATCAAGTCTAATGGGTCACGGAAAAATATTTTTCGCCGCACCGAGACGCATCGTTTCCGGAAAAAAACGTCATCGTACCCCTCGCTCTCACCCCCTGGACGAATATCCGTGGAATACTCTTTCTTCGTTCGTTCTTTCTTTCACCCTTGCGCAAAAAAGATCGTGAACATCGATGAAATAACTCTCGATTCGTTTCTTTCTCTCGCTCTCTCTTTCTTTTTCTCACCTGAATTTTTCAGTTCATTTTTCATCCCCACTTTCTCTTTTTCTACCTTTCTCTTTCGCAGCGACTTGCACGCAGTGGACTTTTTTTCGACGCCAAACGAGAACGAAAGAATCCGGAAGATGTGAAAAGGGACGCGAAAAAAGGGATGAAAAAAGGACAACGAGCCCCGAAAATCGTGTTGACGGATCGTCGTTTTTTGGGGTGAAAAAATCCCTTTTTTTCAAGAATTGTAAAATTGGGGCGTCGAGTTTGCGCGTACGACTACGACTATATTTCGTGTTTAATAGATAACTGGAGCACTTCCGGGGGTTCTTCGTGAATAACACCGTAGGACGGAACAGAAACGTGCGCGAATTGTTCGAAATCGTATGTGCGCGTTTGATTCTAGACCGGCAAGGGGGGAGGGGATAAAGTTACTAAAAAAAAAAAAAAAAAACTTCTTCCTCGCGCACTTCACGGTTGCAACGATACTCTCGTTTTGCCCGTTGGCAGGCCGTACGGAAAAACCTTTTCTTCGCTTTCTTCGCCGTTCGTAGTCTCGTTATGACGCGCGCCCCGATTCAACGACACACATCTGCCAATCAAACTTTATAAAGTGCGAGCTCCACAACAGGTACGAGCCTAGTTTCAATGAAAAATCGATTAAAATCCATTTTTCAATCAAAATAATTAACAATTCTTAGCATATAAAGTGAAAACAAGAAAATTAATATATGGTACGAAGTAACGGTTGTTACAATTTATTCGAAAAAGGAAGAAGATTATTTTTCTCAAAATTACTCACGTTTTTCAAATAAAAATAATAATTTCATAGTTTTTTTTCATGTTTTTTAAAATTTATTTGAAAAGAAAGAAAGAGAAAAAAGGATATTATTTTTCTCAGTCATTAATGATTGATTGTTTCGACGAGGGATGATTTGAAAAACTGTTATGTTTTTTTAACGTTTAGAACGACGTCGAAGTGTAATTTCAGCGATCGGGCCACGGGTCGTTTCGGCTCCGCCACGTTTCTCGTTACCTGTTACCCACCACTCCTAGCGAACATTTGCATAGGGTATAAAATTTACATTTACAAGATAGCGGAGTACCAACAGGACGAGTACCTGGGCGTAACCCCCGAGCGACGAGAGTATTTGGAATGTAAAATAGAGTGTACACGCGCGCGGTGAATTCGATGCCGACTCGACGACCTTCCGACCCTGAACTTCATAAATTCGTCCCACCGTATATTTCTCGGACCCACGAAATGGACGCTCATTTTTTTTCGCTTTTTACACAAATTTTTTTTTGTGGGAAAAAAAAAATAGAAAATAATTTGAAAAAACTGCAATCGACACGGAATTCTCCGTGTATACGTAACGACGACGAGAGTGTATTACCGAACAATTTCTGAAGGTGAACGGGGTCACTGTCTGTGCAAGTTTTCACGTCTGTGTGGTCTTCTACCCTTGCCGGCCGAACGGGAGACGGGTTTTTTATACTCGGTCTAGCGCGCACACAAACACACACACGCGCACATACACACACACACATAGACACAGTCACACAGACACACATTTAGCAGTGAGTACAGTAACGTGTACCAGTTTCGGGCCGGTGCATCGTTCGCGTTCCCACGTCCGTCAGTCACGTTTCTCCCTCTCTCGACGTTGATACAACCCGGTGGCACGTATCGAACGTTGGCGACTGGAAACTTTCTTCGCGAGTATCGACGAGCGGTGAAACGCGCGGAAAGAGAACAAACACAAAAAAAAATCTAGACTCACGCTCTCGCACCTTTCATTCATAGGCTTACGTCTCTATTTGGGTCGAGTTTCGCCCCAATAATGAAAATAACGAATACAAAAAAACGTGTCACGTACGTAACGTCGACGTAAAGAAGAAAAAAAAAGGAAGAAAAAGAAAAAAACGCAGTCAACCCCGAAAGGAATAAGTCATCGAATGGAAAAATCATCATTTATCTCACACCGAACGAGAAACACCTGTTACGTTATTTATCTATTTTGATTTTCATCCCTCCTCGTCTCGATAAGGGATGTTAATATTTGTCACGGGTGAAACACATTTTTTTTCTCTTTCCTCCAACTCCATGTGCGTAACTTCTGTAATTAATTCGTAGTGCTCGAGATCGAGAGGTGAGCTAAACAAAAAATGAGAAAAAAGAAAACAAAAAGAAAGCGAAGAGAACGACCAAAGGGTTTGCCGGTCTAGGGTAGTTTTCTTCGTTGTCGCGCGACGTCGAGAATAGTGTCACGACGACTTAAATGCAAATAAAATATGTACGTACGAGCTTGGGACCATCGTCGAAAAAGAGAAAAAAGGGTTTCGGTCTCTATTCATTACAACGCTATATATAGCCTATATAAAATCTCGTCCGTCACGAAATCGAGAACTAGCTCGAGCCCCCGTCGGAGATCAACGATTCACCGGTATTGCAGCATCGGTCGCAGGGGTTGAAGAATATACTTGTATATATTTATATAAGGAGAACCAGACGAGGCTCCCGAGACTATGAAATATATGGGTCGCGATCGACTTCGATCTGATCCACACACACACACACACATTGACACACATAGACACGAGCTTCTACCTTTCATTTCCAGCTCTCTTTTCATTGTCCGCTCTCGCGTCTTGCGATAGTCACACATACATATATACATATATATGTGTCTGTGTACAAGTGTGAACCGACATCGAGACATTCATATAAATTTTATTGAAAATCCCAGTACAGCGAAAGAGGGGAGGGGGTGAGACGGGATTGAGGGTAGGCAGTACGGTAAGGTCAATTTATAACCAACCGATCGTTGCAAACACGTGCTGCATATTCTATACGTCGTACCTACGCTATAATAAGAACGTATATAACATCGACGTTACGTTGGAGAAAAAGGGATGCACGACCCTTAGGTAGTGCACCGCGATCGTTTCTCTAATAAAGCTTCTCGATATTCTATTACGACGTTATACACACATACACAAAAAACGATTTACACTCGTAAATTAACGTATCGATGGAATATCGCATTTTTTTTTGATCGATCGAACGTCGACGACGAATATATTAATCGCAAATACGCGCGTAAGGTTGTAGGGAGTTGATAGAAAAATTACTTGTGCGTGATGTTATTTTCTTTATTTCTTTTTTTTTGGTTCAATGATCGGTGAAAAATGCGAGGGACAACGAATCAACGAACTTTTGGGAAGTACCTCGATCATTTTTACGACTATACCGCAATAAAATAATCGAAGGCGTTTGTAAAAAAAAAGAAAATGAAATAAATAAAATAAATGAACCGTTTAAGGGAATGAAGTACGTCTTCTTTTTTTTCTTTATTTCCGATCGCGAAGAATCGTGAATTCGTTCCGGATGTGATTTTGATCAAGATTTACGACGTTACTTACTCGTCATTATTTTCACGATTACTTTTTTTTTCGTCGATCAGTGTGAAACGATCGAAGAGCCAGTGAATGAAAAAAAAATCACGCGAACCCTTTAGCCAATAAAGTATTTTTTTATTTCACTTCTCGAAAAAGCTTCGATCTTTCTATGGCTCCTTCGTATCAACCCCTTCGCATCCCTCCGGCTACAACCCCCTCGTGAACACACGATCCGTGAAATCCTCTCGTCAATGTCGAGATTGCGAAGTGCCTTAGAGAAAACAAAAGGTATACGAGAAATATGAGAATTGAAAATAAAAGAGAGAAGAAGCGAGGGAGAGAGGGTAAATCACCCCTACCTCTCTCTCTCTCTCACTTTCTCGCAAAGATAAACATGTCAGCGTTGAAATAACGAAGAGTAAAAAAAGGAGGGAGGGATGCGAAAGGAAATATATATATTTATCGATGATGTCACGAAATCTCAAAAGCGCCGCAGCCTTACTCTCGCCCTTTCTCCGTCAGTGACGTAACCTTTCTCGCAGCGGCAGGATATTTACGCTCATGGGTGCTCACGGCAATGAACACGAGTTCTCGTACCAACTCGCATCGACCCTTAATACGCATTGTCGCGTTATTTCTGAGCCGTTAAGCCGAGACCTTAAAGGGCGAAGGACGGAAAGAAACAGAGAGAGGGAGGGGGGAAGAAATTTTGTTTTCTCCCCGAAGAACTCGAGGAAGCCACGCGAAGGTACGAAGTTCCACGGGCGAAAAAATCCTTGCACTATTTCAAAGTTTTCATCCCTCTCGGTCGTTCATGATTTTTTTCGATTTTTTTTTTTCGTTCATTCTCGTTCTCTTCTTCTCTCTCTTCGAGCGCACCTTCTTCACGCGGGGTATAGTTACGTCGGTGGTATTTTACGATGCTCCTCACCATTCTCATCTCCGATGTGGACCTAATGAGGCGTGCGAGTCTCGGGTTAAAAAAAAGAAAGAAAAAAAATCGAGCGAAAAAAAATTTCAACCCTCCGCATTTTCGCCCCTTTGAAAATTTCACCTAAGCAAGCTGAGAGACACGAGGAGGGAGAAAATGCGTGTGGCGTCCCGTATGCGAGAAGACATCGGCACGGTAATTTCTTATTTTCATGCAAATCCGTCTCGCTTGGGTTTTGCCCCGTAAGAAAAAAAAACAACAACAACGTTTGTATAATTTTTTTTTCAACCAGTCCCTCGTTCACTCCCATTTTTTTGTACGATTTCTTCATTGTTGGTGTTTTTTTAAACAGACGTCTCTCCTGAAAAATGCCCTCGTTCGTTCGTAATTTATTTTCGCGTCGTAAATTAGCGAACGGCGAGTAATTCGAATACGTCGCATCGTTTACTACGCTCTGGTAACGTCATTAGGGGTTGAACGACACTTTTTTACCGACGAAAAAAATAACTCAAGCGTTGAATAATTTTTGTAAATTTGACGCTATCAAATTACAATTTTTATTGATTCGTAACATTTTCTTATCGATCGATCGAATTAATTTTGGATTTTTATTTCATTCGACTCGGTAAAGAAATCACAAAATACGCAGTCGTCACGGTCTAAAGACACATCGCAATTTTTTTTTGTTCATTTCTTTTTTACCTCCGAAGCGTAACGTTTCGTACAAGGGTGGTTTGTTAATCAATGCAAAGTGGCAACTGATACGCGCGGCGTATGTTGCCCACACATATATACGTATATGTATATACATCGATCTATACAGCGCATAAGAATTTCGTCTCGGACCCCCGCGCACCAGCCGTTAAATAAAATTGCATATTCATGTGGTATCTCATTATTATTATTTTTTTCGTTTTGGAAAATAACGTAATATCGTCTGTACATGCTATATGTGTCTAACATGTGGGTGCTATCTATGGTGGATAGTGGCAGCAGGGGGTTAGGCAGGTGTGAGTTCTGATTCATGGTATCGCCCTATGTATAACTATTTCTTTTTTTTATCATATCCCGCGGGGACACTAGTAGTCAAATAATTTACAGGGCGTTCTATGAGTATTTGATAAAAATCTGACTTTGCCAATGGCACGTTTGATTAATTATTATTTTATATGATTTTTCGTTTATTTTCTAAATAAATAAGTAAAATTATGCTCAAAATAAATGAGATAATTATTTTTTGGGAAATAAATAAAATAAATAATAAATTAATATGTTAGATTATAAAACATTTTTTGGAAAATTAATAAAATTATTTTTTGAAAATAAATGAGATAATTTTTGTTTGGGAAATAAATCATAAGAAGCAAAACTCATATCTAAACTCGATTCTGATCGAATCGAAAGGCAGGGTTGATTTTTAGGGAAATAATAGAGAGAGGGACACGAAGAACGAGACTGATCGAAATCGCCGTCCAACCTTTAATCGCGTCGAGCGATCGAACCAATCGAGACTACGGTGGTCCCGCGCACGTGCGCCGTTCTCTCCACGTTCACTTCCTGTCTCAATAAATCCACACGCTGCGCTCACCCCCTCCTCCCCTTACACAATATACAATGTATGTTACGTAGAGGGCGCGAAGCTTAATCGACTTGGTCGTTGAACTTTAACATCGAAAAAATAATATTACCACCACACCCACCGGCTGCACCGTCGCCTCAAATTTACGAGAGATCCTAGATTATTTCGTTCCGCGTGGTAAATCGCCGCACCTTTTTTTCACCCTCCCCCGAAAAAACAACCCCCAACCCTCCAACCCTTAAACCCGTGCATCTATAAACGTCGGGATAATATTTTTAAATTCTTCGTCGAATCGTTTTCTTAACGCGACCACCCTCGCCCAATAAAACATCCCCTTTTCCGACTCGAGACAAAATGAAGGAAAGAAAAAAACGCAAAAATCTCAAATCGATCTTCCGACAACATTTTTTTTTATACATTTCGAACCGGGTACTCGGTAATTCCTCTCGCATTATTCTTTTTAATCCGCGATATGTCACACTTTACGTCCCTTACCGATATTCGCGTGGCTGTCGAGAGCGAAGGGTTGAAGCATCTCGAGGGCTCGAAGTGTCGGAAGCTTTTCGATGAAAAAAGGGTCTAAATACCCAACACGCGCTCACGACGGTGTGAAAAGAAACGACGAGGGATGAAAAAAAACGGTCGACATTTTGGGAGGATCGAGATCGTCCCGGGTGCGAAAGCAATAAAGGTTTCAATTTTTCTCGATACGTTACGTCGGCGACGTACCCGCCCCATTTTTATCTCTCAATAATAATTTCCTAAAATTTATTTGTCGCGCGATATTTTCGGCTTCTTTATTTCACGTCGAAAATGGTAAATTATTCGAGATGTACAAACTTACGCCTCGCGTTTCGCTCGGTGCACGAGAAACTTCGACTTTTTATTCTTCGCGCGAATCTCTCGGGGGAAATCGGACGGAAACGCTTTTTATTGCTGCGACAGGGTGAAAAGAGAAAGAGGGAGAAAAAGAGAACGAGATATCTTGGGGAATTTCTCGGTTCTCCGACGATAAAACTAATGAGACGAAAGAGTTGCACATACTGCAGTACAAATCTGGAGGAGCGAGAGAGACGTACGAGAAAAAAAGATATAAGGGATGTTCGATGTCACCCCTCGACAAACGTTTTTTTTTCTTAACACTTTCTCTCTCTCCACTCTTTCCCGGATAATTTTAAACGCAAAAGTTCACACGACTCACCCTTTCTTATTTCTATTTTTTTTCATTCTTTTCTTCTTCATCCCTCTATGTCTCTCCACAGAGAAAATTCTTCCGGCGAACGTAATGTTTTTTCATTTTTTTTCTTTTCGTGACTCTCCCCTTTTATTTCACTGGAGAAAGAAAAAAAATAGTTTCGAGTTCATGACGGGGTACAAAGGGGTGCAGGGTTGTTGCGGTTTTCCCCGGACGACGTGATCGTTCGACGACGAAAAATGAATCGAATAGTGAGAAAAAGTCGAACGAAATGGGAATGAGAGAATGAAAGAAAAAAAGATGAAAAAAAATGAAAAAAAACACGTCCACCCAGCCGAATCGAAAACAGTGTTCGGGATCGATTCGCGGGTTAGATTTCGAGATCGTCCCTCGGTCTCACTCGTCGAATGTCTTTCCACCGCGACGACGACAGGCGGCGCGTGAGCGTGCAGATTTTTTTTTCGAGGTAAAAAAGGGTTCGCGTCGCGCCCGCGTTCAATTTTTTTTTCTTTTTCTTTTCTTCGCGACCTTCGGGGGTTTCGATGAGTTACAGGCTTTCGCACCCTTTCGTCCCCGTTAGAGCGAGAAACGACGTTTGAGAAATTTCGCGTTGGGCAAAGCGAGCGAACTCTGTGGGTCATTGTTCGAATCGCGACGATAGAGGTTCGATCCGTTTACCAAAAATAGTCTCGTCATCGTGACGTTCACCCTTCGATCTTTTCGAAGTTCGTTCGGTCCGATTCCCGAGAAAAGGGGTTGACAAATTCCGAAGGATTTGACGAGAGGAAGAGTAAGAGAAGAACGTATCGAGCGTAGAAAAATCACAACGTCAGCGGATTGTCGCAATTTTTATATGGAGCGTTCCACGCTAATTCGATCGTTTTATTTTATTCTGTATTTATTTTATTTCCATTTTGTACTATTTCACTATTTTTGTATAAACAAATTAACGAAGATTTTTAATCTATTCAAAATTTTAGTAAAAAAAAAGAAATTGAAGATATTCAGAACAAGAAATACTTCAGGGTTGACAATTGTATATAAACATATACAATTATAATAGTCTTTGATAAATCGTAAGAATAATAAGGACATGGGATTCATTTTTGTTGGGGCAAAAATATTAAATTTAGAAAAATGGCGCGAGTCTAGTCGACACAAAATGCCCCATACAATATCAAAAGCGCGTGCTCCCGATTGCACGTTTCTCTTTTCACTCTCGATCGGTCCTCGACGAATCGGCAAAAAGGGTTGAGAAAACTGTTTACTTCCACGGTGGCCACAATACTTATGCGAGAGCGGTACGCGTTAAAAAGAATCGCTTTTTTCAACCCCCTCTCTCTCGCTCTTGTTCACTCTCCTCCAGCGATCGTCAAAAATTGATGCTGCGCGCCGCTGCAACCCTCTCGGACTTTTGCACCGCTCTGAAGATTTTATCGCCCGCCGTGGTGGAGAGAAAGAAAGAGAAAAAAACGTATACCTATCCACCCTATTGCTATATATATATATATATATATATATATATACAAGTATAAGGGAGAGTACATCGCGAAGCATTCACCGAGGAACGGACCGAGCCCCGGGCTTTTGCGGCTATCGTGAAAGGGAAACAAGTTTCTCGGTGGCTCGAGAGGCTAATTATTATTTTCTCTCTTCTTTTTTTCTTTTTCTTTTTTCCCCTTTCCTCGAGGAAAGAAAAAAAGAAGAAGAGGGTTCGAAGAGGAGAATACGAGCGAAAACGAGAGAGGCTGTTCGACGAAGGGTCGCGCGAGAGAGCAACGATGTACCGTGCGAGGGATAAACGGGTCACAAAAGTATCCGCTGCGCGGATATAAAAGCCTCGTACAAAATGGCTTTGGGAAAAACGATCGAGATCTCGGCGTTTCTCGTTTGTTTCCAAACAACGCCTGTGTCGGACCGACGTTCAACCCTTTGACGCGTATAAAAGTCGTTTAAAAAGCGATCTTTGCGATCTCGCGTCAAGTAAATCAACGAAATTTGTCTTCGGCCCCTTTTTCACCACTCTAAGGGTGTGAAAAAAACAATTTTCCTTGATTTACGATTTTCTATCTTTTTTTTCATTATCTTGGACACGTGGCTTCGACGCTAGTTAAAAAAATTAACTAAATATCTTTCCACCTTTTCAAGGGTCGCGCAAAAAACATCCCCTTCGTTAATAAACATTTGTATTTATTTTTTATAGTTTTTTTTTAATTCCCTCGGATCACGTAATTTTTACTCCGTGAATAAAAATCTGTCTCCCATCGTGTTGTTACGACTACACGCGACTCGATTTATTAATCATTTTTGAGTGACCTTTCGCGTGACGGTTGGCATCGCGTACGAGCGGTCAATTCGACGATCGTAATCGAAGGGCGGTCTACGAGGTAATGAACTCTCGTTATAACACGAGTCCGACCGGAAATTCCATTGTTAAGAAGGTAAAAAAAAATGGGCTAGAGGGTTGGGGGTGGAGGGGTTACTACCCTCATATAATATATATCTATATCTCGATGCAAGCGTATACGAAAAATACGGTTCATTTTACATTACGACCGCAAGGGCCAGCCTCCGCGATAGTTCCTCCCCCTCTTAAATCCATTGTTGGGTAATATTTCCATTATGTAGATTAAATCACGCGCCTGCCGAAAGAGAGAGAGAAACCCTCGATGACGTTGTAGCACACACGCATATTGTCGCGAGCCACGTGACCTTTGCCCTCTACGCCGCATAGGTATGTTTTAGTCACGATTACCGCATAGAGTAGAACGCCCTACGAACCGCGAACCCTAATTTCGGAAAAAGGGTTGAACGCCTTAAGCAGCCGAATCGGGTGTTGTTGTTTTTTTTCATATATTTTTTTTCTTTTATTTACTGCAAGAGGGAGCACGTGCCGAGGTCTTGGCGTAACTTATCCAGAGACTGTCGGGAGCGAGAATGCGCTAAGAAGACGGAAGACAGACGGTCCCGAGGGATTTTTCAAGGCAGAAGGAACTCCCGCGTTTCCGTTACGAAAATAAAATTTCTCGGTCACGACGTTTTTTTTTCAATAGCTACGACAACGATTTAATTCGAACGCGAAATTGACACGAATGTCGAAAGGACGAAAATTGATAATTTTTCAAATAATGTAATCCGTAATAATAAATCGAACGAATAAAATTTATTCGAATTTTCATTAATTATATTATTTCGTTATTTTTGTAATAATCAAACGGACGAAAATAGATATTTTTTTCTTCAAATTAACTATTCGCAATGATAAAACCATCCAACAAAAATTAATATTTTTTCATCGAATACATGAATCCGTTAATTTTCGTTATAAAATTGTCGCCGTAACGGAATTTTCCCATTACGTCGCAGAAATAAAATTTCGTTCACGATTTTTCAATCACCCTAATTTGTCTTCGACCGAGAATGAAGAATGTTGGCGCGAATTTGATTTCCGAAAGTACAAAATTCGCCCCCGCTAGCGAAAACGACTTCGCCACCATAAATTCGTGGGACCACGGGTGGTCACGAAAACAGACCGGAGGGTGGGTGATCGATGTTAAACTATTTTCAATTTCCGTTGGCGTAAGAATCGTGAGCCCGGTGAGTTATTAGAGATCCATTATATTTCGCGTGGACGACGGGAGACACGAAAGACGAATCGATCACCATTACTGCCACATTCCGGTGCGAAGGAACAAACGTTCGGAACTTCCGCCGGACAGTTGCACCGGCTATAGTGGCTTCTGCTCCGCTGGACACTCGTAGAAAAAATAAAGGAGCGTGTGAAAATATTGGAAAGAAATGGAAACGTCGATTGTCCTGTTTCGTACTTTTGCGATACGCGAGTGACTCGATGGACCATGAGAACCCACCCCCGACACCTGAACGGTAAATACGAGACACAGGGTGGTCCCCGAGGGGGAGAACAAAAACGGCGGGAATACTTTTATTACACGTTGATCGATTAAAAATCGATCGGTCTAAAAAAAGTACAAACATTCGTGAGTATTGAAAAAACGATTTTTTTTCTCGTTAAACAAAATGTGAATATACTAAATATTGTTTTAACGTTGTTATCTTTATTATATTTTTATTAGTCGATAGAATGTTGCTTTAAAGTATTCGTTGGCCCTCGACGAAGCGAACTGCTCGAACGCGTTTTGCGTGAAAAAAAATGATCGACTAAGCTCGACGTAGCGAGGAGGGATGAAATCCGTTATAAATTCACCCTCCAATTATTCCAACGTAAAGTTCTAATCCCTCGGTTGAATAGAGAGAAGAAGAAAAAAAAGTGTCTCCAGAAATTCCCCGTGGCATGTTTCCTCGTCGAGGATATAAATATAAAAGCATCTAAGAATTTCTATGGTACATGTTACTATACATTTCTCACCGTGGTTCGTACAAGACTGTATACGTACACTCGTTGCGATCCTCCAAGAAACAAGACTCTTGTTAACGATGGAATAAAGGATGGAACATATTTTTCTCTTTTTTTTATTTCAATAAAAATCAGAATTTACGACGTGGTCGCCCATCTAAAAGTTTCTTTATTGCCCACGAGCTGTTGTTGGGGTAGTTGAGAAAAAACCACCCCCGTTCGACGGGCACTTCGCTCGGTACGTTCATCGAGCACGACGTGCGAGTGGAGCGAGAGAAGAGTGCTTACAGTTTTTCCAACGTTGTCCGAACGACGAGCGAATGAGAGAGAGAGAAAGAGGGGTTGAGAGGGTGAGAAAAGCGCCCACAGGGTGCGTGCGCGAAACGAGTGAAGTGCGGTTGGAAAAGTGACCCGGTAACGCGACGGGTGGTCGGCCATCTTTTCTCGAGGGCAGAAGGAGGAGGAAGGAAGAAAAGGAACGGGAGATGAAAGAGTGAGAAACAGGGAGAGAGAGACCCGCGGGCTCAATAATGAGCTCGCATTCTAAAATCAAGTCTCTCATTGTCGTCCGGGGGTCGTCTCTACGGCATTCATCGCCGTTGTATCGTATTATATCCCTTTGCATTGAATTCGGCAAGGACGAGTCCTTCATTTCTCTTCATCTCTCTCTTTCTCTCTCGTTTCGTTCTCTTGAGCTTACTTTTTTCTTCGTTCACCCTCTCTCTCTCTCTCTCTCTCTAACTCTCTATAGTTCGAGATCTTTTTTTCCTCTCTCGCTCGCACCCCCGTTACTCGCTTGGGCCCGATAACTCCAGGGGACACCTGGACCTCACCCCGGTGTGTGCACATCCAGGCAATATCTTGTGGGAATAGTCGAACGGAAGAAGCGTGCGCTGCTGAGAGAAAGGCATGGGTGAACTATATATATATATATAAAGTATTATTAAGGTTTACGTAATTTTGGACGTGCGTGAAAGCAAATAAATCGCTGTATAATTACGAGAAAGTGGTGGAAAAGTCACGCATGAACGGAACGAGGAAGGAAAATTTTGTTTATCTTCCTTTCCTCTAATTGCAATTTACGACGGGTAGGAAAAAAAATCCATTTTATATTTTTCGTAGATTTTTTTGCCTCGTTTTTTAATTTCAATTGTTTAAGTTCTCTAAAATTTAGGACAGAGATAAATGCAGTTAATTAAAATTTTCATATAAATATATCCATGACGATATTTCGATAAATTTTTCTTTATATTTTTTTTTGTTACAGCGACCACTTCATTTTTTTCCTTTTTCCATTTAGATATTAATTCCTAAATCGAAAATTCTCGTTCGGCAAAAGTTTCGACCGAAAGGAGGTAATCTTGATGAAAATGTAACTCGTATCATTGTTCGCGCGGTATGAATAGCCACCAGTGTCCCTTGGGTGTAAAAAGAAGGTCCTCTCGCGACGAGACACGGTTGCCGATGAAAAAAAAATGAAGGCAAAAAGTATAAAAAAGGAAAAATGTCGAGTAACCGTAGGACTATCAGCGTGCGCCCCCCACGCGCGTATATTTCTCTATTGTTGCATTTTGATCGACTCCTTTCTATTTTCTCGTTGGACCGAGGACTCGGGGACTAACACGAGGTACGACTTCATCAACGAGAGAAGTAGCCAAGAACGCACAATGGTCCGGCCACCACTGGTCGCAAAGTGATGGTTGATTGATGAAAGCACGACGAATTAAATCGGATGATTCGACAAAATGGCTTCGGTCCTGGGCATTAATTCTTCTTTTTTTTCTTCTTCACTCGCCGTATTTATTTTGTAGGTACATACGGCACGAGTCTCCATATGTCGAGGTTCATCTCGGTCCGTCGCGTGGCCCTTTCAACCCCTTTTTCACTATTACCGTAGTGTTTTCCCTCCCTCCTCCATCTCCATCAACCCCTGGAGTGATGCCGAACGCGAAATGGTTAATTAGCTCCCAATCGCCGTGGCGAGCTTGGTACCACCCGTGTAATGCAGCATACATTATGCATACGTTACGTACGAAAATTCGTCGAGGGGAAAGTGAAAGTCGGAGAATGCACAACTGTTGTGTATAACGAGAGCGTTCACGAACAGTGACTTCAGAAAATATACATTATCCGCTGCAGTCCGTTTAAGTTAGGCTGAAAATCATGAAATATATAAGTGTTTTTATCGACAAATGGTCAAATTTATTCGAGCGACTAAAGTCACGGATAATTTTGTTCTCGATAAAAAGACTTTTCCGTCATTTTAGCTATAATTGATCAAGTTCAGCGAGAAACATTTTTAAAAACGTTTTAAAATCAATAATTTGTTCGTCGTGATCTTAGCCAACTGGCTAAAATCACGGAGAACCATTCTGACGTTTTTTTACCACCGTGAATTTGGTCACAGAGCTAAAGTCACGGAGGAAATATCCTCTACGTAAAAAAAAGTGTTGTTCTCCGTGACTTTAGTCGATTGGCTAAAGTCACGGTTCTTCGCCGGGGGTGTCCGGTGTTTCTCGACGCGCCAACCCTTGGCCCCACCATCGCGAATGGTACCCGCGGAATAGCATGAATGCGTAATTATTCGCAACCGCTGCAGTAAAATGCAGCGCGAGTAAAATGCAGCTCGAATCGAGAATCGACTTTGAGCACGTATAATAAATATGCGTACCTACGTGCATATAAATATATGTAACAGCAAGCCATGCATAGGTATATAAGGCAAAGCTTCCATTTATATATATCTATAGGTACATGTAGTTTACTGCAATGGCAGAGGGGCGTAACGAGGGGTCACGCTCTGTTAACGGGGGTGATGTATACATAGTAGTATAATTTCTCACCCCTGCGGAGTCAGAGCGAATGCGCTCGCGCACAAGCATATCCCACTCGCTTATAAGCTAGCAAACCGTAAGAACCGATGTCGGAGAGCAAGAGAGAGCGAGATAGAACCGACTATGAGCGAGCCAACGACGATATATAACGCCAGATCCGTTGCACCGTTGCGTTTTAACGCCGCTACTGCTGTCGCTGTCACTGCTACCGGCAAATTCACCGGTATACGCCCACGTGGAACGCGATCATTATTATCATTATTATTTCATAATGAACGATCTCGTAGGACAGAGAGAACTCGATTCCTCGCTGCGGGAGGTCTCCTCGATCGTCCATTATAATTTTTCTCTCGCTTCGTAACTTCGTGGAAAACGTACGAAAGCGTGACGAATCGAAGGGTCCAATGAAATTCCGCTAATCGAATTTTTCAATTTTCCCCGAGAAAAATGAATTACAGTAATTCGCGTAATTCGTTGCAATAAAAAAATATATATATAACTTCGACTACCAACGTTTGACAAATTTACAAACCGTCGAGTCGATCTTATCGCTGACGTTTATCCACAGTACGATGCTCGACGAAAATGGCCAATTATGTAACGACCTGTTCGAGGTGGTCGAAAACGAAAAAAAAAATGACATCAATTTTTTTATCGCTTGTCTCTATTAGCCTGTATCCGTCTCTTATCGCGCCGATAGACCGATTATCATTCTTGATAAGGACGAGACGCGTCGAGGGTGGCGAAGCGTTTAGTCCATTACCGATACGCGGCAGACTGTTTTCGTATGCCACGTGGTTCCGTCTTACAGAGCCACCGGTTGTACTTTATACGAGAAACTCTTTAAGTATATACACATATATATGTATGTATATATATATATATATATATATATATATATATATATATATATATATATATATATATATATATATATATATATATATAAGAGGAGATATATAATACAAGATCGACGACAGGTATATAGCTTATGCAGATACGATTACAAGCTAGCGCCCTCTCTCGGTGTGGCAAAACGCATAAGTAGCGGATACAAGAAAAAAAAAAAACCTGGCGAGAGTGCGACTGCGTCGTGAGTGGCGAGCGTAAAATTATGCGCATGTTGTGCAGCTTTTACGGTTGTAACAGTGCAACCGAAGAGACAGCAGCAGGACGGAAAGTCCGTCACGCCTTTTGCCAGCTGACTAACCCAGCACGCGTTTCTCTCTGTCTCGCCCATTTTTTTTTCTTTTTCATTGTACAGTAATTTCCATCGCTACGTGAATAACGTTATACGACGCAACGATAGTAAAACTGCACCCGCTATCCACACGTGACACGCACGATTCTCGCGCGACGCGCCAACGCGCCCGACTTCCGTGTACGATAATTCAGACTTTGGGGCTGAAGTTAAAGAAAAATTGACGTCTCGAAACTACAAATATCCGACGAAGGTAATAAGTACGGGGAAAGAAATCGCGTGGCGATAAAGTATAATAGCTGGTCGGGCCCTCGTGCAAAATCTTGGCGAGATTTTTACTTCGAGGGACACTCGAGAACGTTGGAAGTCAAGGGTGGATTCTCGGTGCGCATTTTTTTTGTGCGACAACAACGTGGATAGAAAGCGGCGAATTTTATTTAATTAATTTTGTTTACTTTTTATTATTTATTTATGATTTTATTTATTTTAATTAATTTGATTATTTTATTAATTTCATGAATTTTATTAATACTGTTTTATTTTGTTTAAATTTTATTTGAATTTTTATTTTATGAAAAAAATGATACGAAGGAAAAAATGAGCTTGCCCGTGAGTCAATGCTCGAGACGACGAGATCCTCGCACACTATAATTCTCGTTGGTACAAGACCGTCGACAGAAGTGTCGAGCTCGTCTCGTTCTCAGGGGATGCGTAAAATTATCCGCAGTCCGTCATCCGCGTCAGGACGGCGGTAGCTGCGACTCGCGAGCGCCTCGTCTTGCCCAGGATAAGAAAAATGAGAGATGAGAAAGTGAGAAAGCCAAAAAGGGATCTTGGGCGCTTTCTCCACGAGAGAGAGACGCTAATTGGCGGGAATGACACATGGCCCTCGTAATTGACCGAACGAGCGTAAAAACGACCAACATAAAGGGACGAAGAACCGACGAGAGAAAGTACGAGAGCGAGAGAGAGAGGGATGAGTTTCAAGGGGAGAAAATTAACCAGAGCGAGAGCTAAGCCGGATAAGTGAGAAAATTTTTGGAAAAACATCGTCATCCTCTAACTCCCTTTATTTTACGTTATTTATTAGATCGTTCTATACACAGAAGCTCGTCTCGAAAATTTCTTCCGTAAAATCGTCTCGAGGTCTCGTGAAACGTAAAATCAGTTCAGCCTTCGAACTTTCCTAATAATTCGTCCTAAATGTGTTATTTAGCCATTGTCGAAATTTCTACTTTCATCCCCGAAAGCGCGAGCCTTTATTGTCGATTTTTCGCGGCACGATTGTCAGAGTGACCAACTCGGACGACTCTTCTTCGTCCCTCGCTCTCTCAATCTCCCACTCGGTCTTCAGGCCGTGCAGGCGCGCCTCTCGACGGCCGACGCGTCAACTAAGACCCGCGTCCATTTCCATTCACTCCGCCATCTTGTTCACGCTTCTTTCTTCGAGCAAAATCGCGTTCTTCGCGTATAAAGAACAGGATGGCACTCGTATCTATCAGAAATTAGTCACGGAAGCTCTGATTCATGTTCTCCTTGGTGTCGAGCTATCTTTATGCCCAGTGGCTAGTTCTTTCGGACTTTCTTGCATTGTCACGGATTAATGCGAGAAGTCTCCCTCCCTCTCTCTCTTTTTTACTCTCGCCGGGACAGTTTCAAGACCAGACTACCGGGCGCCACACATCAACGGCTCTTTTTTCTCGCGTTTTAATTCGATGGCGTCACGGTAGGTCTCGCTGGTGTCGCTGGTCCGGCGTGAACGCGCATCTGCGGTCATCCCTTGCGGTCACTGCGAACCTCTCCGGACCCTATTTCGTCTCTTGATTCGTGTCTCGACACACCGACACGGAACACGAATATATTTTACCGGCCCCTAAGTCTCCAGCGAGAAAGAGAGAGAGAGAGAGAGAGAGAGAGAGAAAGGATATAGAGGGCAAGTGTGCAAAGTCCGAAAATTTTCATAACCAAGAGAAAATTCTCTCTTCGTGACAACTCCGGACAACATCGATGCACAGGGTGGATTCAAGCCGTCACGCTAACTTAATTTCTCGATTTTTGTCATTTTTGACATCGATGCACACAGACCCTCTGAAAACCCATCGATATCAATCGTATCGTATATTTCACTCTTGACTTGAGCCAAAAATTATCGATTCAAACGGATACGGATCATTTCGCACGGGAATAACGACTGTGAGAATTTCAAGAAATTTACATCCCCCTTCCCCCCCCCCTCCCATAACGAACCAAAAATCAAACACTTTTCGCAGAATTTCTTTTGTCGTTCTCTCGTTACGGTAGGGATGATTTCTCCGCGAGAAAGTGAAATGAGGGGAGGGGGTGCATATTTTGGCTGAACCGAGGGGTCGACGATATTTGCATAACAACTCTCGACGTCCGATACGAACACATGCGTACTTTCACGAATCGAGAAGAAACGACCTTTCCGACCGTTCGAAGCTTCGCACGTCTCATTTTTATGTTGCCTGTAAGCACCAAAAAAAAGAAACAACAAAAAAAAGAAGAGCGAGCGGAAAATCATTTTACGCCATTTGGTGGTCAACACTCCACCCTCGACCCATCGTTACAGAAAAGACGAGAATGTATATTTTGGTTTACAGGAACGAAATTCATCGAGTCATTTCCACTCGTTGCAAAAATTTCGAGTAAGCGAAAAAAGTCAAGCTCCACCGCACGATCGTCCCCGAACTCGGATCGTTTCCTTTCTTTTTTTACCACGCTGCACATTTCGCTATTCGAAATGCGGTACGATTAGTTTTTTTTTCTTCATTTCTCTCTTTGTCGTTTCTTTGTCAACGTCGAAAAAAATGACGTATCGGGGTTTGGTTGTCGCCCTCGATGAACGTCAACGCATAGGACAGTAGGGCGATGGGCGAAACGTTGCAATAAGCGAAAAGCCACCCTCGACGCCCTCGGATTTGATTTTTCGATTCGACGAAGAAAAAAAACCACAGGATGCTTCGAGTTTTGCCAACTGTGTCTATCGTCGAGTGACGCAGCGAAAAGTCGCGACATTTTCTGCCGAAAAGTGTATCGACGAACTCGGAACCCCCGTGATCTCGTCGTATAAATGATTTTCTAATGGACCCCTCGGTCGAGTCGAGAAAAATATCATTAAACATCGAGACTCTTTGAAAAGACCACACACTGTCATCGAAACGCTCGACGTGCAAAAAAAAACAGACACGTACACAGAAAAATGCAAAAGATTAATCGCGAGATTCGAAAACGTAGCGAAACATCTGGTGAGAATTTCTCGGTAAACAGAGCGAACGAAAAAAAAAAGATTGAGATATCCGTCGACGTTAGCGGATCGATCTACGTTCGATTTTTTTTTCGTCGACGAAGATTTCAGGCTATTTTTTTCGAAACCTCGTACGCCCTTAATTGGTCGAGGGTAGTTCTCCTTTTTTTCTTGTTTTGTCCATCGATCGTCGAACTTTTCGAAAAAAAAAACAGAGCGAGGAAAAAAAAGCTCGAAATTTTCCAGTTTTAATTGGCCCACGACGAGCGCGAGAGAGGAAAGAACGTGAGATAAAAAAAAGTCGTCCAGGTAGGAACGTTCGAGTCACGCTTGAATTTCCATTTCTCGGCGCATCTGCGGTCACATGCGAGAGAGGAGAGAGAGAGAAAGAGGAAGGAGAAAAAAAGAGGAAAAAAACGACCCTTATCCAGTCACGAAACATTGGACACTGACCAGACGTAACCACAGGAGCGCGACGGGACGAGACGACAGAAAAAGAGAGATAGAGAGAGAGAGATGGACTTTTCGCTCACGCGCGGCTTTCACCACGAGAATCAAGGGAGATCGGGACATAGCCGAAGGGCTGAACGAGACCGGCCAGCTCCGTTGGAGTGGAAGTCGCGCGCGCTCGACGTCATCTTTCCCCAATAAAGGGGAGGGGGAGGGGAATGAGAAAAAAGTCTGCATTTAGCGGAGTATCAAATTCAAATTTCCCACGACTGTCTGTCTCTCTCACACACAGACACACACGCATCTCGCAAATCCTGATTGTTCGACTTTTTACAAAAAGTCTCGACCGAAAACACATTACGAGACGTTCCTAAAAAATGACTTATTTCACAATTTTATGAACGATAAATTTATTGATATTTAATATTTGTTATCGATACGGTGAGTAATAAATTTGTTGTATCGATTCTCGCTATAAAAAAAATAAAGCCAACGGTGAGTAAATAAAAAATTTAAAAAAAAACGATATTCGAAGATTTATCCGGAAAACTATAAATAAAATGTGAAAAAACGTATAAACAGTTCGGCAAACATCACCCGTGAGTTACAAGAGTGAATTATTTCTTCCTGGCTCGCGTCTATATTTGCGAAGGTGCCTAGAATTGGTATACAAAAAAAAAGTAAAAAAAAAATTCTATCAACTTTGAATTAAATCCAAATTTCCCACGAAATATGTTGAGATAAGTTTTCCTTCCTCCCCCCTTTTCCTACGTGGATGCATTTCGAGAATATCTCGAGTCCGAAATGGCCAAGGGGTCAGAATTTAGGACACCGTGGACGAACTCCGGAAATCCTTATAAATCATTTTTTTCCCTCGACTTACTGTCCCCCACCCTTCGGTCACGCGGTTTTGCTCAAAGGCACGAGTTCGCTCGAAATGCAAAAAAATCGTGGCAAGGCATAAAAAGGAAAAAAAAAGTAGCGCGTGGTCGAGCTCGGGGTCTGAAGAATCCCCCCCCCCCCCCGCCCCGGTAATCACTCCCCAAGGTTTTTTTCCCTGGTTCGAAACAGGCTCCTTGCCCCGTTTAGCAAAGTTTTTTTTCCTCTTTTTTTCATTTACGACGATGAAGAACGCGAATTGGGTCAAAGGAGATGGATTTTGTATCGCCGACGTGGCCTCTTAGTATCGAGGAGAGGCGTGAGAGACCTTGACGGGGATTTCGTTCGACGCTATCGCGAGAAACGAATCTATCATTCTCTTGAATTTTTTTCGACGATGCCCACAAATTGAAAATCGTACTGTCCAAAAATCCGAACGTGAGAGAACTCACGGTCAAGGTAAAATTGCCGAACGTCGTGAAATTTTCATCGGGTCAGTCAACTCCGCTGCTTCAGCAAGAAAAAAATGAAATAGATCTGTTTTGCCTTACAAAAGAGAAGAAGAAAAAAACGTTCGATAAAAAATTCTTCGATCAAGAATTTTTTTCCACCTTACAATGGGGGAAATAATTCCGATATCGTTCGAAAACGACATTCAAATAATGGTCCAGATTGATACGTTTATTTTTTTTTATTTTTTTAATGGACATTCTCTTTTATAAATTTTTGGTGAGAAAAATGAAAAGAATAAATTGAAAAGTGGCGAACGAAGGGGAAAGAAGAAAAAAGTTGGTTTAAGTAGAACGATGAAAAAAGGGTTAAACAAACGAATGAATAAAAAATTACCAGTCTCTGAGGGATCAGTGAAATTCTGTACCGTAAGACTCAATGTTTTTTTTTGTTTTTTTTTTGTTGTTTCGTTATTTTCTTCTGTTTGTTCTCGTTGTGTCGTAGCGGCAAACGCGGCTGCCGTTCTCCCCTCGTCGTATTACGCACGTCGCGAAACGTCGACGACGACGTGGCGAACGAGTAGCAACAGCCCGAGCAGAGCAAAAGCACACCAGGCACGCCTAATAATTCTCCGTGGGCGTCTTTCACGACGTGTACGTGTCAGGGCGTCGCGACGCCCGCGTCCGTCTCGCTCCGCGCGAACACCCCGGCTGCCCCGCGGGAACGACCGCGAGAAACGGGTATGAAATTTTTTATTTTTATGTTGTTGGTGTTTTTTAATTTCTTTTTTTATTATTTGTTCATTCCTCTTTTATCGCTGATATAGCCGAAAGTGCTCGGTGAAACGACTCGCCGGACGATTCTCCTCTTTACAGCCGTCGCTCACGACCGTAAACGAAATATCGGGGGGGTTGATTCCCGTGAGATCGTAAAAGCTGGGTATAAATAAAATCCGAGGGAATATAATTGAGCTGGATTTTCAAACACGATTTTTATGTGGCTACTGGGCTTCATGACTACTTAGGGTGATTTTAGTGGATTGAAAGAAATTCTGAAAATTGTTTAAGCTATTTTTAATGAATTTTTATGTTTATTGAATAATTCTTGTAATAATTATTGTACGAATAATGTTTATCTTGGCAATTGTCAAGAATCGTCAGGAGAGATAATTAATCTAGCGAGAGCCTTAAAATATATTTATTCACTGCTTGTTGTCATTGAAAAAATCCGAAGAATAAATGTCTTTTAGAAATTTTCCATTTTTTTTATCTTTATTTTTATTATTATGTAAGAGAATTTGGAGATTTGATCGGTATGAGAATTTTAATCATAAAAATGTTAATTGTATTAGATTTTGATCAGTCTGTGTGGGGAAAATAAATGTACGTTTCGTAAATAAAAAAAGAGTTTAAAAGAGCAACAGTCTCCCTTCTGGCGATACGAGGCTCTTGGCACGCGAGAATTCTACGATTATATAGTGGTCAGCTGTCGACACCGAGTCTGAAGAAAAGTTAGCCTTAAGGCCGGATCGTCCCGTTACATATATATATATATAAGAACAGTAATAACCGTGGAAATCTCGACTCGACAATTTCTCGCACGCAAAGTCTCGGTTCATTCAATATTTTTACCAGAACGTGAACGGTCGATTTTTCTTAAAAATAAAATAAAACTATTATTTAATTCGGAGCTCGACATATCGTTAAATATTTCACGATTTACCGACGATAAATTTGATCGATAAAATCGTCGGAAAATCATAATTTAATATGCTCGAAATTTTCGCAGGCTCGCCTCATCATTCATAGAGAAATAAGCCGAATTCGTAAAACGCGACTCGCAAATATGCGACGAATTTCGAATAATCCCTGGGCGATAAACGAGCGTTCTCTCACCTCGAGGACAGAGACTTCAACATATAGTCGGAATGTGTGTCTCGAAAGAGAGCATAATCTCTTCATCGTACAAAGTGCATAGCACGCCGCAAGATCCAATGAGGGTCTAATGAGGGTGGAGCAAAGAAGAGAAATCTCCACCTACTCTCTTAAAATGCGCTATTTCTCGAATACGAGAAGTCGGTAGTAGAGGGAAGTGGCAGTGCCAAGATAGCGTAGACAAGATGAAGAAGAAGAAGAACAAGAAGAGCAAGAAGAAGAAGAAGAAGAAGGAAGGAAGAAGAGATTCTTAGGATGTAGAGAAAGAGAGATGACGCGAGGGCGAAGAAGGGGCGATCTTTAAGTACGTCTTAACTCGACTAAGTCAGTTGGCATTCTGCCTCCTTACGCACGGTCCGCATAAAATAATACCGGAAGATAAATTCCCAGGCATTTTTCCTTTATCTTCATCTCTATCTCTCTCTCTCTCTCCCTTTCTCCGTCTCCATCATCAGCATCGCATCCCTGCCATCTTCGGAAAATTCATCAGAACAGTCTCGCCGGTAGACCGGCGGTTAACACCGTAGAAAATTCAACCGCCATTCAAATAATTCGATTAGCCGTGTAATATATGTATAAAGTAAGGAAGGATACGCGCATATGTACGAGAGAACATCGTCGTACAACGTGTACCGGGTTAATTCAATTTGCCTCAATTGCTTTCACTCACCTCGCGTCGCGTGCTCCAAAGTAAAAGATCCCTCGATCCCACAGCCCCGAGCTGCACCGAAACGGACCGGGGGCATCGTTAATTCCTGCATACACAATTAATATCGTACATGCGACAAAGACGTCAGAGGTAAAACTCGCACAGCCTCCCTCGTGCCTTCGGTTATAAAATCCAGTGACTGTCACGCTTCGAGGGACGACTAATTGATCGATAATACCAGTAGATTCGATAAGGAGAGAAGCGGAGCAGAAAAATAAAAGTTCGAGCTTCGACACGCGTACTCTCCCTCGTGTATCGCGACTCGTGATTATTTCATCGACGAACGGAAAAGTGTCAGCTGCAATGGAAAATCAGTTAACGATGAATAATTAATTTTTTTCATAAAAAAAAAAAGTTCAAATTTCGGCGTAAGAGTAATCAGTGAAATTTGATTTATCTGTGTCAAACATCTTGCGAAAGGACTTAAAAATGTGCCAATAATAAAATTTAATGATCGTGACTAAAATCGTTGGTCCAAAGTGCTCTAAACATTATTGAATTTTCCTAGTCATCGACTTTGCTTGGGAAAAAAAGCAAGGGTGCTATTAGTCATCGTATTGTATTTTCGATCGAGACGATCAACATGTTGCAAGCGACGGAACACGTTCAAAGTGGCGGATCGGTCATAGTGTCGCAAGTCACGAATTCTCACGTACCTCAGGATTTTACGGTTTCGCGACTACTGTCAACTCCCACGCATTCGCTCGGTAAATTTGCATCCATACATATATATCTTTATGTACGTAGAACTCTTATAAATGATCAAAACGATTATTCGTGCCTCAAGCGTTTCCGAATAAGCGAGGCGTTTGATTGCATTGAGAGAGAGAGAGAGAAGGAGAAGGAGAGAGATTGAAAGAGAGAGAGACCATCATCGAAAGATTCATGCTGCTCGCATTATGCCGCTTTGATGATTACCGGAGCACAGTGAGCTCATTCAGAAAAGCCCGCCGGAGGGTCCGCATCATCCCGTGTTCGCGAACAGCCTTCCCAGAGCGTATAGAGAAAGAGAATACAGCGTATCGTTGCCTTGCCGTAGCATCGAGGAGTCCTTTTTGTGCACGCTCCGCTTGGGTCCCGTTCCGCACATGCGGCACAAAACGGTGTGGTGTGCGGCGGTAAAGACCCTCGAGTGGGTGATTCTCTCTCTCGCCTCGATGAATCCTCTCTCTTTCTCTCTTCCTCGTTCGCGTCCCCCTTGAGCAAAATGACGATGACTATACGCTCATCTCACTGCGAAAAAAAAAAATAATATGGAAAAGAGTTAATTCATTCATTCCCATTCAATCGCGATTGACTGGTAATGATTCATGCCAGATTCGTTTGTTAACGAGCGAGTGACTCGAAACTGTAACGATGCACTCGATTACACTCGCACTATGGAAGATAAAAATCGCTCCGACGCGCTCGTTTCTTTTCATAGCTCAATTTAATTTTCTCGCGAAAAAAGATATCATCGACGTGCGAAAATATATACATTCGTTCGCATATGTACGTAAATTGTAAATAAATTATATATTCGCATGTATATGCGAAAATATATTTTCGCATATACATTTTTTGCATGTTAACGTAAATTTAGTGTACGGTTGATTGTTCGACCAATTCTGTCATTATTTCATAAAATATCTGAGGCTGTAGCAAACTTTATCGAACTGATCGTAGATTGCAACGATAGTCCTACAGCCGGTGGCCGAAGACCGCGAAGAAGCAGAACGACTTTTTCGGCACAACAATTGGCAGCTCTTGAGCGAGTCTTTGAAAGAACGCATTATCCGGACGCATTTGTCAGAGAGGAGCTTGCAACGAGAGTCGCCCTATCCGAAGCTCGAGTACAGGTATTATTATTACACATTATACGTTATATATATATATATATATATATAAATATGTTTTCTTGGCAAATTACATAGTTCGCGAGAACGCTTCAAGGATACCGCGCGGACAATTTTCCCTTCCGTGTGTCAACGTTTTGTCAGTCTCTCCCTTTCTCGTCTTCTCATACACCACCAACCGTACGTACAGTCGAAGATTCGTAGGACAGGGACAGCCAGGCAGAAAATCGGAGGAGACAGGTTGTCAGGCGAAGCAGCTATGATTAGCTTCCGTGTCGTTGGCTGTTTTGCCGTTGCTTATATACATAACTAGAAGATGCTTGTCCTCCAGTGAGCGAACGCACATGCGTTCGGCAAAGAGCGTGTCGCCTCTTCATCCAGCACGTGTGCTCTCGTCTCTTCTTAACAGAAAAGAGCCACAGTGGTAACGTGGAAGAAGCGCAGCATCGAACGCCACCCCTGTCGTCTCTGTTCCTTGGCTCGTTTCTGTCTGTTCCGTCTCTGTTGCGTTGGCTCGTTCGTTGCTTGTCTCTTCTTTCCTACCGTTGCCACCAACTTGCGCCGAGCTATCCATCCTGTGAGACTCGAGAAACAGTGCTGGCGGCGGTTCTGTACGTCTGCCAGAAACCGTCACGCTGTCCCGTCTCCGGTTGGCGTATCCGTTTCTTTCCCTTCGTCTCTTCCAACCCTCCCACTCTCTCATACAGTTTGCTCGCTAGATCATGATGAGACGATCCTGGGGCTCGACGTTTCGGCAACATTCTAAAAGATGAAAAAGAATTACACGTACGAAAGAGAAAAACAGATTCCCGTGACAAATTCGTAGAAAAGCCAAATGAAAAAAGCTCTCGGTGTTTTATAAAGATTCATATACATACGATTCTCGATTGTGTTCTTCTCTCGTTGTTCCAGGTATGGTTTCAAAACAGAAGAGCCAAATTTCGTCGGAATGAGAGAAGTTCGGCCCTCAATCGCGGTGCCTCGTCGAGTCGTGAGATCGAAACGACCACACTACCACTGAGACCGATCAGAGTCGCTCATTCGCACGAGCACGTCAACGACACGAATTCGTTGCAAACGTCGCAGATAGGACAATATCCGTACGGCGATTATTGGAGATCGCCTCAGCATTATACGACCGTACAGACAACACCGACGAGCTGCCACGGTTTCGTCAATGGAAATTTGAGTAACGTCGGTTTTCAAACTTATCATCAGACCGATTTGCACACCGGTCTTGACTCTTCGTCATCCGTGAATGGACTCAATGCTCTCAGGCTCAGGAGTCATCCTTACGGTAGTTCGTACTCGGCGATGCACGCGAGTATGTGACCTCGTGAATTTTCACTCTCCGACAAAGCCAAAGGAATTCTCGTTGGAACTACGGCATAATTTTTCTTAAATATAATTTTAACAAGGATCGAATACAGGGTAAATATCGAATTTTAAGAACGTTTGAGGTATTATAAAAAATTTTTTAAAAACCTTCGGTGAAGAACGAACAACGTGTATAAGTCGAAACGTTCGGATACTAAAGATTGCATAAAATCGTAAACAGTGCGTATAATTCGGATGCGTAATATGCATACGTATATCGCTCTTGAAATAGCTTCGCGGGGAATAAATTGTACCAATGAGTAAATACACATGTTTACACATATCGACATATATATATATATATATGATATATATATATATATATAATATAATATTAATATATAAGTGTGAGTGTATAAATACAAATACTTATTCGTAAAGAAATATCAACAAAGACAAAATTTGATGTCCGGAGGGAAGAATGGAAGCGTGCCTAGCGGCTAATATATATTTTCTTTCTTTCTTTTAATCGAGTACGAAATATTAAAAATTTCATCGATGATAAATGAGCTACGTAATTGGCACGCGATTAGAATATATTCTCACTTTTGTAGTCTTATTTTCAAATGGTCCATTATGGCGTGTTGTTTTGTTTTGTTTTCTTTTTCTTCTTCTTCTTCTTCTCTTTCTTACTGTTATTCATTTAATAATTAAATTCGGGAATATAATGTTGTTCGGCGTTTTACCGTTGGCACGCTAGTGCAATTTTATCGTAATTAAACGGTCACGAGGACATTTTGCACGGCGTTGCTCCAATCGACTTTCGAAGGAACGAGATAAAATGCGGGTGCAATTTTCGTACCGCATGGACACTGGCATCCGGCTATCCAGCTAAACGAACCGAGTTTAGCATCGCACTTGGGACAGTTGAGCTTTCCCTCGACATTGTGAACGATGTCCGGCATCCAAGCGAGCGGCTCGATGAAGTAAGTTTTGGTGCAAAATTCCGTCGGGACTGGTTCTTGCTTCGTCGCATTTGTCGTTCCTGCGTCATCGGCTAGAACGATCGTCGGAGCTTTTGGCGATTTGTCGCGTCTCTTCGTGCTAACGTGTCTCCAGATTTGACGTTCCCGAGGCGAATGAGGCAGTACGTTACTCGCGCTCGCGACGATTCTACGGCATTTTTTGCAACGATAGACCGTGGGCTCTGGTCTTACCGTAGTCAGTGCCGGATCGGCTTTGACTAGATCTATGCAACTGCCAGGAAGTATTCGTGCTTTACGAACCATATCCGCAGCGATCTGTAATCTGTACATCTTAAATTGAACGTTTGCGTTGTCGATGCTACAGCCCATGTCCTCGTAAAGTTTCAACTGGGCCAAAAAGCCAGGATTCGGACCGACGAAACGTCGTTTGCTCTTGACGACATCGAACGCCGTAGCGAAAGTCAAATTGTGCTTTTTCATCGTGTACGCTATTACCAAAGTAGCCGATCTGGACACGCCGAAGTAACAATGGACCAGAACTCTACCTCCTCCTAATAGAGCGTAGTCGATGAATTGGTAAGAATCCTCGAAATAAGTCAGAAAATCCTCTCTCGGCATATCGGTTATCCGAATGTATTTGAAAGTCATATCCGGTAGTTGTTGTATCTTTCTTGGCAGAGGACAAGAGTCCACGGTGAGTATGTGAGTAATCTTGGCATCTTTCAACCAGGCGACATTCGTCGCAGCGGTCAAATTTCCGAGAAACAGACCCGGTTCGATTTCGTCGCAGCTCGAAGGACCGGCGTCGAAATCATCCTTTTCGTCCTTGGCCATCGTAGGATTTTCTCAAAACCCTTGTAAATCCCAGGAATATCTGTAAATATTGAATAGAACGTTGATATTAGTTTGGAATTGGAATAACTTGGAAAAACAAAGAATTTCATACTGATTCGATGTTTTAGAAAAATTGAATTTTCGCGCCAGATGAACAAATGAATGGTGAATTCTTGTTTGTTTGGAATACGAATTATTAGTCCCGTGAATGATGAGCGAGAGTTTTACGGTGACGGGGATTGATCGAAATACCGCAGTGGAGAGATTACTTAAAAATTCACAGAAGTAATTGAGCTTTTTTTCTGTCATAATTACAATGCGTTTGCGATGAAGACCGTGAGTTCGAATGACATGCTGCTGTAGCACGCCAACCGGTGGCTGAACTGGCGCTCGATAAATGCTACATAATGCATTGGTACACAAGTGGAAGAAGGACAAAGCGCATACCTCTATCCGTGAGAACACATGTTATTACGATGCGACGTTAATGATCCGTATTTACAAGCTTATGGATCTTACCCACAGTAGCCATCTATCGGCGACGCGGGCAATGTAAAATATCTCACGATTTTATCACTAGATGGTAATATTAAAAATATCACCGTGGCAAACTCGTCTCGCTTTTCAAAACAGCCGCATAAACAAACGCCAAGTAGAGTTTACCTATCTAATAATAAGTAACTATGCTACAGAGAGAAGAACGGAGTGAGGGATAGAGAGTGACAGATACTGGGAGAGATTTATACCCCTTGTGGGCCTTGTAGCGAATAAATAAATGAAGTAATGAAAATATTCGTTATTAAATAAATACCCGACCTTACACCAATCCGAAGTTTGATATTCCTAAAGAGCTATAATTAATGTAGGAGTAACGTCCCGAATTACGACATTACCACTAGATGGCAACATATACACGTGGGAAGAATGACAGTAGCAGACAGCAGTAACAGCTGTTCGTTACTGACATTTGTGTATATCGTTCCGCTCTCCGATGTGATAGCAGACAGCACGTTAGTATTTATTTCTCCAAATGTGATAAACCAAATACATTCCAAGTTAGTCGTCGCTCGACGCAACTCCTCGTCGAATATAAGGTGCATTGTAAACCGATAAAATATCATCGCGAATGTATGAAAAAAGTTGTTATTCTCAACTCGAAGTTTCATCGGTGCGATGACAGTGGAGTCTATAGAGGCAATAATGTCTTTATTACCAGATGAAACACGAAATTTCTTCTGGGACAGACACGAGAGAAGAAAATGGTTCTTCTCATTAATATTCGGTACCTGCATGGTATACGCCACGAGAACCTCCGTTCCACTGTCAATGCCGGTCATCAGCAAAGAAAAATCATGGACAAAATCAGATTCCGGAGTTATACTCTCGAGTTTTTTCTGGGGCTACACTATGACCCAAGTTGCAAGCGGTTACATGAGTGATCGTATAGGAGGGCAAAAAATCATGTGGTTTGCTGCCGTTGGTTGGGCAGGAACCACACTTTTTCTACCCGAAGTCATTAATTTTTTCGACAACGTCGATTATTCAGTGCCAATGGTTGCAACGATAAGAGCAGTGAACGGTGCATTCCAAGGTAAATATTCGCGATTTACGTACATTCGCGATAATTGTTAATTTACAATTTTTATAAATTATTGCAGGTATGCATTTTCCTAGTATGATAAGTCTCACCAGCCAGAGACTTCACGAATCCGAACGAGCCTCCTTCTTCAGTCTCTTGATATCCGGTTCGGCTCTAGGAACTCTACTTACTGGTTCCTTAGGCTCGTACTTGTTAGAAAACTACAACTGGTCATTAGTATTTCAACTTTTAGGTAACTAAGAAAACCTTACTGTTTTTAACGTTCCCAAGAAAATAAAAATACACTATTCTTGAACAATTAGCTCACACTCGCTTCTTTTTTCAGGTGGTATAAGTTTCGTATGGACGGCGATGCTTTATTTTCACAGTCTGACGATAAACGGTAGTAAAATCGTAAGAAAATCATCAACGGACAATTTACACTGGAGAGAACTTTGGAGCAAGCCACCATTTTGGTAATTATCCGATACGTCTTGTATAAAACGATCCTGTTACAGATTTTGTTTCGTTTCCATGCGTTTTCGTTACAGGGGGTGTGTGATAGCTCACGCTTGTCAGAATAATTGTTTCTTCGTTCTTCTATCGTGGATGCCAATGTACTTTCACGATACTTTTCCCGAGGCCAAGGTAGCGTAAATGTGTGAAAAAAAAAAAAAAAAAAAAAAAATTCTGTACAATTTTTCCGGGACGTCGACTGACACTACGATAATTTAATTCCACTGCAGGGTTGGGTGGTGAACATGGTACCGTGGTTGTCTATGTTGCCTTGCACTTTTCTAGGTAAAGCGATATCCGAGAGACTCATTAATTCTGGATACAGCGTTACCTCGACTCGAAAAACCATTCAAAGTATTTGTTTTGCAACCGGCATTGTGAGTCTTCTAATACTCGGTAAATATAAGAAGTACAGACGTTTGCACAAGTGTCGAGATACCAGCTGCATCGCCAGAAAATTCATAACGAAACATATTTTTATCGATCTCGCAGCACAAGTAGAGAGCTTCAAGAGTGCTATTTTGTGTCTGACGCTTATTATCGGAGGTTCGGGTTTTCATAGTAATGCCGTAGCGGTAAATCCCTCGGATCTAGCACCACGACATTCGGGCAGCGTTTTCGGCCTTATGAACAGTATTGGCGCGGTACCTGGTCGGTATTTAAAACTTACCAATATCATCGAAATGTCCAAAGATCAACCGAACAATCATACGATGCATCGTTCTAGGCTTCCTTGGAGTTTACTTCGCTGGATACATTTTGCACATAACTCACAGTTGGGCCGTAGTCTTTATTTACATCGCCGTGATCGACGCTATAGGCTGGGCCGTTTATCTCGCTTTTGGAGGTGGACAACCGATCATTTGAAAGTCTTTATGTGATAATGGGCATAATGAAAATCTTGTAAATAAAATAATTTATCAAATATATATATATAGAAGTTACATATATTTATTGTCTATTTACCCCGAGGGGGGTTTTCACACTTTTCTCTCATCTTTCGCATTATTTATAAGCATCTTTGACATGTAAGGACCGTCCAATTCGTAGCCAATCTTTCTGTAATAATTACGCGTTCCAACGCCCGAAATCACAGCTATTTTCTCCGAACCGTGCTCCTCCAGAGCGATACGTTCCGCCTCTTCCATCAACAGCATACCGAATCCTTGATGTTGAAACTTTGTCGGATCTCGAGCATTCACAGGAACTACGCTACCGTAAACGTGAAGCTCTCTAACTATCGAGCATTTTCCCTTAAGTTCGGCTCTGCAATAAATATCGATATATTACGAAATCTGCAATTTTTACACAATCTCTGGAATTTAATGGGCAAAAATAACGTACCTGAATGTTTCATTGGTACATTTTCGTAGTCTCAGTAAACCCACGAGTATATCCTGCGTAGGATCCTCGTAGGAAAGAAACGTTTCCCAACCATTGTTTGCCGTGTAGTCTCGACGTATGAGCTCGACCTCGTACGGTTGGATTTTATTATGAATTTCTTGAATACCAACCTCGCGAGTTCTAACGTCGCGGCAGTCCGTACCAAAATCCTTCATTCGAGCAAGTGCCAATTCCCGCAGATTTCCATGTTCTACGCCAGAACTGGATGGAATAACGTGAATAACGTCAGAATAACGCGAAAAACGATTTTTGTGTATTATAAGCCGATATGCGTTACCTGACGAGAGGCATTGGTATGTCACGTTGTACGCGATAAACGCGAGTCCATGGTGGTATCAGAGCGAGAATTCTTGCAATAAGATCTACCAGAGTACTTGGTGGATAACTCTTGTATCTCCCGGTCTTCCAAAGTTCGTACAAACCCGTGCCGCGAATAACGAGAGTCGGATAAATCTTGAGACCATCGGCTCGGAAGGCAGGATTCTCAAAGAATTCCTACAAATTTGTTTAATCGATGAATCGATCATTGTCGTCGAAATCTCAGTGGAATGTTGTCAAGTCTACTCACGACAAATTGCTCGATATCCCGTTCGATATCAACGTTGGGAAGATCGGGCATCATGTGAGCAATTACTTTGAAGCCAGCGTCCTTCGATAGCTGAAAACTCTCGCATACCGCATGAACCGTGTGTCCTCTGTTGGTGTCGCGCGCGACATCTTCGTAAACCGATTGAACACCAATTTCCAATCGAGTACATCTGTTTCGACGAAGCGATTTTCAAGAACTGGTACAAAGTAACAATAATTATAAAGTGTATTGTATACCCATAGCGTAGCATATCCGATAGATGCTTCTTCAGACAATAATCGGGACGCGTTTCGATCGTTATTCCAATACACTTGGTTCGACTTCGCTCGGAATATTTCACCGCCTCGTCGACGTTGTTGCTAACATGACCGGATAGAGCGTCGTGCAAGTTTCTTATAAAAAAGTCTCTATAATCTTCCGGCAGAGACATGAAAGTACCGCCCATCACGATAAATTCGACCTTGTCAACACTGTGACCCAATTGTTTCAACTGAAAGGAAAATCATTTTAGAACGTAAAGTTTCCATTCGTCTCTTAACCCATTTGCATCATCGATCTACTTAAGCCGCTGCGTTAAAACATCCGCGACGTTCAACCGACGATCGCCTCGTATCACAGTGGTAGATAGTCGCGGCTCGTGGATTATTTCGCGCTCGGCGATAGCAAACAGTCGCGACTCGCGAATTAATCCGCGTTTGGATGCGAATGGGTTAATGATAAATCAAGTAATTCACCTGTTCGACTCTATGTCTAGTCTGTAGAAAAGGATTGTATCTAGCTCGTATAGCTCTCATAGACGTAGGTTCGTATCCCGTGTAAGATTGAGTAGAATACTCAAAATCCGAATCGGGTCCACCGGGACAGTAAACGCAGATATTTCCTGTCATGTTTATGTGGGGACATCTATGAGGCTTGCACATTACCGCTACTACTGCAATCTGGAAAAATAAATTCTTCTTACAGCAATAATTTACAGCAAGGTTTTTTCAAAAGAATGTTTTTTTCGATCGAACTTACACCACTAGCCGTTCTGATAGGTTTCGCCTTCAATTTCGGCAAAAGTATACTTTTAGCATCTGCCGGAACCGAGGCAATAATATCGACGAGCCTCGGCGATGATTCCAAGCCATACTTTGAAGAGATTCTGGTTTTTAGTTTATTAAGATCGACGTCTCTGTGTTGTTCGTGCGCGACCAAAAGTTCCTGAATGATTTCTCCTATTGTCATCACCATTCGTTCCTCCTTGCTCTCGGTAAATACTGCGACACCGATCAAGATCACGCGACGAGGTTAAATGTGTAATAATTCCGATGCAACGGATGAATAATCACTTTTTATTCTTTTTTTTACCTTTACGCTTCCGCACCATGATCAAGATTTTATGATATTATCCGTTTATCGAGTTATCCGGCCAGTATTTATGGCGAATTGAGGAGAAAAGTCGATCTTGATCTTTCTTTTATTGTTGTAAGTTACTTTACACTGTTTTACACGTGTAGTGTGCGGTGTTTGCTGACTGCGCACTGTGTCGGTAACAACGGGCGCATGGTGCACAGAGCGACATCTACCGGGTAATTACTACACAACGGAGTGAGGAACATATGACGTCGGTAAGATAGCGAGCTCACCCCCGGGATCGTAGATTCATAACACTAGTGTTGTTTTGTTAGTGTTTATATATTTTAGTGTTTCATGCTTCGATGACGTTTAAGCAGAGTAATTGAGCGGTAGTTGATCAGGACAAAACAAATCAATTATTATGCTAACATGTAATCAACACTCCACATTTTCCAAAGTCCATAACAATGATTTATTCAGATGCCATAATATAAGGATTACATATGATCTTCGCCTGGCATAGCGTTTTTAACCGAACTGCTATGGGACCGGTGATATACGATCCTTCGCCATCTTGGCCAACACTACCCGGTGGAAGAGACTATAAATTACGCAAAATAAATAAATTATCGAAACATTTCGTCGAAATAAAGTGACATTCTGATAACGGACTCATGACGATCAAACAACACTTTAGGCTTCTCTCATAGCGACGAACAAAGGACACCCACTATGGCGTCGTTCTCGATCGATCTGTATATTTTATCCCCAAATCATGAAGTCGTACAAATATACGAATCGCAATGTTCGTAATGATGAAAAGTTTCGTTTTTTTTTCTTTTCTCAAACAAATTTCATCGTTGCGCGAGCGTTTATTTCGCTGCTGGCTTACATGTTCTTTTGTTGTCGTCTAGGAACTTATTTATTACATGCAAGAACGCTCTTGAGGAAGACACTTGCATTTTAATCAACCGTATATCCCTCTTTTACGTCTTAGGTTGGTTTTTTTTATTTTTCTTTTTTTTTTTATTAACTATTAAAACTGCATCGCGCGTAAATTCTCGAAAACGATAACACTTCTTGTCCATTCAACAATTGCAAACATCTAACATCTAGTTGTTCATCACTATTATACGAGGTAATAATGCAGGCGTGCTTTTTTTTGCGTTCGACAATTATATAATGCAAAGCATACACACACAAATATGCATAGGCAAATATGGGGCATCGACACCGAAAGTGTCATAAGCTACTTTTTTTTCCAAATCTTCTCAAATCGACTTTCCATAAAATTTCTATGAATATATTTTTGTTTCACCCTTTCTATCTTGGACTATACGCAAGTCAAACCATAATTCTAAAAACGCACGGAAAACAATTTTCTCGAAAGAATTTTCAAACAGTTCGTTTTACATAATACGAGAAAAATACGAGATGATGGGAAAACATTTGAGAAGCTTGAGAAATGTAAGTGAGCTTTGCGAAGAATGCCTCCATACGCTAACGATAAGTGTGTATAAACTACACACAGCGGTTATTACATAGCTGATCGAATAAATAATTCTATATGAATATTGTACCAACTATATAACATAAAATTGCCTAAAAAATAAGGTAAATAACCATTTGCGCCTTAATTCTCTGTTTCTACGAATTCGCAGTTTTCTTCATATTTTTAAGCCGAATCACGCACTTACGTAACATATAGCCTATGATGAACACGTTTTTTCAACATTTTATTTTTATTTTCTCATGATAATAATCACGACCGAATAACTCTCGATCTCGGGATTAATCGTCAATCTGATTTATAGCGGCTTATTGCGTATTTTATCATTTCTTTTTGTTTTTTTTTCGTTTTTCCTCTACATCGTTTTACAGTGTAAAATACGTGTGTGCGTGCGCGCGCGCTATAACGTATAATCACAGCCCATTGCACTAATCTCATCGTACACGTTTGATCAATCAATATTTTCATCTTTTCATTACTTCTTTGTTTTCGATACACATGTATATAATCAAGAAAGAAGCTCTTATTTCGTTTATCGTATTAAGAAGCGAATTAAGCATTGCCGCGGTCAAAACCGTCTCGCAAGTCTCGCAAAGGATCATCGTCGCTTTATTAAACAGGATTTTCTTGTCGTAGAGCATTTGTTTTTTCTTTATACCATACAGATTTAGGATGTACCTCGATGATTGCGTCGCCGATAGGTCGTTCTGCGTGAGGACTGAATTTAAAAAAAATACAGATTTTTATATTCGGACAAACCAGATTTAATTTTCTACTAATAACGACCCATCTCTAAAAAAATGGCTTTAATTCCAACATTCTAAAATTAATACGACGCTTTTACATTGTTCTCTTTTTCTAAGAGAACGTTATCAGGATGAAAGGAACACGTGATCGGGGAAAATGGAATGTAAACGTGTGACGCAGAACGACGATATAAAATGGCTTGAGTATTATTATTATTTAACGTTACTCAATTAGCAAAAGAGTGTTGGATATGTCTCTGTCGTACGTGCACTACACTTTGGCATCGGTATCTTCGATCGTTCACTGCGTAGTATACTACAATTAACTACTAGTTATTAGTCCAGTACGCCGTTACGTATATGCTATGTCGCATTCAAGTTCTAATGATAGAGTATCAACGCGAGGAGCAGGAGGGTATCATAGCAATTACTATCTCGCTCGATTATATACCTGTTAAGCGTTATACGTAGATGAGATTATCGTTTAAAAGACCTTTATCTAATCGTATCGTCGATGAGAAAATTTTCTACTAGAGCTAACAATAGAAAGACAATTAAATTTACGCCAACGTTCGAATCTTAAGTCTAGACTATGTGAAACGTAAATAATAGTAATATTTTTCTTTTCCTTTCGTCAATTTCAAGCATCGAGGAACACTTGAGTTTAAATTTACGGTTTATTTCTGGTTTCTGTTGTTGTTTTTTTTTGTCGAGAGAGAAAAACATTGATACAAGAGGAGCAAAATGAGAGGATATACGGGGGTTTGGGGGAAGGAGATTAAGGTTGGCGCATTGCAGGTGCCACCGTCCCCCGCCACTTCCGTCTCTATCGATATCCCGGAAACTTCGGTGAAAACTTTGTTGTTTGTCACTCGAAGCTCGTCCTAGGGTTTTCAAGAGTGATTTTGTCTCGGACATTTTATACTCGTTCATCCTGAAAATTCGTAAAATAATTTTCGTAATTTCCCTCTTTCGTACTTTCGTATAACAAAAGTTGGCTGAACAACGGCGAGACGTGAAACTCGGCCCTTTTTTTCTCTCCCAACTCTTTGACGATTCAGCGTGTACTTCCCGCTACGGCCGTAAGAGGCTTTGCGAATAATTCATTTAATCACGGAGATGGGCGTCGCCGTCAAAGAAACGGTGATGAGCGTTTTCAGGAGGATGCTAAAGAAAATGTATCTTACGAGGGAAATAGATTAAAAGGATGAATTTTTCTTGAAAAATTAAAATCCAGAGTAATTCGTAAAAATTGCGATCGTTAAAAATTTATTTTCTTTTCATTTCGGTTTCCGACGGAGGAGATCAAGAAAACGAATCGTTTGTCAATGTTGAAACGCGAATGTACAAATTGGATCGAGGATCGTTGAAATTTAAAACGGACGTTAAATCCTTCAATTATAAATGATTCGAGGACACTGAGTTCAATCAACAATACGTTATACACGGAGCTTGAAGCATTGTTCGATCAAACGAGCATTGGAGCGAACATCACGTTCTAGCGACGCTATATGTATCGTCCTTACACCCAGCTTGACGCGTTAATTAGACTAATTCATTAGTCCGGATATTAAACCCGAGAGAGAGAGACTTGTGTGCACGGAGGACTATTAATCAAACGGCCCATTTCACGTTTGGTGCTTCAAGCACCTACCACGTACAAAGCCTCGATACGCCTCCACAAACACGAATGGAATATTCGTGACCAAACTGTGAGCATTTTCCCTGTATTTGACTCGTGAGCAATTTTCTGTTCGACTGATAATCGCAAATTCAATTTAATGCGGCACGTACGTAACGTTCTCTCGAAAAATCCATTATACGATTAAATACAATTTGATTGAAAAAGAAAACATTAAAAAAAAAATACACACACCCACAATACTTCAATTATTTTAATCGATTACACTCGATTTTTCGAAACGACGAATATTTTAAATAAGAGTGTTCCTCGTAGCTCGTGACGCGAACAAAAAAGAGAAAAAACATTTGCTCGTTTGCTCGTCGAACATTGAAACCGGGTGGTACGCTTCTTTCGCGAGATAAATGGTTCGTGCTCTTACAAGTGTCGATTCGAAGTATAATTCGATTTGAGCATAATCGATAAGACTCTCGGAGTCGTAATTTCATTTGCGAGACGAGAGAGTTCTTTTTTTCACGATTCGACGGTCTCGACTTTAAGCCTAGGAAGCAGTTATATCGTCAAGTTCATTACAAATAACGAATCAAATGTTTTCGGGACGAGATTCGTATAATCGTGTCGTTTGGAAAACAAAAAACAAACAAAAATTGTTCAATCGGTAGTCCGACTTTTCTTTCGCACAGTCTTAAATTCTAGGGTCTAAAATGTATTTTTATCACACGTGTCTTTCATCTAAAGAAATAATGATGACTTATGTATATAATTATAACGACTCGCCGATCAATACATCTCGGACTCTTGCCAACGAATTTTCTCACCCTTTCTCTTTCGACTAAATGTCTTACGACTAATTTCGGCGTGCTATCACTATCACCCTAAGTTTCTACGAAGAAGATTTTCAGTATCGTTCGACGACTAGAAAGATTGGATTCGGTTACAGACTCTCGAAGCGATTTTATCCGGACAAATCGATAGAATAGTGTGTATGTATGTGTCTGTGTGAGAGAACCGTGCAAAACAGAGAGTCGATACGAAATATCGAGCCACGAATTGAAATAATTGCATCAAGCGATACAATATTTGCGGCGTGCTTGTAATAGATCCGAGACTCGGGTCGATAAAAAATGTGTAAAGCCTTCATAAAACTACGTTTCGGTTTAAACGCGAATTATTTGATTAAAAGTCATTTATACATTAATTAAAACGTTCGTTTTCACGACGACTCGCAACGTCGTTATCCCTTGATAAAGAAAAACAGAAAAGTCTCGCACATTCGATGGATGATTAATCTCCGAGAATAGTTTAACATCTTTTCTCTCTCTCTCTCTCTCTCTCTCTCTCTCTCCCTGTCTCTCTTTCTCAGCGGTTAAAGTACCAACAATTCTCATAAGGCTATTCTCGTTAATTACGAGATGAAACTCGCCCCTTTATCGATCAACGCCGTAACAAAGCAAGACACGTGGAATCATTATAGCTGCGACGCAAGCACATGTTTCTTCTTCTTCATTTCCCTGTTGTAAATTTTTCTCTCTTTTTTTTGTATTCCCTCGAACGCGATACATCATATATTTCTTCAAAAAACAACGATACAAAATATCTCTCTACCCCGACTATCGTCTATCCAATTAACAATGATGTCCGTTCGCGTTGTTTGTTTTTGTATAATCTCGTGCACTCGTTCGAAATTACATTGTCTCGTAATTTATCATCGTTTAATAATCTTGTACTCGCGATGCGACGAAGGGCTTGTGTGAGAACGTTGCAAATCTTGGAATAAACCTGGGCGTCTTAGATTTGATTGCGCGCCCTGTAACTTTTATACCAACTTGTGTATTTTTCTTCTTCTTCTCATCATCTTCTTCTTTTCTTCTTTTTTTTTTAACATCGTTTGGTGTTCTAATTCACTTTCGTTAAATTCATATCTCGTAACATTCGTTCGTATAACCAGGCGTAATATAATAATGTCTTTTTGTTTTTCTTCTTCATTTTTTTTCAATGTTAATCTACTAAAAAACGCATTAATCTCTGCATAGGCCACATCGAACTTATCAGTTATCAATGGTACTTAATACATTACGTCAACAGTTTACTGGAATCACATTCGATCTTTTCTTTTTTTTTGAATTTTTTCTTTCGTGTTCATACGGTGACTCGATGGCAAACGGGAAAGAAACGAGAAATTGCAACAACAACGATAAAAATAACGATCTTCGTTCTGTCGATAACGTTTAAAAAGCCTTCGAGCATTCGACGCGACGCTCGATACCGTTCGATTTAATGATAATGTAGCACGTTCTATTGAACAGACCCTGACGCTGCGCGCTTAGCAAATATTTATACAAACTCTTATACGAATTAGAGGCACCGCATGTTTAACTTAAGTTAAACTTATTCACGAGAGCTTTGGTTTAAACTCGGGGCAAACACGGCGAGCGCGATAATTGTGTTCTTCGTATATGCCCGTCTCGGATAAATCCTTAAAAACTCAAACGACAGCCGAACGTTGAATTTCGCAATTCGCCAAATTCAATCAACGATTCCTCGCCGCATTATACGTTAGCGCATTCTTCTCTAGCCAGCCGTCGATAATCCTTAATACTCATAAAACCTCTGAGCAGCTCATCTTAACTCGACATTATTATAATTTTCAAAAAATGTTTTTTTTCGTGATTGTAGTCTCGCCTGTTGAGTGTCTTTTTTTTTTAATCAGCAGGATCCCACGACACGGTCCAGGACAAACTTGACGGCATTCGACACAATGCCACACTAAAGCACGGGCTCTAGTATCGTATAACAAAAAAAAATGATAATCATAATTATGATAAAAATAAAAATAATAATAAATAATAATAAAACGTAATAATATCACTAATCTTCTATATTTCGCAGATGATCTCGGCTGAGTGTATTCGGAGCGTTAAGGCGGATTCAGATTCGTTTCCTCATACCCAATGTAGCCGAGATCGTCGCAACTGGCGATCGTCGGCAAAGTGGCTCTTCGCCTCCGATCACAGAATTCATTATTAATTGTTTTTCCTTTCTTCCTCTTTTTCTTTTTTTTACAATTTAATAGTAGATCGGTTTATGTTCGTCGGAGGAATATGGTAACGCTTAGTTATTTATTTGTTTTTTGTTTTGTTTTCCCCGGGCTACCGTCGCTCCATCAGCGGTGTGTTGCCACACTAATACTGCTTCTTCTTTCGTCCGCAGCACGTGGCGTCGTTGTCGTCGCGCGATTCGCGTCGCACCGTGTTGTTTACCTTCGTACATTCCACCGTTGAAAAATGTATACCGATGCAACGCGAAACGCTTAGGGATTAGAAGGGATTATCGTGGGAAAAGTGTTCTTTCCTCGTTATCCCCGAATTGGGATTTATCTACAGGTACTTCGTGATGTAAGTATGAATAATAATGTAACGGATGTGTTTCGTTTCTTTTTCTTTTTTGTTTCTTCTTCTTCGTTAGTTCTCTTTTCCTTGCTTTGGTTATTCTTCTTACTTGCTTGTTGTAGATACGTTACTACGGGAAGGTCAACGACGTCCGCTCCATCGCGTGCAGAGACAGAAAATGCAGTTAGCAGTTGTTCTGTATTATTGCGTGCTGATGGAGCTGTTGCTGCTGGTCGACATATCGGATACCGGTGGTTCTTCGTACTGTCGTACTCTCGGCGGTGGCGGTAGAGGCAGATTGCCGCAATCCGGCAACGGTGGCAGGACGTTCCTCTGGAATTGTCCCGATACATTGCCAACCGGTTGATAATTCGCCACGACGATGATCTTGCCGCTTCGACTGCGCGCCTTGCCGACACCGAAGCCACGGCTGCTAGCCCATATGAGCTGCGTGAAGTGACCTGCGCACACGGGACATCTGGATCAGGCGAACATAAAGGCCTCGGAAAGTCCGTCATTGTGTACACGTACGCGGATATGCCTAATACCAACTCTACTCGCTACCACCACCAATGGCTCGTGTGCAGAAAATTTCTACACAGTTATACCGGCGATGTCCCGAGACACTCGGGCTCTTAGCTCGTGCCTCGCGCACACTCTCTTCTCTCTCTCTCTCTCTCTGTCTCTCTCTCCCTCTAGAGTCTCATTCTCCACGCGAGATCTCCCACTCAACGTTCACGGTTCGTTCAGTCATTGAGAATTACGATAAATGACTCGAGCGTCGTGCGTGAAGCATGTTCTTAGGCGCCGAATGAACGAAGCTCGTGAAAAATAGAGAAATTTGCGATTTTTTTAAATTTGCCGAGACGAAGATCAATTTGTCCCATTTTAACGTAATTGCGAAGACGTCGAAAGGGTTCAAATTGTTTAAGACTGCTTTTATATATATATTTTTTAACGACCGGTGCTTTTTCAATTTAATGTACGTGTCGTGGATTTTTTACGATCGGTCATCATCGCGTCCTCGTGAAAAAGTTTTTTCACGTAAGGGTAACCGGAAGGTAATAACGACAGGGGATAACAGACTCGTCGCTGCTATTTTAATAGCTTTTCCAATTTCGACGAATCTGGATAACATCGTTTGTCAAAATGCACGCAACCGTGTACCGCTCTATTTTCCGGTCAAGGTTTTGCTTCGCGCGCCTCTCGATTCACAGATTTTTCATATTTCACACAACGTGTATAGATATACGACACCGAACAGCCTGTACGGGTGCAGGCAGATTCACTCGATCTGTATGCTGGAAAATAATTGGACTGGCGCTGGAGCCTGTCGATTCCCGCGAGACTGACGAGAGAATGGGAGGAAAGAGAGAGGGAGAGAGAGAGCAAAGAGCCATCGGGTCAAGGCCGTGAGATACTCTCGTGAAGCTTTGATTTCGACCCTGCCCTATGAACCCACTACGGAAGTTCAAGGATCTCTTTGTCCGACGGCCTCTCACCACGAAACAAAAGAGATAACTCACTTCCGTCTGATCGCCTTTTATTCAAAACCACCTAACGATTTTCTCTCTCGTGCAAATACTTCAGTCATAATTTTAACGAACACCTCGTCATTTTCCATTGAGAAACAAAAATCTTCCGACTAAAACAGGTTTTATAGATCCGTCGAGAACGATAACGAGTTTGTGAAGGAACTCTCGCGGTGACTAATGACAAGCTTTCTACTAGGTATTGCGTCATAACGTACACAGGCGCGCGATAAAGAAGTTCATTCGTATATATCGTAATTTCAATAATTTTTTTGACCCCTTTCTACTTTTTCGATTTGAATGATTCTTAGATTTTAAAAATCCGGAAGTCGACTGCTATACGATTTTGTTCATTGGGGAAAAACAAAAAAGAACACGGGCTCAACCGGGATTTGAACCCGGGACCTCTCGCACCCAAAGCGAGAATCATACCCCTAGACCATTGAGCCGATATGATTTCAACGCACGAAACATCTGTTGGGGGGATTCGGTCATCAACGACAGAGGCAGGCAGATTATGCAGTAGCTAAAAAACTGCAGCATAAAATACAAAGCTGCTTGGTACCCACCCACCAATGCCACGTTCCCGAGTACCGGGTCCTTCCTGGATCATGGCCTAGTGAACTACAGGATCGACATCACGCTATCATCTTCTCGGTAGACACTGAAACGATGATGCAGGGATTCCCGAGAGCAGAGCCGAAACCAGAGTCTTACAATTACAAAGAAACGAATTGGTCCACATTTAAAAAACTCTTGGCTAACGTTCTACCTACGGACTCTTCTACCTCGCTCAACAAAAGTCTAACATTGGAAAAGATAGACCACAACATAGGCAGACTCGAAACACGCATGCGAGACGCACTGCAACAAACGGCACCAAAGCGCAACAATAAACCATACGAATACTAGCGGAAATACGACAACAATACCGTTAAGAAACTTCACAAATTTAAATCTTTCATGATCAACCGACTCTTCGAAGCCAGTGACGGAAGAATACAAGGAATGGGCAGACAGGAAAAAAATAGAATCAAGAGAACCATTAAAACAATAAATAAAATCCTATACGCTGAATTCAAAAAGACCGTCACGGCCTATTGGGCGGCGCTGATAGAAAGCATTAACTACAAAAACCCGCATGAGTTCTTTCCTAACATTAACGCGCTGTTACGACCAAAACCCACACTGGGCATTGAGGCGCTGAGAATTCCCAACGACGACACTGAATTCAACGCCGAGATATTCCGACTCTTCCCCCACTTGGTGACCAACATCGAAGTGATAGCCACAGACCCGGACGGTTGGTCATTGTCGAAAAATATCTAGAGACAATAAGTTCTCCAAGATACACTAACGACAATATGGATATATGAGAACAGGTAGAACGGTCGTACAAGGAAAGGGCGGATTGGAAAAAGCAGCTGAGATGGACGAGAAGCACTTTCACAGTGTTCTCCGCAGACAATCCAGCGCACTGCCCCATGATGGAAGAAGGTACCCCGAAATTTTTGTTCACGTACATGGAAATAGCATCAATAATCAGGAAACTCAAAAACAAAACATCCACAGGTCTAGACAACATACCGACAATAGCGATCAACCATCTCCCGCTCAACATTATAATTGAATACGCGGCAATATTCAACAACGCGCTAAACAAATTCTATTATCCGGTCAGATGGAAAGCAGCGAAGGTTTTACCAATATTAAAGAAGGGGTAAAATCCTGAAGACCCAAGGAACTATAGGCCAGTAAGTTTAACCATCAATATTAGCAAAGTCTTCGAGAAGCTAATTAAAACGATGCTGAACACACACACACCCAAATAACAGAATAATCCCGGCGAACCAATTTGGCTTCAAAGCACACCATTCAACGACGCACGCCATAAACAAGTCCTCATCAGATCTAAGCGCTTACCTCCATAATAACCTTATCATCGGGGCGGTGCTAATAGACTTGGAGAACGCCTTTGACTCCGTGTGGAACAAGGGACTAATACACAAAGTGAAAAAGTACAAATTCCCAATGGGTCTAACACTCCTAATCATGGATATGATCAGAGGAAAAAATGTTGTCACTTGGGACGGGAAACTTTTGTCCAGCACAACTTTCAAGGTCACAGAGGGGCTCCAACAGGGCACCGTCACGTCACCCATTTTATTCAATTTATACAACAGCGAGGTGATAAACGCGTTTGGATTAAACATGGAAGAAAATCTCCACGCCATCGTGTATGCGGACGACCTCATTGTGAACAAAGCGGGCTAAAATGTAGAATCGATACACGATACTCTTCAAGACAAACTCAACAAAATCAATACCTATTATCTGGACTGGCATCTAAAAATCAATCCGCAGAAATGCGAGTCGATTGTGTTTAGACGACCCGTCATCACATCAAAGCCTCTACAGACAAAAAAATAACCAAATTCAAACTATCGTTTATAGACGCAACAACAGAGGCACGATCGGATGTCCCAACAAAATCGACCGTCAAATACCTGGGGGTTACTTTCGATCACTTGCTGCGGATGAATATCCACCACAAACAGCAACTAGACAAGAACACTGAGGATCAATTCGAGAATTTTTTACAACACCAAACTAGAACCTAATGCGAAAGTCATTTGTTACCAACTTCTAGTGAGCCGGTTCCTGACGTACGCGGCCCGAATAACGTGGAATGTCCGCCCTACTGTGATGGAAAAATACAGGAGAATGGAAAGATCGATGCTGAGAGCATGCTTGAGGTTCCACAGGACTCAGGCATCAGGATACATCCGTCGCACCAAGAACATCGATGTCTACGCTAAGGCCGATATACCGAGGATAGACTGTTTCATGATAAAGCTCTGCCGGAACTACTTCGCCAAAGTCACGAAAGTTGATAATACGAATTTATGAGGATTGACGAAAGCCCAGCCGAACGAACCGACATGACGGCCTCAGGTTATATTCCACCACAGCTGTTCGTGCACTGTGACAAGCTTGGCATAGTACAGGATATCAACAACATGCCGGTACTATACCACAAAATGAGGCATTTTTGCAATAAAATCTTCTCCCCAGACCCACGGGACTATGCATTCGAGGGTCTGACGTTCGATAGAGCACTCCCAAACTGCGACAAACAGGATTTAAGCAGACTCGCCCCCGACTACGGGTGGCTCCAAGATGACGCTAGACTCAGAGAGGAGCTCAGAAGATGAGCTCGGTTTGGATAATGAGTGGCAGCACCAAAACTCAGAAGCGCTAGTAGGAGATCCGTATGGTCAATTGCTCTATAAGAGCCGTTTCGACTAGAAGCGGGTAGCCAGCACAGGCCAACCGGCGGAGAAGAAACTCCACCCTGTATATATATGTAAATATGTAAATTATGTAAAATATGTCAATAATCCAGCCTCCCAATCCCTTTCCCAGCCCCACATATCCCCTTATAACGTAACACAAAAACAAAACACAATTCCGATAAATGGATTTTAAGCAGCTCGAACACAACACAATGTGCTCGCCTAGGCAATGCACAATGGCCACCAAAAACATTCTTTTGATCTCATTAAGATTATTGGCGAGATGTAAAATAATTTTACCTAACCAATATTTAGTTCGAACTAGTTTTAACGACCAAGCCAAAGTCCTTTTTAAGAAAGTTTGGCACTTATTATCTATTAGGTGTCTTCGGCAAATAAACTATCTTTACAAAAAGAAAACCATTGAGCCGATCTTGAAAAAGTTTCAGCAAATATCGATCAGATCGAATAACTTGTGCTACTTGAAACGAGAAATTTTGAAAATCTTACACCTTTTCTGAAATATTAAATGTTCATCGTCGCGTATCACCAACCTGCGTTTACGTTGGCGTGAAGAACGTCCGGTTCTTTGAGAAAGTCGTATTGCCTTACCGCCGAGTACCAGTAAGCCGCAACGTCTTGACCGGTAACGTCACCAGGCACCGGACCGCCCGGACGGCAGTACAAGTTTTGTCCGACCTCGCGATCGTTGCGATAATAAAACGTATTCGTGTGAGCCAGATGATTCGCCCACGTTTGAGCATATTCGCACAACTGTAACAGTAACAAAAAATCATTTCTTTTTTCATAATCACATTTCAATATTTTTTTTTCTCATACTTTAAATTCATGTTTTAGTTCTTATTTGATGTCAACTTTACAAAATGATATTGGTCTCGTCGCGTATTTTAATATAATTTTTAAAATGTCATCACAAGACAAATTCTAAGAAAAGTGTCTTTCCCACAAAGGTTTGCAATTTCACGAGACAATTTTCCAGCGAAGCCACTTTTCGCTCGTTCCTTTCTTACTCGGGTCGGGAGGGGGTCTTACCTCCGGTGACATCGTCAGAGTCGGTGCATTGTGTCGTTGCCGGTAAACGTTGTGCCAGCAAAGGCATTCGGTTATAAATTCGCTGTCTCTCCAATCCGTTTCCAGGTCGCTGCTGTCGTGAGCTATACTCATTGGCCTGTTACTTAGGATCTGAAAAACGATATAATACCAAACAATTTATTCATCGACAGTTAAAGCAGCGCCACCAGTTTCGTCCGGATCGACCTAATGCCGTTCCACTTAATCCCATTACAGTAATTTTTTTTATTCACGAAAAAATCAATGCCCACGAATATCGAATGAACGTCCCTTCTTTATACAAAGTCATATCGCATAATAAATTATTCATATCGTGGATATTCGATAAATTTAATTTCCAACATATTTAATACTTTTATAAAATTTCCAGTATCTCCATACATTCATGAGTATAACGAGCCGGACTTCCATTCGATGAAAGATATTGAGAAATTTTATATTTTCTTCCATAAAATAGTAAAAATAGATAAATCGTGGAGTTTCAACAATTCTCTCGTCAATTTATTATATATTCGAAGCTACTCCCACGGCCTCGTTCTATTATTTTCCGTGTCTAGCTTGTTATGTAGCACATCGAGATTGTTTCAAAAGTTTTCTCGGTCGTGTGTATCGCGCGTCGTTGCCCGGCGTAGCTACATTGAATTTCCGTTTGGAGTACTTCCGGCCACGACATTTGCAAACCCGTAAACTATCCAGCGAGTATACCAGGATAGGTACAAGCCCCGGGATCCTCGCTAGTGGTATAACTCAATGTTGCGGCAGACAGCATTAGTCATCGACTGGGTCTACCCTTCGTCCGTACTGTGTCCACTCCATGGAGATCTATCTCCTACGAAAATACATAGGATCGCCTGTCCTACTCTACTCCGTCATCCGACCGTGCGACTCGAAGCGCGGATGGTTCCAAATTTCGCCGCTAGATGGTGACAGCGCTAATAACGTTTCTCACAAGTGCCCGGACATCCTAGCGAATACTATATATGAAACGTTCTGTCGCTGTACTATCGTACTTGCTTCGGCAGTACATATACTAAAATTGGAACGATACAGAGAAGATTAGCATGGCCCCTGCGCAAGGATGACACGCAAAATCGTGAAGCGTTCCACATTTTTTGCAACAAATCAGGGGGAATACTAAAAGAAGAAAAAACGACGAAAAAAAAGAAATACTTTTTAGTATTTGCCTCACGTTTATGCAAATTTCTTTCGATTACCTCGGCCCAAGGTTGACTAAGAAATACGGGCGAACTTTTCTTAGCGCTCCTCGCTCGATTCTCAAATGGCAAAGATGCCGAGACTGAGAGAGGGAGAGAAATATAGAGGCCGATAAAACGTTAAATGCGAATGAAACTACTCTACTATTCATGACGGTTGGCAATTTCTTTTACATCCCCAATCGCCCCTATCTCGAAAGAGCGATGTAACGTCTTTTCACTCGAAAATTTCGTAGACCTTCTAAGTTCGAGCCTTAACGATACCCTCATTTTCGTCGCGTCGTATATTTCTTTTTTTTGGATTTTTATTTCTACGACATTTTCCGACCAACGATAGCAACAAATTCGAACGATTTAGTTTCGGTCGCGAGGATATTTCTTTTTTTACCCCGTGTGATATCTCTTTAAAAGGATCACGAGGTCGGCGAAGTGTTAAAGAGGGTTGTTTCGATGGTGCGCCTCGACGGCGTAATGTGAGAATCTTCAACGCGAGCCTCGTTTAACGGTCGCGCGATAAGCTATCGGCCAGAGAGGGGGGGGGGGGGTTGAATTCGTCGCGACCGTATTGCGGAGTCGCATGTTTTATTTTCATTTTTATTTCCGAGTTTTGCACCTTCGAGTCAGCTCGTCCCCTTATCTACGCTGCGTTTCACGATCGTTTTTCGCTTTAGCCGTGACGTAATCGCATCAACCGCGACAGTGGAGAGGAAGTTTTGCGAAAAGGAAAAAAAAGAAATTTCTCTCGTCGCTACGGCGCTCTTTATCAACCATCGTCGTTTGCATGAAACATCAATTTTTATGATCCTTCTGCTCATTTCATCGCGTCAATCGCTACCGTGGGCAAACAGTGGCGGCCATTAACGGAAAATTCGTCAGGCCGCGAAGGGCGTTAAAAAGTCAACAAAATTTGCGAATGTACGTTTCGATGAGAAAAATACGGTAATGCTCCGTCCCCGAGAGCTTATCGAAGGACACTTTCATCACGACGATAAGAATAGAGTTGGTATAAAAAATAGGGGAAAAAATACGTCGCGACGAATACAGACTCGTTTTCAATAACGACATGTCGCATCGCGCATAGTGAATTTATTCACAATGAAGATAAAAAAAAGAATACAATATTATCTCTCTTATAGCCAAAGGGATAAAATCCACGGAAATTATCCTAGTCGATCTTGTTCCAGCTATTGTCGCAGTCCTCGAGTCCATCGCTCACTCGTGCTCGACGTTCTCCTTTTATTTTATTCTTATTTCGTATATTTCTGTCTTTAGAAACGATCTAACGCACACATCGAGGAAGAGAGAGAGAGAGTGATGGACACGCGAACACGTGCGTCCATTATTCATGCGCATTTCTGGACGCCTGGAGATACGTAATGGCGCTATATCTTTCCCTATCGATCTCTCTTCTCGCCAGAGTCCTTCCTGTGCTCAAACACACAGACGTACATACACGTTATGCAAATATCCTTTTGTCGTGTAGAGAGAGAGAGAGAGAGAGAGACATACACACGAACACACACACACAGGCTGTGCAAATATCCTTTTGTTATATCTACATGCACCAGATACAGCGAGAGGTCTTATCGCCTCTCGCCATAGTGAATGACAGGATAAAATAGAATTTAATATTCCTCGACTCCCTTTCCTCCTCTTGGATAGTCGTTCAAATATACGCGCGTTACTTCTCTCCTCGTTCTTTTTTTTCTACTCTTTTTTTGCAACACCTTTTTCTTCCTTTCAACCGACTCTTCGACTTCGTGAAAATATTCTCAACGTTTTTCTTTTTATCCTTTCGATCGAATCGATAACTTTTTTAAACTCCTCGATCGACGTGGAGCAAGACAAATATTTGATCTTCAAAAAAATACCACACCCTTCGTTCTTCCACACCTCGGCGTCATCTCGAAAACAATAATTAAATTTCGTTCGTCGTAATGAAATTTATTAAATTATGTCTCGTGCCCCGAGTTGTTAATACAATTTTCACCCTCTCGCTACGTCGACGAAATTCTATTTTCACCGGGATAGAATCGTATTTGCGGATATCGTTGTTACTATCCACGTATAACTAGGTATAATTGTATTCTATAGGCCGTGGCGGAATTGTAGCAGATGCGAACCGCGGGTCAAATTTTCATGTCGACCGCGAGACAAGGACGTGTGAAATAAAGCAACGTTGGGTAGAGAACACAGGTTGATGAGCAATTGCCGATAGTGGCAACGTCACGATCGGTATCGTATCGGTCTTTGTGTCGTGCGAGCGCACGTGTGATAAATATTCTCGTCTACAACGGGCACCTCGCGAAGAGAGAGAAAGGGGGTGGGGTTGGGAGGATGACTAATGCGGTAAACTGTGACGAGAACGAAATACTGAAAATCGCTGGGATCGGTTGACTTTCGTCCAAAGGGTGAATTCTCCGGTGGCCATTTACCGCATTGGGGTGCGTTTTCGCAACGTATATCGCATAATTTGCTATGCATTCTATACGTTTGTAGTGGGTCAACGAATTAACCAGCGTGGGGTAAATCAACCTCCGGTGTGCAATTGAAGAGAGAGAGAGGGAGGAATGGAAGGAGAGGGAGAGAGAGAGGAAGGGGTGAAAATGGAAGAGAAATGCAACGAGTGGTGGAAGCACACGCGCGTAGAAGTTATTGACACAATGGTTTAAAGCAAAGCAACGGAGACTCGTCCGACAGTGAAAATCATCGCTTCTCTTACCTCTCGTTGCTAATGCTCACAAACAGCGACCTCCGTTGTTCACCGAAGCAAAGATCATTTCCTTTTTCCTCTCGCTGTTGCCCATTATCCGTACATAACGTTATATTTTCCCGCTTAGTCGAAATAAATCCCATTCAATCCAGTGGACCGACCGCCGAATCAGTCCAACGCACGTGTAATCAAGATTTTACACCCTTAAACAATTCCCATCCCTCTCGATCAGTTCCGTCGATAGGAAAATATATCGCTTCGTTCGTTCCCGACGAAACTCGTCCCGACGGACTTTAAAGGACATTGAGAAAAACAATATTTAAAAAATAATAATAATAATAAACATCTTTACATAATTTTCCGACGAAAACAACGGAGAATTTTGTACACGTAGGAGAATTGTAATTTATTTCCGTGCGTAGTTTAACATTGGTATTTAGCGATATTTGCGTCGCCCACGTAGTCGAGGGTGTCGTTACGCGAGGGCGTACGCGCATTTTTCCATCGCCGTTTCGCGCTTACATCGACGATTGTATTCACATCGTTGAATAACGTACCGTGAGTTTATAATTAAAATGTCAAGTGCCTCGTCGTGGTTTCCGAATCGCGCGATTCGTAGCGCGAGGCAACTCGTGTTTCGAACGAGCTTCGCGACGGTACACACGAGAACGACGCTGAAACCGAGAATAGGGGTTGCCGAGGGGGTGAACGGGGGTAGGCGCTCGAGGAGAGCGAGAAAGAATTTTTTTTCCTCATTTTCTTCTGAGCGAGTATCAAATATAATGGTGCTTTGTACTTTCGACGTGTTTTTTTTCTCGAGCCGCGGCTCTTTTTTTTCGTCGCGAGCTTTTTTTTCTTCCGATGTACCTAGCGTGTGCTCGACGAAAAAAAAGAAGAGGGAAAACCTTTTTAAACGAAAACGAAAAGAAAACGCGCTCTTCCTTCCTCGCTCGAAGATTAAAAAAATAAATGATAAAAAAAGAACGCTATAAGAACGAGAGAGAGAGAGAGAAAGAAAAAGAAAAAACAAGATAACTTTTTCTTCCTTCCTTCTTTTCTTTCCTTTTATGGATAATATTTCTTCATTTCGCTCCATCTCGCGGGTACTGGACTTTTTCAATTACCCTAGCCAAGCTCGCTCGATGAGAGACAGAGAATTAGGACAGTGTGTATACTCGTGGTGTGCAAGGGCTGGGGAGGGCAGGGGAGAGGAGGCTGCTACTGCGAGCACATCCGGTAGACGCGCTTCTCGCGGTTTCATAAGCTTCACATAACGGGCGAGCCGTTGTTTCCTTCGAACTGAGAAATCACCGGGTTTCTCTTTCATTTGTTACGGTTTATTTTTTATTTTTATTGTTTATTTATTTTTTTTTTTCATTTTTTTCTTCATCATGAAAAACGAGGCAAATGGAAAGATAGACGACGAGGAGTACGGGGATAATAATCGAGATAATCATAATTAACGTTTGTAACAATGAATTTCCCATGGCAAAACTTCCGTTAAAATTGCTCGGGCGTTGCGAGATTGAAAAATAAAGGGAGCTTTTGTTCCGAGATGTCCGCCGGATCAGAGTCATTAGGGTCTCGATTTTTTTCCACGGTAAGCAAAAAAAACAGTGGCTGGGACGTAAAAACGTCGAGTGAAAAATGACGAACTTTTTCCACAGTTTACGTTTTTCCGCCACCGAGCACGGAAATCAATCTAGCAACGTCGATATCGAACGAGGTGATTAATAATGAACCTTGGGGGGTTTGTGTGTGCGTGTTTTCCCCCAACGGAAATTTGAATTACTGATTTTTATGGAAATTTAAATGATTGATTCGTAAAAAAAAATAAAAAACGTAAAAAAATAGAATATTCGTTTCGTAACCGTAGTAAATCGTCGAGGGATGAATGGATTCGCGATACGTCAGACGTCCGTCACGGGTCGACGTCGTTATCGTTACGATTGTGGCGACTTGGACGAGAGCATTGTCAACATCTATAAAGCACGCCAGACCAGGAAATATATTCCGACACGTGAATCCTACGTCCACCCTCCCACTCTACATCCCACGTTCAAGACTACCTCGGCACGACAAGCGAGAGGGTTGGTTTAGGGGGAGGAACGTGTCATGATTTATCTAGCTGAACGGATAGCGTATCCTCGGTCGGTTGAAGCGACCCGAGACCGATACGTGCGAACCAAGAGAGAGAGAGAGAGAGAGAGAGAGAGAGAGAGAGAGAGAGAGAGAGAGAGAGAGAGAGAGAGCGACAGGAGGGATGAAAATCGTGAAAATGCTGGACTCGGAATTGGTGGTGTTTGAGAGGGTGCTGGTATTTGGGCGGGCCGCACCTGAAGCCAAAGTATCGACCGAAATTGTACGTCGCGCTCCGACTCGTCTCTCAAACTCCCTCACATTCTCTCGCCCTCCACCACCGCTTTTCCGTTGCACCAAGCGATGTAGCGGGGTGCACGAGTGTCGCGTCCGTTCGCTATCCACCGTTCAAACGTTATCTGCCTTTTGGTTGCAACGCTTTCGCATCCACCAACGACCTACCGATTATTCGATAAACAACGACAACGAACAATCCCTCCTATCGGTCTCCCTTCCTCTCCAGCGCGTCGCCGAAAAATATCAACGATCTTCGTATACGCGACACTGGGCAAACTCGACCCTCGAGTCCGAGGGGTAATTCGCGATTCTGCAGAAAAGAAGTAACGAGCGAATGGTTTTCTCCTTTTTATAATCGTACGATTCGTTTAATTGGGGTTTCTTTTTGTTGGGGGGTGTTTTTTTCAATATTCTTCGAGACTAATTTTTCTACGTGTAATTTTGTGCAAATTAATTCGAAATGGAAGGATTATCACGTCGTGAAATAACGAGCGGACGTGTCGAGGGGAGAAATTTTCCTTCGGTAATTATCGACCCGAGAGTTTGCTCGTCCGTGAGACACCGCTTCGTCGTTATTTCGCGAACGTTATCTTCTTTTCACTCGTGGGACTGTTTTTCTTGTCGCGCAATTATAACGCTCGTAGCGACGATTCGAATTTTAAGGGGTTGTCGCTAATTACCTGCTATTCTTTAATTACGCGAACTTGTATGTTTCGACTCGAGGCGTACGAGCCCCTCGGCCACTTTGCAAACAACGACGGCCGCGGTTACGTCTTTATAACGTATTATGCAAACTTTCGTAAGAATTATAATTTCTTCGCCCTCCCGTAGCAATCTCCGTGACTCCACACCAGAAGAAGATGGAAAACTTTTTCATTACTGGCGCTCGGTATAAAGTTTGGCGTAAGAATTATTCCAGCAATGCGCGTGGTTTCCGCTCGACCGCATTTCTCGCAAAAATCGTTGTTTTCGTTGCATTTTTTTTGATAGCAGGGTGTTTGTTGGATGGTCGTTCGTTCCTTGAAACAAAAAAAAATACAAAAAAACGGTGGCCTTCCCGAAGAGTTTCTGGATCATGTCCAGGAGGAAAAGGAGCCAAGGTTTTTAGAACGAGTTTGACTTTCAACCGTCGTATCGAGAATCTCTGCCACGGCGCTCGTTTCAGTCGATAAAACTTTTCCTTGTTCCGATTCCGAGTTCCATTCGTCATTCATCTAGGAAAATGACGAGGCATAATTCTGATCCGTTTTATCACAAGAATCTAAAATGGATTCAAGACGCGTGAATTTCATTCCAGTATTGTCGATTCAAAAACGGCAAATATTTATTATTAAGGTAGATCTAACACAGATCAAAATTAATGCCAATTTAATGAATTTTTGTAAAAATCTAAAAATAGTATTGAAGATGACTTCTGCGAAATTTGAGACTGTTTCACCATACCGTTTTCAACATACCGTTTATGACAAATTTCAAATTTTGCATACGAGCAATGGCTTGTATACTACAAAATGAGCACTTTCCGGATATTCAGTCACCAAAATGTACGAAGGAGTAATGCGAAGTTTTCGAAATTTGGCACAAAAGTAGTTTAGTACATGAAGAATAACATATATTTTATGGCAAATTTTCAACCATATAGTAAAAAAGTATAGACTATTTAAAAAATAGTGTTTTGAGGCTGGAAGAACGCGTTAGTGCGCACGGCAACGTCGATTTCTTACGACCGACGCGACTTGTGACAGGGGAAGCGTTTTTCGTCGATTGTTTTGTTGTTCTTCTCTTTCCAACGCTCGCTCATGACAGTGCTAACTTTTCTCCTTCTGACCAGCTCTCGCGTTCGTATGAATTCCCCTTTCAATCTTTTTTCAGACATCTTTTTGATGTTCTCTTTATTTTAGTCACCAATCAAATATTTGAGGTTCTGTAGGGCTAAGTGTAGAGCACGGTGTACAGAGATCACTGATACCCATACCTCACTTTCGGCACGCATACTCGCAGATAAATGAACCATACGGCTATACGAGTAGAGCAACGTTGTCACGTTTCAATTTTTGACTGGGACTACGTGAAACAAATTTTTATTAAATTAAATTATTTAAATTGTTTTTACGTTCAAGATTTTCATATGGTCTGGAATATTCATGTAAGCTGATAACATTATTTTTACTTGGCCATATAACTTTTTTTCTGAGAATTTTCGCTTCAGTTTTCTTTTGACTTATGCAGTCGTGTTAGAACTACCTTAATATTCGATTTATATCGATATATAAATATCGATACATCGATATTTCGATTATCGATATATAAATATCGATATGTCGACATTTCTATTGTCGACATATAAATATCGATACATCGATATTTCGATTATCGATGTAAATATCGATATCTCGAATATCGATGAAGGTATCGATTTTTCAATCGCTTGTTTAAATCGCATCGAATTTAAAGTAACATTTTTTCAAATAAAAATAAATTCGGCCGAAAAACAAAAAAATTCAAATGGAAAATAAAAAATCGCGTTGAAGTGAAAACATCTGTGTTCGAGTTTCTTTTTCCCATTTGCAACAGATGAGACGACAATTAAAGGTCAGAAGTCGAGTCGTATCGGATTGGAGCGTCGAGAGTTTTGCCGTTTCAAATACGACGTTCGAACGAGAACTCATGCTCGTTGCTCGACTCATCGGGAAGCAATTAGGATGAGTTGGCGAAGGAAAAGTTGGCCGGACGTAGACGAACGAGTCGCAAAGCCCGCGGTCCCAACTCGACGCTCCCCGCGGTTCGTCGTCAATTGGAACGGACGCGAAACTGATCCTACGTTCCTCGTGTCCGAAGGGGTACGAACCGCAGCGTCCGTCACGGTCTAATAATAAGTCGAGTCGACAATTTTCGTTTCGACGCTCTTAATTCCTCCCGTCACGCGTTGCTTTTCGCCTCTTTTCCCTCGCGTAACGTTGCGGAAAATTGTGCAACGCGACACTCGTGTTAATGCCATCTCACCCAGGGGAGAATTGTTTCCCGACACCTGGAGAGACCGTGCGACACGGACAGAGAGAGAGAGAGAGAGAGAGAGAGCGAGTTAGAAATAAGGGAAAGGGGATGAAATAGGAGGCTCGTAGACGTATGCGTGCTTGCGTCGAAAGCTCGTTGGAGCGACGAGACGCACAGAGGCGTGAGGGGAGGAGGATTACAAATTTGGCACGTAGTACGATCCAACTAAGATTCTCGACACGTTCCAACGCGAGTAAGCGTCAATGGTCCGACGGACCACGCTCTGAATATTTCCACGGCGATCCAATCAAAGTTTATTGTCCGGTTAATTCGAAGGCGCGATACGTTTTCCCTCGCTGTTCTCGTTTCGAATCGTTCGAGACGAGAAAAACACGATAATCTCAGATTTATCGTTGTCACGCGTAGTCTGATATAAATAAAAAGATAAATAAATCAACGAATTAATGAAAATAGTTTGTAATTTGGATTTTGCGATTAATCAAACGGCTAATTCGATTAATTAAATGTGACGAAAATTAGACGGCTTATTATTTTATCGTAAACGTTGAAATTTCTTGGAGACGTGACAAATGATCATGATCTTCGTATTTTATTACAATCTTGACATATACGTGCGTCATATAGTTTGCGAAATAGGAGGAAAGAGGACTCGGCAGTATCTGCCGCTAGGGAACATCTGGTCGGACATTATTAAAGGTTCTGAGCCGATTAAACACCGGGAAGGTGAAGGACGTGAAGGGGTAGGTAACGGGGCAAGAGGGAGGAAGGTTTTGCGCTTGAAAAGCAACGTCTCTCTCTCTCTATCTCTTTCATCCGAGAGAACGTCCTCGCTCCAAGGATTCTTTCGGTCGACTGTCGAACGATTTCTTCTTTTTTTTCTATACACCCCCGACGCTTCTTTTTTTTCCACTACCTCCCTTTTTTCTGTGTTAAATATCAAAACTTCACGACCATTAAATCTGCCTTTTACGTCACGACTCCTCGACATTTCATCTATTTCGCTATAAGCCTGAAATTTATTTTCCCTCATTTCCGAAATCTCTCTCTCTCTCTATATATATATATATATATATATATATATATATATATATATATATATCAGCGTTTATAATAAATAACGAAGGTAAAACGAGAGTGAAGGAAAGAGAAAACGTCCGATAGAGTCGAAGAAGGAAAGAAAGAGCGAGATTAAGAAAGAGAACGGGAGAGTCGTTTAAAATAACAAATCATACGAGATCCGGGCAATTTTCGAGCGCAGCCTATATAAACGGGTAGGTAATAACGAAAACGGCTCTACACAGTTATAACGGCGTTATAGTGGCTATACCGCCACAAGACGTTTTATACGTACCTATACGTATACGTAAACCGAGGAAAATATAATAGCGTGATCGTTGACACGCGACTCCCTCATAAATATTCATTCACCCCACGGAGTTCTCGAAGAAATAGGAGACGAGGACGTTGGTCCCGACGATGCTTAAAAAAAAAACGAAAGAAAAAGAAAAAAGGAAAAAAAGAAAAACCGTCTAAGTATATACGGTATCGCGACGCTAAAAGGG